>JAGDQO010000169.1:0-651393 GCA_018342035.1 Solanum appendiculatum | reverse complement strand
CAATCACAAACATTATCGAAAAAAATTAGCACTAGAGGAAGCAGAGGAACTTCCTAACCAAAAAATTGCACAAAATTCTTACTTTTAGGCTTTCTCCATGAAAAACATGGTTGGCTAGTTTCCTCATTTTTACCCATTTTTCGCCTTTAGATGACGCAACCCCGTCTCCAAAAAGCTTCTTGGTAAAGCCTTCAAGATCCATTTTGGAATAATTGTTGTTTCTATTGCTCAGTATTTCTTTGAGAAGTTCTGGTTCAGTCACTACTAGTTCAGGTTGCAGTCCACACCAGTAGAGAAAATTTGTCCCTATAGTTAAGTGATATGAGAAACAGAGAAAATACAGACCAAGTAAAACAAGAAAATGTGTGATAATCTTTTAAAAATTTACCATATAGTTTCTTCCAAGAAAATATATGAGGTAGAATTCTTGGAAATATGTCATGTGACAAGTGATCCATGGCTTTGTTTATGGACTCTTTTTTCATTTCCATAATCTCTTTGAAGTTTCCATGTAGGAACTTGTAAGAAGGACCTTGTATACCTTGAGATCTTATCATAAATTGTACATGAAGTGGAGTCCAACATAGGTTCTTAACGATCCTAACGAGGATCACTAACAAAGAAATGAAAAGAAAACTCGCGAGAATGATTATGATGATCATCATCATATGAATGATGTTCGCGGTTTTTTTTTAATCAAGATATTAAATGGACTTGAGAGTTCAAGGTTATGGTTTTTCGCCTTTTTCTAATGTACTGGACTAAGGTTGAGAATATTAGCTCGAATTAAAAGACAAACAAATACAGATACTGGTTTTGGCTTTCATCCATAGCATTTCAAACCACCATTCTTGTTTTTGCTCTTGACAAAGAACTCGATGAATAGACGGTGTGGCCAATGGATTATATCATGCTAAAATGGTGTACAATAATTCCATCTTATAAAAAAAAAATTGCGAGTGAGAAGTCTCAATCTGTGTACTGTTTTTCTCTTAGAATATTATCAAATTTTCATATCTTATGTATTGCTGATGGTCATTTGAGGAAGACATCATTTTAAAATCAACTGGATTTGATATCCTTTGTCTTTATTATGTCTGTCTTTTATTACAAGGATTATAATAAATGTCATGGTAATATGGAATCAATATTGGTAAATAATATTGGCTGCTTATGCAAGTGTGGTCCTATCTATTATACTATGAAATCAATAATGGTACATTTGTATAATATTTGGTGCTTATCCAAGTAAATTTAACTATATGTCAATTTAAGTTTTGACATATGTCTCTTATGAAGATACACTATGTGTCTGAACTTAATGACCTCTTTAGCATGAACAGAAGAACTTATGCAGCAAAGGTTTTTATCAGTCATAAATTCTTGATCACTCTAGTGTATATAATTCCATTTTAGATACCTTGATCTATGTGAATGCTCAGAATTATAATCCCATTACGCATAACATAATTAGATTCAGATTCATTATATAGGAAACAATCTGTCTACCTCCACAAGATAGGGTGGTAAGGTCTACATATAGTCTTTTCTTTTGATGTTCCTTCATCCAGTCCAAGCTATGTAGCGTGATCACACATCCATCGATTTACAGAAATTTTTTGTGAGCTTTTAGTGAAACCATACTAGCTTTAAAGAATGGAGCTTGAAAGCCACCTCAACCCTGAGAAAAGAAAATTACATTAACAAAAACATAAAGATAAAGTTGAGTGAGAAAAGCTAAAGCATTGAAGGACTATACACAAAATTTCCATCCTAAAAATGTAATCTTTTTCCTGAGAATGAACTAGATTTTCTATCTCCTAATGTCACTGTCATAAAGTTGGTAAGTATTTGTCCTTCATTCGAGAAATAAGCTTAAATTTCTCCTCAGCTTCAACTTGCTGTCGTATATCAGATCCTGAAGATCTGTCTGGGTGAAATTTCAGCAATGCTTTTTTGTAAGCAATGCGAACCTGAAACAAGATTTTATTCTGAGTAACACTTGACAAAGATGGAAGATATTTAGAGACTGAGCGTAAACAAACCTCATGACTAGTACCATCACCAACAGTCATTCCCAATCCGCTCAACACCGAAGCCATATCATGGCATGTCATTTCCAGCTTACAGATCAGTTCCTTCCGAACTTCAACTCGTAGCTGCTCCTTCAAGTTCATATTCTCTACATCCTAAAAAGATACATCAGATGGTTTAAAACTGTAGAAAAAGTCCAAACATGCTATAATCACAGAATAACACAGAGGCAGTATAAGTGGCATGGAAGAGAGACACAAAAGAAATATAAGAGGCTGCAAAAAGCCGCGAAATAGACAACAGAAGTGGCCAAGTTGTTATACCTTCTTTTGAGTTTCTCTCATTTCCTCCACGCGCTGCACTTGTCTCTTCTCAATTTCTAATAAATGCATACTTTCAGCCTTCTTTCTTCTAAGCATCAGCTTCAACTTCTTGGCTTCTTCTGCCTGAATAGGTAAAAAGAACATCAGATAACAGGCCTGTTTCTGATATCTCTACCTTGTTCTGATAGACTTTCAACTCAATGAATCAAAAGTAGAGAACATCAACAGTCAAAATATCAACAAGTTACAGTCTAATGAACACCGAAAACATAACAGTAAACCAAATTTCTACAAAGTTATTAGGACAAAGTACACATTACAGACCTGAATCGCCAACGCTTTTTGCCTAGACTCCAATTCTTCCTCTAATGCCTTTTTGTATTCAGAGGTCTCCTTGATCCTTTCTCTTTGGGTAGTAATACAGTTATCATTGCTTTCATCATCATCATCAATGAAGATTATATCACCTCGAAACTTCTTAGGTGACGATTCAGGGACATCAATAAATATAACATTACTAAAACACTCACTCAACTCAACATCAATCAGAATAACATGATCAGCTCCTTCACCATCATTGCACCTCCTCAACGTCTTTGTCCCGATATCAGGTCTTCCACTAGACACCCCACTCATTTGTCACTGCATAAATAACAATAAGGAAATTTAAAAATAACACATTGAGAATTAGACGAGAAGAGTTGCTCGAATAGTAAGCAGCCCTCACTTCCAACCTTAAGGTTGTGAGTTCGTGTCAGCAAAAAGGTGGGAGCTCTTAGGGACAGATTAAGAAAAAAATCACCAAAATGAGTTTTACAATCAATTTTCTCATTTATTTGTTGATCAACATTTAAAGTTAATTAGTGAGAGATTAATTAGGTAGATGGTGGTCTTGGTAAGTGTAAACAACACTCTCCTCTGCTAGTTAATAAGAGATTATTAGTAAAACATAAAATAATTCAGGTTTTAGTTTAACTTATAGAAATCCAATAATTCAATTTGGTTTTTCAATTTCTATGAAAAGAATTGCAAGTATTAACCCCAAAAAAATGAAATTAGTAGACTTATGTATATATTATTATATTTAATAATTGAAATATATATTTGTAAAGATGTTGACAGTCCACTTCCCAATTCTACATTGAAAAAGTGAACAATTTTGAAGGCAAAAAAAAAGAAGTGGGAATTGGGGAACATGAATAGTCAACTAAACACGGAAAAATTTCACATCAATGCATTCATATCATACACACTAATCGAACCAGTCAAATTTGTATGTTCTGTATTTGCTTTACTTTCGTTATCATCAACTTACTATTCTCATTGCCCATTGTCTCGTTATAACATTGTTTGGCTAAATTCCACACTACCCGAGTTCATGATCCTAACATAATTAGTATGAATTCAGTAAATTTTATAATAAATTGTTTTGGACAAGTGATGAATTTTGTTGGGCAACTGCTACTGAATTCGATAAATTTTGTTGGGCGACTGATACTGAACCTGGTAAATTTTGGCGGGCAATTACTAAAGTTTGGTGTGGAATTGCTACTGAAGGTGTTAAATTTTGCGGGGCAACTGGTACTGAACCTAGTGGATGTTGCTGGGAATCTGATATTGAATCTGGTAGATTTTGGTGGGCAACTACTGAATTTTGTTGCGGAATTGTTACCGAAACTGGTAAATTTTGCTGGGAAACAGGTATTGTACCTGGTAGATTCTGGTGGGCAATTGCTACTGAACATCGTAGATTTTGGTGGGGAACTGATATTGAACCTGGTAGATTTCGGTGGGGAATTGCTACCGAAGCTGGTAAATTATTGTGGGCGATTACTAATGAATGTTGTAAACTTTGTTCAACTATTGCTATTAAACCTGGTAAACTTTGGTTGGCAATTGATACTGAAACTAGCAGATTATGGTGGAGAATTGCTATCGAAGCTGTTAAATATTTGTTGGCTACTGATACTGAACCTCGTAAATTTTGGTGGGGAACTATTAAATTTTGGAGGGCAACTGCTATCGAAACTGGTAAATTTTGGTGTTCAACTGCTGCTGAACCTGGTAAATTTTGGTGGGCAACTGCTACGGAACCTGGTAAATTTTGGTGGACAACTGTTGCTGTGGTTCAAATTTTTCGGTTTGCAAGTGCTACTGATGCTTAAGAATTTTGGTTGGCAAGTGAAAGATTTCGGCAGGCAAGCATTAGTGATACTGGGGAATTTTGGTGGGCAAGTGCTTGATAATTTTAGTTGGCAAGTGAAGATTTTATGTGGGCAACTTGTGAATTGGTTCGAAAGGATCAATCACTGGTTTTACATAGCTTTACCCTATCTCATAACTATCGCGTTGTTTCTAGCTCTCTTCGTATATTATTGCTACCGCCAAAGAAGATTACTGCTCGAGGTAATGGTAACTTTTTAGTAAAATCATTATTGCTGGTTGTTGAAGTAAGAGTTTTGAGGGGCTGTCAGCATGTATAACACATGAAAAAAGGTGGTTCTAGTTATATAGTAGATGTTTTTACTGTTTCAGAGTGGGTTAGAGTCAATGGACTGGTAGTTTACTTATACGAACTTGGGCAATTCTTCTCTCATTAGCTGTGATGTAATGGATATTGAAGTAAACATCATGTGGGCCATGTGGTAATATGTTTCATGTCATGTGTTGTTCATAAATGTGAAAATATCAGGTGAGCGTTTACGTTATGAGTTTTGGTTTGTATTTGTCTGGCCAATTGCTGTAGATTAAGATTGAAGTTCTAGAATTTCTGATAAAAAAGTGCAACCATAGAGGAAAAGCTATATTAGCCAAAGGAAAGTAAGATTTGTGTATGTACGAAGATGGACTGTTATCTGATGTGCTTTTTACATATTCAGCAACAAGAAGCGAAGAAGTTGAAGTTGCAAAAAAGAGAAAAGGCTGAAAATGATCGTTTATTAGAACTCGAGAAGAGAAAGAAGCAGCGTTTGGAGGAAATGAGAGAAACTGAAAAGAAGGTATGGCAACTTGGCCTCTTCTGTTGTCTATTTCACGGTCTTTTTGCAGACTCTTTTATCTTTTATTTCTTTGTCTTTCTATTCATGCCAGATTTGCTGCATCTGTGTTAGTTGAATGTTTCCTACTGTTTAAACTAGCTGATGAATTTTTTTAGAAAGTTGAGAATATGCAATTGAAGGAGAGGATACGAGCCGAAGTTGGAAAGGAACTCAGTAAGCTTGAAATGACATGCCATGATATGCCTTCGGTGTTGCACAGATTGGGAATCACTGTTGGTGGTAACACTATTCATGAGGTTTGTTTACACTCCGTCTCTAAATAAATACTTGTTTACGCTCAGCCTCTAAATATCTTCCATCTTTGTCAAGTGTTACTCAGAATAAAATCTTGTTTCAGGTTCGCGTTGCTTACAAAAAAGCATTGCTGAAATTTCACCCAGATAGATCTTCAGGATCTGATATACGACAGCAAGTTGAAGCTGAGGAGAAATTTAAGCTTATTTCTCGAATGAAGGACAAATACTTACCAACTTTATGACAGGAAAATGATTATATTTTAGGATGGAAATTTTGTGTATAGACATTTCAATGTGAACAGCTGCACTCAAATGCAGAAAAGGTTTTTATTTCCAGGTTTAGTTGTCATTTCCTTATAGTTAGTATGTAATTTATAGAACTTAAGGAATCCCTACTGAAACTGGTAAATTGTTGTGGACAAGTGTTACTGATGATGAACTTGCAACTGCTACTGAATTCGATAAATTTTGTTGGGCAACTGATACTGAATCTAGTAGATAATGCTGGGAAACTGCTATTGAACCTGGTAGATTTTGGCGGGCAACTGCTATTGAACCTGGTAGATTATGGTGTGGAATTGTTACCGAAGCTGGTAAGTTTTGGTTGGCAATTGCTACTGAACCTAGATGATTTTGATGGGGAACTGCTATCAAAGCTGTTAAATTTCGGTTGGCAACTGATACAAAACTTGGTAAATTTTGGTGGGCAGGAGCTACTGAGGATTGACAATTTTAGTTTGCAAGTGAAGAATTTATGTGAGCAACTTGTGAATTGGTTCGAAAGGATCAATCACTGGTTTCATGTTGCTTTACCGTATCTCAAAACTATCGTGATGTCTGTAGCTCTCTACATATATTGTTGCTACCTATATGGTAGATTACTGCTCAAGGTGATGGTAACTTTGGCTAACCAATTGCTGTAGATTAAGTTAAATTACACAAAAGAGAGTAAGATTTGTGTATGTACAACTGTTATCTGATGTGGTTTTTATCTATTCAGGAAGAAGAAGAGAAGAAGGTGCGGTTACTGAAAAGAAAGAAGGCTGAAAGTATGCGTTTATCAGAAATGGAGGAGAGACAAAAGCAGCGCGTGGAGGAAATGAGAGAAACTCAAAAGAAGGTATGACAATTTGGCCTCTTCTGTTGTCTATTTCGCGGTTTTTTGCAGCCTCTTTATCTGATGAATCTTTTTAGGACGTAAAGAATATGAACTTGAAAGAGCTGATATGAGTTGAAGTTGGAAAGAAACTCCGTAATCTTGAAATGACATGCCATGATATGGCTTCAGTGTTGCGCGGATTGGGAATCACTGTTGGTAATGGCACTAGTCATGAGGTTTGTTTACGCTCAGTCTCTAAATATCTTCCATCTTTGTGAAGTGTTACTTAGAATAAAATCTTGTTTCAGGTTCGCGTTGCTTACAAAATAGCATTGCTGAAATTTCACCAAGATAGATCTTCAGGAACTAATATACGACAGCAAGTTGAAGCTGAGGAGAAACTTAAGCTTATTTCTCGAATGAAGGACAAATACTTACCAACTTTATAACAGTGATAAATGTAGTTTATTCTCGGGAAAACGATTATATTTTTAGGATGGAAATTCTGTTATAGACCTTCAATGTGAGTTCAGCTGCACTCAAATGCAGAAAAGATTTTTATTTCCAGGTTTAGTTGTCATTTCCTTATGTTTTGTTAAGTATTACTTTTGAAACAGAAAAGGTTGAAAAATGCACTTTAACGGTTCAAGAATGCTCGTCTTCCGCCTATTGGATAAAAATGTCCTTTTAAATATTAGAAATGACTCAAAGCTAACTCTTTGGCCCTCCATTAATAAAATCATCTTTGGTAAACCTAACTCTTTATTAAAAGCTAATAAATCTAAACTATATATGAAAATGACAAAACTATTATCAACATGTATCTGTCTTTATATCCATCATATAGATTCCCTACACATCATTATCAAAAGAACTTTGTTTAAATTTACATTTCACTCATTTCTCATATCATAACTTAAACTACCAAAAGATGGATATAGGGAAACTTATCTTAGTCTTCTTTTTCATTAACCTTTGCTTCTATCTCCTATGGACATTCATAAAATTTCTTTATTCAGTATGGTGGATGCCACTTCGGACACAAAATAAAATGAACTCTCAGGGCATTAAAGGCCCTTCTTATAGTTTTCCTCATGGGAATACCAAAGATATCTCACTAATGAGAAGCCAAAGTATGGATAAACCCATGGTGGATATTTCTCATGACATTTTTCCAAGAATTCAACCTCATGTTTACTCATGGACAAGGATGTATGGTACGAAAATCAGCCGTTTATGGATTTAAGTTATATACAGACTGTGTAAATGTTTCTTATACTGTCGGTGTGGTTTAATCCGTGATAGCAGGTAAGTAGAGTACTATTTTTATATGTAGTTAGGGATGGAGCTAGAGAGGCGCAAGGGGGTCCGAATTATTCCCTGTGTTGAAGAATTACGTTGTATATATCAGGTCAAAGTTGTTTTTTTGTTGTATTACATAGTTGAATCCCCTTGATTTCTATATATTTTGAATCTAGTGAAAATCCTGACTCTGTAGTTGTTTGTAATTACCTTATAAGTGACCTGATTGTGTAATTACGCTATCATCAGTGTATAGAACTTAAACTGATTGTTTGTTGTGTTTGGTTTGTCTGGTGACAGGAAGGAATTTCCTCACTTGGCATGGCTCAAAACCATACTTATTTGTCACTGAACCAGAGCTGATCAAAGAAATATTATCCAACAAAGAAGACACTTATCCGAAAATGGACATGGAAGGCTATGCAAAGAAACTACTAGGGGAAGCACTTATAACAAATGAAGGTGAAAAATGGGCAAAAGTAAGAAAACTTGCCAACCACACTTTCCATGCAGAAAGCCTGAAAGTAAGTACTTGGAGTTCTAAGATATCAGTAATCTCGTCTTTAAAATGTTTAAGTATTGATCTTGGTATGAACGGATGAAATTATGCACAGCATATGGTGCCAGAAATGAGTGAAAGTGTGCAAAAAATGCTAGAAAGATGGAAAGAACACGAAGGAAAAGAGTTCGACGTGTTCAAGGATTTTGGACTGTTAACAACTGAAGTAATTTCCAGGACAGCATTTGGAAGTAGCTACATGGAAGGGAAACATATTTTCGAGATGGTGGCAAAATTGACTGCAATTACTGTAAAGAATGTTTATACTGTCAGATTTCCTGGAATTAGGTAGTCTGCATACTATTTAATGTAATTTCGTTAGGACGTTTATGCCTTGTTCTTAATTATTTTTTTCTCTGACTTTGCAGTATGCTAATAAGAACTGATGATGAAATTGAAGCAGAGAAACTCGAAAGAGGGATCAAGAGCTCCGTTCTTGATCTAGTAAAGAAAAGAGAAAATGGCAAAGATGGAATGTTTGAGAATTTTGGAACTGATTACCTGGGGCAACTTCTGAAGCTTTTGCACGAACCAGATACGAACAAGAGTATATCATTAGATCAAATGATCGACGAGATCAAAGCATTGTATGGTGCTGGACATCTTACAACGACAAGCTTACTTGGCTGGTCTGTTTTTCTCTTAGCACTTCATCCCGAATGGCAAGAAAAAACCAGAAAGGAAGTGGTTGCATTTTGTGGCCTTGAAAAACCAACTTCTGATGCAATTGCAAGACTAAGAACAGTAAGCCACACTCTCAGACTTGAATTGTGCTTACATTGTTGGAGAGAGTACCCTTGTATCTACTTAATTATATCTTTAACACGCCCCTGCATGTGCCGGACTGCTTCTTTTTCATGAGTCATGCACGTGGAAGTTCTTTTTAACAATGGATGGTGGTGAGACTTGAACACAAGACCTCTGCCTGCTTAGTGAGATCGCACTTTTATTTACTTAATTATATCTTCAACTGTTTCTTTATGTCATTTCTTGCAGATGAACATGATACTTAATGAATGTATGAGATTGTATCCTCCAGTTATTACAGTGACAAGGAAAGTTGAACGCGAAGTTAGACTAGGGAGCATGACTCTTCCAGCTAACATGACAATTTTCATGCCAATTCTAGCACTGCATCATGATCCTCGAATCTGGGGTGAAGACGCTCACATTTTCAAACCGGAGAGGTTTGCAGAAGGGGTAGCTAAAGCAACTAACAACAATGCAGCAGCATTTTTTCCCTTCGGATTGGGACCTCGTACTTGTGTTGGTCTGAATTTCACAACCAACGAAGCAAAGATTACTTTATCGATGATTTTGCAGCGTTATAAGTTCACTCTGTCACCTAATTATGTGCATTATCCATCTGATATTTTCCTTTTGACTCCCAAAGATGGAGTTAAAGTTGTCCTTGAGTCCATTTAGGTATATCAGTGCCTCTAAATGATGTACAATAAATAAGTTGTTATGAAAAACAAAGCTTCTGAATTCATGAGTTCTTATTTTTCTTCTTAATTTCGATTACTTATATTGAAGATAAAACCTCACCATCTGTTGTCATTTTCTTCTGTTCATGCTAAAGAGGTTATTAAGTTCAGACAAAATGTATATCTTCATAAGAGACATATTTCAAAAGTCAAATTTACTTGCATAAGCACTCAATATTATATAACTGTACCATTATTGAGTTCATATTATAATAGCTAGGACCATACTTGCATATGTACTCAATATTATACAATTGTACCATTATTGATTCCATATTATCATGGCTTTTATTATAATCTTTGTATCAAAAGACAAATAAAATAAAAACAAAGGATATCAAATCAAGATGATATTAAAATGATGTCTTTCTCACATAGCCATCAGCAACTCTTAAGATATGAAAATTAGATAATATTCTAAGAGAAAAAAAGTACACAGATTGAGACTTCTCACTTGCAATCTCTTTTTTCCAAGATGGAATTATTGTACACCATTTTGGCATTCGTTGCAGACAACCTAAACTTTCATGGTCCACACCATCTATTCATCGAGGTCTTTGTCAAGAGCAAAGAGAAGAATGGTGTTTCGAAATGCTATTGATGATAGAAATTTCCATGGAAACATTTTCCTCCATACCTAACACACTCATAATCTCAGTTAAATAGAGATGATACATTTCACTCATTTCTCATTTCATAACCTAACTACTTAAAGATGGATATAGGGAAACTTATCTTAGTCTTCTTTTCCACTGCCCTTTGCTTCTATCTCCTATGGACATTCATAAAATTCCTTTATTCAGTATGGTGGATGCCACTTCAAACACAAAATAAAATGAGCTCTCAGGGCATTAAAGGCCCTTCTTATAGTTTTCCCCATGGGAATACCAAAGATATATCACTAATGAGAAACCAAACTATGGATAAACCTATGGTGGATATTTCTCATGACATTTTTCCAAGAATTCAACCTCATGTTTACACATGGACAAGGATGTATGGTATGCACACAATCATTAATGCATTTAACCTGATTTGTGTAATTACGTCATCATCAGTGTATAGAACTTAAACTGATCGTTTAATTGTTCGTTGTGTTTGGTTTGTTTGGTGACAGGGAGGAATTTCCTCACTTGGCATGGCTCAAAACCATACTTATTTGTCACTGAACCAGAGCTGATCAAAGAAATATTGTTCAACAAAGAAGACACTTATCTGAAAAAGGACATAGAAGGCTATGTCAAAAAACTACTAGGGGAATCACTTGTGATAAATGAAGGTGAAAAATGGGCAAAAGTAAGAAAACTTGCCAACCACACTTTCCATGCAGAAAGCCTGAAAGTAAGACTTAGAGCTTAACAATATCACTATTTCGTCTTTAAAACGTTAAAGTACTGATCTTAGCATGAACGGATGAAATTATGTACAGCGTATGGTGCCAGAAATGAGTGAAAGTGTTCAAAAAATGCTAGAAAGATGGAAAGAACACGAAGGAAAAGAGTTCGATATGTTCAAGGATTTTGGACTGTTAACAACTGAAGTCATTTCTAGGACAGCATTTGGAAGCAGCTACATGGAAGGCAAACATATTTTCGAAATGGTGGCAAAATTGACAGCAATAACTGTGAAAAATGTTTACAATATCAGATTTCCTGGAATCAGGTAATCTGCATACTATTTGATGGAATTTCCTCAGGACGTTATGCCTCGTTCTTAGTTTTTGGTTTCTTCGATTTTGCAGTATGCTAATAAGAACAGATGATGAAATTGAAGCAGAGAAACTCGAAAGAGGAATCAGGAGCTCGATTCTTGAGCTTGTAAGGAAAAGAGAAAAAGGCAAAGATGGAGTGTATGAAAATTCCAAAGCTTTTGCATGAACCAGATAAGAACAAGAGTATCACATTAGATCAAATGATCGACGAGATCAAAGCATTGTATGGTGCTGGACATCTTACAACGACAGGCATAAGCACCCAATATTATACAATTGTAGCATCATTGAGTTCATATTATAATAGCTAGGACCACACTTGCATAAGCACCCAATATTATACAATTGTAACATTATTGATTCCATATTATCATGGCTTTTATTATAATCCTTGTAATAAAAGACAGATAAAATAAAGACAAAGGATATCAAATCAAGATGATATTAAAATGATGTCTTCCTACCCATGGGTCATTTGTTATTCTAAGAGAAAAAATGCACACAGATTGAGACTTCTCACTTGCAATCTCATTTTGACATGAAATTATTCATTGTAGTCATTGTCGACTACCTAAACTTTCATTGGCCACACCGTCTAGTCATCGAGGTCTTTGTCAAGAGCAAAAACAAGAATGGTGTTTTTAAATTCTATTAATGAAGCCAATATTTGAGCTAATAGTCTCAACCTTAGTCGAGTACATTAGAAAAACTGTGAACATCATTCACATGATTCATCATTCTCGCGAGTTTTCTTTCCATTTCTTTGTTAGTGATCCTCATTAGGATCGTTAAGAAGCTATGTTGGACTCCATTTCATGTACAATTTATGATGAAATCTCAAGGTATACAAGGTCCTCCTTACAAGTTCCTACATGGAAACTTCAAAGAGATTGTGGAAATGAAAAAAAACTCCATAAACGACGCCATGGATTACTTATCACATGACATATTTCCAAGAATTCTACCTCATATATGTTCTTGGAAGAAACTATATGGTAAATTTAAATGATTATCACACATTTTCTTGTTTTACTTAGTTTGTACTTTCTCGGTTTCTCATGTCACTTAACTATAGGTGCAAATTTTCTCTACTGGTATGGACTGCAACCTGACCTTGTAGTGACTGAACCAGAACTTCTCAAAGAAATACTGAGCAATAGAAACAACAATTATCCCAAAATGGATCTTGAAGGCTTTCCCAAGAAGCTTTTAGGAGACGGACTTCCGTCATCTAAAGGCGAAAAATGGGCAAAAATGAGGAAACTAGCCAACCATGTTTTTCATGGAGAAAGCCTAAAAGTAAAATTCTTGTACAATTTTTTGGTTAGGAAGTTCCTCTGCTTCCTCTAGTGCTAATTTTTTTCGATAATGTTTGTGATTGTAGAGTATGATTCCGGTGATGACTACGAGTTGTGAGATAATGCTCGAACGTTGGAAGATTTATGAAGTTAAAGAAATTGAAGTGTTTGAAGAGTTTAGGCTATTAACATCGGAAATCATTTCGAAGACTGCTTTTGGAAGTAACTATTTAGAAGGAAAGAACATATTTCAGATGCTGATGAAGTTAGCATTTCTAGTTATACATTTGCTCCACGAGACGTGTATACATTTGCTCAGTTAAACCAAACAGGCTCTAAATGTTACATTTTGTTTAGTAAAATTTGGAAAAGCTGTGATGAAATAGAGTCAGAGAAACTGGAGCATGGCATAGGTGACAGCATTATTCGGATAATAAAGAAAAGAGAAGAGGAAAAGATTGGTGAAGAGCATAACTTTGGAAGTGATTTCCTTGGAAAACTCCTAGAGGCTTATGAAGATAACAGAATATCGATAGAAGATATAATCGATGAGTGCAAGAACTTTTATTTTGCTGGTCAGGAGACAACGTCTACTTTGCTCGGATGGACAATCTTCTTGCTAGCTACAAACAAGAAGTGGCAAGAAAAAGCAAGAAAAGAAGTTGTTGAATCATTTGGTCACAATGTTCCTAATGCAGATCGCCTATCAAGACTGAAAATCATAAGCATTCGTTTATTATCAGTTTCAATACTTCTATTCAAATACGTAACAGCTTTCAACATTCTTTGATCAATGTAGATGAACATGATTCTCGATGAATCTCTAAGATTGTATCCTCCAGTACCATTCATCAAATGGAAAGTTGACAACAAAGTTGAGCTAGGAAAGTTAACTTTACCACCTAAAATGCATTTCTATCTATCACCATTAGCAGTTCAACATGATCGTAAAATATGGGGAGAAGACGTTCATGTTTTCAAACCAGATAGATTTGCTGAAGGGGTTGTTAAAGCTACAAACAACAATCCAGTAGCATTTTTGCCGTTTGGCTATGGACCTCGAACTTGTTTAGGCTTGAACTTTGCAATGACAGAAGCAAAAATTACTCTTTCGATGATTCTACAACGTTACATGTTCACAATTTCAGCAACTTATGTTCACTCAACTGTTCAGCTTTATATGCTTCGCCCACAACATGGAGTTAAAATCATTCTCCACAAGATTTAAGATGTATATAAAGCATAATTGTACTTATATTTGTCCAAGCAAATAAAACTATGTACTTATTTGACATGTCCTCTGAGTTACACAACTTTATTTCTCCCTTTATATAGATACATGCTAACAACTCGACGTCAAATCAAACTACATCACATAAATTAAGACAGAAGAACCAACAAAAGAGTCATAATCTAATTAATACACAAGCTAGTAATTAAACAACATGCATCAATATAAGAAAAAAGAGAAAATATTTCATTTCTTGCCACGCTTATTCATCATCTTCTTCTTCTTTTTGTTAGAATAATTAGCCTTGCATCATATCCTAAAATTGAAAAATCATGTTGATCAAGTTATTTCATTTTTTTCACACACACCATTCAATGAGGTAACAATAGCATAACTTGAAGCACTTTCAATTTCCTCAACTTCACTATTTTCTATAACATCATTATTATTAATATTTTTTTCTTTTTCTTTGATATTATTCTCTTATCACTCTTCTTCTTTATCATCTCCTTCATATTGTGTTTACAACAATTTTTTTTCTCCATTTTTTGATTTATTTTTTGTTTCAATAAGGGAAGAGTGACTCTCCTTATATAGGAAAATTCTGTACATTTTAATTGTTAGTTTTACTTGGAGAACTCAACAATTTAATTTGAAGGAAAAAATACGTTGGAATTATGCAATTCAATTAATTGTACTATTTGGAGAATATCAACAGTCTACCTATTGAAGAGTCTCACGACAGATGAAAAAAAGAGACAGGTCGAATGGTATCTTCTTATATGATTTTGGATAATTTTTGTTTTTAGCTAATTTTTATGATTAAGTTGAAATTCTAAAATTAATTTTTTTTTACGATACCAATATTTTTCCGACAGAAAAGAGAATTTTTTTAATACGACAATCGACAAGCTTTTATTTTTTTATCAATCTCCAACTCAAGACATCTTAAAAGGCAAAAGTTAGTACCAAGCAGTTTGAAGTAGAGAACTGAGAACATATCATTCGGTAGCGAAGAGGGGTGGACGTTCAATATTCGATTCAATACTTTAAAGATTAGATTTTGATAATTCAATAATACGATAATTGGTAATCCAAAAAATATATCAAATACAAACCTTCAAAGAATTTGGTATAGTAAATCAAATTTCAATACCATATTTCAATAATTATAAATTTGAGGGAAAAAATATTTTGACAAGATTAGTTCTTATTCAACTTTTGACATGTTAATGTTTATAGAAATGATGTTAGATATACACTCTTAGTCCTAATTATACTATATACTTACTCCCTTCGTCTCATTTTATGCCTGCGAGATCTTTTTCTTTTTAATCCATCTAAAAAAATATTACTTTATTATAATTAAAAATAATTTAATTTTAAATTTTCTCTTTTACTACTAATGCACCACACAAATATGTATGAATTGTTTTAGATCACAAAATTTTCTACTATAGTCTTTTTTTTTTCTTAAACATCATACCAAGTGAAACAATGCCAGACAAAATAAGACATAGAAAGTAATAAAAATACAAATTAATTAAAACACAAGTACACAACAAAAAGAGACAACAACCATAATTCAAGATTGAATACATCATGCATAAAACTTAGAAAATAATATTAAGAAATTTATTTCTTGATAATCTTTTTCATCTCCTTCTTCTTTGAATTGGCCCTTGCATATAATCAAACATTGACAAGTCTTTATCATCAATTATTTTCATCATTTCACTTTGAAAATTCATTGAGTAGATATCAACCAAAAACTCCTCAAAAGTATGAAAAATTGAAGCACTTTCATTTTCAGAAACAACTTCCTTAGCTTTGCTATTTTCTTCATCATTATTAGTATTCTTTTCTTCTTTCTTTGATATTATTTTCACTTTTTTTTCCATCTTGACTAATTTTTGTATAGATGTGGAAGAGTGGCTCTTCTTATATAGGAAAATTTGGTCCATTTCGATTTCTAGTTTAACATTGGACAACTAAACAATCTAATTTGAATGCAAAAATACGTGGGAATTATGCAATTTAATTAAGGGAAAAGGCTTAAATATGTCATCAAACTTTGAGAAAAAAAATTATTTATGCCATCCCTTAAAAGTTTGGTTTATCTATGTCATTTTCGTATGAGAAAAAAACTTCGATGGCATATTTGAGTCTTTTTCTTTTTTAAAAAATAATTTAATTAATGATGTGACCGAATCATAATTGATCATACATTAAAAATGGTTTTGCAAACCCAAAATTGTATTTAGTTAACAACTAATGACACGTATGAGTCTTTTCTTAAACAAAAATAACATAAATAAATCAAACTTTTAACGAACAATATATATGAGTTTTTTCTCAATAGCCTTTAATTAATTGTACACTTGAGAATGTCAATAGTGAACTAAGCGTGAAAGAATTACTCATCAATACATTCATATCATACACTATTTGGTAATAGTAATTTATACTCTCCCGGTTTAATTTTACTTGTTCACTTGTATTAAAAATAAATATTCAATTTTAGTTATTCAGTTTTGAAAATATAGAGATAATTTTATTTATTCAGTTTTGAAAAATCACATCTATTAAGATACTAATAAAAATAATGTATAGTTTACTAAATCACTCCTATTTGATAAATGTCTCCTAAAAATCAAACACTATTAAGAAGATAGCGAAAAGGTATATATAGTTGAAAAAAAAACACACTAATTTGACTTAATTTCTTATGGTGATACTTATTTTGGAACAAGTTTATTTTAATAAAATGACACTTATTTTGATACAAACAGTATAAATGTAGTAACATCATTATTAAAAGGTGTCATCTTATGTACTACTATTTAGTGCAAATTTGTAGATTTTCAATATTTTTGTATATACTAATTTTGAACCACCTCAACTATAGAATATAGATAACTCATTTATATTTTTTATATTTCGAACCCCCTGATTGAAAATTCTGGGTCCGCCACTGTTGATGTGACTGCATCGTTACCATTTTGTTTTCCTACTGACTTAACATCCATATTTGAAAAATAAATGCAACTCGCAAAAAATATAATTAGCATAGATTTTAGGTCATTCAATAGATATATAGTGAAACAAAAGTATATAATAATTCAAAGGAGACACTAAATTTGTAAAGAACACGATTGATAAACAAAGCTAATTAATAGAACAAACCATATATAATGACTAATTTGGTGGACAATTACTACTGAACTTGGTAAATTTTGGTGGAAATTTTTTTTTTTTCTCCATTTTTTATTTATTTTGGTTTCGATTGGGTGACTCTCCTTATATAGAAAATTTTTGTACATTTTGATTGTTAGATTTTACATTGGAGAACTCAACAGTTTTGAATGCAAAAATAAGTTGGAATTCTGCAATTTAAGTAATTTTACTATTGGGGAATATCAATAGTCTAGTGGTCTCTTCTTACATAGTCTTTAATATTTTTTTTCTTTTTGACCTAACTTTTATAATTGAGTTGTATACCAATATTTTTTCCACAAAAATATAATTTTAATTCTTTTTTTTTGAATTAATTTTGAAGTCTTGTGGTTGAATATGATGAAAAAGTTGATTAAGACATATCAACGAAACGTCTAACTAAGGCCTCGTCGAAGGGAAGTTTATTTTTTATCAATCTCCGACTCGAGAGTTATTAGCCGTAAAAATATATGTATTTGATCAATATATATAGAAAAACTAAGTAATCAATTCATATTCATTGGTCAAAAAAATTAACCTAATCAAAATAAAATAATTCATGTTCATTTATTAAAATTTGACTTCTAAAGAATACTAAATAAGGATATAATAGTGATAAAGTTACATAATTTCTTAAAGGACGTAAAACCTAAAATGGTAGTAACAACTACAATAGGAACGGAGAGAGTAACACTAGACTGCTTAGTGCTTAATGATTCTTCATAATTAAGTTACCTAATTATAATATTATAATTTAACATAATACTCCCTCTGTCCAACAATAGTTGTCCACTCTTAATTTGGCACACCCTTTAAGAAACAATAAATAATAGAGGTAATTTTACAATATTATCCTTTGACTTTATTAAATTTAATGCTTTGAGAAATGTGTTAGATGAAAATAATATTTAATTGTAAGAGTAAAATAGACACAAAAGGTAAATTATCTCTTGATTTTTTAAATTGGACAAGTATTATTAGACAACTATTATTGGACGGAGGTAGTATGTGAAAAGTTTTTGTTAAAATAAAAGGCATTCTTTTTCTAGCTAACTAAAATAATAAAATTACATTCTTGTAGAGGCATCATAGACAATATTAATACAATTACTTCATATCCATTGGTAGACCATTTAGGATCAAATTAAAATACTAATTAGCTAGACAAGCATATCACCAGGATAAGCACGAAGATTAAAGAAATATGATCTAGGATTAATCTCAAAACTAGCTCTTGGAATTCTAATATTTCTGCCTGGAGCTTTCATCATAATTTCTGTTGATCTCCAGCAACATGTAAAGAGATGTTTCACATTGCTAATCAGTCTAACACACGTTGTTTTGAGATAATCCATTATATTGAGCAGTAATCCTCCATGGAAATAACAACAATATATGAAGATACCTAGAAATACCGCGATTATGATATAGGGTAAAGCTACGTGAAACCAGTAATTGATCTTTTCGACTCTTGTCTCTGGTGGAAACACCTCGTCGAACCAATTCATAAGTTGTACACATAAACTCTTCACTTGCCAAGTAAAATTGTCAAGTGCTGCTAGCGCCTGCCCACCAAAATTCTCAAGCGCTAGTAGCACTTGCCAACCAAAATTCTTCACTTGCCCAAAAACCTTTTGTACCAACAATAGTACTTGCCAACCGAAATTCTTAAGGGCATGTGACACTTGTCCAAAAACATTTTTCAGCGATGATAGTATTTGCCAACCGAAATTCTTAAGGGCATGTGACACTTGTCCAAAAACATTTTTCAGCAATGATAGTATTTGCCAACCGAAATTCTTAAGGGCATGTGGCACTTTTCAAAAACATTTTTCAGCGATGATAGTACTTGCCAACCGAAATTTTTGAGGGACAATAGCCCTTGTCCGGCAAAATTTACGAGTTTCAATAGCAATTGGCCAACAAAATTCACCACTTTTAGTAGCACTTGACCACCAAAATTCATCAATATGAGTAAGGCTTCCTTCAATTTCTCCATCACAAAGCTCATTATTTCCTCCATAACCATATTTTTTTTCTTATCTAGGTCTCTTGAGTCTTGATAGAAAGAAAAAGATTATTTGTAAGAAAGTATGATATCTCTCTATAAAATGAAATTTTGTGTCTATTTTTCCTAGTAATTTACATTCTACATTTCTTTTAGTATCATAGCATGTGAGACACATCTTCTTCCACCCAACTTTTTTTTAGTAATATTTTCACTTTCATATGACTTTAACTTTAATGGTCCTTCCATTTCATGATTAAAAAGAATCATTTGCTTTAAATAAACAATTATTTAGCTAAATACTAATTGACTATAAGTCTAAGCGTCTCTTTGAATTAGCTATTGGGTTTTTTTTGTTTATAGGTTAGAAATCTTAATTTATGATTTTGAATTTTAGATTTTGACTTTTGACTTTTATTAATTTAGCTTAAAATTAAGTGTATATATAAGCATTTTTTTAATTTATTCAAATAATACTAAAAAAAATTTAAAAATTAACATACTTAAAATAAATCAATCCAAATTAGCGTCGTTTGGTGTGAGGGATAAAAATAAATAGTGATGGGATAAAATTTTTGTGTCTTGTTTGGTTGCTATGTTTGGGATAACTTATCCCACCATTTATACCATAGTGATGGGATAAGTTATCCCATATACATGGTGGAATAAGTTATCCCAGGATAGCTAATCTTGAAATAACTTGTTCCCAACCAGACGATAAGTGTACTACTACTCGACTAGCTAAGTTAAACATATATATGGGAAGGAAGAAAAAAAGAGTGAAAATAGAACATTTGATAAGAAAAGAAAATAACTTTACAAATTATATATAAAAATCTCGTAAAGATTAGAAAAAATTATCAAATTTACCCAAGATTATTGTGCGCATGATTGTAGTAAATCATATTTTTAGAAATTCAAAATAGCTCTTGTTACATTGTCACCAAAAAGTAATTGACCCAAAAGAGAAAAAGACAAAATAAGGTAACTTAATAATGAAGAATCTTAAAACACTTTTGATTTTCACTCATAAAAATTTAATTTTTTCAATGTAAAATACATTTTATGGAATTTAAACAAAAGCACTTCACATTATAAGTTTATATAAACTACTTATATCCGAAATAGATCAGAAAAATAATATGCAAGCGTACTGCAATACACACAGTGGCGGAGCTAGGAATTTTAAAATGGTGTGCAAATTTTCTTCTCACCTATGTTAAGGATGTGCAAAATCAAATATACACTCATAATAACTAACATTTAGCCTTTGTACACTATATAATTTTCTGGCGAAGGGTGGCTCCGCTCCTGAATAGACAATCAAATTACTTGACAAAACTTATACTTCTATAAGATTAATTATCACTTGTCATTACATAGATGAATACCTTCATTTTTCAATAAATATTTCGGGTTTGAATCTAATTTGGAACATAATCGGACTAGTAAGTACCAAATACCTAATAATTATACCAAAATCTTTAATAAATATATTTTCTTAAGAAGAGTGTTTATTTTCATTTGCATAATCGAGAGAGAATATATTCAATGTTATTGAAATTTGAATGTCTATTTCGCTTCCCCTGTTGTCGATTGGAAAATTGAGGCATTAAAAGATTTGGAAATTAATGAGATGAATTGTATACTAGTATTTGGGTGATATCAATGGTTAATCCGACTTATAAAGCTACGATACAATCAAACTCGAACAAAGAAAATATTGAATTTAATCGTATCAATCTCTACTATGTGGTTATTATCATTTTTGTACTTGTTATTTTATTTTTCCAATTAAGAAAAATACGAGAATAGGCTTCCTTCAATGTTTCTATCACAAAGCTTATTATTTCCTCCATAACCATTTCTTTCTTTTTTTCTATCTAGATCTCTTGAAAGAAAGAAAAAAGATAATTTGTAAGAAAGTATGATCTCTCTCTATAAAATAAAGGGAAAATGGTCAAAAATACCCCTCAACTTTGTTTTATTGGTTGACTAAGCCCCCGCTATTAAAATTAAGTTATTCTTACCCCTGCCGTTACTAATTTCATCATTTGTGCCCCTCAATTGGATGAAAAGCCCCAAATCAATTAAAATTACTCAATTGAAAATACTCTGTTTTGATGAGTGTTTATGTTCTCTATTCAGCGCTCACATATTATTCAGACTATCTCAGTCTCCTCAGAATCCCTTATCAATGAACTGCGCGTAGTTGAGGTTAGTCATTTGGATAAAGCAACTCTAGCTATGGACTACACCTGCTGATGGTTTTCTTGGGGTAGAATAAGTAGGAGGAAAGATGTTTGCACTTTGGGAGATGTAATAGTGTAATAAATATAACTTGTATTTTGCTTGTCTTACTTTAGGTACCTCTTTCATGGAAATTTTATTTTAATAGATTAATACAATCAAATTTTGTGTAGAACTTTTGCCACTTATTAAGTCCACTCAACTCCAATCCTCCTGAAAATTCAATAAAATTATCTCACGCGCTACCACCTCCACCGCCACAGCAACAATTCGTCGGTATACCTCTCGTCACCGCCACCTTCACGGCCCCATCTCAAGACTCCGGTGGTAACAAAGCCCAATCTGAAACAACCAATCAACAACCCATAAACAAAACCCAATCTGAAACAACCAAAACTCACTCTTTCGACCTCCTCCAGACCCACATCGCGAACAGTGTCCAGCCACCACCGCGAAATCCCAACTCCGGTAGACCGGAGGAAATCAGCAACGACGAATTAGAGCTCCAAGCTCTAGTAATTCCGACAATTTTTTAGATCTGACTAGAAAATAATGCTTCTATTACCTGTATTTAATCATTGTTGTGTTCTTGTGTTTTTGGGTTCATAGTCATTATTACATTATTTTCAATATTATTGGGTTGTATGGAACACAAGTTTAAAGATGAAGATGAACAGAAATGGGTTATATTATTAGGTGGGTCGCATTGGGTTTAAATTGGGTAATTTTAATTGATTTGGGGCTTTCCATCCAATTGAGGGGCATAAATGATGAAATTAGTAATGGCAGGGGTAAGAATAACTTAATTTTAACGGCGGAGGCTTAGTCAACCAATAAAACAATTTGACCCTTTTCCCTAAAATAAAATTGTGTCTATTTTTCCTTGTATTTTACATCCTACATTTCTTTGCATGTGGGACACATCTTCCACCCAACTTTTCTTTTTAGTACAAAAGATAATAGGATAAGACTTTCATGGACCTTCCATTTCATGACTAAAGAGAATCATTTGCTTTAAATAAAGAATTATTTAGCTAAATACAAATTGACACAATGTATATGATCTTCTTCACAAGAGACATCTTTCAAAAGTTAAATTGACATATAGTACTTGCATAAGCACCAAATATTATACCATTATTGATTTCATATCGCGAATATCATTTATTTGATGATGATCATAATCATTCTCGCTAGTTTTCTTTTCATTTCTAGGTTAATTAGTGATCGTTAAGAAGCTATGGTGGACTCCATTTCATGTACAATTTATAATGAAATCTCAAGGTATACAAGTTCCTATATGGAAACTTCAAAGAGATTGTGGAAATGAAAAATGACTTCATTCTTACTAAAAATACCTTAGGCAATATTTCAAGAAACAAGTACACACAACATACATACATATATATAGTATTGCAGTTCGACACATCTTGCAGGAAATGAAAATAGAATAATATTTGTTATTTGTAATACAAGTAGAGAAGGATAGATTTCATCATTTCTTGCCACGAAGATCACGGAAATAGGTTGTTGGATTTTCTTCAAATTTGTGCCTTTGCATATAACCATCTGCCCCCGGTTTTTTCATCATTTTCGTGTTGTTTTCTTCTTCAGTTTCAGCTGAAGACCCCATAATTTTAGAAATTCCCCATGCAGCAAAAGCAACACCTGCAGCAGCAGCAACTACTGTTGTTGCAATCTCACTACTTGTCCTTTTCATGTTGTTTTCTTCTTCAGTTTCAGCTGAAGACCCCATAATTTTAGAAATTCCCCATGCAGCAAAAGCAACACCTGCAGCAACAACACCTACTGCTGTTGCAATCTCACTACTTGTCCTTTTCATGTTGTTTTCTTCTTCAGTTTCAGCTGAAGACCCCATAATTTTAGAAATTCCCCATACAGCAAAAGCAACACCTGCAGCAACAACACCTACTGCTGTTGCAATCTCACTACTTGTCACCTCTTTTTCTTCTAAAACTTGCTTCTTCTTCTCCCATGAATAGTTGACTTTGCCATTATTTTGGTAACCCATTGTGTATTTAACAATGTCTTTAAGAGTTTTATTTTTGTGTTGCCTCCTTATACAGGAAAAAATTGGTGTTTTGATGAGTGTATGTCTACAAACCATCTCACTTGTGTCCATGAGGGGTCGTTTGGTAATTGAATAAGAAACAAATTAGTTCATCCGTTCACTTTTACTTGTCACTTTTGACATATCAAGAAAACACAATTATATTTTTTCATGTTTTACCCTCAACATTAAATACTCTCTTTATCCAAATCATTTTTCAAGACTTAATACTAAATATCATTAAATAGAGATAATTTGATAAAATAATTATTTTTTAATGAGTGTGTCAAGTGAAATTATGATGAATTTAATACATAAATAACTTAACCCCATTAATTAATATTTTCATTTCCAAAGACTCTTTAATTTGACGAATAAAAGCGTTCCCTTTTCGAAAGACTATCCAATGACTTCTTTTGTTAGTGCATGACCACAAGTTTACTTCATTATTAAGTTACCTAATTATGTCTACATTTTTTCTTTATAAAGATATTTATTTTAAAGTTACCTTATTTTGTCTTTTTCTTTTTGTGGGGTCAATTCATTTTTGGTGAATTACTAAAATTATGATTTACTTAACCTACAAATTACAATCATGCTAACAAAGTAACAATAGTCTTAGGTAAATTTATTACTTTTTGACTGAATCTTAAATTCATATTATATACGAGGTAACAAGTGATATTGTGAATTCCTAAAAATATGATTTACTACAATCATGCTAACAATTAATAATCTTGGGTAAACTTGATAGTATTATTTAATCCTTATAAGAAATTTTTATTTTTATAGGCGAGATCTTCGTAAAGTTATTTTCTTTTATTCACTTTTTTTTTTCTTCCTTCCCATATATATGTTTAACCTAGTCGATCTAGTAGTACATGAATTTATTTGGATTAACTTATTTTAAGTATATTTAAATTAAAATATTTTTTAAATATTTTTTAGTACTGTTTGAATAAATTATAAAGTGCTTATAAACACTTAATTTTAAACTAAGATGATAAAAGTCAAAAATCAAAAAGTTAAAATTATAAATTAAAATTTCTAACTTATAAGCCAAAAATCCAATAATTAATCCAAACAGGTGCTTAGACTTAAAGTCAATTTTTATTTAGCTAAATAAATTGTAAATTTAAAGCAAATGATTCTCTTTAGTCATGTAATGGAAGACCATGAAAGTCTTATAAAAGTGAAAATATTACTATTATCTTTTGTACTAAAAAGAAAAGTTGGGTGGAAGATGTGTCCCACATGTCATGAGACTAGGAGTGGCAAAATCAAGTCCAATCCGTCCAACCCGACCCAACCCATTTAGGTCTATTTCGCTTCCACTTTTGTCAATTGGAAAATTGAGGCATTAAAAGATGTGGGAATTAATGAGATGAATTGCATACTACTATTTGGGTAATATCAATGGTTAATCCAACTTATAGAACTACAACATAATCAAACACGAACGAACAAAATACTGAATTGAATCGTATCAATCTATACTATGTGGTTATTATCATTTTTATACTTGTTATTTTATTTTTCCAATTAAGAAAACGAGAGAGAATACAAGAATAACAACAGACTAAATGCCTTATATCCAAATCAAGCAACTTATGCCAAAGAATCGTGACAAATGATAATTCAAATGAAACGCTCAATTTCTATTTCGATTATAGGTGTAACATTTATTTTCGATGTACAAGCTCGTGGAATACCCTCCAAACTTCAAATTCAAAAACACAGGAATTACAGGCAGTGGACATGGTGGTGCAGCCTACACATTAGTATGGTGAGGTAATCCGAACCCAATATTTTCGAGCTCAAACATATTAAAATTTCAACAAATACTAAAAATCTTAAAATCAACCTCAATGATCAAGTTTAGATCCTGAATCCGTTTGAATACTTGAATTCCTGGCTTCGCCACAAACTTCAATAATATTTCCTACGGCGTTGAGCTTTCATCATCTCCACATTTCTCCTATTATTCCCTCTGCAGCAACAACGACAAATTAACGACCACAAAATCACAATCAATCCAATTGAAATGATAAATCCTTGTGGTGATTCCATCAACATCTTCAATATATCTTCTAATGATTTCATCTTCTCCATTACTGCTGCACCTCTTACCTTCAATTCGCCTCTTCCGAATTCCATCACTCTACTTACAACAACAACAACATATTCAACGTAATTCCACAAAACTCGATCTGTAAAAGAATAGAATAAACGCAGATCTTACCTCTACTCTTCTGTTCAAGTCTAATCGCCTTTTTAGTTTTCTCTCTTTGATACAAATTTTTCGAAGATCAATAGTGTACATAAACAATTTCACAAGGTTTGATATTAATTTCTATCACCTAACTTTCATCCAACAACATTAATTATTGGATCGATACAGTTGATAAAGCAACAACTTGTTAGATTGTAGATGCATCTAAGCGGTGTCCCGCTTCATTTAATACTCCCTCCGTCTCAATTTATGAATTTTTATAATAATTTCACGTTAATATAAAATACTGAATTCACAATCAATTATTTATAAATTTCGAAATACAAATACATGATATACAAAAGTAACTAAATTTACATAAATCCACGCCATAACGACTAGATCCATGATATCACCTATCGTGAGATCATGAGATACCTTCATTTTTAACTAAATATTTCGAGTTCAAACTTTAAAATAAAACAAACCCGAGCATACTCGGGATTAGTAGATATCGAATACCAAAAGATTATACCGAAATTAGTTATTTCTAGAGCGGAGATCGCGGAAATAGGATTTAGGACTGCTTTCAAAATCACGCCTGGGCATCCTTACATTATCCCTTCCCGGAGCTTTCATTGTCTTCCCATTTCCGCCGCCGCAGCACCGGCGGAGGAACAAAATCAGCAGAAATCCGATTGGAATGGTGTAGCATAGTGGAGCTTTTCGGATCGAATTTATCGAAGTAGATATCAGTGGAGGAGCTTTTTTCAAGAACCAGTCAGATGAGGTTCGTACGAACGGCGTCGTTTTCACGACAATCTCCTTCGTATTTTTCAGTAACCAGCCGGATGAAGTTCGTACGAACGGCGTCGTTTTCACGACAATCTCCTTCGTATTTTTCAGTAACCAGCCGGATGAAGTTCGTACGAACGGCGTTATTTTCACGATGATCTGCTTCAAATTTTCCGATAACGAGACAAATAAAATCCGAGCATATTCGGATACATTCGGCATCGTTTTTTTGACGATCGCCTTTGCGTTTTCCACTATATTCATCTCCTTCAATTTCTCCATTGCAGCTTTTGCTACGCTCTCTACGTTCTCCATTGATGATTTCGAAAAAGAAAAAAAAAACTCTGCTCTCTCTCACACTCTCTATGTTACTTGTTTGGATACTTGTTAAGTATGGTAAGTGGCGGAGTCATAATTTTCACGGTTAGAAATTTGAAAATTTTTGAAAAAGTAAACACACAAAAAATATCATATAAAGAGTGTAGTTTGAATGAACTCCTTGAGCCCTTACTAGTTTCGGCCCGTTAGTTTAAAGGAAAAAGGCTCAAACTTTGAGAAAAGTTTTTTCTATGTAATCCGTTAAAAGTTTGTCTCATATATGTCATTTTCATTTGAGAAAAAGTTCAACCATGTCATTATTTGTTAATTGAAATGGCATGGATAAGTCAAACTTTTCACGTGTGACATAAATGAACCTTTTCTCAAAATTTGATGACATATTTAAGTCTGTTTCCTTAGTTTAAATATAATATTTATTTTAATTGTTATTTAACTTTATTATATGAATAGTTAAATTCATATTTATGTGACAATGAAAAATTATATTTTATGTAACGATCCATCTGAATTGATTCCCTAGGATAAGAATTTGAAAATGCCAAAGAGAGAACAAGGGGCATCAGTTTTAGCTTTTACGAGAGTCAATTGTACATGAATTGTGTGGTTATCTTATTTTTTGTTTTTGTTTATTATCTAACAATTATATTCTATTATTTATCGTACCTTTTTATGATAATTTTATATCATTACCTACTTTCTTTATAGATTTATCTTTTAAATTATCGATATATAAAATTACGTAACAATAAAAAATAATATTTTCTATTAAAATAATACAATACAATATAATACGATAAATTATAAATCAATGCTAAAAAACCATCCAAACATAGTGTAAGGCCCATGGTTTTGGTAGAGGCTAGAGATTCCACTAAGGGTCCCTTTTTTCTCTCTTTTTCAAAAGTTAAAATTAAAAGTGTACTATAAAGTATAAATCTAAATGCATAGGATATAGTAGTACTACTTTTCTGTTTTAATTAAATTGTGTTACTTTTTGAATAAAAAAATATTTGATTTTGGTTACATTTAGTAGTAAATCCTTAATTTCAATATTTCACCATATGTATTTAAAACTATCAAAAGAATGTATTTGATATATACACACATTTTTAATTTAAAATCACAAATGAAATTTTTTCTATTACTTTTTAAAAAATTGTGTCTAGTAAGCTTGGGTTTTGGGGGTTAGATAGAGTTTTAGCAAAAAGTTTACTTTAAAAATCTTTAAATGAATATTATCATAATAATTTCAAAAATTATATAAAATTTGAATGCACTAAACCTATTCAGCATAAATAAATAATTGTTATGAAATTATAATAAGTTGAGATATATGAACAATTGAAATACAAATCAAATAAAACAAAATAAAAAAGAAACTTTTGTTGACTGACCTAGTTGAGTTTTAATATTTAAAATTAGTTTAGTGTTTATAAACAATTCTTTCTGAAATATCTGGGGTCCATTTTTCACATAAAATATGGAACAACCTTAACATATTGATTTAGAGAAATATTAATTTTCAACCTTTCATAATCTATTATTTCCTAAGAAGACTTTTATGGTCAAGATTAAAGCTTTTTTAGAAACACAATTTATTTAGCTAAAGTCGGTGGATGTTGGAATGCAATTCATTGAATCCCAATTTTCTCCAATGGATTAGTTGGGCATTCCTTCGTCCCATTTTATATGATAACGTTTGATTTGACACTATGTTTAAAAAAATGAATACTTTTAAAACTTGTGGTCTAAAATGATTCTTTGATATTTGTGTAGTTGTAAATTATTTCATTAAGGGTAAAAAAGAAATTTTAAAGTTAAATTATTTCTAATTATAGTAAGGTGATATTCTTTTTTAGACGGATTAAAAAGAAAAGGGTGTGACATAAAAAATGGGATAGAGAGAGTAATATATTTTTACAAGTTTTTTATCTGAATAATTAGGTATTTTACATATTTGAATTATCATTTCTTTTTTTAATCAAAACACGCTTCGAAATTAATGAGTCAAATATCATGTAAACAAAATTTTGCAGACAAATTAAGTTGTTACGTGTCTTTTAACAATTATATTCAAACAATTGATCTAAGCTTCGAAGGAACGCAATGACATAATAATTTAGGCATGAAACTTGCAAAAAAAAATCTTTTGATTATTCACTACAAGAGGAAACAAGTAACCATGCACATTTATCGGAGGAACATAGTTATTCCTTTTTACAACTCACGTTAAGTTTGCTGATTGTGTTGGGACAAAATTGAACTTTTGTTAGACGACACAAGTTAAAATTCGAAGAGCTCTCCCCTTCGCAGCTCGAGCTCAGCTAATGATTCTGAACAAATACAGCAAGAAAGAGAGCGAGAAAACTGTTATTTTCAACATTCTGCATCTTAACTAATATATGTGCCAACCAAGAGAGGGAGAAAACTAAGAGCCCGTTTGGATTGACTTAAAATAAGTAACTTTTAAAAAGTTACTTTAAAGTCATTTTAAAAATAAGTACTTATGTGTTTATTGATGTGTTTGGCAAAAAAGTGTTGAAAGTCACTTTTTTATTAAAATGTCTGAAATACCCTTAAAGTTGTTAACATTATAAAAGAATTAAGGGTAAAAAAGTAATATACCTGGTCAAAGTAGAATGATTAATAAGTTAAAAAAAATAAGTAGGGGTACCCTACTTTTAACTTTTAACTTATTTTAAGTTATTCTTATAATTGTCAAAGACTCTAATAAGTCAAAAATTTATTTTATTTTATTTTTAATTCTCACTAGTTTACTCCTTTTGTTTCATGAAATGAATAAGATACCTCAAAGCTTTCCAAATTGAGTGTATGGGAAGTCTAAACATGCATAGTGATCTATAAGGAAGTGTCACAAGGTGCTTGAAGGTTATTGAGATTTCTCTCATGATTCGGGGCCCTCGTCTCTTTTTTACCTAAGGTAACAAATAAAGGTAAACTGCAAATGGAAAATTATGTTCGTACAATGTTTTTACTGATGGAAATGGCCTTTGAACTATGTAATACGACCCCTCATTTTACTGTTGCCAGCATCACTTTCAAGGACTAGAAAACAGGTTTAATTTCCAGCATCAGTTGCATTATAAGGAATATTGGTTTCCTGATTATGTTTTTATATCAGGAAATGCTAACAACCTTCTCAGTTTCTGTCCCCTGTATCTTGTGAAGTTGACGGTCGCAAAGAGAGGTCAGCATATGCCATTAAAGTGAAATCGGATGAATCAACCAATAGGCATGTCTTAGATATTCAAAATTCAGTCTCATCTGAACGGAAGAAGATGTTGAAAATGGAAAGAAATCCCAAGCGTCTCAACAATAGTGCGTCACAGAGGAACAAAATTGAATATTACCAGGTCATCCAATATCCTCTGAAAACTGAGTTTACGTCACAATACTTTGGTTTTTGTTGTTCACAAAGATGCTGACAAGAAGAGCATAAGGGATGCTGTAAAGAAGCTGTTTAAGATTGAAATGAAGAAAATAAATACATCAATCATGCCTGACGGGACGAAGAAAGCATATGTTATGCTGACACCAAACCATAGTAACACTAGATGTGGCAAAAAAAATCAAAGCCATTTAAATATTGATTCTCCGTCTTCCTTTCCTTTGCATGCCAACTGGCGGTTATATAAGGTGCTGGAGTTAGAAACTAGAAGCTTATGACTTATATTTGTATGCATGTGAGTTCTCTAGTCTTTATAGGTACAATTTTGTAGTTTCAGCTTAATTTTGACCGCTCTCTGGGAAGTATGTGTTCGATCATTGTGGTTTTTGGCTAAATGTTTCTGTATGAATGTACGTCTTGGTTCAATGCCTTCTTCATTTCCCCCCAAATATTGGGAAAAACTTGTAATCCGTGTGAAATCATTATGCTTTCAACCTTTATATTCAAATACTTGATAACAGGAGGATCGGCTTATAATAGTTTTTTCACAATTTCTGTTCATGCTGTAGGTTTGTAACGTTGACGACATGGAGCCATTTGACTCTTTGCTCTCAATTGGACTGATGTTTTTTTTTAAAATTCACTGCAAATGCAATGTTCGCTGATTTTTTGAATCTGGTAACAGTAAAATTTGTTTGCTAATTTGTGCTTAATTGCTGCTCTTATATTCTTGTAGGGGCTGCACTAACATCAGGGGCAAGCTTTGGGACTCAAATCTGTGAGTATACATGTTCTCCTATATTATATCTTTCTTGTGTATGCCTTGACAAAAAGAAAAACACTTCTCACCTATCTCAAGCATGGCATGAAGATTGGAGTAGAGGATTAGTTTTATTTGGCTGTGTTGGTGAATATATCTGCAGTTCTATTAGATATTTTTGTAAAGCTTAGCTTGTTTATTACCAGTTCTGTGGCAATCCAATCCTGAAAAATTACTTTGTTGAATGTTAGGATGCTTTTTCAAAAATCTTGCTGCTTTGAACTTTCTATGTCAGAATCACCATGGTTCACCAACTAACAAGTTGATTTTTTATAAAAGAAAGAAAAACATTCACAGCAAATTGTTTGAATCTCTGTAAACAATTTACATAGTCGACTATATCCTCTTTCTCTCAGAATTGCCTGTAGTGAAGTCTGTTTGTTTAGACCTTTATCATAGTGTTATATTATTTTAAAATCAGTTATATATATATATATATGCACCCAATCTCAAATTCTATGGTACCCGTCAATATAAATCCTGAATCCATCTCTCCGTACTTCTTCATAAAATCCTGGAAGAGCCTCTGGTGATTGTTCCACCTTGAGTCTCTCATGATTGGTCTTACCTGAAAAATTAATACAGTTCCACTTACTTCATTCATTTACTTAAAAGGGGAAAAATCTTTTTGTCTGCATGCATGCATACATAAAAAGAAATTAAGTAACTATATAATATGCTCAATATTATTAGGTTGATTTAATTCTAGTTTTGTTGATTATAACGTTAATGTTCTTTTTTGTCTTACTTTTGTTATTTTAGTTAAATTAAATTGACAAACTTAATTAAATTCTTTCATAATGAATATTTAAAATCATTGATCTGTTTAATGCAAAAGTGAATCTTTAAATGTCTTTCGTCGTAATTTGATAAAGCACTTTTTAGAAAACTTGGTGAAACAAAAGCTGCTTCTCATATGGACTGGCTAAACACAAATTGGTACTCTCCCGAAGTATTCTGTGTAGATCCATTTTGGAAAGTGCTTCTCAAAATAAGCAGATTTTTACTTTGGAAATTTGGCCAATCATCCCTTAGTTATGGCCTATGGGCATCATTTGAGGCCTGGTTGAAGGGAAATTGCAAAATTGAAACACTTAATGTTAAGGGTTCCTATGTAATCTCTTTACAGTTGTGGACTGTGTGGTCCTGCGGTAACCAGTTCACATTATTGTGCCCATGGTCTGTGAGAAGTGCTTGAGGGCTTCATGCTTTCCGTTTGCCTCTTCTACACTAGCATCAAAGAACTTCTAAACCATCTTTTTGGGTAAAGAAAAACCGGTCATATAGGCTACATCTGAGATTAGCTATACATGAGTTAGTTTTATTGAAGAGTAGAATCTGAAATTCATTGTTGTAGCTTAAAGAAACATGCATCTTTGAAAAATAAACTTTTCTACCCGTAAATCTGCAGACTTCAAGGTGTGAACATGTCTTGATATATGCACTGCAGAAACTTTTCATTTCATATAAACATAGTTGATGATTAAATGAACTTATTTGTCAGTTAGCTCGAACTTAAATTAAACGATGTATTCTTTTCTTAGACTAGGAGGAATCTTGATAGAGGAGAGACTGTAAAGCTGCAAGGCACTCTAGATTCTCCAATTCCTCCATTTATGCATCAGCACCTAGGAGATTCAGGAGTTGGAGAGAAGGCCTCAATGGCAAAACTGTTTGAACAAGGTGAGAGATGGACTTTACCCTAGGAGTTATTATCTATTCTTACTCTTCTACTTCCTAATACAACTTACACTGCTTTCACCAGTGGGCCTCCAAAAGATATTATCATTACTTGAATCAGAAGATGCCGATGTGCAGATTCATGCAGTGAAAGTTGTAGCAAACCTGGCGGCCGAAGGTAGTGTTATGCTATTTTGTTTTCAATGTTACATCTTTAGTTCATGTCTCTTACTACTTGCAATCTGTAGTTTGTTGAGCATAGGTGCAATCTGCTTGATTGAGTTGTGTAAACCCTATCAATAGCTATACCTCGTTAGTTTTCTAATCATAGGAGTGATGTGGTTACAAGTCACATGAATGATAGCTTGTCAACTTTGTTTACATGAGTCTAGTAATAGATATGCAAGTATCTCAAATTTTTGGATAAAACAGGTAAAACTGTTTTGCATTATCGAAAATATAGTACTCCCTTTTTCTGAAATTCAGCATCTATCTTCTGTTTTTTAGTTTTCTCTAAAACAGTGTCATTGTCCTAAAAAATAATGTCATGTATACCAGACTACTCGCGCTCCAATTATTTATTTAAAACCTCACCATTCAAAGTGGAGGGATTAGTCCTTATTTCTTGCTGTAAAGTGCCTCCAAGCAAGTGGTTGAAGGACAAGAATGGAGGTCAGTCAATCCAATTCACTTAACTTAAAAGTTCACTAAATTTAATCCACTAAGATCCTTCATCATAAACCATATAAAGAGTAGCATATTACTACCGACAACCTAACGTATGAATATTAAAGAGAAAAGTTATAAACAAGCAGAAATGGTGTTACATGACGCAGTTGAAAATTGAGAAATGCAAAAGAGGTAGTATCAAGTCCTTGAATGGTGGTGACTTTTCCTTATTCTATCTATTTCAGAGGCAAACCAGAAGAGAATTGTAAACGCTGGCGGTCTTAAATCTCTGTTAACTCTTCTTAGAAGCTCCAATGATGAGACAATTCACAGAGTTGCGGCTGGTGCAATTGCAAATCTTGCTATGAACGGTGAGCTTTGCATCACCTTACAGACTAATGAATATTATGAGTTTAATATTTAATTCTGAATGTCCCTTTTTTCATACGCAAATCACTCTCTATTAAGTGACGTCATTCTTTCAAATGGAACAGAGACAAATCAGGAGCTCATTATGTCTCAAGGAGGCATCAGTTTGTTATCAGTCACAGCAGCCAAAGCTGAAGATCCTCAAACCCTTTGCATGGTTGCCGGGGCCATTGCTAACCTCTGTGGAAATGGTACAATTTGTTGCCTTAAAACTGAATATTCTAAGCTAATTCCCTCTCGATGATGAAGCTTATCTCCCATCGTAAAATTTCTTTGTATTTCAAGTAACTGAAGAAGATAATGTAAGAACGACGGATATGGTAATATTTGTCTTTCTGATATCAACTTCCAAACTTTCATTTTATGTAGAGCTGTAATAAAAAGAACGTTAGTTTCTCCCTCGTAGTGGCGAATTTCACCATTCTAAATTTGAATAAATATGATACCTCAACTGAACTGTCCCTCTCTCCCCTTAGTCCTCCCCTTCAACCAATGAAGAATAAAAGAGCTCTTAACAGTAAAACAAGAAAAAGGGATGAACCTACGAGCAATAGGAAGAACAAAACCTTACCAAAAGATGGGAATCTTTTGAAGATGAGATTTTCAAGTAACAACTTGAAGAAAAGCAAGATTTTTTCCATACTTCTCAGTCTTTTCTACGGCAAGTAGGGTATTTTCTCTTTCATTCGCCTTGGACAAGAACTCATTATCCTTACGCAACTCACGTGCATCACCTTTAGCTTACCCTTCTATACGTTTTGTCAACTTTTTTTGGTCATAATCTCTACCTTTAACGTAGTTGTAGTTGTAATATTAGTTTTGTAGTTTTTTTAACCAATTTGACGCTCAATACATGGATAATTACCAGAGCTGTCGTAGAAAAACAATCTCTCATTGATGAATGACTACTAGGAAGTGGCCATCAGACTATTGCAAATTCTAACATTTATCCTAATATTTTTTCAAACAAGAATAAACATATATAAATTATTCTATGTTACATAACAACACAAATGTTTAAATCTCTCTTATTGATTATAGTTTTGAAAACTTTTTCAATAGAATTAATTGTTATATAAACTATTAAAATTATTCTAAAAGTATTTAAAAATAAAATTAAGACTTCACTTCATTGAATTTGCCAATCAGAAAATTATTTTTCTTTACTTACATAATATTTCGTAATACTTTTAATTACAAAAAAATCAATATTATAGATGTTACCTTTAGAAAACATTCAAAGTTAAAGACAATATTTTTTAAAATTTAATTATTTGATAATCTAATTAGTTTGAGCTTGGAATGTTCAATAAAACATCTCGAAGAATTGAAGACAATCTTACATAGCCAATATTACAACATGGTTGATTCAAATTGAAGTGAATTAGATAAATTAATAAACAAAAAAGGGACATATTTGTTCTAGTACTCTTTAAAAAGGGTTATATTTACCCCCTCGTCATACTTTTTTGATATATTTGTCCTTACCATCCAACTTTGGGCACATATTTGCCCTTGAATGTTAACCCTCGTGTACCCACCCTTATTGTCTTATATTCTTATCCCAATTAAAATTTCTCTCAATATAATTTATCTATCTGATCTCACTAATCATTTTCCTAATAATTATCACTTCTATATTACAATTAAGGAAAAAGGACAAATATACGTTGTCACTATCATAAATGGTATGTCAATACCTTCCGTTATATTTTAAGGTTGAATATATCTTTACCGTCAATCTTTTGGGTCATGTATACCCTTAAAACTAACAGATTAACACGTGACATCATCTAAACAATTTACCCAATTTTATTTATTTTTTTACCCATAAATAAAAAATCCACCCCAGTCCCGACCCACAACCAAGTGGTGCAAAAATCCACTCTCCATTTTCATCAAAAACCATCCCTCTATTCTTCTCAACCCACCATGATCATGGAATCAAGAACTCGTCTTTCAAGAAAGAAGATGACTTGTTCACCAAAGTTACACTCTTCTTTACTTTCAACTCAAACTTTTTATCTTCCCCATTCCATCTTGACACAACTCAAATTTAATTTTCGAATAAAAATATAAAATAAAATAAGGTAAATTATTTAGATGATGACACGTGTCAGACGATTAGTTTTAAGGGTATACACAACTTTAAAATATAACGGAGGATATTGACATACCATTTATAATAGTTTGAGGATATATCTGTCCTTTTTCCGTTACAATTACATTAAGCTTCAATACATTAACCAATGAAATAATGATTTAATAATCCAAATAAGAGTTGCTGAGCTATTCTTGATTTGGCTTCTAAATTCATAATTAGCATCACTCAAGAGATCAATTAGAGCCATATCAAGATCAGCCGGTCCACGTAAGCACCACATAAGATAATAAGGGTGAAGACATGAGAGTTAACATCCCAAAAAGCAAATATGTGCCCAAAGTTGAATGATAAGGGCAAATATATCAAAAAAAGTAGGACGAGAGAAGTAAATATAACACTTTTCTAAGAGTACAATGACAAATATAATCCATTTCCCGTTAAAAAAAATAAAGTAACGGTAAATTTAATTGTCTACGATTTTTAATTATAATTACAACAATAACAAAATTTTAAAAATATGTGCATAATAATTAGTAAGAGATTAGCACCAATCTATTAAGAAAATTTTAATTAATAGCAACCAAAAGCTAATTTCATCTTCTTCTCTTCTGTCCCTTTCCCTTTCCCAATTGCCCTGATTTAAATGCGTGCTCTTGTTCTTGAAGAAAAGCCAGAGCTTTCCCGTACTTCTCAGCCTTTTCTGCGGCAAGTAGGGCCCTTTCCCTTTCCTTCGCCTTGGACAAGAACTCGTTGTCCTTGCGCAGTTCACGCACAGCACCTTTAGCTTCCTCTTTTATACGTTTCCTCAACTTTTTCTTTTCAGCACGCTCACGATCTGGATCATAATCTCTACCCTTGACATAGCTGCAGAGGTAGGATGATCACCAGATGAGTAAAGCTCAATAGGAAACAAGTAATATGATTCGTTAAAATTAAAGATAAGGCAACAAGAAGAGTATCTTACTTCTCCTCAAATTTCGGATTAACCATCCTGATGGGCACAGGTTTTTTCTTCCGCATTTGCAAAGGTTGACGCAGCATCTGATGTTCCTGAGACTTCGTGTCAATTAATTGGGATACATACTTCATTTTCTCCCTTAATTCCTCGGGAATATGATTTTCTCCGGCCAATTTGCATAATAATTTTGAAATTGGAGTGAAGATCTCAGGAAAAGAAATAAGTTCCTTATATACATTGACAAATCCTTGCAGGGTTTCCAAAACCGTTACAAGCATGCTTGCCCTGCATGAGGAAACATTTAATCGCATTGAGTTCAGCAAGTCCCCGAAAAGAACATTAGCAGTAGAATTTCAAGACCACAAAAATGTGTTAGCGAGTGAGATACTTGTTATGTCAACTAGCTTATTGACAATCGTATTATTGGGAAATAAAAGTTAGTATAACAGATCACATCTTGAAAAGACCTAGGCAAAGACTTATCGAACAAATTTACAATTTGTCTCTTAAGATAGAGCCATATTCAAAAATTTAACAAACTTTGGGATTCCTCTAATAGGTTTGCCCATATGCATGTCAACAGAATGCTAACTGACCTGTAATTATCAGACTGGAAATACTGAGTGTCCTCTGGTAAATCCATTAGCTCAAGAAAATCTAAAGAATCCATCTCCACGTTGTTACTGCGTATGCAAAGCAAAGGTTCAAGTTCTTTGATCTCCATAAGGTTATTCAACTGCAGCACAAGAAGATGCTTGTCAATTTACAAGTGGAAGGAAGCAACCCAAATACAATCCAATAAAAATAAAAAGTAATTGCAGAATGAGACAAGGGGCGAAAATAGTTAACTGCTTCAAGAATTAAACTAACAAGAAAGACCTCAGAACCTTCAGTTGAGCCAAACCTGTATATTTTCAGATCGATGTTCCTTGTCTAAAGCTGCCATCAGCAAAGTTTGAAGAAATACTATAGCCTCAGGACAAAACTTCTGAGATTGTTTAGTTACCTGCAGGGTAAGATGTTGATATCCATAAGCTTAGAGAATTAAGTTCAAATTGTCATTCTGTAATTGCAAACATCATCAACCAGGAAGAGGGACAAAACAAAGAAGATAACTAACTGGCTTCAAAGATAGATGACTTGACGAAATTAGAACAAGGAGGGTAAAATGCAGAAGTTTACTATGGCACACAAACTATTAGTAAGGTAACAAGACATAAACTGGGCTGAGACAATCACTACATATCCAGAAGTCCATAATGCTGCTTTGATTAAGTTGGAGATTACACAGGTGGAAACCATATGTGCTCCGACGGCACATAATACTCTACCAAACAAAATCCCAGCATCCTTAATCCAAACAAATGATCAATTTCAGTGCATAGAAGATAAATGAAACACCATATCCACTTACACTTAGCAGCAAAGAGCACAAGAAGGAAGCAATTGCAATATCTCTTCCGCAAATGATGGGACACCGCATTAGGTATTCACACATTAGCAGTATAGCAGGAGTCATGACACAATGGCGAAAATCAGAGCATGGAAATATCATGGACCAAAGCCTCAACAGAAAGATGGTCTTCAAAGATGGCCAACTGCTTTTTCCTACGAGGATGGACCAAATACACAAGAGTTAAAGTCAAGAAATGTAAGTTGAGATAGAAAGAACGATTAAAGGAAACAAACAGGACATCAAAGCACACCTGTAAGCTTGATATCTTCACAAAACTGTGTCCTTGTTCTTTGTAGCCTTTGGCGAGCACATATAGCTGCAAAGTATGGGGTCGCTGCACTCATCTCCATCAGCGGCTTTACAAGCAAATTCAAAAGCTTGAAATTCAATGGTTTCTTATTTGCCAACACAGCAAAATATTGCAGCAACACCCCGTAAAAGACCTGATGAAAGAAACAAGCTACTTATAAAGCAATCATGGTAGTAGAGACTTACCTCCCCAAAAAAATGACTCATCTAGTTCTGACTACCCATAACCTTATCATCTAATAATACAACATGCATTTTTTATCAACCTACAGAGATATTCACATGAGCAAATACAGTTGCAGCAACAACAACAACATACCTAGTGAAATCCCACTATGAGCAAATACAGTTAAATGGTGAAATACTCCTAAAAATTCAAGGCAAACCATCATACCATTTGTTCACAAAAAGGAGAACGGAGAAAGCCTCAAAGGTCAAACATCTCATAGAGAAATTACAGTGAAAACAGATTATCATACTTGCATTTTCTTTTTATTCTCTGCCGCAACAGTTATTGCATTGAATGCACGAATTCTCCTGATTGCTTCAATTACTTGATCATCAGAACAATTGTCTATCAATGAAGTAAACTCCTCCAGGGTTTTAGGGGCTTCAATTGTATACGGAAGTTCGCTTTGTTGATGTTCCACTGTCGTTTTTTCTTTTCTGGTTTGTAAAGTGCCAACTTCTTTTCCCTTGACGGCTACCTGCTTGTGGTCCTTTATTTTCATCACCTTCTTAGCATCCTCACCAGAACCTTCATCATCATCCTCTTCCTCAGTATCAATAATATCATCGTCACTTTGCTCCCAGTCCTTAATAGTCTGCGTCTTTCCTTGTTCTTCATCAGACTCATCACTTCCTTCATCTTCCCCATCATCACTTCCTTCATCCTCACCATCGTCCTCCTCACTCTCTGAATCCCCAGAAGAAGCAGCATCTTCACCCTCAAGTTCACTTTCTTTCTTTCTCAAGATTTCAGCAATCCACCCCAACTTAATTCTAGGCGCCTCCTCAAGATCGTCCCCAAGATCATCGCCAGATATAGTCCTTGGGTCTTTGATCAATTTGCTGTCATCATCAGATGCGTTGCCATCTTCATCACTCCCATCATCAGCAGCAGCCATTCTCTTCTGACGTTCTTGCTGAAAAAAATGAAAAAGGCTTTGATTCGTAAATATCTACTAAAGCCAAAAGATAAATGCTCCTTTATCCTACCAAAATATTAAATCTTTGAAATAATAATCCAGCTAAATGTATTCCATTTTAGAACATTACCATGTGAAAGTGCACAAGGCAAGCAATCACTACTACCACACAGTAGGCAGTTTTATGATGAAGGCATTGAAGAACACTAATGATGATACAAGAACAGCAATTACCCAGCAGACAATAAGTCATACATTACAACCACTTGAAAGCACATAACGATAATATCACAAAAGGTATAATCAAATAGAAACAGGATCCTTGATCCTCAAAAAGAAAACACTTGTCCAAAGGACTTGAGTTAGTTTAGAAATTAATTGTGCAATTTACTTATAGAAATGTAACCACTTTCTCCATCTTGGCACCAAAAACTGTCATTGTAATGTATGGTATAAAGAGACACAAGGAACTCTTGTTTCTGCCATAGTGCATCATACCTCCAATAATTCCAGCCGCTCTTTCTCCTCCTGCGCAATTTCTTCAGGAGTCTTTGTCCGGTTTGATGGGCGAGCACGAATATCCAGTGCCATCTCACTAACAAGCATCTCATAAGTGTCAGGCTTTTCCTGAAACCAATTAGGAAGATAAAGTCGTCAACATAGACAAATTTAATATAATCAAAAGAAAATTTATTGGCAATTGTTCATGGATAATGCACTATAACCTAACAGAGATGGAGAAGAAGATATGTTGAGGCACATGAAAGGAGGAAAGACCAGGACGCACAGTATTCAGAAATGTTTCCGGCAATCAAAAATAAACCCAATTATACCTTTCCAATAAGTCCTTTTCTGGGAGCATCAGCTACCTCATCTTTCTTCACATTACCAACGGAAATGTTCTTGTTCACAAGAGCCTTCAGAGCATGTATCTTGTCTGGTTGGGTCAGCGACAATAAGGCTTTCGAATTCACCAGTGAGGTGAAGTCTTTGTCCAATTGTTCAGTTAATTCATCATTCTCTTCTCTGTCCTTTGCTTTTTGGGCCTAACAATGTAGGAAAAACAAAAGAATTGTCAAACATATGGCAAGTAAAGAAATCATTCCCTTATCAGATTGCACCATAAGAAATTAAACAATAACAAACCTTAAAGAATTTACTCTTTTGAATGATTTCCTCCATTACTTCTTTCTTGCTTTTCTTCCTCTGCAATAAGATGGTACACCAAATCAGAAGCAGAACGACACCTGTGTTGCAAATAAAAAACAAAGAATATTTCGAGACATGTTCGTGAACTATGGACTATCATCCCACGCAAAATGATGCATGCTCCCAGTAACAAAGTAAGAACCTGTTTTCTTCCGTTAATTATGTTTTGTTCTTATTCTCACACCGAAATTACTTAGGTTTTCAATGGCAGCCTATAAAGTTAGAGCTCTCGTATGTAATTATCATGTTACACATGTTTAAATGACAGCTTATTAGAAATATAAGCTAGTTTAATATCATCAGTCAAAAATTAACACCATCAGCTGACAGCTTTGGTGGAGCACAACAATTTTTTTCAATTGTAAAGAATTTTATTGATGAAATTGCACCAAGCTGGTGCTTCTCTAGTTCTCTGTACAACCAAAAAGAATATCTCAGCCCCTATACACCTTTCATAACTTTTACAATTGTAGGGTACTCCAGTGATCCAGAGCCTGAATGGATTGGCTTTTGGCTTAAAAACAAGTGCTTACAAACACTTTTTTATTTACCCAAACACTACAAAACTGCTTCAAAGCTATTTTGGCTTAAAAGCACCTAAAACAAGCCAATCCATTCAAGCTCCTAGTAATGCATCAATAATATGTATTTAAGCAATTAACACCAAAAAGCGAAAAGATGTAGACACTAATATTTGATCTTGTGTGTAGATGCAGCCCTTCCTTTAAAACATCTTTGATTTCTTTCCTTTCATATGACTCAAAAAATGCATGGAGTAGCAATTTAAGTTACAAGGTGAAATCACGCCAAAAACATCTATAACTAAGTACCAAACTAGTCAGAATAGCAATTAAGTGAGCTCTTAATTATAGGGGGGGCCTAGATGGAGAAGCATATCAACTATTTCATTTCTTAGAAGCTAGTCAGCGTAAACTCCAAAATAGAGCAGGGAATATGCATCAAGAGGGGGCAAAAAATGAGGAAGCATCTAACATTTTCCTCTGCTTCCATTGGACCTGCTTGGGCATTCTGAGATCCATGAGAGTTAAGTTGTCCCAAGATAGCTGACTTATCTGCACAGAAATAGACAGCCGGTATAAGGAAAGCAAACCATACAAGAACGTTTTATGATGCTTAATAACAGAAAATACAAGGTTTGGAACACTACCAGCTTCACTAAAAAAAAAAAGATATTGATGAAGTATGAAGCCTATAATGGTTCTAATCCTCTGGCTAGCAGCCAGATTAGGTTTAAGATGATGGTTTTTCTTCAAAGGTTTTTCTCTTTTTATTTATTTTTTGAATACGGAGTGTATCTTGTATAACAAAGTACAGCAAGAAGATAGTGTAAGTCTCCAAGAGTGTCAAGACCATCAGAAGCTTTCTCCTTTGCCTAAAACTTGCGTTACTATATAATGGTATAAGGGACTTTAGAGTATTTTTCTACAAGGTAAATAATCTATTAATAGTCAAAAAATCTCAAGTAAACAATAGTACATAAAATATAAGAGGATCTACAACATCCAAACAAACCAGTTCTTATATATACAAACTGGAACTTCACTGGTGAAGGAAAAGAAACTGGGAATGAGAGGTTATTCCTCAAATGTACATAATAGGTCTCCACCCCATCAAAAGCTCTATGGTTTCTTTCAAATGTACACAAACTTAAGACTGTTATGCATTAACAACCAAAATAGAAGGGGCATCTGACAATAAAAGAAAAAAGGTGTCTTTAGTCCTTACCATTCAGGACATAGAGAAGGCCAAACAAAAAAATAATATACACTACAGCTCTCCTACCCTGATTCAAGAAGTGAAAAAGTACTCCATTGAACCAATGAAAATGACCAACTTTCTTGGTCTATCTCGAAAAGCTCAGCACATGTTCTCGAACGAAAAAGCTTTCCCCCTCTATAATTTCAAAGTATCCTAGTTGATACGATTTGAATTCAACATGACATCTTGGCAACAAATAACTCCATTTTTGTCGTATTAAAATCCCATCTCCATAAACCAAGCTACTATGCCATGAAGCAGCAAAAGTACAGTGTTAGTTGATGTACTAGTCAATTAAAAGATTCCGATTCACAAGTAATTGATTTGGTTAAGAAGCAGGTATATCGTCTAATTGTGGCAATTTGGGCAGAATAAACTATTTTAGGCATAATGTTGTTAGCCCTGCCCGGGCTGAAAAAAACAGCGGGCGTAACCTGTATGTATGCTTCATAAAAAATTTTTATAAATATATAGAAATAAGCAAAAGAAGGAAGTTGAAAAATGCAATACTGCATGATAAATAAACACTAATCTATTCGCCACAGAGATGAGAAACACAACACAAGAAGGGTTATTCTCACCATCTCTCCCATAATCCTCCTCATCCTCATCAAATGGGACTTCCTCATCAAAATCATCTCTTCCCAATGAGGCACCAATTTCAAAGTCCTCATCATCCTCGTCTGACAGATTATACTTGTTTTTCTTCAATTTCACCTACATATAAAGAAAACAGAAGTGGATAATTGTCAACAACAATAGCAGTATCAGATAATTTAATAAAAGTGAACAACAGTACATTAGTATAAACATGCAACCATTTATCTCATACAAAAAAACCTGAACTAACTACTTGCTCAATGTGCATGGAAAATTAATGATGGATTGATGGTTGATCTGGAGATTCTAACAAAATGAACATGCAAAGATCCATTCATTTCCTACTTCTTCGCTCCATACTTTTCTTTCTTTATCTTCGTTGTTTAAAAATGGGTTCATTAATTTGTTTCAGATCATACTTTCAAGGTTGGGTTCACTATGGAGGGTCGAGCCTTCACCTTTGCATTGTGTAAGTTGAGCATATTCAAATATCCAGACATGCAGCTTTTGCTTTTGCTTTTGCACCCAAAGGGTAGCAGCTGCGGATTTCCCTTGTCATAAAAAAAAAACTTTTGCTTTTGGTATTTGACAAGCTTGTTTATTTTGAAAGAGAATTCACTCTCATGCTAGTGCTCTAATCTTCTCTCTTCATTATTTAGACTGCCAGGATAAAAAAGCATAGGTAACAAAATCTTCATGATTGCCATTGAAAGAACACTTCTTGAAAATCTACATATGGCTTTTTTTTTTTTTAGAAATGAGTTTGTATTATTTTCCACTAAAAATCACTATTTTATGCTAACAGGTTGAAGGGAGAACAACAAATTTTTCCCCTGGTCAAACACATAGGGGATGGAAAAAACCACCTAATATCTTTTTACCCCATTGGGATTTAAACTTGAAACCACATGGTTCTCCTCCCACTTTTTTGACAATTAGGTTACAACTTTGGACATCAAGTGTTAATTCTAATTATAGAACTTGTCACCAAGGTGAAACCTACTCATAAACTTGTCAACCATAAGGCCTCAGGTTCAAAATCTAGCAGGGTATTCCAGCAGAGAGTTACCCGATACACGTCATGGTGAGAGCTAGCATGTACACCATGGAATGAAATTAATGGACATTTCTATGGAATTAGTCGAGGTGCTCACGGTTATTTAAAAAAAACTAGAATATGAACATAATGAGCATGGTCGTGAACAGAACTTATACAGCTCACAAAATCATCTACTACTTGAAAGTTTTCCTTGGAAAAGAGTTTGAACTATTTTCTAACATAAAAATCTTACCGGATAAAAATCACTACTTTATGCTAACATGATAAAAATAGAGATGGCAATAGAACAGGGAGGGCAAGGGCAAAGGCAGGGCGAAACCTTAATGGGGCAGGGAAAGGCGGACTCTTAACGGAGCAGGACATGGTGAAAAACAGAAAAATGATAAGCTTCACCAGCTCCGCCCCATTGCCATCCTAGATAAAAATCATTCTTTATGCTAACATTGATGGTGAATATGAACAAAATTAAACCATTGGCCGTGAAGAAAACTTCCATAACTAACCTGCCTCTCACGCTGAGACCTCATAATGGCTTTATCAAATTCACCAAGTCCTTCATCATTCTCTCCAATACGCTTATCAACAAACATCGATGATTTCGCACTTTGCTCATACTCCTTCAAAAGCGTCTTCTTCCTCTATTATCACAACAAAACTAGCACATCAAACTCTCAAATCCCTAAATTAATGAAAATCAATCTAAAATGCAATTTTTCACCTTTTCAATGGCGGAAGAACGAGCTTCACCAATTCTTCGTTGTTCACCCTTGCGTTTCTTTCCAAGTATATCAAATTTGCGTCGTGACCAAATTGTTTCGAAAGGGTTCTCTTTTGGAGCTTTGAGCTTCATGTCTTTGGCTTTTGGACCTGACTTGCTACTCTTCTTCATCTTCTTCTTCTTTGATGAACTTTCGCTCTTGCCAGTTTTTGCAGTTTTCGCCATTGTTGCTTTGCTGCTAAAACCTCAGAAAAAGGTAAATACAAGGGTTTAGCACAACTCTAATGGAGAAGACAATCAATATCATAAAAACTTTATGGGCTTTTATATTTGGATGCTGTTGGGTTGGGCTTTTGACCCTATGGGCCTATCTGCACATGACCATAGTTAGCAAAATTATAAGTATAAGTTACATAAATCACATAATGTAAAGATGAAATTACTATCTATCCGTGAGTGAGGGATTTCCCAATCTAGATACATTAGTGAAAGCGTGGATACATCAATACATTAATACACCAATCCGGATACATTAGTAAAAGCGCGGATACATTATTAAAATATGGGATTTCTCAATCCGGATACATTACTGAATGCGCGGATACATTATTAAAATAAGGGATTTTAGAAATTTTTAAAAGATATAGGAAAATATGAAAAATAGTTAATTAAAGCTGTGTAATTTAGTAATTTTTCCAAATTAGAATGACGGTTCCCAGGGCGGACCTAGAATTTTACACAAGTGGAGTCGTTTGGTGTTATGGATTAAAAAAAGGGGAATTTTCACAAATAGCCATTATAGGAAACTTAATTAGGCTCCTTAGCTATAGTTTGTCTAATTACGCTCCATAGCTATAGTTTCAATAGCTATGGATATTTTCGCTTGTATATATCGCATGGATTTAATATTATATACAATTCATTTTTCAAAATTTTTAATGAATTTAGACGGTAATTTCGGTTGGGAAAAAAGGAAAATAATCTTATAAATCACGGAATTGTATTTCATTAGAGTTTCATACCAAATATGACTCTCTCCATACTAACAATTGCTTATTATCAATTGCTTTGTATTTATATTTGCATATGTTGACTTATATGAGTTAAATATTGCATTTACTGGAAATGTATACATTGCACATTTATTTTATATAAGTATAATTTTGTTGATATAATTTTTGGATAGTTGTCTGAAAATTATAATGAATTTGTATATGTACCAGAATATAATTTATATACAATTTGTATATGTGTGAAGAGACTACTAGATTTATTATTATACGTATAATTGAATGCTAGAGTTATACAATTAGAAATTTTTCATAACTTACACAAATCAAATGTATCAATAAATTATATATAAAAAAGTAATTGATAAATGCAAATGAATCTATTGTATATGTACCACTGATGGACAAAACAATATACAATTAATTGTATATATTTGTATAAAATCTGAAAATAATGTCTGTAAATCTGAAAAATCCGTAACGTTATACAAAAATAACAAAAATGAATTCATTAAAATATACAATTAATTTAGGAAAAATTGTGCATTATAACAAACTATTAATTCAAAATAAATGTTATAGCTACAATTTCAATAAATTCTAATTAGTAGCAAACACTTATCATTTGTCTCTCTCCCCAGAATCTCGCTCGCCACTCTCCCTCTCCTCTCTCACTTTATACAAACACAAATGTATAAATTGTGTTTGTGTTTGTATAAAGCGAGAGAGAACTGTATATACAAATACAAATGCATATCTATCAGTCCTATACACTTATAATTATACAAATACAAATCGTCCCCTGCCCAGTTCTCTTTTGTCTTTCTCTCTCTCTCGCTTTATACAAACACAATTATACAAAATACAATGTATAATTTGTGTTTGTATAAAGCGCGCGAGAGATTTGATATACAAATAAAAATGTTTTAACTCGATTCAACTATATACAAATTCAAATTTTATGCAGATATACAAACACAATCATTGATACATATACATAGTAGTTACATATATACAATTATCTAACCTATATATATATATATACAATTGCTGTGATTTTATATAAATCTGATGTATATTTGCTATGGAGCGCAAATAGCAAAATTGTAGCTATAGAGTGCTAATATGATTTTTATGTTTGCTATTCCTAAAATTTACTCATTAATTTATACAAAATACCACAATATCTTCCCTATCTTGTTGGTCCATTAACTCAGATTGAATTCTTCTTCTTCCTCCTCTTCTTCTTTAGATTGAACTCTTCTTCTTCAGATTGAACTCTTCTTCTTTTTCTTCAGATTGGACTCTTTTTCTTCTTCAGATTGGACTCTTCTTCTTCTTCTTTTTCTTCATATTGGTCTCTCTTTCTTCTTCTTCGTCCTCTTCTCTTCTTCTTATTCTTCTTCTTCTGATTAATCGTTCAATTTTTGTGCATGTATTTGAATACCTCGAGTGATTCTCTTGTTGTTGGAAAAATATGAAACAATGGGGGAAATTGAAATAAATTATACAAATACTACAAAAAAATCGATGGAAGTTAAAAAAAAAACTGAATGGAGGCTACATGGATTTGATTTTGCACTATTATGAGGGATGAATGAAAATTTCAAATTTTGAATTTTGATTTAGTTGAGTGATTTAGGGGGGATTGAGAGATTTTAGGAGCAAAATAAGTGGGTGTGATAAGAGAGAGTGTGTGTTGATTTGTATAAAAGGAGAAAAAAAATACTTCATGGGACCTGGCTTATAGCCATTTTTTTAAAACTATAACCGTTTTCCATAATTAATTTAAACTATAGTTATGGAGCATAATTAACTACTAAATGTTAGCTTAGTTATGTAATTTTTCCTTAAAAAAATTAATTTCGGGATAAATTTTCAGTACCCCTCAATTCTTTATTTGGTTACAAAGTGTGGGATAACTTATCCCATGATTAATAATTATGACTGTGATAAGTTATCCCTACTTGTGGATAGAATACTAATCCTGGATAAAAGTGTAATATAACAAAAGTACGCCTTAAACCATCTTTTATAAACAAACAACTTATTCTTAGAAGGTATTTTTGTAAACACACAATTTATTATTATAAATTATGCCATGCATATTTGACAAACTAAACAAGCAATAAAAAATAATTTCAACATAACTTAAATTAAACTAATACAAGTTATAGGATAAGTCAACTTATAAAGTAAACTAAACTAATACAAGTTATACGTTCAATTATTGATACCATTTGTTCATAGTTTAGAACTAAAAGGGATGGTATATTACGATAAACCTTGGAACCTCATGGATGTAGCATGTGTTCGAACCGTTGTTTTGTGTTTTCGAGCCGACTTCCTTGATATAGAGGGGAAGAACTGAAGATAGCCGCATAATGTAAGTGTCTGTTTCGAATACTTAAAAATTTGTATAAGACTAGGTCTCTTGAGCTGGGAATATGCGTACCCAATGTCTCAATAAGATGGAAGTAGACATCTTCTACTCACCAACGTTCAAATGGTTAATGTGGATGAAAGTTACCTCCACAAGGAGGACCATTAGTCATTGTGGATTGCTGAAGTGGCTTAGCAGATGTTACTCCCTCAACACTCTACTTATAGATTGGACGAACCAAAGAACTGTAAGTTCATAAACGTGGAGAAACATATGTGTTCAGAAATATGGAGGAGGAAATGACATGTTTACTTTTTTTGCAGGATTTCGTGGTGCAGAATGTGAGGGATGATGAATATTCTTTTCCAAACTTGTAGAGGGTAGAACTAAAAGTACTTTTCAGAGAACGGAATGTGGACAATAGTATGGTAGAGCTGCTGACTTCCCTTTTACGAGGTGTTGTATGTCTTGAGGAATTGGCTATATATAGCCAATTTAAAGAAGAAGAATTTGATTGTTATCAACAGATTCTGATGAATCTATCTAGATCATCAGAAAAGTTGGACATTGTATTTCGGTAGTTTTAAATAGAATTGTAGCATCGAAACCTTTATGAATTTTTTTGTAGGTGTTGTATGTCTTGAGGAATTGGTTTTATATTGCCAGTTTAAAGAAAAAGAAGTTGGTTCATATCAACATATTCTTCTACCTCCTATTATCAGAAAAGTTGGGTTGAGATTTGCATGTTTTTTTATGCATTGCACGTTGTATTCTTGTTAATTATTAAACTATGTTTTTAAAATTCACGAAATGATTTTGTATTTTTAATTTAAATAGCAATATTTGTTAAATTGTATAAATATAAATGTATTATGAAATAGAACATAATCATTTGTGAGATATTGACGGAAAAATATTATCGTAGTTCAGAAAAGTATGACACTCTAATATTTAAGAAAAGTGATAAAAGTGTGAATTTGTTAGAAGGAAAAAAGAAAACAATATAATTGTTACTACTTCACTACCGAATCAAAAATTAAATACCGTAAAAAATAGAAACATATAAAGAAATGATAACCTTGGATTTGTATATATACATATTTATGTGCTAATTTAAAAAATAAATGAATTAAACACTGCAAAAGAAAGTTAGGAACATCTAAAAGAAATTATAACCTTGGATTTGTATATATACATACTTATGTACTAATCTAAAATATAAATGAATTGTGTGAATGAAAATCTGAAATTATCATATAAAAAGTCAATGAAACAAAAGTATTTCCAATTGATAAATAAAAAGGAAACAAAAGTTTTACCCACTTTATATAATTTTAACTTCCATCATCCATATAATTAGATATCAAATCAATAAATCAAAGTTTTATGAAATAAAAAAGGAAAAAAAATAAAAGTATTATTCTGCCCTACCTAAGTTAAACTTCTGCTGCCCATAAATTAGACACATAGTGTATATAGGATTGAAATATATAGAGGAGAAAATATGAGAGGTGAAAAGGATTATAACTGATTTGAAATATAATATTTAAATGTAAAATCATGTCTTTTTGGATTATTCAATGTAGCATTGCAGCTCAATATTGAAAAATGCCGAGAGAAGTGAAAAGATTTGTAACTGATATGTCCTTATGCTATTGTGTAATGAGGATTATTATCTTCTGGGTTTGTAGACGTAGTTGAGAGATCAATAGGAGCAGATTTTGATGAGAAGTGCAATTGCTGGGTTTTTTTAGCTTTAAATATAGATATAACTGTGGAACCCATTAATATGTCAAACATTTATCAAGGCTTTTGAATTTCTTGAAAATAGTATATGACATGATATTTATTCTACATTTAAAATTGTCATAGTGCAACTAATGAGTTTCTTGGCCTAAAACATAAAATGGATTCACATTGAATATTAAGACATTTCATGATTACAACTAACTCTTGTAATTCTCCAGGAAAAGCTTCACAATTATGCTTTAATATTTCTTGAACAGTGTTTATGACCTTTTAAATTTATGTAAATTAAATAAGAAAAGACAAAAGAGGAAATTATTTTTAAAAAAAGATGAGAAGATAAATATGTTATTATTTAATTTTTAATTAATTAAATATTTTATAATATTTTAATTTAGTATAGGGACAAAAAACAAATTGTACCAAGTGTTATAAATGTGGTAATTACATGTGTTGGCGCCATACCTTGATAAGCTTTGAGGTCCTCGAATCAACTACAACTACAAAACAAGGCGCCCATCAAATTAGCTTGGAGCTCCATTGGTACTTGCCTTATAAGGGTCGAAGTTTAGACAGTAATTCTACCTATAGAAAGAATCATGAAAGAGGTCATTAGAATGACATTTGAATCAATTTATGATCTAGAGTTTTGAGAATGACACTTGAACCTATTTATGAATATTGTGTTTAATAATTAGCAAACTTATTTTTATATGAATATATCTTGTGGATCTATTTACATTTATTTGTTAAGAAATTTAATTTTAGTTGTCTTTGTTACTTCTAATTCAGTTTTCTCTTTCTTAGTTTTCATCATGTCAAATTTATCAAAACTTGATTAGTGACACTTGACATTACTAGAAAGAATTATTTGTCAATGGGTCCTTGATGTTGAAATTCACCTTAACTCTAAGGAGCCATTTGGTAGGATGTATTAATTAAAATAATCCTTGGATTAAAATTTAGTCCACCCAATACAATGTTTGGTTGCACAATTCAACTCAAACACACCTAATACATGGATAACTTAATACACCATATATGGTCTTATCTAATACCAAGGATATCTAGGGATTACTAATCCCAGGTTTAGTAATACTTGGATAAGGAAATAAAATGACTGAAGTGCCCCTCAAACTCTTTATACAATCTTTAGAAATGGTAAAGAAATTCACACTATTCTGATCTTTGGCGCCTTTACTATTTTCATCAAAGTGATACGATTTCTTTTGGACAAAAAAAAAACGTGTATAGATTTTTCAGTTAAAAAATTTGATCTTTTGAAATTTTCTCTCGCTTGATTAGAAAATTATACAATTCACCAGCCATTTTGTCAACCTTAAAGCTCCCTCTCAACTTCAGAGCACAACATTTTGTAATAAATTCAACTATTTCCTCAAACTCAAAACATTTTTCTCCTCTCTCATCTTGTAACACTACTACTATTTAATCTGCAATACTACTATTTCCTCACAGTTTGAGTCATTAAAATTAATAAAGTTTTGATCTTTCTTTAGTTTTATTTTAACGTTACTAGGTAAGAAGATTACATGAGAAAGTAAAGTAGATCTTGTTGGCTCCTGTTTTTTTCTATTTTGTTAAGAGAGGAGGGAGGTAAGCCTTGTTCATGGGTAGTTAAAATAACTTCTTTTCGTTTCTGACTTTGAGACTTCCCCAGTGAATTAAATTTGTTAAGCACTTCATATTCAAGTTTTAAACTATAATAAATATGGTAATTACAGGAAATAGAAAATATAATAATTCAAGGGTAAAATTGGAAAAAAGTTTTTTGTAGAGTTTTAAACCAAACACAAGATTAGCTAAGAAGTAATGAACCAAACACTTGATAAAAAATAATCCTTGCATTGCTAATCCTTGCATTGCTAATCCCTGCATTGCTAATCCCTGCGTTACTAATTTTTGTACCAAACGACCCCTAAAGGTCTTAAAGATACTATTAAACAAGAAAATAAACAAATAAAGCATCAAGTCAAGATAAAGCGAAGACCGTGATTTTTATTCATCATCATCTCCATGAAAGGATTAAAAATGGAATATTTAAATGTGAAAGATCCTCTTCAATTATGGATTAATTTGAAACCAAAATGACTGTAACTGAGTATAATTTTGTTATTCACAAAGTAAGTTTCATATTAAAATTAGGGATAATGCATAAGTACCTCCTAAACTATGATTGAAATCCAAACGACACAACTTAACTTAACCAGGCCCTATTACCCCTATAACTCATTTTTTCTATATTTTCGTGCACCTTTTGTGCTATGTAGCACCTTCAACTAGGTAAATTGAATTAGTAGTTGTATTATAATTCTTGTTTTTGATATTTATTATTGTTTATTACTGTTTTCAATAATCTATCTTAGTATGTTGTTTATTGAGTTTTGATATCTCACTATTTTGTTGTTGTTTTTATTCCCTTCTGGCAGAGATCTAAGTTTTAAAAACGTACGACCTCTGATTGCTTTGTTGCATCTCTTTGTTCAATGATCAATGCCTCAGGATATTAAGACATTAATTACATGCAATTGTTTGACCATTATAAGAGGGATATTATAACTTTAAAAATAAGATAAAGTGTGAAATTCTTATTTATGGTCATTGAAGAGTTTAGAAAGGATTTAATCGTAAATAAGAACTTTAACGATTTAGCTTGTACGTGCAAGAACAATGACGGATATAGCCAAGTGGATCAAGACATCGAATTGTAAGGTTAAAAAGTGGAGTAATTTGCAAGGGATTCCAAATTGTTAAAAGTGATCTAAAGAAGAAAAAATGAGTAAGTTAATATGTCCTACATGTCTACACTTTAGGGTTATTATTTCTTCAAAAAGCTCAAATGCCATGTGCTTTCATTTTTCTCATTTGGGCCCTTTCTGTTCTTCTGAATATTTTCCCAACTCGGAATCGATCCCTCCTCAATATCTTTTGAATTGAGCCGGTTGAATAAGGCCTTCCTAATGTAGTCTACATCTCCTATGTGATTTACAGGCTATTACACATTGAAGAAAAAAAACTTTAACTACACATATGTCAAATAGCTTTATTGACTGAGACTTAAAAATAGAAAATTATCAGGTGTTGTTATATCCTTATTCAAAATAATTAATAATTTCCAAACTCTATCGATCAAGACTTGATATTATTTTTGTAAGGCATTCAACATTAAAAAATTAAAAATTAGACAAGACACATTGCTCAATTATCTTTTGACTCACTAACTTCCCAATCCATATAAGTTACTATAATTATGAATTTACAAGAAGCACACTATTAACTAATTAAGGCGAAATTTTAATTAAATCCATATTTATAATCAAGCCAAAAGCCAAAACTCCTTTTGTCTTTTGGTTGTGATTAAGTATCCACCAAGTTTTTTACTTTTTCTCCTCACTGCAATTGCCATACAACTAGCATTCTGAATACAGTACTCCACCACCCCTCCGCCGCCACCGCCACCACCAGCAACCACCCGACCTCCATGGGCCCACATCATAATCAAACGCCACGTCATAGACTTTTTCTTCTGGCCTAACACTAGAAGTGACACATCATGTTTTTTGGACTCTTCTACTATGATTGGACCTTTCTCTTTTCCTTCTGCCACTGCCACTTCCACTTGAACCTGTTGTCACGCGAGATTTAACTTATATATATTGACAGGACTGTCTAAAGCTATTTGTATTATTATAGTAATTTTGTTTATTTTATTATTTTTAATCAAAATATTTATCTGATTAAAAAGCATAATTACTTCCAAAGTATTTAAAACTGCAAATTGATGGATTACATACCTCAGGTCTTTTCAACTTGCAAATATTCTTCATGGAAGCAAGAAATTCGAAAATTCTTGGATTAATTTCCTTTTTAGAATCTTCATCTGTAAAAAAAAAAAGCCAAAAATTAATATAAAACAACAAATTCAGTATGGAAACTTCCCCTTATATATAGAAATAAAAACCTCCATTATATTATTAGCTAGCTTCACATACAAAACAAACGAGTTTAAGTTATATAGATCGTCCATATAGGTAAAAGAAAAAATATTTATCCCATCAGATTATCTGAAATATAGGTGACAAATTATCTGCTAACATATAAAGATCACTTAATAGTGTGAAAAATTTCTTGCATTGACGATGTATATAAATTAAACCGAAAACATAACATGAGTTAAATAGAATTATAAGAGATATTAATGGTAAAATACACACTTAAACTATCGATTTTTCTCGACTTTCACATTTCAACTATCAGTTGTTCCTTTTGTCTACCTGAACCATCAGATTATAACATCTATATCTTAAAAGTTAAAACACACCTCAACTATCAGTTGTTCACTTTTCCGATGTGAACTATGTGAAAAGATGTCAGTTCAGATATGTTTTTGACCATTAACTCGAACAAAAAAATAAGTAAATAAGAAGGCAAAAGACTAAATTAACCTTGTTTAGAAGAGGAGGATTTAGTAACATAGAGAAGAACAAGTAAATCATGGCTTTGAACAGTATGAGTTAATGCCCATTGCAATGCATTTTTGGCTTCAAGGCTTGAATCTACTAAAATCATTATTTTCCGGCCAATTACCGGTGTCGATTTCACCACGTCATCACCACCGGAAACTTTTTCCTCCGGCGCCGACGCCGGAATCATGGCTAATGAAGCATCATTTTTCTCTTCAATAATATTATTTTTGGCTTGTATAGGTGGTGAACGAATTTGAACATGAGGCCTAATTCTATTTAGGCAAAAATTTGGCATTCTTGTTCTTCCCATCTTTAATTATTTTTATGATTTTATGTGATGAAAAATAGTTCAAAGTTGATATATTTATATAAGAAGAAAGAAAAAAGAATGTGACAATAATCATGAGGTAGTTGGAAGAAGAAATGATAGTGAAAAGAATTCATCATTTCACTTTTCTTTTTAGCTTATTTTATATATATAAAAAAGAATGTTATAATTGAAGAATAAAATTTACGTACACTTTATTATCAATATGTTATTGTTGTTGTAGCTGAGTTTAAGTTCTAGATACTAATGGTGAGAAAGTATACAAATAGGTCTTTTCAAAATAATGTTAACAACTGGTAATGTTTACTAATATGTAATCTGTTATAACATCTTAAATTCAAGTGATTGAAAAAAAAATATTAAGCTATCGGTGTATATTATTGGGGGTGAACGAATAAAGTTCAAATTTGTAGGTGAAAAAAGAGGGTTTTTACATAAATAGTCGACAGATTCAATATTTACTTTTCTAGCTTGTATTCTTGATTATACGTTGTTATACACAAACGATACGAGTATATTATATATCTTACTGCAATCCTTAGTTTAAATGGTTGGATGAACGTTTATTTAGATTGTTATTTTTTAAAAACAAAAAACTATGAGGTATCGTTACATTTTTAATGACATGATATAATACGTTTTAAATCATAAAATTCAACTTTTTCTCTATATAGTTAAAACTTGATGTCTGATTAAACTAAGACACGTAAAATGAAACGCGATGTTGATTAAAGTAGAGTTTCTTCATGAAGTATTTTTTGTTGCAATGACTAACCCCAACTTCTAGTATGATGAGACATTGGGCCATGACAACTTTTTTTTTTATCTTATGCTGTATACCTTCTTTTTTTTTAATATTCTTTTCTGATTTAATCATTTTTTTCCTACCTTTTGTAACCTTTAGTTTGTTCCTTTGTGGGACTATTTAGAACGTGAGTGTCATGAAGATGTAGGACCTTTTCTTCATCCTTAATTAGGATTAATTATTATTAGTGTAACAACTGTTAATATTTTATTGCTAACTTTAATTTACCTTGCATCATTCATGGATTAATTAGGTAGGATGCTTTATAAAGTCAAGTTAATTTTTACCTTTTCTTAGGAAAATGATAGAATGACCTTAGTATTACCATTTTTTTTTACCTTTCAACTATATACAGATTTAAGTTATACATACTTATAGTGTATATAGAAGCACACTGATGTATATTCTGAATCTACAAGTTATTTGTGTCTTCTTAAGGAATTATAATCTCCTCACTATTGTTAAGGATTTGAGTTACTTCCTCCCAGAATAAGATGGGAAATATGTTCATATAATAGCAGCAATGTAAATTACAGAACTCCAGCAAACTCAACAAATGTATCAGATTATACAATACTTAATTTATTTTCAAAAACCAATACATGAATGAAGTGAAAAAAGAAGAGTATTTTCTGTATCTCAATATATAAAATTTGAGGGAAAATTTCTGAATTTATAGACAATGAAAAAGCGAGATAGAGAGGTATAATTATATTCTCATTCACATCTTAAAACTCCTAACATATAGTTAGAGTATCGATTTAATAAAATCTAATAATTTTGATCTAAATCTTGTTCAGTAACTAAAAAAGATTAAAATTTTAAAATAATAAATTTTAAATCTTCAATCCAAATATAATAAAGACAAGTATAATTCAATGACCCCACTATGAGAGCACATTTTTTGTCGGCAACTCAAGATTAATTTTATACTATGTTTTAAACTAATTAAATTAAGTATAATTATACAATCTCTGACAAGATAACTTCATGGAGCCAATTGAGACTAATCAGTATGTTTTAACGGATATATACAAAATTCCCATAAAATAATTATTGAATTTTAAAGCAAAGTGTATAATATATCATCATTTCTTTCTGGCGCATGGTTTATTTTTTAGTTATAAATAATTTTGACCGCCTTCATGTCCGATCTGTATTGAAGTACACTTAATTTGTATTTACGGATTTCAAGATTTATTTCCGTGCGCCACGGGGGCGGAAGGCATTCTCAACAAGATTTTTCATTTCTTTGGATTCGAATTCGAAACTTCTGATTAATGATGGAGGAATCTCAATGATCACCACAATTCATGTTTATTGAGTTTAAGTAATATATGTTTGTCAGTGTAAATATTATTTTGCATTATCAGATCATTTTTATATAGAGAAAATGGTCTAAAACCCTCATAATCTATTACCCAATTCTCAACTACACACTTATTCTTTACGGGAGTCCTATTACCCCCCTGAACATTTTAAAAGTATAATATATACCCCCTTAAAAACGCACACCCAGATTTATATAAAAAAAAGTGAATTGCACGCGCCCTGCCACGTAATATTAACTTTTTTTTAAAAAAAAATTCTTTATTCTGCAATTATTTTATATAAAAATATTATTATTCCTTTTCTTTATTTTATTTCCCTTTTATATTTTTTTCTATTCTTTTTCAGCCCATTTCTTCTTCTTTTTTTTTCCTTTTCTTTGGCTAAAATTTTTCTGCCATTGAAATGGAAATTTCAAGTTCCATTTGTAATCAAAAATTTTACTTTCCTAATCTTTGTTTGAATTATTTCCAGAGAAGTTCCCAATTTTCTTATAGAACTATTTCAATATGCAATATTTGGACCTTTTTCTGAATTAATTTGTGGGTCTTTTGGGTATTGAATATAGGATCAAGAATTTTCCTTGTATTGAAAGTTTATTGAAGAAAATTAGTTGAGTGTCACTGTATTGAGCTTAAATTTGTTTGGATTTGAAAGATTTTGGGTCCAAAATTTGGTGGCTTCCATTGATGCTCTACTAAGTTGCTTTGGAGAAGAAAGCAAATTAGAAGTAGAAATAAATAAGAAAAAAATAAATTAAAATGCATGTATTTACGAAAAAATATTAAAAGTAATTTTGTAATTTTTATTCATTGAACTTTTGAGGATATTTTCATGTATGTCAAAATTTCTTTCATTTTGGTTAATTCCTTTTCGTCTACAACATCTTCTGATATCGCATAATTCAAATGTGCACTTCTCCGGCGATTCCCAATTGTTTAGTCGTTCTGGTAAAGCTTCACTTAACTTGTGTTTCCTCGTGCATTTGTGTATACAAGTTGGTTTACTATTGAGTTTCCTTGTGATTTATTTCTAATTTCATGATTTTGATTTCGTCATAACATTTGAGTATGCGATTTTTTCCTTCATTCATAATGACTTAGGGTGTGTTTGGTAGGAAGGAAAATGTTTTCCTCGAAAACAAGTGGATTTTGACTTATTTTCTCATGTTTGGTTGGTGAGTAGAAATATTTTTCGAAAAATATTTTTTAGTGTTTGATTTATTAATGAAAAACATTTTAAAGAAAGTATCTTTTATTTTTATACTAGAGAGTAGAAAATAAAATTTTGAAATTGAAAATATTTTTTAAAAAGAAACTTTAAATTTTTGTTTGTTTTTGGGGGGTGGGGGTGGAGGGGTGGGTCAGGGGTAGGGGTAGAGATGATGAATGGTGGAGGAATTTGGTCTTTGTTGCTATGGAGAAGAAAGACAATAAATAAGAAAAAAATAAAAACACATATATTTATAAAAGAGATTAAAAATAAAGTTCTAATATTTATTTTTTCTGCTCACTCTCTCAAAGAGAGTGAAATGCACTCTCTTTGCCAGCTAAGCATTCAGGGAGGTAATAATTTCAGTTTTAAACACTTCAGGGGGGTAATGGAACTCTCGTGAAGTTAAAGTGTGTAGTTGGAAATCCGAATATAGATTGGAGGGGCTTTTGGCCATTTTCTCTTTTTATATATTAGCATATATATATATATATATATATATATATATATATATATATATATATAATATAATAGTGTAAAAATTATTTACCATCATAGTATAAGACACTATTTTAATTGTACAAATAATTAGAAAGTCTATCTGGCTGATGTGAAAACTGAGGTGTGGTTGGGTTATATAAGGGGGAACAAAATATCCTTTACTTAGATTTTAAGTCACTGTACCCATTGTCCTACATATATATTTGTATTCATTTTATTATAATATATAGTATTTTATAAAATTATATGATTTATGAAGAGCCTCTGGCTTTAGTTTGAATGTCTTTATCTTTTACAGTATATGTATCACGAGCAAGATATTACTAAAATTGATGTGTTAACCGTTAGAGCAATAAGGAAATTTATATCCAAGTTCATAATATTGTTCATCCGCTTTAATTCGATATGGTCTCGCATATTTTTTTTGTATTCATAAATTCATAACGTGAAAAAATAGACGATCGAAAGTCGAATATTAAAAGCATATTCTAGTCTTTCATGTTCTTCAAAGAGCGGTGATCTCTTATTGACTCCTTCACCAATTAGGGTTGGACAATAATTTTAATGACTGCACGAGCTATATATCTAGGGGCTACACAACTTGAGACCCAAGACCCAAAAGTGTGTGTATTATATGAACTTGTGTTTGTATTATACAAATAAATATATAATACTTTGCAATTTTTTTTCTTGGCCAAATAAGTTATGTATGCATTAATTATTTCTTTTTTAGACACTTGTCAATTAAGAAATTGATAGATTTTCTCGGTCGTTTTTTATGAGTCTACTATCTGCCATAGGTATCTCACCCTTCCCTTAAGGATTCAACGTTCTCATTGAAGTTTGTCACACTATTATATTGTTAGGATCAAGGTTTACTACCATATATACATATTTGTTATGCCAAAATTCATATCACGTATTATTCACTTTGGCCCAAAAGTTTTTGCAAGTTTATTTCTTATAAATGTGCCTCAACAAGTCCAAATATGTAAATTTGTGTTATGTCTTATATACCATGTTATTTTCTTTTCTTTTTGTGATGTGTGATTTGCTTAAACCGTCATGTACTACACCCTTTATTCAGAAGATTTTCACCTAAGAATCCTATCATTCAAAGTTCTTGACCCACTCTCTATCATGAGCGTCACAACACTTGCGATAAAAACTTGTATCTTAGGGAAGATTGTTGTATTTGTCATGTTTTAGGATATTGTTACTATAGTCTTATGTCAATTGTATACTTTCTATATTTACACATATAGTCCGTATAAAACAATAGTTAACCTACTATCACATGTTAAAGTTCAACGATAATATAAAAATGGTTATTATATCGTTAATGCATATAACTTAAATATGTTTGCTAAACTTTACACGTTCAATTTAAAAAGGGTTAGAAACAAAATTGAAGGCCCGGGCCCAAAACTATTTTCTTGTTAGCCTACGTTATTGGGCCATTTTTGTTGTGGGCTACAGTTTAGCCCAATGAGGTTGTTGATCAAACATAAAATAAAATAAAAAGAATAATTCATAAACGTGCTTTTTAACTTTACCTCGACTAGTATTTATATCCTCCAACTTTGCGCGTGTATTTATAAAACGTTGAACAAGTAAACACATGCATTGTACACGCACTACGTAAGATTCATTAAAGGAGAAAGTGCTCTTTATCAGAATTCTATTTATAAGACTTAAACCCAAATTTTCTATTAAAGGCGAATAAATTTCATTCATCTCACTAGACTATTCGATGATACAAACCTAAAATATTAATGATGGAGCCATAGTTGCTTGTTTTTTTTTCTCTTCATTTTCAAATGAAAAATGTCTATTTAAACCCCATAACAAAATCACAAAAGTCAACATCTTTCTTTTTAAAAATTGTAGATGGCTGTCCCCACTAAAATAAAGCAAGATTCTTCATCATTAATTCCATACACCAACTAAGAGAGCCTACCAACATGGGTATGAGTTGTGGTTCAATAGGATTGTTTTACCCTTAAGTAGAGATCTCGAGTTTAAATTCTAAATATGAAAAAAATTATATTAGAGTACCATTATTAAATGGGCCATATAGTAAGTGATCCGAATTTAGTCAGAGCTCTAATACAGCTCTGAACACCGGATACCAAATGGAAAAACAAAAAAAAACTATGAGAACCTTTTTTTAAAACTTTTCCCCCATATTTTTTTATTTACATTAAATATCCAACTTGTCTTTCTTATCACATAGTGTTCCTATAGATAAGATTGGTCTCTTACATCAGCTAAGCATTCATTTATTGAAATGATTATCTAAATAAATTTCTTAATAATTAATTTAACTCTACATTATTCTCTAAATCTATTACGTCTACACATTAATTATAAATGTATACTCTATAATATTAAATTAAAATAAGAACTTTACAAGAAAAAATAGCTTAATATAAACCACTCAACAGGGACCATATTAATAAGTTATTAAACTTATAAACGTCTACACGTTAATTATAAATGTATACTCTATAATATTAAATTAAAATAAGCTTAAATGAAGTAATTATACATGTTTGATGATACTTCACACAAAACTTTAAAAGAAAAAACAGTTTAATATAAACCACTCAATAGGAACCATCTTAATAAGTTATTAAACTTATAATTTAATTGATTTCTTAAATCACTTACATTATTTTTTGTCGTATAACCTTTTTATTATATTTAATAAACATAATAAAATATTTTTTATTTTTAAACTCTTTACCTAATTAAACAATATCACCTGAATTGACTATTGAGACTCCTAATTTGATTGAATATGTCACGTAAATTGAGACGGAGGAAATATACGATAAGAGGTAATTTTTTAGCTAATTCGCTATAAACCCCACAATTCCCATATATTCAAGAGATACCAACTTTTTTTCTTCCTTTTGTGTCAACTCTCTTAATTCCCTTAATTCTCAAAACTCTTCTCATTTCTCACAAACCCTTGCTCCAAAGCCTTTTTTTCTGGTACTGTCACTTTTATTCCTCCGTAAAAACATTTTCTGGTACTGTCACTTTTATTCCTCTGTAATCTTGTTTTTTTTGCTGCATATAATGATACTTGATTCATAACTTCTTATGGGTATTTTTTTTTTTTAAAAAAAAGATAGTATTTTTGTTTTCTAGTTTTTTGGGGATTTTTTTCCTATCTTTTTTGGTATGTGTTTGTTTTTTGTGATCAATGAGTATTTGCATGTTATGGTTATGGTGTTTTTGGTATATGTATGGTTTTCATGTTCTGTTTCAGTAGAACTTGAGTTTGTTTTGGTGGTGATTTAAATTTTCAGTAATTGATTGCGTTATCTGTTGAGTGAAACTATCTATTTAGGGTAAAAAGATGGTATCTTTAACTCACTATGTTTCAATCTGTTTGTCTAGTTTTGATATGATATGGCATGGAGTTTAAGAAAGTAAAGAATGTTTTTGAATATTGTGGTTCTTAATAGAATGATAGGTACACGTATCAAAATGTCTTTTAATTTTGTGGTCAAAAGAGACATCTTTCTTTTTTGAAACGACTAAAAATGGAAGTAAGACAAACAAATTGAAACGGAAGGAGTATTATTTTTAATCTTGTATTAACAGGAAAAATTTGGGAAAAAAATATACTCTTTTTGGTTGTAATTAGTGTTCCCTTTACACATGGTCATTATTGATTTTTGGCCTGACATGTTTATTTACAGTTTAGTGTTTACTTTTGTTTGCATATTTATAGCTTTTAAGGGAAATCTGGCTGCTAGATTGAGAAGGTGATTGCTAATGAAAGGTTGAGGATTTGTATAACAAATTGAAGAAACATCATGGGTTCAGTTTGTTCCTGTTTCACTGTTCGGGATGTTGGAGGAAACGCTGCCTCGAATGATCAAAATCATACTTTCTGGAAGTGTTTCAGTTGCTGCTTTCAGAACTTAATTAATAAGGTGCCTGTCGAAAGTGATTTTCCTTCCTCCATGAAATTTAGTATGTTTTGTTCTTATAATGTTTGGATGGTGCACCGAATCATTTAATGTTTCACATTGTTTATATCGAATACCCCTGCCACCTAGCTAGCTCTGCCTTATCAGTTCTACGATGAATTAATGATGGCTAGATTCTTAAAATCGCATTGAATTGATGTAGTTATCACATTGTTTGTATCGAATTCCCCCTGCCACCTAGCTGATTCCGCCTTATCAATTTTCGATGAATGATGGCTAGATTTTTTAAGTTGCGTTGAATTGATGTAGTTATCACATTGTTTGTATCGAATTCTCCCTGCCACCTAGCTAATTCCGCCTTATCAATTTTCGATGAATGATGGCTAGATTCTTAAAGTCGCGTTGAATTGATGTAGTTATCACATTGTTTGTATCGAATCTCCCCTGCCTGCCTTATCAGTTTTTGATGAATAAATGATGGCTTGATTTAAAATCACATTGAACTGATGTTGTTAATCAAGCAGTTAGACTACCAAACTCAACTAACCATAACAAAAATGAATATTTAAGTAGCATGGCAGGTGAAGATGCTTCCAAGGAAACATTTCAACTACGTTAAAGAACTAGGGAGTTAACCTACCTTCCTCTTATGCAAGGAATGATGTAATTCTTTAGAATTCCAAAACTGAAAAGATTCGAAATTCTACTAGTGTTTGCATTATGGTAGGCTGGCTACATGCCTATATCACACCCTTGGGGTGCGGCTCGTCCATGGAGGCTGCAAAGGCGAGATGCTTTGTGCATCGGGCTGCCCCTTTTTACTAATGTGAAGGACCTGCAGCATCTTTTGTTCTTGCTCAATTTACCACATACTGTTTAATTATGGATACCGGTTTAGCTTTTAAGAAACTAATACTTCAAGATTAGTTTCCATATGATTGGCACTTGATTAAACTTTCCGTGTCATGTTTTACAAGCTCATAAAACAGCAAATTCATAGAATATCAGAAACTATTTGCCCGGGGAAAAATGATAGAATGCGAGATGCTATTGTGACCACTCGTACTTGAACTGGAAAAGCTCTGTTGTATTTGAAGAGAAGTGAAGTCTACCTCAGAAAGAATTTGTTGACTTGGCTCTATTGATCATTGTTGCTAACCTGGAACACATTATAATTATAATTGTAGTAAACAGAAATCACGACTAGATTGCTAGCCTAGCATCTTCTTTGCAAATGATTCATTTTTACTTTGGCTTTGTGGAGGACACGGATTAGGGTAGAAGGTTAGTAGGTAGAGTGTGTTGTCTTGTTATCTGTCCATAATTGTAGTTGTATGATTGCTCCTGTAGTTTCTTGTCTTTTGATTTTAGTTATTATTTGTTGTTTCTTGTACTTCGACGATCATATTATTTTGTTGTAGTTACTGTCCTGTTACTCTCGCTATTTCTTGTACTACTTTTTTTGACTGCTGTGGACTATTTTTCCCTTGAGCCGAGAGTTTATTGGAAACAACCTACTGCGTATGTTGTTATTGTAAGATGCTAACTATTTACAAACTGCTGTCTGTTCCTTATCATGATACTGACTTTTTAGTATTACTTGTCATCAGTGTGGAACCATATTTGGCCAAGCACAAGAAACTGTTGGGACTTCAGTTAATCAAGGCCCGCCATCTTCGACTGCTCCAAATGCCATAAACAGTTCATGTAATACAATCAGGTCTCAGGATAGAGGTTTACCAAATAGTGCTGCTCCTCCAAGACGGCTTCAAATACAAGAAGATGTTGCATTTAGACGACAGGACAAAGGAACAAGTCATTCACGAGTTGAGCCCGAACCAGATATAGATGCTGATAGTGAAATAACACAAAAGCTTCTAAAAGCAGGCAATCTGCTTAAATCAGACTCTGCTAATCAAGGCCCGTCATCTTCGACTGCTGGAGTTTCCATCAACAGTTCATGTAATACAATCATGTCGCGTGATAGAGGTTTACCAAATACTGCTGCTCCAAGACAGCCACAAATGCAACAAGACGTTGCATTGAAACAACAGGACAAAAGAACAAGTCATTCACGAGTTGAGCCCGAACCAGATATAGATGCTGATATTGAAATAACACAAAAGCTTCTAAAAGCAGATAGGCTGCTTAAATCAGACTCTGCTAATCAAGACCCATCATCTTCGACTGCTGGAGTTTCCATGAACAGTTCATGTAATACAATTATGTCTGGGGATAGAGGTTTACCAAATACTGCTGCTCCAAGACAGCCAAAATTGAAACAAGATGTTGCATTTAAACAACAGGACAACGGAACAAGTCATTCACGAGTTGAGCCCAAACCAGATGCTGATGTTGAAATAACACTTAAATCAAACTGTGTAGGAGGATCTAAAGAATGTTGTCCAGAGAGGATGGTGACTGCAGTTCAATATGTTGTTTCCTCATCAGAAGATGAGGATGTATGTCCCACATGCCTTGAAGGTAGCTAACATTATTTTACATTTTGTGATTGTAAAGAGCTATTTCAGCCGCAACAGATTGACAAAAGAGGTTGCTCTAAGGCTCTTAGTAATATTTTAGCTACAAGGTTGGATGATTCTCGTGATCTGCCTAATAAGTCAAATGACACTATTTTTCTTTGCAGAGTATACACCAGAAAATCCCAAGATATCTACGAAGTGTTCTCATCATTATCACCTCAGCTGTATATATGAGTGGCAAGAGAGAAGTGAAACATGTCCAGTTTGTGGAAAGGCAAGATTTTCTTATTTCTTTGATGTTTCAGAAGTCTTTAACTTTGTGCCTAGTTTACTACCGCCACATAAATTGGGACAGATAAAGTCTTTGTTATATGAAAGTCACAGCAGTGTAGGTAGTCAATGATCACTTGCTCATTTAGACGTCTGATTTGTATTTGAGCCGGAATATGTACGTGTTAAAGTGGCTCATATATTGGTGATATATATAAGCTTATATCTGCAATCCGATATCTCTACTCTGCACGTCTTGATTTCCTCAATAATTTTGTGGGACACTTTGATAGCATTAGAATTTGGGGTGCTCACAAGAGAAGGCTCGAAGAAGACACATTTCCTATATTTACTTAAACCACACATTGACTTCCACTATATGATCGCCATCTTGGCACATTTGAAAGAGCACAAAGGATCACAGAATTATCCTCGGGAAAAAGAAATGTGCCAAGATGGCGATTAATGCTTTAGACTTGAAGTATTTTTGTGTTTTCTATTGTAGAATGCAGTCCAGTCAAGTTTTTTTTAGCTTCATTTCTCGTAACACTTTGATTTCCTCGCGCAGTTGATGGAATTCGAGGAGACAAATTGATGGTCAGAGTTGAAGAGAAGGAGCTTAAACGAAATGAAAAACAGACGTAGATGTGATGATTTCCTGCATCTTAGTAAGGTGTACATAATTTTTTACCACACTGTGGTCCCCTGACATCTACAAAGGATCGATGAGTAACTCGATATATAGTCTGGAGAATTTTTGCTTCTCCTTGAACTTTTTCTTTTTGGTACTTATACTAAATGGGAGGACTGTCTATTCATCGGGTTTAGACCCGTGAATGAGATTTCTGCTCATTGTAGTCACCTCCGCGACTCTTCACCACCTGGATAGTACCAGACCCTTGTGCCCCGGCCCTTGATCAGATAAAGCTGAAATTTAGATGATTGAAATTATAAACTTATGCTATCTTTTTGTGCTATGGCCTTTACATCTCGAAGATAAGTGGCAGAACGCTAGAGTTGATTTCTCTGATGATCACTCAACTAATAGTTATTATTTCAAAAAGTTACTTTCTTTGTTGAAATAAATTAGAATCAGGAAGGGTGTTTTTTCGAGATAATACCATTATTAGTTGAGACTTGAGTGATCATATGAGAAATCAACTTGATAACGTTAAGAGTTTTTAAAACATTGCCCTGCGGTGCTTAATAGTTTTGCTAACACTAATGGTAAATATAGAGTATATTTTTACATCGTAATATTGGTAAATTGATGATAGCAAAAAAATTAATGGAACTTTAGTATATAAATTTAACAATTATAATATTTTTTATCATGCTGTCTTTTGCTTCGACCGAGAAATTACTGTATCCACAATTCAAAAGAGAAATGAGTTTGGATATAATTTTTCTTAATCATCTAATATGGATCCACTTTTTATTTTATTTGTTGGAATTTGATGATTTATAAACCGCTGATAACAAGTGATCGAATCGTCTTATGTTTGAGCATTATGAATTGATTTGTAGATGAAGGATCAGAATATAATAAATTTTAGAGAAAAGATACTTTCGAGAGAGACTATACATCTTACAAAATAGTAAAACAAAATAACAATTCTAATACAAAGAGTAAACTAACCAACAAATGGACTTTCAATTCCATTTACAAAGGTTTAGGGAGTTAAACATATTTCAACATTAATACAAAGACATTAATAATAATTAGGTTCTACACATGCATATCAATATAAAGTCACTCAATATATATAATTAAGAACTTCCCAAGCATAGATCAATTAACATCTTATATATTTTCCTCCACATAAAGTTTATTGCTAATCGCTTATACTACGTTCATCTTGAGCTCCTTTCAAAGTTGCAAGCGATTCGCAAGAGTGAAATTATTCATAGATGTTTATTCATGTTGTAAAGTGGATATAATGAATCAAGGTTTAGGTCCAGTTCATTAGTCCTCCTTGCTTCTGCTGCTTCATCTTGGTAATTACCTCTAATCAAAATTAATTAGGAGTTAATTAAACAATTAGTAATTAATGCTTAACAAGCTTTCTAGCTAAAAGAAATTTAAATGTGGTTAGCCATTAAAAAACCATGAGTCAACTAGATAGCCCTTTAAGATATAAGGGGCGTTTGACCATGAAATTTTTTTCACCTTCTTCTGGAAAACAGGTTTGGTCATAAATTCCAAAAATTCATGTTTTCACTTCAAATTACTCAGTAATTTATTTAATGACCAAATACGACTCCAATTTCCAAATGTCATTTATTTACTTTGAAAACAAAAACTACTTTTTTCTATTTGCACAATGAAACATGGCTAAATGCCAACTTAATTTCTCTATTTTCAAAAAGATTACTTTATAATCACATTGAAGTAAATATTACTTTCAACAATAAGATTAACAATGAACAATGAACCCCTTATGTTGGAAAATTATACTTATATATACGAAGGTTAATATATTTTTTTTTATGTATATATAGTAAATTTTGAATACTCTTAATAAAAATTCTGACTCAGTCACTGACTGATTTTGTTTATTTTGTTATAGAGGAAGAACATTACCCCATATTTAGGCATGGATGTGGTTGTAAGAGGAAAGATGTTGAAGTAGAAACTTGATTAGTTTGCTGGTGCCATTCACCTTGCTGCTCTACTATCTTATCCTTCTCCTTGATCTGTTTAGAAGCAAATTCAAAAGTGCAACTAACCAATCAGTATGATCAATTAAATTTATGTCCTATATGGCGTTCTACGTATGTTATATCATGTAGAGTACGTGAGTTTACTTGTTCAACTTTTTCTAAGTTTAAATGTCTACTTGTGCACAACCAAAGTTGGAAGTTGTCACAGATACCAGCTGAAACCAAGTTAAATGACTCATTTACGTATTATGCATAGAATAAAATAACATGAGACAAACTCACCTTCTTGGTTAGCATGTTATTCTCCTCTAGGATAGCTCTTTCCTGTGAAAACATTGCACTCAAGGCATCAATCAAGATTAATGTTTATTACTCCCGTCTCAATTTATGTGAAGGTGTTTGAGTGGACGAGGAATTTAAGAAATAAAGAAAGATTTTTGAAATGGTCTAAAACAAGACAAAAACATCTCAACGTATAAATCATATTATCAAAGGTACGTAAAACAAAAAGTTTAAAGTTAAATTGTTTCTCATGAAGAAGTCTGACGATCTTTTTTTTAACAAACTCAAAAAGAACATCATATTCAGTGTAATATTTCGAAAAGAAAGTATGTACGTAGACCTTATCAATATAAAAAACCGTTTTCAATAGACCAAACTAAAATATATATATATATATATAAGATATAAATTAATACCTTTTTCTGCAGTTCAGAGATTGATTCATGCATGAGTTGGTTCTGCAACACAAAAGCATCTAGTCACAAAAAATACAACAAAATATTGCATGAAGAATGTAAATGGTAATCCACTCAAAGGTGTGGTAGAGTCAAGCTAATGATGTTGTTCGGATTATCCAAAAATGTTATCACACTCATGTCAACGACATTTTTAAAGAATCTGAGCAATACATTGCTATCAAGTGGGTGAGCATTTAGATGATCTAGTCACAAAAGTAGCCAACACATTTATCAATTTTGTATGTTTAAGTATAACACATATAATGTACATAATATTAATCCAAGACCCTTAGTTGCTTTCGGTAGCATAACTACGCCTCATTCCCAAACAAATTACGCATAACAAAAGAGAAAGATGGAAACCTTTCTAGATCGAATTAGCTTAAGAGCAGAATCAAGCTGTTGTTCCAAGTTTTGTAGGTCCTTCAAGCTCATTGAATCAAGATCTTCTCCCATATAATGCCTGAAAAATAATTTTGAAAAAAGGTCAAGGTAAAGTATGAATATGTGTTTGGTATATAGGAAAATGTTTTCATAAAAAATATTTTCTTCAAAAACAAGTGAGTTTCTAACGTTTACTCTAGTGTTTGGTGAGTACTAAGTAAGTGAAAAGATACGGTCTCAAGAATATTTATATGTTATCCACCAGAACACTCTCGGAGTAGGAAGGGGTTTGAGGTGTGTGGATGGAGAGAAGACAATAAACTTGAAATGTCACTTATGAAACTTATTCTCTAACAAGGGCGTATGAGCCATTATAAGTACGGGTTCAATTGAACTCATAATTTTCAATCTAGAAAATAAAGTAACGTGTAAGATTTGAATTTACCTATTGGCCAATAAAACATGGAAAAAACTAAAAACTCTTTTCTAGAAAAATATTTTCTTCCCTACCAAATGCACCCTAAATCAACAAAGCATAGTCCTTGATGCAATAAATAAATTATAAATTTTACTTGTGGTTCCTTTGCAAGAGATCAATTCTAGCCTTGAGCTTAGTATATTCCAAGCTCCAGTTTTCCTGCACCTATATATTAATTATACAAATACCAATCAATCATCTTGAAGACACAAATCTTATTCTGACATTGTGAAAGTAGAGAAGTTATTGAAAAAGAAATATAATAGTGACATATATAAGATAATACGATATCCAGAGCGAAGAAAACATCATAAAAATTTAAGTAATATACCTTGGCATTGTAAATAATTTTTGCACTATGAAACATCGATATCATATCATCTTTACATGATGTTATATCACATAACATATCTTGTTTTCAAAATTTCAAATCCTAAATTTCAAGACTTACCTGTAAATATCATTTGAACAACCTAATACTAATAATAAAAAATATTATTTATACTGATCGTATTTAAAACTTAAACTCTGAAATATTTATTAAAAGCTTTTGTTAATAAGGTCCATACCGGTGATTCAGAATTATTTGCAAGCAAACGTCTCTCTGCATATGAGTATCTTTCATATCGTTCAAGAATTTGTTCCATACTGTTTCAAAAAATAAATTATCATTAGTATTTCTTTCTCAATTAAGTAAAAGTCTCAATAATAATAATAAAATAACTCATATATATTATGCAAGTTCACATACAATAAAATAATTCCATCAAGATTGTTATTCCTTATCCCATCAGTCAATTAACGCTAAATAAAATATACCTAAGAGAAAATAATACTGTTATTAGCGTTGATATTGTTTGATCCCTTGTTTGAAAGAGTTTTCAATACATAGTAAATCATAACATTAACGATACATATTCTATTTCTAGATCAAATACGTTCTATTCAGTATAAATGAACATTATTCACTTAATACATTAGACGATAAAAAATAATATGGTTAGTAGAACTATTTTTATCGTTACTGATCCATCCTATTTAATACTATTCTTATACATCTAATCAAACATTTGGATATTTGTATAATTAGGCATTTGGATATGAATTATGTGATATTTAATAAAAGTGATATTTAAAGTTGAAAAATGATATTTAAAAATTGAAATTCCGTTGGAAGATAAATTCAAATTTGATACACAATTTCAAGTTAGATTTAAAATTTTCCTGTGACAGAACACTAATTTACTAAGTTCCAAATAAAGTGAAAAATTACTTTTTAAAAAAGTGATCCTTAATTTGATTATTTTTGTTGTGAATTTGTTGGAAGTTGGAACTAAAAAAGGCTGCTAGAGAAGAAATCTTAGGTGCAGAATTTCCTGTTTGTCATTTCCTATGCATAATAAACCAAGAAAAAAACAAAAATAATTTATAAAAATAAACTAACTATAATGAATGATTTATTCAGAAATAAACAATAATTTAATCACTGAACCTTAAAATATCTAACAGTAATATTCAATTGAGTTCTTCATTAATCATGAATTCTTAACAATTGAAGAGGAAAAAAAAACTCCATAAAATTAAGTAAATTAACCAAAAAAAATCAATACACAATCAAGCAACAAGAAACTCAAGGAATCCTTCAAAAGAAGATAAGATCAATTTTCTTTCATATATAATTGATTTCGCAGCTATTACAAATGTTATTTTAGTTATATCATCCTTTTGCGAAAAAAAATAAAAATGCACACCAAATATTTGTAGGATTATTTTCTTCATTTCACAAAAAGGAGTACTAAAGTATTGTTCCTACTAAAGGAAAAAAAAATTATTACAACAAAATGAAGATGGAATCTTGAAAGATTTAGTCAAGTAATATCAATTAAACAACTTTATCAGAGAAATTAAATAAAAAATCATGAAACAAAGAAACTCAAGATAATTTTCAAAGAAAAGAAGATTAATTTTCTTCTATATTTAGTTTTGTGACTAGTACAAAATATTGCCTTAATTAGATCATCCTTTTCAAATAAAGACACACACAAGATATTTGTAGGATTATTTTCTTCATTATAGGAAAAAATAATACAAAAAAATTGAAGATGGAATCTTGAAAATAAAGTTAATTCAAGCTAAATTAAATAACTATTCAAGGAAATTAAATTTTTTTTAAAATCATGAAACAAGAAACTCAAGAAAACTTTCTAAGAAAAGAAGATCAAAAGTACTTTTCTTCCATAATTAACTATTATAAACATTATTTTGTTCATACAAAAGAAATACAAGAAAATTATAAGATAAATTTTAAATAATTAATTAATCACATAATTAAAAAAAAAAAACTTACCATGAATCAGAAGAATACTCAAAGATTTTTCCCTTTTGAGAGAAAATAATTAAAGCAACTTCAGCATCACATAAAACTGAAATTTCATGAGCTTTTTTCACTAATCCACCTCTTCTCTTTGAAAATGTTACTTGTCTATTTATTTTATTCTCTATTTTTCTTAATTCAACTTTCCCTCTTCCCATCTTCAAAAAAGATAAAATAATACTAAACTTTACTTCTTTTCTACACACATAGAAATATGACCTAATTATGGAAACCCTGATATTATATTTCCTCTTACAACAAACCCTAGTTACTATTTCACAACAATGAAAAAGAAAAAATAAAGTCATAGATCCCATCTTATTTAAAAAGGAAAATAGTACACCCCACTTGTTCTTTTTTGTATTTAGTTTTTTATTTTAGTTTCTTTCTATTTCATTCGTCTTAATTTATGTGGCGCCGGAATGATGTACCTATTTCAAAAATATTAATACACGTGAGCTCGTGATTTTTCTATCAAATTAGATATTTTATGTACGTATATACTTTTAGAATTGATCTAATATTTTTTGGTAACACTTTCATTTTACAAAATGGCTGAATGGTGTACTTGATTTAACGCGAAGTTATTTTTCTAGAAAAATGATGATGAATTTTCACTTAAAACATTTTTACTTTTTGTTAAGTCTAAAAATCCTAATTCCACCTCTGATTTGACAGGAAATGCAAACTAAGAAATAAATGGAAAAAGATTGGAACTTAAGTCTAGAACAAATCTTAATTATGGTTTGTTTAGCTAATTAAACTATAGAATCGGCTTATTTTGAAATATTTTTTATTTAAAATATTATTCGAAGAAATATTTTTTATTTAAAATATTATTCGAAGAAATACTTTTGTAGAATATCAATTATTTTTATCACTAATTAATTTTAAAAACATTTTTGTTAATATTATAATAATGATTTGCGCTTGATCAAAATTTTAAAAATGCTTTCAAATTTGTGCTACTACTACTCAAAATTCAAAAACACATTTTTCTTAAAAGTTTGGCCAAACACTTTAATTTTATAAAATAATCATTATTTTCCTTTAAAAGTTGGCCAAACTAACTACTATTAGACATTTGTACAACTCAAAATTATTTTACTAAAGATAAAAGATTACTCACTCCATTCAAAATATTTCTTATAATTTTTTTTTGACAGTTAAACAATATGAACATTAATCAACATTTTAAGATATATTTTTCATCATATCGATATGAGAAAAAAATGCAATTCATCATATTTTTCGTATAGTTTAAAATAGCTAAAATTTAATTTTAAAATATTAAATTAATCTAATCTAATTTAATTTAGTCAAATCAATTCCTATAAAGCAACATATATATGGCAACTATTTCATATCAAAGGGAGTACTCTCCGAGTCTCCGTTCTATTTTATGTGACACTCTCTTCTTTTTAATTCGATCCAAAAAGAATATCACTTTTCTATAATTAAAAATAATTTAATTTAAAAATTCTCTCAATACCCTTTATGAAATGATTTATAGCCATAGAGTTATTCAAAAATTATTTTAGATCATAAATTTTAAAACTTTTTTTTTTTCTTAAATATCTGCAAAGTCAAACAATACCACATGAAATGAAACGTAGAAAAAATATATATTGAGAAATTAAAAAGGAAAATATGTCAATAATTTGGTAGTTTCTTAAATAGAGTAAAGTAGGATAGAATAGGTGTGGAAAATGGTGTAGATAATAAATAAACAATTTCAGGAGTAGACAAGTACTATAAAAGTGGTATTTTTTAAAATAAAAAACCAGATGGTTTTTAAGAATGTGTTGTCGAATTTTGATTGGTTGAAAGGACAACATACTATGGTATTTATTTTTGTATGGTGGATATATCATGTCTATCACAGATTTTTAGGATAATGTTCTGTGCCTTGTGCTATTCTGTCTTCTACACACTGTTGATGGCTTCTCCTTTTTAAAAATAAAAAATAAAAGTAGTATTTTTATTCGTGAAAATTGAATATTATTCACTTTATTCAGAATTTTTAAAATTGAAGTTAAAGTTGTTTTGATTATATGTTTTCACGAAAAATGTTAGAATTTTAATGTACTTTTTCTAAATATGATTTACATCCCCTTTTTCAATTTCTAGAAATTACTAAAATTATACAATTTGATTAATTAATTACCTTAAACATACAATCAAATATGATCTCAAGGATTAATAATTGAAAATAAATTTAAAAAGAAGATATAGTGAAAGTGAAAAAAGAAATTGAAAAGAAGGTTTTGGGTGATGACTAAGCAAGAGTTGATTTTTAAATAGTGAAAAATATATATATATATATATAAAAATAATTCTCATGGCCAAAAAGTCCAAAATCTCCATTTTCATTTAGACGTAGCCCTTCCATATCGAGTTTCATAAGAATCAAGTATATTTTTTTGGCATGGTGTATAAACTTATGCGTAGACATTTATAAAATTATAACAGATATAAACCTATAGTTTTACATATATAATGAATTCAATATTAAAAAAAACTTATAGTTACTTAAATCTACAAGATCTAAGTCTTGAATTCACCCATTTTTGCTACAAGTCAATCATAACATACGTTAAAAAATAATCAATTTTAAGGATGACTTTTATTTATTCAGCTCTCATCTTAAATATATCTTTCGAGCTTTTAGTTATATATATGAGTAACTAATTTGCCAAGGAAACATGTGCTTCCAATAAATGAAATGATTTCCAAATTAGTGAAGGACGAAAATTGTGGCTTTGAAGGCTTGAACTAACTTTCTCATTTTGAAATAGTTTTTTGAGTGTGACTCTGGTCGAATACCTAATTAACATGATATTTTAGCTAGATTTAATTTAAGGTTTCTAGTGTGGGCTCCTATGGCCTCAACTTTAACACAAAGAAAAAAGAAGTAAATATATAATAATTAAAAAATGCTCCTTTGACTTATTACACATATAGTGTTATTGCCAGACTCTTCTTGACAATAAATACATCACAATATATAATCATTTATATGTCACAAATACTATCTACATAATCCAAATTGTTTGCTTGCTAGCTAGCTAGCTAGTTAAACATTTAAACAATAATATAAGTTTTTGAAACTATGAAGCTCTCTATTTGTATGCAAGAGAGATATTGTATAATTGTGTTATCCATATATATATAGAGAGAGAGTTTTCCATCTAACTTATGTAATAAATAAATAACTTGTACAAAGTAAGAGGACTTTTTTCCCCATGCTCCAAATTCAAAGCATCCATCCAGGTACAACTCCAGTAGCATCATGTGTTGATGGTGCTGCATTTTCAGGTTGTACGTTATCATACCTGTAACTAAATCAACAACATAACTACGCCTCAGTTTCAAACGAGTTTACTAATAAAGTCATAAGTGAATTCAGAGCGCGTAATCAGTGCTTCTGAATTCAAACTATATGCATGTTTATAATAAGATTAAAAAACCTGTGTACATAAATACTGCACGTTTGACTAATAAGATAAAAAGGCTTTTTGTCCCTCTTTTTCTTAATAAAATCAAGTTTTTGATATTATCTTGCAGGTGCTGATGTCGAGTTGACTATCCAAAAAGACTCGACATTCAGACGAATCACCCCATGACATGGTATGCAATGAGTTTGGTATGTCCATCCAAATCAAGAGGTTAACAAAGTCAAGTTTCACTATAATTACTTGAAATGCGTTTAAAATAGTAGACGGCTTCAATTATTAATTCCTGCAACCCGTCAATTAGTTAACAATCGACATATTTTAGTTAATTATCGAATTTATATGTATGGTGTTAATATACTTTACTTGAGTCGAGAGTCTATCAGAAAAAATATTTTCCTGCCTTCACATAATTAAGGTAGGAATAAGGTTGCGTATAAACTATCTTTTCCAAACCCTACTTGTGATATTATACTGAATATGTTATTGTTCTGTGTATAGTATGTACCTTATATCCTACATCTATGTCTTTTGGATAAATTTATAAAAAGAATTCATGAAAAGCTAGAAATTTTCAACATCACCTTATAGGCAATGTATTATTGCAATTCACATGTTGAAAAAATCCCTCTGGCTGAGAAGGTTGCTCATGTGTATACTGTGCACTTTGCTCCCCAGAATGCCATGATGCTTGAAAGGCAACACCAAGTTCTTCCAACTGAAATTAACAATTCCATACGCAAAACTATATTGTTAAAAGAATAACATGAACATGAAATATAATCGATTACTGAACTTTATCCACGATAACAATTCATATACTTAGTTCAATTACTGTAACGTACGTAACAAAAATAATTTTATAACTTTACTGCTATAATGATAAAGTTCTTAGTTACCTTAGTGTTACAAGAGAGCTAATGTGACTTTACTATTATAGTAGATAAAGTCGAGTTAACCTAGCTAGCTACATGATCTCAAAATTAAGCAAAAACTATAGTCTAAGTTATTATTATTACCTTTATTCTCAAAGATTTGTTCATTTCAGTAAGAGATTGTTCCTGTACAAGAAGCAAATAACACATATTATATTTCCAATATACATTTGAGCAAATTGCAATAATTAAATATCATCTTAATTTCTATATATACAACATGTACCTTTTGTTGAAGTTCAGCAAGTTGACCAAGAATGTGTTGTGTCTGAAAACAAGTTTAAAAAAAGTAGTTGATTAATTAAGACCTTATTAGATATATACTCCCTCCGTTTCAAATTATTTGTTCATGATTTTTAAAAATAACTATCTGAAATTATTTGTAAAATAAATCTTAAATACAAAGTACATACCTTTGTTGACCTTATTTGCCTTAATGATGAATCCAATTGAAGTTCAAGCTGCTCCAAGTCTTTTATGCCCAATTGTCCCAAATCCTCCCCTAGCATATGCCTAAAAAAATGAAAAAGTTATTTTAAATAAATATAGAGAATGAATTGTCTAGAGTTGTTGTCATGTGATCAGGAAGTCACACATTCAAGTCGTCGAAATAGTAAAGTTGGGCAACAACAAATCCAATATGGTCCGACCATTTTTCGAACCCCGTGTATAGCGACAACTTAGTGCATCTAATAAATCTTTCTCTAATAAGTATTTGTCTCACCTTTGAGATTGTTGTAACACTTCCACTCTTGTTTTAAACTTCAAATACTCTTGGTAGTTGTTCTGTTTATAACAAAATCAAAACAAGCAAATCAATTTCCTCAAAATTAGCCATCAACATTAACTTTAATGGTAGAGTTAATAATAATAAAATACATCTGAACTATCATATTTTTGTGAGTTTCACACTTTAACTATCACTTCCTTTATATTAAAACACACATCTATGTTGAGTTAATTAGCCTACATGTGCATGTTGTCAACTGCGAATAAATATTTGGCTAGCTCAGCATTGAAGTGTTTTTTAATACAAATGGAGAAGGGGCGGAGCCACCTTAGGCGAAGGGTGTTCCGGTGAACACCCTTCGCCAAAAAATTATATAGTGTATAAAGGTTAAATGTTAGTTATTATGAGTGTATATTTGATTTTGCACATCCTTAACATAGGTGAGAAGAAACTTTGCACACCCATCTCGAAATTCCTAGCTCCGCCACTGAAATGGAGTGATAGTTTAGGTAGGTATGAAGAATAACGAATAGTTGAAGAATAAAACTCACGAAAAGTGATAATTTATGTGTATTTGGCCATTTACTCTTAATTTTACTAACTATTTTAGGTCAAAAAAATGAATTATTTCATGTCTTCTTAGAAAACTTTGATAATTAACATGTTTGAGGAAGAAGAATAAATCAAACCTGTGAATCTGGTGAAGTTTGGGTTCCTTCAAGTGTACCATAATTGTATATGTGGTATCTCTCCAATGTCTTGGACATACTAGAAAGACAAGTCATAGAATAATTAGACATTGAATTTGATACACATTTTAAAAGGCGTAATACATAAACAGACACTCAAATTTGATCTTAGCTGACAAGTAAGCATTTTGACATAATTTTGAGAGTGTACATTTAGACAGTTCAACTTAATCTCATTTGACAACTAAGCATTCCAAGTCGTCTCTCTACTATGTCTCCTAGACATCCGATACTGATGTCACACATAAACTTTCGAGATTGTCTAGATAATTATTTTGCAAGTCAAAGTGTTCAACAGATACAATGAAGACAAATTAACATATCTAGACATGTATTCACAAAAAAAAATGTGAACTTTCAATGGAATTCGTTGAAAATTGACTTGTTATAAATTTTTGAACAAATTTTCGTTGAAAATAATTTCCAATGGCGTTTTGATGAGAACTTCCCTCGAATTCACACACATTAGTATTCTTTGTTAATATTTTATCTTTATGAAATGATTTATAGTGAAACAAATATTTATTTACTTGTTTTACGGTACGAATTTTGAAAAAAAAAGAGGAAATTAACTATAGAAAGTAAAAGAAAAAAAGGAAAAGTAATACAAACTGCAGGTAAAAAATTCAAAAAAAGAATTTTTAATCCCCTTTTACTCCCTCGAGCCCACAAATTTAACTTCTTCTTCTTTTTTTTCATTAATTGATGTTTAATTTTCCCAATTCTGTATTTTCTTCGTCTTAAATTAGTTTTCATGTTTCTTTTTTTAATGGTCAATTTGACTCATTTTTAAAGCTAAATAGATCAACTCAAGATATTTAAAAATTATATGATATGTTAATTTGATTTTAAAATACTAATCAAAGTTCATATAATTTTACTCTCGAGAACCAAAACATAATAACTAACGCGAACTTGAATTCAACGTTCTATTAAATAAAGCTCATAAATTTTCAGCGTGCTTAATGTTAAAAGTTGCAGTTTGCTAATCATGCATGGTGTTATCTAATAGTCATTTACTTCCTAAATTCACAAGTATGTCAACACAATGATCTTATAATGTCCACGGTTATTATCAAGGGTTGTAATGAAATAAATATACGATCTTTTTTCCTCAATCAGTAGACTCGAATTTGAGCTTTGGAAACAAGAAAATTTCTAGTGGAAATTGGTAAGTGCTTCCCTTTTACGTAGCGCAAATCTGAATTAGTCAAGACTGATGAGCATTGAGTAGAAAATCAAAGAAAAAATATTTCCATAATTAATATAATTTAAAAACAATTTATTTCTTATGCATGATAAAGTATACTAGTTGATTTGATCCCTTTTACTTTTGTGAAAGTTTGAAAAATATGATATTAGTTCTCTTTTCCTTTTTTATTTATCCTGGTCATTTAGTTCAAGACAAGGTTATTTCAATTATACTCCGATAATTATAATTCACCCTGTTATATAGGATAAATAATTTCGAGATATTGATATGAATTTAATCCTGATTTGAGATGATATCCACAAATAAGTATCATTTCAAGACTTAAATTTGAGATTTTTCGTTAGGAATGACTGAATCTTATTCATCTCATCACGGCTGCTTTCAGTTAAAAGTAAATTAAAGAAGTGATTAATTTCAATACTAGTGATGATGATCAAATCTAGATATTCCATTTGCTTATAATGTAGTTTGAAGAATTTATGCAGCTTTATATGAAAAATTGTCACGCTTGTCTTTATGTATGTCTGTACTTTAAGAAAAATAAAGTTTCATAAAATGAAGAAATATGAAGGTGCATATCAAATCACAACCAAAGTTGAATCATGAAATTAAAGACTCCCATCAACTAATATATTCCTTATAAAAATTTAATTATTAGTGTTTTCTTTTTAAATATATAAATTCATCAGGATTTTTTTATTTGTAATGGTATTAATTTGTAATAATCTTAAAAAAAAACTAGATCGTATTATATATTTGTTCATTTGCAATAACATATTTTCTTCGTGGACAAAATTTAAACATACACCAATGACCAAGAAAAATTAATAAACACTAAAATAAGTTAAAGTGTATGGAAAACTTAGTCCATAATTATTTTTTTCTCCTACCATAAATACGATAAGCAGCATCCTTCAATCAAAAGTCTAAAAATAGAAAAATAGTACTACTGACATCTCTAATCTTTGTGAAAATTGCGATGATTTGATCATAAAAATGATTGAAGTATCTTAGCAGACACTAGAAAAAATATACGAGGAATTTAGACCAAATATTTTTCCCATCATAAATACGATAAGAAACACCCCTCAATCAACGGACTAAAAGTAAAAATATAGTAAAGGGTGGAAATGTGATCTTATATAAAATAACATGAACAAGATCGGAGTGTCTTAGCAAACACTAGGAAAAGTGTATGAGAAACCTCCCATCATATATACGATAAGAAACACCCTTCAATAAAGGTTAAAAATACAAATATATAGTACCAGTGACAATTCAAATCTTTGAAAATAGAGATCTTTCATAAAATAGCATCAATCAAAAACCAGACCTTCCCAGCAGACAATGGAACAAATACGATTAGAAGTACCCCTCAATCGATATGATATCTCTAATCTTTAAGAAATTAAAATCTTTTTAATAAAATAGCATCAATTAAAAATCAAATCTTATTAATTAGCAGACGGTAGAACAAATACAATAATTAAGAAGCTAGTACCCCTCAATCGATATGACATCTCTAATCTTCAAGAAATGAAAATCATTTTCATAAAATATCATCAAATTAAAAATCAAACCTTCTTAGCAAACAATAGAACATATACAATCAGAAGTACCCCTCAATCAATATGACATTTCTAATCTTCAATATATCGAGATCTTTTTCATAAAACAACATTAATCAAAGATCAAACCTTCTTAGCAAAATAGTACCCCCTCAAGCGATATAACATCTCTAATCTTCAACAAAATTAAACTCTTTTTTCATATAACAACATCAATTAAAGACTGAAGCATCTTACCAGATACGTATAGAAAAAAAATCTATGTCAATGAAGATACATACATACCTTGAGTTGCTGCAAAATTCATAAAGCTTGCCACGACTAGAGAAAATAATAAGTGCAATTTCAGCATCACAAAGAACAGAAAGTTCATAAGCTTTCTTGAGGAGTCCATTTCTTCTCTTTGCAAAGGTAACTTGTCTATTTATTTTGTTCTCAATTCTCTTCAATTCTACTTTCCCTCTTCCCATATTGTGTAGGCTATTCCTTTCTTTTTTTTCGTTTTAGAAAGAAATATAATATGAAAAAAAAAAATGTGAACAAAATTCTTTTCTAAATTTGTTTTGCCATAAAAGACTATATGTTATAAGACAATTATGCAATTATATATATATGGTTTTTGTTGTTCCCTCTTCTACTTTACATCTTCATATTCCTAGGGTAAGGGTAATAGATTTAATGTCTATAAAATCTAATGGTTCCTAGTCAAGAAGAAAAGAGAAAAAAGACTTTTTTTGTTTTACTATGATGTATTTAGAATTTATTATTTCGATTAATCTAGATTAGTATCGCGGAAGGGCCCATTTAAAAGAAAGTTGCGGCCTCCAACCTAGATTATTTTTTTTTCATTTATCATGGCTTGAATCAGATATTTCTGTTTGCTTCGGTAATATATTATGTATTTTATTGTTATTGTTGTTTTTTCATTATTTTCATTATGACTTCTTCACTACTGTATTCTCTGTTCTTACTTGTTTTGAAATGCTTTACTTGAGTCGAGGCTACTCTATCTGTTTTTGAAACAATCTATCTACCTTCATGATGTAGAGGTAAGATTTGCATACACACTATGCTTCCTCAAATCTCACTTGTAGATTACACTGTGTATGTTATTTGTAGGTATGCAACTTTTCTGATGCTTCTTTTTTTTTTTCCGTATATTTACTTCTTTATATTTTGACTCTGTTTGAGAAAAAAAATAGTCCCGCCATTGAGATGAATGAATTCTATCAATCAGTCACATCCCCTTGTGGTAGAAAAAGATTGTTCCTTAGTTGTTGTTTTTCTTGGAAAACTTAGTGGTTACTGATACTTTTCTTTCAAAATATTTAGTTGTAACTTGTAAGGTCCTTTCATACTGCAAAAATATTTAACTTTGTAATAAGTTTTTAACCTTTTAATGTCTCTTTGTTCTCTGTAAAATATGTAATGGATGAGCTCATTAAAGTTGTGTGTGTGGTGTGTGTTGGGGTTGGGGTGGGGGGGGGGGGGTAAGGGGACGAGAAAGCAAACTAGTTGGGATGTAAAACTCATGAAAAAGTGACAGTTTCATTTTTCTATCAAAACTATTACCATCTATGTATTAAAACAGATTTAGTTAAGTAGATTCTAATAGTTAAGGAACGAAAAGGGAATAACTAATAATTGGCATAATCAGTGTGTGCGTGAAAAAAAGAATAGAAAAATGGAACAGCTAGGGATAGTTCCGGTAAGAAATGGAACAACTGATATAGTTGGAATGTCAAACTGGCTTGTAAAAAAGTGACAATTCCATTTTTCTACCTAAACTATCACCATCTATTAAAATAGGCCTAGTTGAGTAGATTGTGTGATAGTTAAGTGAGAAAAAGTGAACAACTTATAGTTTAGTTTAATCAGCTTCAAGGTGTGCTTTTATATGTAGATGGTGATAGTTCATGTAGAAAACAAGAACAACTGATAGTTAAAGTATGAAACTCGTGAAAAAATGTCCGTTTAAATATGTTTTTGACTATTAATTTTAGCTATAATTTGGTGCAGTCAAATAGTTATTTTTTGTTTAAATGTGTTGACCTTTAACTTTTTTTAGTCTGCAACTCATTTTGGGGACATTACACATAATTATTTATCAAATTGAAATTCAGTAATGGAATAAGTTTAAGATATGTTGTCTATATACACTTAATTAATGTTTAAAGTGTTTGTTGTCTATCTTAATTAAAAATTAGTGGCAAGCATTAGTGCATCAGAGTTTTGGATGAACAATAATAAATTTATTTTTGTGTGATTTATAACTTGTAGATTTGAGTCGTGAAAATAGTCATTAATATGCTTATATTATGGTAGGTTTTTTACTCGATCTACATCATACCCCTTAAGCGATCCTCCCCCAAATTTTGCGTAAACACAATACTTTTATGCACCAGACTACCTTTTATGTATTCAACATTTATCTTTAGATACATCAATATCGTAATCTCAGTTAGTGACTCAGTCGTTATCAAAATAAATAAATAAATTACTGACTCGACACAAAATTCCTACCACTAATAGTATTTGAGTTCCATTGAATTGAATCACTTAATTGAAAAGAACTATACGCGGAGACGGATTTATGATTTGAAATTTATAAATAAAATTAATTATCTCAAATTAATGTTTTAGATCCAGCCCTGACTATACATTGAATCTAACTCTAACATCGCTATCACATACGTTCGAAAATTTTAGAGTTCAACTTCTATACGTAGTTAGCGAAATATTAATTTTGTAGTATCCGATTATCTATAAAATGCTAGAGATAATACGGTTGATATGCCCAAAATTTAATTTCACGTATGATTTTTTGTACATGTTTTTATTAACGTTGTTTATATAAGTGTGCCATTTCTTTTATCACAATTATTACCAATTGCTTAATTATTATGATAAAATCCTTGATTAAATTTTGAGACTTGTCATCTAATCATTTAAAAGTGTTACTAATAATAATTGTTTTGATCTTTTCTACAGGATTAAGTTATTTTTTTATTTGACAATTAAATCAGAGAATTTTATTAGTCAAATAATTATTAGTTTAATTTAAAAAAAATTAATTTTATATTAGCATAAAATATGATTAAGTATTATGAATAAATTGTTTTTTATTTTTAGAAAATAAAACAAAATAATATTTTTTTATTAATTAAAAAGAGACTTATAAGTTAGAAATCCAATTTGGAATTGGATTAGCAAATAAGTCCACAAAGGAGATTTTGGCAGCATTACCTATTTGGAATGGAATTTCATTTTTCCAAAATTGGACATAATGTGGAAAGTCCATAAATTGTGGCTTTTGATCAGCCATCATAATCCATTAAGAATATGATTTGATTTATCATGAAAAAAATAATTTCATTAAGTTTGTATCTAAGTAAATCACCATCTTAATCATATAGAAAAAAAGTAATCATAAATAATATTATATAAATGGTGTTGAAAAATAATGATTGTAAACAGGATCTCATGATCGAAAAAGACTATACACTGAATCAAACTCTTAAATCACTATCACACAGAATTGCAAGAGTTTAACTTTTACACACAAACAATAAAAAAGTGTTTTTTTTCTAAGAGAAGCATTGGTACAAAACTTTTGATGGACAATGCGATAGAATCTATCAGAAAAATCAAACTACTTTATCTTTTAAATGAAATCACCAACGTAGTCTACCAATTATTTCTTAAATTTGAAAAAAAAAAGGTGATATATGATATAATTGATAGACTTCGTTGGTTTGACAATATAAATACATATTTTCATTTAAAATTATTGACGATATTTGTATAGACTTCCCGCAATCTGTCCCATAGTTAACTATTTGGTTTGTTGTGTTGAAAATAACATTCATAATACCCTCCACTTTATTTTGTAGAAAAAGATTTACGGGACCATATGAATATTATTTTATGTAAAGATAACTAATTTTGATATTATTATTATTATTCTATGACCTTACATGAATAACTAATTCTGACTTCAATGTTTCAAGTTTTAACTTATAATAAAATTAGTAACCAAATAAGGAATAATGCAATACTAAATTTTTATTTATGACAATTTATGTTTGTACAACATACCTAGTGTTCTCTTGTTATTATTAGGGCTAAACTTATGAATTCAAAAAAAGGAATTAGGTGCCCCATCAATTAATTATGTTCCTCTTTTTCTATACAAGTATCCATTGTTTATGGAATTTGAGAGAGTATAGAGTTTCTGATCCAAAATAAACCCTAACATGATATTGTTTAGAAGGAATAAAAGTATATTATCATGATAATGGATGAAAAATGGATAGTTTCTATTCTTCTTGTTGTTAGTTTTCTTGTCTCAAGAATCAAGGGAGGGAATTTTAATTTATAGGAAAACAAGAAGATAAAGTATGCGATGGGATAAAGGAGATCTCTTCATCTTTAACTCAGTAAAAATAGGTGAACGGTTATTTTATGATTATACGCAGTCACTATTTGAAATGTAATAAGGAAATAGTAAGTTTTGAATGCGAAAAAAAGAGGAAGATATAAGACATAAATAGACACTTAAATTTGGCCTCAGCTGACAAGTAAGCGCTCCAATTTTGAGAGTGTATTTAAACACACCTCAACTTGGTCTCAACAGACAATTAAACAGTGCTCCAACTCGACCCTCCTGTGCCTCATGGACATCCGACAATGACGTTACATATAAACTTTTTCAAGAAAATAAGTGTTATTGAGGTATAGCAAAAACTGTTTTTCAGAAGCTACAAAAAAAAAATCCTTAAAAACACTTCTTTGAAAAATATTTTTGGGGAAAATACAACTGGAAACACTTTTAAAAAATTTACACAAATACTAATGAATAGTGCTTTTTAAATATATTAGTCAAACACAAACGGATTCTTATCCGGAAAAAAAAACACTTTTTCAACATTAATTAAACATCAACCATAATATTAATCCATAAATTATTCTCTTAAAAACAAAATTCGAACGCAATTTTTTTTTGTCGGATATATAGTTCATCTGTGCTTTCCTATTAGTTAAGAATATTTGCTTTTTTTCCTTAATGTTCTTGCCTTAGGAAAATGATCATTAAGATACCTACTAATCTTCGACCTTCACATCTTCTTGTCTAGAGTCATGTTTTCGAATTGAAGAGTTGTAAGTGCGTCATATTATGTATAATCACCTTTCTCCAATACTTTTTCGATCTACCTCTACATCTTCGGATCCACCATACCTTAGAGCATTCAAATTTATCATACAGGTTAATAACGTTATTGCTACAATAGGTAATCATGTTCAATAAATATATATATATTATACACCAACAATATTAAGATACCTTGTTTGTATTAGAAATTGTCCAAGAACAAAGCAAAGGTAAATATTCTAGCATTCTAGGTAGCATCTACCTACTAATAGTAGAAGTTAATTTAAAAGAAATAGTACAAACCAAATATTTCAATTATATTGAAACCCTAAAAAGTAAAATTCTAGCAAACCAAATATTTCAATTTTAGGGTCATATACAAATGTTATATATGAGTTATACAATACGTAAAAGGATACAAGTTTTAAACGTATTTCTTTCTTTATTAAATATCGTGTTCAATCAAACTACGTCCGGAAAAAAAAGAAGAGTATTAAATAATTTACAAGAAGTCAAAAACAAAAAAATTGATTGAAGGAAAGAAGGGTCCACAATATAATTGTACAAATCGTTTTCTTATTGGAAAAATCCCTTTGGTTCCTTTCATTTTATTTCACGTCAACAAACATAGAAAAGATGTCTTCATTATTTTACGGAGGTAATCATCAAAAACATATTTGTACTAATATTTATTTTCGAGCTTTACATTTCAATTATCAATTGTTTTGTTTAATTTGAACTATCACTGTTTATATATTAAAATACACGTAGTTAAGTAGACGATGATGATAATTAATGATCAGATAGAAAGAGAGAATAACTGATAGTTAGCCTAGTTAGTTTCTATTATTTAATTTTTTCTTCTTTTATTTGTGATTGATGCACTTGAGCCAATAGTCTTTCGAAAATAACCTATCTATCTCCACGAGGTAATGATAAGGTCTGTGTATACTCTGCCCTCCCAGACCCCACTTTGTAGACTTCACTGGGTTTGTTGTTTAGCCTAGCCTAGTCAGCTTCGAGGTTGTTTTAATACATATATAGTGACATCTCAGGTAGAAAAAGAGATTGATAGTTAGAATGTAAAACTCGCGAGATTTTGATAATAATTAGATGTGTTTATGTCATTAACTCTATTTTATATATTCTCTCGTGTTCCTTTTACTTGTCATTTATCTTTTATCGAGATTTGATGCTATTTTCAAAATTAATATTAAATTATTTAATATAATAAATCATTGGCCCATTAGCTCAGTTGGTTAGAGCGTCGTGCTAATAACGCGAAGGTCGCAGGTTCGAGACCTGCATGGGCCATTTTTTCCAACGAACTTTTGATCTCTTTCTTCATGTTTAATTAGGCCCAAAACTGAAGTGTTTATTCTGCTGGGCTCACAGCCCAATGGAATACACAACCTGAGTTACTCGAATACTCGCTTTTGGGGCCGTCATTCATTTTATCAATTTGACTAGACCAAATTTAAGATGTTTAACGGCTTGTCAAGATCGACTTCAGACATTTCTTTTATTGAAGTTGTTGCCTTGAAAAAGCCAAACTTCGGACTTTTTCACGTGAGGTTGATAGTTATTTGGCTAAGCTTTAGGCATTTTCACGTGAAGATCAAGTATACAAATGTTTAACCAAAATCATCAACTTTCAAATTTCAACAATCAAACACATAATTCAATACCCAAATCTACCTTAAACAAACTCAAATATGAAATATAAGTTTCATATATCGCGCACGTATAATATTGTATATCGAATTTTAAAAATTGTTACTAAAAAAATATATTATATATCATATGTATATTGTTGTATAACACTACTTTAAAAAAAATAGTAATTAAATTATGCGATTAAAAACATAAAAACTTGACTACATAAATACAATATATAGTGTCATGAGTTGTACTCTATACCTTTTTATTATGTCCTTTTCTCCTTTTATGCAACAAAAAAAGTGTCTATATACCACACCCAAAACTAACTAATAAAATACATAAACTCATGACAAAACTTTTATCAATTAATATTTTAGTTTTATCATATGACATATATATAATAATAAAATTCCAATTATTATTAGTGGTTGATAAGTTTGTGGTTGAAAAACATGTTGGATTTTATCTTATTAGTTGTCAATAATGTTAGATGCTGTTCCAATTTGATAATTAGACATTGTAAAAATAGTAATAAAGGCAGACACAAAATTATAAAAACAGTATTTGTGACCATATATTGTCTATAAAAATAACAAGATAAATCCAACCCCATGTTGTCATATTAATTGATTGACATTTTTTTTTTAAAAAATTCTTTCTAGATACATTGATTCTTCCAAAGATAAGGGACAAACAACACTTTCTTTTTATTATCCAGATAAGGTAGGAATTGATTTCTTTGTGGTCTTTTTTACTTATCAAGAATTTATATTGAATTGGCTGAATCATCTTATCTAATAAATAGTTTAAATTATTAGAGATTAGACCAGTAAATTATTACGCTTTCTTTATATGATGAATGCTTTTAAAGCTCACCTAATATTGAACGTCGTCTCTTGATCACCTAAGGACTTTAATGTACGGTCTATGTAATTTCTCTCTCGATCACCTTTAATTGCAAAACATTTAAGTCCACCTACTGAACGTCATCTCTCGATCACCTAAGGACTTTAATGCACGATCTGTCATCTGTGTTGTTTTCCTCTCGATCGACTTTGGTTGCAAAATATTTTATTTAGGTCTAGAATGTAATATGCACATATACGTGCAAACCTTATTGAATTATATGAATCATTTTATTTAAAAGTTTTAAGCTATTAGATAAATTTAATAATTTTATTTAATTGTATGAGTTAGACCATTTCTATTAAGGGCTCATGGAGAAAGTTGATTAAGTGTTCAATCAAATTCAGTAGCTTTATTGAAAATATTGTATTTATCTTAATTTTTATTTGCTATCTATAGATTTCTAATTTAGAACACAATTATTTTTTAAAAAAACATCAAAATTAATAAGGTATTACATAAACAAACACTCAAATTTGGGCTCAGTTGGAAAGTTAGCACTTCAATTTTTAGTATGCATATTTAGATACCACAACTCGTCTTCACTGTGTCAGTTGAACTCTCCAACTTATAAAATGATCATCTAAACACCTTCAAAACTTATGTGTCATGCCAGTGTTGATATCCACAAGACACATTGGGAATGAGTTGAAATATTTAGTTGTCAGTTGAGACTAAATTAAGGTGTATAGACATGCACTCTCAAAATTGGAATGCTTAACAGTAAAAGAAGGAAATTCGATTAGAACATGGATTGCTCTCTCGAAAAATCTGTGCTTACACACCTGTCATTCATGTCGTGCTTTCGATCTAGAGTTACAATGCTACTTTCTATTCTACCTACTTATCAATTAAAGCCAAATTTAAGTATATATTTATATATTATGCTTATTTATAATTTTCAAATCGTAATTTCGCCGATCTTAATTTGTGGAGGTGATCATTTTAAACTAATAAATAAGGAGACAGCTATTTTCCAACAAAATACATGTAAGTGGATATTGTAATGCCACGTGTGAAAAGTTAGTATATAGTCTTTTCAAATAATAAAATCGTATAAATTATAGTACTTTTTTCCATCTCACTTTTCATTGCTTTATAGTTGCGCTCGTGCGTATTATCCCCACTTGTTGAGTTGTTTAGGAGTTCGAAATCTAAATGATGGAAAAAAAATATTAAATGAATCAAAATAATGAAAAATAAATAAATTACATCCAAATAACCTATAGTGTAATTTTTATACGTTATAAATGACTTAATTAACGATACTTATACCATGGCTGTTAGATAGTCAAATTTTGTTTTGGATCGCTTAGTCGAAATACAAACTTAATAGGTTAAATACGCCCCCCCTCAGAAAAAAATTATTATTTTATGAATTTTATATTTAAAATTTCATCGTGAATTCATATTAAGATATCCCCAACAGATTATGACATGCATGTATCAAAATCGTGTCCTATTTGAGCAGATTAAGCCCTCGAGAAATTAATATCATTGTGTGAGTTTCGTATCTAAATGAAATAATGATTATCTAATCCGTCTTTCTATTAATCTACCTTATTTTGATTCATCAAATTAACTAATCTATTTAAAAATTGGATTTATTTGAGCAAAATGTGTGACCCATATATATCCGTGAGGAATCTATTTAAATAATTTGTTTAGCTTAACTTGACTCAGATCATCTCTATCCAAGTAATATTTGTGAATTAATGATCTACCTTTATTAACACGTACAATCTATTTCAACGTTCTAAACTCGCTTATTTAACATCTCTATTGCAATCTCAGTCTTCTTTTTTTTGAGAATATTGCAAAACAAAACAAAGATAAAAATGTATTGTTCCGTGCAATTTCAAGATTTTTAGGACTAGCCAAAAAAAAGTTTTTTTTTTTTTTCTCCTTGCTAGAGTTTTGGACCTAGTGGTTAAATTGAGAAAATGGCTACATATGTAACTTTTCCCTTTAAAGATATAGATGTCCAGTTTGGTCTCATCATTGGGCCCTTTGGTGGGCTTCAAAACAACCAACTACAGATAATAAATAAGTTCAATCAATCAATCAATCATTGACACTACTTAGACAACAAGTGTGATCGAATTCGTGATATAAATGTTATTTAAGTTATATAAATAAAAATTAGATAGTCAACTACGTTAATGGTACTTTTCATCTATGCTGATTGAGAGGTTTTCCTTTTATAATCGTGGAGTTCAGATTAATTAGTATACACTTTTACCATAGGGTTTCTGCTTACTCGCCAGCACATGTACCGTTGAGAAGGAATCACCTTGTGCTTTTTCTCTATGATGGATTTTGAATCAGAGACCTCGTGATTTTCAAACAGTCATTGACTATTAGATCACACCCTTGAATGTTGCTGACTAAGAGTTTTGGATTCACCTAGTCTGAATGAATACAAGAGAGTCTTGGTAAAATTCAAGATCTTAAATGTAGTATTATTAAAATCTTATGGTATGTGATTCCTCCTTCTTTGCCTTTGGTCCATAGAACATGATCTGTAACATTTTAAACATGGATAAGTAGTCCCACAAACATCATAACTCATGGACCAATCTTGATTCCTCCATTGTGTAGAATTGTTATTAATGAAAAGTCCATATGATCTAAAAAAAACTAAGGGAACAGATGGGGACTTGTAGAAGAACAATAACCATGGAATTTAACTTTATATATAAGTGGTGCAAACTAAAAGAAAGCTACAAAACATGTCTCCTTTTTTGTATTTTGATTCATTAGAATCTAAGTAACATACAAAAGGGTAGGAGGCAAAAGTGGGACCCTTATTACACATGTCAAATTGTCATTGGTTTGGGAAAACATGGTTAGTACCAATTGGGCCAAAGAGATAGTGCCCACACAAGTTGAATCATGGAAAAACTACATAATATGGCAAACATCAATAAACATTTAAAATAAATAGCTATAGTTTTTTTTTATATATTATATGGATATAACTACACAATAAATAGCAAAGTTAATTATACACAATTAATCTTAAATATTAAATAGTAAAGTTATTATTATACACGTAATTAATCTTATCAATACTTTCTCTTTCATCAATATTCCTTTATTACATATTTTCTATATTTTTCCTCCAAACTTCTTCCAATTAAAGATCCTTTTGCATGACTCTAGGAGCAAATTTTGTGATTTGAATTCATCATGCATCTTCTAATTGATTTTTTTCCTCGTTTTATAAAGATTATATTTGTATACATCTATATTTTCATATATTTTTATAGGATTTCAATTGAATAATTATTTGTTTCTCCACTACAATGGTCAATTTTGTATATAATAGAATACTTATATACATAGATACTATCAACACAAGTTGAAATCGTGATTTGTGAATACAAGTATATCTGGTTACATAAGTAATATATCCAATTTGAAAGGTTGATTAGGCAATACAAATATAGTTGGATACATTAATACTATATTTTTATAAACAAATACTTGAGTTTACATCAAGCCTCGAGTATTACACGAAAAACTTGACCAAAAAGAGATTGACGTTTGTTGGCTTTTTCAATTTTCTATACTGCCGAATACTTACACACTTTGATACCTTAGACATTTTATTATTTTCCATTTTTCTTGTTTGTGGGTTGTCCAATGTATTCATCTTTTGTTTAACAACAATGTATTCATATGTATACTATATTGGTGTATTCATTTTTTTGTTTAACAACAGTGTATCCATTTTTCAAGTTATCATGTTCATATGCTAAATTGTTATAGTTTACCTTGTTTGATATATTAAAATATTAAGTTTTTATAAATACTTGTATCCTTGATATATTAATACTTTAAGTTTTTATAAATAGAGATACCAATTTGAATTCAAAGCATTCATATGCTAATTGTACAATTAATACACTTTCCTTATTTAGTTCATTGTAATTAAAATTGTATTAGTGTATAAATAGAAAAATTAAAAACATATACAAAAATACAGCTAGAAAAAGACATAAATTATAGTCATTTTTTGTAAATAACATACTTATAGCTATTGAACTTTAATAACCCTATAAATATAGTCATTTTTGTAAGTTGCTCAAGAATCATAGCCTATTGGACTTTCCTCTTTGTGGGCTTTCATGACACTTTGATATGAAACAACTCTATCACTTACTTGATACTTTTGATCATCCTTACCCATGAAATAGCTAGCATCCTCATTCCTTATTATCCACATGCATCATAGAGTCTTATAGATAATAATTATAAAAAAAAAAAAGTGATAAGTTATCGATAAGTACCGATTAGGATCTATCAGAAATAGTCTATCTGTCTCACAAAGACAAGGGTAACGCATGCATACATCCTACTCTCAAGACTTCACTTGTGGAATCACACTGAATATGTTATTGTTGTTTTTGTTTGTTATCAATAAGGATACATATGGTAAATTTATAATAATTCAATACCATTGCATAAATCAAGAACAAGGTAAAAGAGGAGATAAGATGATTCATGCTTAATATGAAATCTAATAAAAAAGATGTCCAAGCCACATCTACTAACTATATTTGTCTAACTAGTTTTATAAAATTCAATAGCTTAAAATATGTGCACTCATATTAAATCTTTCACCAAGTCATAAAAAAATACGAAAATTTGATAAATATAGGAGGATAATAACAAAACAATGCTATCCAATAAAATGGATATATATAGCTAGAATCACCAAATAAAGTCAATATTTTGGACCGACAAATATAGAAAAAAAATGTGGAGTTGTCAAAAATAGAATCATATATATACTACTAGAAAATAGGGAATTAGCAACAGATAAAATTTCAAGTTAATCCCATTTAGCTATGAATTATAAGAAAATTAAATTAGTTAGGAGCCCGAAAAATTCCGTAGCTAATTCCATATTTTCTTATCGCGCGATGTTGATTAACGTATCAAAGAAAATAACAAAAAGATTGGGATGTGGATAGTGACACTGCAAAGTCACTTGCTGAAAGCTCCATGCAATTAGTTAGATAAAGATGAAAATGCCAGGAAATTTTGGAAGTGAATCTTCAAAAAATAATTTCTATATATAAACATATATATTATAAATTAAATTTTATATTTTAGTGACTTTTATATAAACAACATGATATTTATACATGCTAAAAATTGACAAACAATGAGCTGGAAGAAAGATGTCATGATCACATCTCTCTGGTCCCAAATATTAATTGTCTTTGTCATATTGAATTTGCAGTAAATATAATAAATGTTTTAGAGAAAAATTTTACTTTTTAAAAAATAAATCCATTATTCTTCCAATTAGTGATATATTAATTAAATAAGATTTTTATGGTGAAATAAAAAATAATTTAGACAAATATTCTTACAAATTAAGACAATCAAAATAGTTTATAAACATTTTTTTATTTGTCTAGGCGTTTGGTAAACACCAAAAGTGTTTATAAGATAAAATCAACTAAAAGTCATAAGTTAGTGCTCTTACAACGGGTAAGTATTTCTGGTTTTATCAAATATTTTACAATTATACCCCAATTATATTTTAAGTTATCACCAAAATGAGTACTATTTTAAAACATAACTTTTAAAGAGAAATAAAAAATAATTTAGATAAATAATCGTCTTTAAAAGAGAGTAGAAGTGTAAAAGACAAATAATATAGATGGTAAATTTGTCTTTAATTTCCCTTTATACCTTAATTCTATATCGCAATCACATCTCCACGTTGGTATTTATAATATTTTTATAACACGAATGTATGGGATGAATCGTGATATTATTGGACTTTAATAAAAACGTATTTGCCCAATGCAAATCATGTACTATGATATATAAATTTGGACCATCACATCTTTAATGGACTTTAATAATAAGACGTACGTGTGTTGAGTAGTGAAAATAAAATTGGATGCTTTAATCCAACATATAATGTGGCCAACACTAAATTAAAGTATGGGACCTCCATCCTCTATAAATGCCCTAATTGAGATATGTTTTTTGTGTGTAATAATTTGAAAGAAGACAAAAAGTGATTAAATCAGATGCACATTCAAAATTTTAAGCTATCGAAATTTGATTATAATAAAACATTGTATTTTTTGTATTATTTTTGAGTAATGAATGAATACTTTGTTGTTTGTGTATATATAATAGGGTTTAATTTCCTTAGTCGTATGGTGTGTCTTAAAGTGCACAAATTAAAGAATTTTAAACGAACAACCTTTGTGGTTAATAATAAAGATCGATCGTTAATTTTATATGACGGATTTTATTTTGTTAGCCGCAAGCTATTTAACGATAATTTTATAATTTTTTTGTGTATGTGTATCTAGGACATGACATTTTATGGTATTTATGTGTATCTATCATATGTACAACTCAAAATTTATGAGCAAATTTTAATTTTTCAAATATTTGTTTCCATCTACTAAAAATTATTTGGAGAAAAAAAAATAATCAAAAGGGATAAGAAAAAAGAAAAAGTTATTTTGAAAAGTGGTGAATCTAGGATGATTTTTACTTTTTTGGTGGGTCAAATTAGAGAACCCCACAATAATTAAGAAAGCTAATCTCCCAAAAATGCATGCTTAATTAGGACTTTATCTTCTTAAAACAAATGACAATCAATAAGACAAGACAAGACTTTTCCTAATTATTGAAATTAATTAATCACATAGATCCACTAATTTGACAACTTTTTACCAAATAACCCTTCAATGGTGTCTTTGTAATATGGTCCATATTATACCACGGAAACAACAACATATTCAATAAAAACTTATATGTGAGATATCAAAAAAGTAGAATATACATAAACTAATTCCTATCTCAAAAGATGTTTCTGATAGACCCTCGACTCAACAACAGATCTTAGAAAAGTCAAGTGTACACAACCTAATTCTTATCTCTTAGAATAGAAAAGATGTTTCTGATAGACCCTCGACTCGATAACAACAATATGATCATCATCAATCTCATTCAACTAACTAACTTGTTAATGACAAACACAAATTTCATATTATTGATATTAAGTTATATTTTGTCAGGCCACAATCACTTCAATCTGAACCTATCATGTTTTTTTCAGCCTTTCATAAACTCCTTTTTCTTCTCTTTCAAAAATATTGGAGGACACAATATATAAAGTTGTCAGTGACAATATGTCTCATGCTAGTAGTAATATTATTCTTTTTTTTCCCTCAGAATAAAAATCATCAAGAATAAATCCCAAGTATCTTTAAAGTAAGAGTCAAAATTCTCAACGCCCTTACGAGATAGTTATGAGTTAAACTACTCGTGTTGATATGAAAGTCAGCTCGATAAACTGACTCCATTCTGCTACTAGGAAATTTATATTAGTGTCTTTTCCCCCTTTTTTATTTTTTATAACGATGATGTTCAAGATAAATTTGTGCACACCTCAATACTAGTAAAGGTAAGAGAAGAGATCGAGGGAATGCAAGGGGTTCAGATAAAACTCCTTTATCAGAAATTATATTGTATATATAAGATTAGAACTATTTTTTATAAAAATTTTCATAAATTTTTTTTTTTATATTTTGAATCGTCTTAACTCGGTCTAATGAGTATGTGTATTGGATAACTTTAGTCCTTCAAAATTTTAGTAAATGTAAGAATTGGTACTTTAGCATATATTTTTTTGTCTTTGTTGAGAAAAAAAATGTATTTAATTCTTCTTTACCTTTCCCTTTTCCTGTCTTGTGACAATGAATGTTGAAACATGAATTATAGAAATTTCTCTTTTTTTGGGTGTTTTAATTTGGTGGGGGTCTGGAGAAAGGAAAAAAAAATCATGGTACACACCATTTGCTAACACTAGTTGAAAGCAAATATCCCACTAAAAAAGGCTTATCAGAATCCAAGAATACATAGCTCTATGCCCCCCATGATACTTTCAAAAATTTATGGATTTCAAAGCATAAAAAGGATTTTAAAAAATCTAATATTATTCTACTCAATATTTGATACTCGCTTTGGAGTCTGATTAGTTTGAATTCATGTTATAAAGTCCACTTTAAGGGTTAAACATTCCTTATCAAAGACTATTTTATACATACTCAGGACTCGAATCGAAACTTTTAATTACAGATAAAGAAACACTTACCACTATGTCATAATCATCTATAGTCTTCTCTATTTACTATTTACTCAAGCACAAATATGCATCAAATGGGTTGCCCACTAAAGATTCTTCTTTTTAAAAAATGGCATTAAAAGAAAAAAAGGAAAAAAAGAATGTTACTAAGAGTATACCTTCATTGAGTCTAAGTAATATGCAATAAGCAAATTAATTATAGGTATATTTCTACAATAAAATATTTACTGTAACATAATAAAAATAATAATTACATGTTATCATAAATTACTCTGACAATATAAAAATATTTATATTGCTTATGTATATAACTTAAATCCTACCTTCATAGCTCAATGCATTACTATATATAAAAAAAAGAGTTAAAAATTATATACATCGTTAATGTAAAAATTACTCTATCATGTCATCTTTATTTATTATTACAAATATTACAATTCTCATCATTTAAGGATATTTATATATAGATATAATCTCGATATAAAAAAGTTTATTATACTGACGATATATATCAATTAAACTCTATAAAAACTCACCTTAGCAGCCATAACTCCCAATAATTTCTAAAGCAAACCCCTCCCTCAAGTCCCTTTCTATAACAACCCTAAAACACTTCATGTTTTCTCTTCACAACCACACAAATTGATCTCTCATTTCCACATCCTTCATATTACTTTCCTACTTTAAATGCATTTAACTCTCCAAATCTTCCATATCTTCATTTTCCTTTGATATATACACCTTTTTTTAGTACTCATCATGTCCATTACTACTGAAAAAATGTCCAAGAAAATTATCCAATGTAGGAATAATTCAGGAGAGATTGATGTTTTTGAGGCTTCAAATTATTTCTCTACAACAAATGAAGATTATTACAACAACAACAACAATCAAAGTTTTCATCACAACAAGCAAAATTTGAGAGGTGGAAGAATGAGTTTTGATATGCCTATGATGAGAAACTCTTCATCACTTCTTGTTCCATCACAAACAACAACTTATAATCAACATCATCATCATCATATTATGGATCATCAAAAACCAATTATGATCAAACAAAAAGATCAAAAGAAGTACAAACAACCAAGTTCACCAGGAGGAAGACTTGCTAGTTTCTTGAATTCACTTTTCAACCAAACATCATCCAAGAAAAAGAAATCATTGAAAGATATTCAAGAAGATGATCAAAGCCCAAGTGGAAGAAGGAAAAGAAGAAGTAGTATTAGTCACTTTAGCTTTAGAAGCTCAAGCAATATTACTACTACAACTACTACTATTAATAGTACTACTAATACTACTAATAGTACAAGTAGTGATTCAAAATCATCATCAAATAGTGGATTTAGAACTCCACCTCCTTATGCTCCTACTCCAACAAAATCCTACAAAGATTTCAAAAGCTTTGCATATGGTGATCATCATCATAAAAAAAGCAACATCACTAGTGATTATTCTTGGTTGGATGAGAAGTTGAGCAAGAATAATGGAGTTTATAATAAGATCAATAATACAAACAACGGATTGTTATTAACATCATCAGAGAAAAACAAGACATGTAACAAAGTTGTTGATGATGATGTTGATGATGGAGATAGTGATTCAAGTTCTGATTTGTTTGATTTGCCAAATATTGACTTGGATTACTATTCATCAAGTGGTTTACCAGTTTATGAGACTACACATATGGATAACATCAAGAGGGGTGCACCAATTTCAAGCGGCGCAATCTGAAAGGGGAGTCTTGATGCAACAGCAGAAAAAAGTTAGGTCACAAAATTAAGATGCGTATAGTAGTCTGAATATGGTGATCCAGTCCATATCTTCAAATCTCGTGCATGACAAGAGCTTAGTGCACCCGACTTTTTTTAATTTCCATAAAAAAAAATACTCATATTGAGTTTTTTATTTTTTTTTTATTTTTTTGTGGTTGGTGTTTAGAGCCATGAAAAAGAAAGTCTTGATTTTCTTGTCAGGATATGGCCATAGATCTGCCTTTTTCTTTTTTGTGATTCCTTAGAAGTTTTTGCAAAGCTTTTTACTGTGTGTACAGTTTGAAATGTCTTCTTTGCCTTGACTTTTAGTGCTATTGATTATTGAAATATGGGAGTGTAAGCACATCATGTGTCCACCACTATAGCAACTTTGGTATAATTATGCATGATTATTATTATGGATTTTTTACATATCTCTCATGATGAAAAAAACAACCATAGTCATTATAAGATATGGAGTATATATACCTATAAATTATCTTTTGACTTTAGTGATAAGCATTAACAGATAAGATTAATTCAAATTATGAGAACTTGATAGAGTTAGTTGTTTATAATAATTAAGTTACCAACCATATCATTGTTGATGTGTCAACCACAACAATCACATATATATCTCGTACGTGTAATCTTACGAGTGGAGTATAAAAAAAATGATATGTAGATAGATCTTATTTTTACTTTATGAAGATAAAAAAAATTGTTTACCATAGACCCGACCTCGACTCTAGTAAAGCAACATTATTGATGCGTCATTTCATTATATTCTATTAATTAGATGTTTGCTTAAGTATAATTAGAGTTTTGCATTTGGAATTTTGAATATATTCCCCTCCCTTTTTTGAGCTCTCTTCTCCCTTCCATTTGAAACTCAGTCGCGGAACTAGATTTTTATCAAGGGAATTTTAAAGAAATATGAAATATTTTTCATATATATGTAATATATTTATCGAATTTAGTATTTTGCATGTACACTTGGATACTTTTTATTTTCTTAAAAAAGAAAAATAAATAAAGGGAATGTGTATGGACAAAAGAATGTATCTAGAGCACTATATAATATAAAATGATAAATAAGTTCACTTCTAGGGTTAAATCAATAAATAACTAATTAGATCTTTGTTATAATTAACGGCACACCACTTTGTCTAATCAAAGACACAAAGCACTATAAAATCATGCAAATTTATTCCATAATCCAAGTTATTGGAACAACATAATAAAGACAAGGAATCTTGACCCAACCTTGATTTCTTTATGCATAAAACAAAAATGACCCAAAATTAAAGCATGCTATACATATATTATAACATAATAAATCAAAGAAGAGAGACAATTAAACAAAATACTAAAGGGAAAGGCAATTTATGTTTTTTGATTATTCTAAAGGTCAAAAGGGGTCCAAAAAACTAATGACTAATTAAAGAAGAATAGACAAATTTAAAGGTAAACGACTAGGTTTTGATAATTATTAGCAATAATAATCATCTTGAACAAATTTTATAATATACTACTCACAAATATGTTAAGTGTCGATAGGAGTGGCAAAATCAGACAATAAAATCATGGTTCACTCAATTCGTTTATGTTTAGGCGGGTTAATGACCTGATTTTTAGTCTATTTAAGCAACTCGTTAACTTTTGGACAGACTAAGATTCGCTTATTTATTAACTCAATCAGTCCATTTTAGCATGTCTAAACCTATAATTAAATAAAATAAAAATAGAAAGAAAATGAACTAAAAGCAAGCAGGATAATTAGAAGGATGAGAGCATGGAAAATTTGGACCAATATATATACACCAAAGTAATTATTCAAATAAGCATTTGTTGTCCCAAAGTAATGCCACCAAGTAATAAATGAGTCAAGGCTTGTGTCAATTTTTTTTGTTACTTTAAAAATTATAATGAAGAGTCTTCTTGTACATTATTATACTATATTTTATAATGTAATTTATCTTTATTTTGAAATGCAAATATAAATTGTTTTTTTCGTTGCATCGACTCGTGAAAATCTCAATCGAAATGGGACTCAACACACCTATCTCATCCCCCATTTATTAATATTGTTTAAGATCATATAAAAAAGCAAATAATTCATATTGTTATCGATGTGAGATCGACTCAACATCCTTCTCACTCTTTATTGGGAATAAGTTTCAATGTTTATGTAAATAATTCTTACACAATTAAATTATTTAACAATTGATTACGCAAAATTATCCATCATGAACAAGTTCATTGCACATATAAGTTATATTTTACCCCCCCCACTTCTCGTTCTCTCTCAAATAAATAAATAAAGCTCGCTCTGGGCCACGTCTTTTCCTATTATTCTGTTTCCGCCATGAGAAAAATACACGGAAGAGGTATCTCCCACCCATCCCACCCCATCCAAAAAAAACATAAGAGCAAATTGGAAACGGGCCAAAGTAAGAATGGATCTATCCACTAAGCCCAATGATCAATACAAGTCCAAATGCAAGCCATCAAGAAGCCCAACCTTACAACTGGCACTGAGACTTAACTTTTTCAAGCTGGAAATAGGGAACTCCTTTTTGGAACTGCCTTTGATCTTAGGCTCGCGCAGCTACTATAAAAGTAATTGTCGGGGTTTTCTCAATTGGAGAAGCCTAAATCTGTGTCAGAGATTTCCTTTGTCCGGAATGAGCTTCTACATAGGTCCTTTCATAAAGGGGCTTTTCCAATCTGTCTAACTTCGGTGTGTTCTTTGCTTAATTAAAGGGCATCCCCTTGTAAGTGTATTAAATAAAAAATAATAAAATGACTTATATACTATACAAGAAAAAAAATTGTGATGGATAATCATAAATTCGAGTGATTTGTCATAAATTGACAAAAAATTATCATAAATACCAATAACGCTGAATTTATTTATGATGTATTAATACAAGAAAGTTCATTCATGACAAAGAATTTGTTGTATAATCGTTATGAATCCATCAACAAAAAGAATGAATTCTATCATAACATTGTCACAAACTCGTCATATCAGTTTATGATAGAACTCATCTTTGGTGATTCATAATCAAAAGTCTCGGAGTCCGAGTCTTCTTGGATATGAAGTTGCCTTTTTTAAGAGCGTTTTTATTCGTGAGACTTTTCAGTGCAATTTCAAATTTAGTTGGGCTCTGACATGAGTACCAAACTTTTCTTTTTATAAAAAAAGAACAATCATTTTGGGACAGGTGGATGGACAATCATTTTTACAATATTTAAAGGATGAATATTCTTCAACCACTTCTTATGCCAAAAGAAGCAAAATCATAAATTTTCCTCAACCAAACCCAATAATAGGTATCCAATTTATTTATTTATTTTCTGTAGAAAAAATGTCATCAACAGTCTTTCTTCTTCAAGCAAATAATTAACTTAAATTCCTAACAGCAAATGAAATCAAAACTACTACCCTATGCATAGAAAATGAAATATAACATAGAAAAAAAGGAAATTATAATATATATATATACAAGTCCATTTGACCAACCCACTTTGATGTATATATAATTAGGGTCCTACTAAATACCATTAAGAATTATCATACCTGAAAAAATCGAATTTAGAATTTAAAATTTATAAATTTCTTAATATATATATAGAATTTGGGTATAATCTACCGCTTTCTATGAGTTGAGGAAATGATCTATTATGGCCATGTACAAATTGAATAGAAGAAAATGACTTTTTCAAATATCTTATATGTAAAAATGAATTTCGTATGTGTAAAAATAAAAATATTTCATTAAAAGAACATAAACTAAATTTTTTTTGTAAAGCATTAGAATTTATTTTTTCCCCGTGCACATGTAGGTTCTATCAACTTGTTGTTACTACAAGAACATATAAACATTTAATCTTGAATTTACATCTATTAGATTCGAGCTCTATATAACATTAGAATAATTTATAAGAATGATTTTGAAAGACTCTGATTTTTTCATGACGACGCAAACTGTCAAAAGTTTAAAATTACTATTTTAAAGACTATTATGTGAAATTTTCTAAGAATGTTTCTTCTTTGATGGACCTTATTTAGTGCAAATTGATTTAATCAGACTCCAACGATGATTCTGATATAGAGTTAAAAATCAAAAGAAAGAGTCACTACCAAATATAATATTAATAGGACCAAAGTATGAGAGTGGCATATAATTGAGGGGTTGAGTGTCAAAGACAACAGCAAAGGTCAGTGGCATAAAATTTCAACACTCTAGTGATTAGACACACCTAACTACCTACATTTAGTAATTAATTATATTTATCCCCTTTTTTGTTCTTGATAAATAAATCTTCAAAATCACCTTAAATGGAAACAAATGCTTTTGGATTTGATTAAAGTAATTTAAAAGAAATGTTCTCTCACACATGCTCAGAAGCACCCATCAAAAGTTACAAAACACCTTGAAGTTGCCTTTGTCTTTCCCTTTTTTTAAAGAAAAATAAAATACATAAATCGATACTTAAACTTAACCTCAGTTGGTAAATAAGTGTTTTAACTTTGAGAATTAATATTCAATCACTTAACTTGATTTCAACTGACAATTAAATACTCTATCTCACGTCTATTATATTGTGTAGACATCCGACACTATCTAAATATCATTTTGTAAGTTAAAATGTTCAAGTGACACGTCAAAAATGAATTGAGGTGTATAGACTTACATACTCAAAATTAAATTTGAAGCATTTGCTTGTCTGTTGAATCAAATTTGAGTGTTGTTTATATATTATTAATTTTATTAAAAAAATCAATATGTTGGAAGTGGAAATTATGTTGACTTAAATGTATTTGGTTTACCAGTGCTTCTCTTGTCTCCAAGAATAAAAGTGGCAAAGCACCATAGCACCTGTTCCAAGTTCTTTCTAACTTTTTAGACTCTTCTTCTTGGTAAGTTTGATATAAAGTTTCAGTCTTTTTCATCAAATATGATTAATCTTTCTACTTTTTGTATTTCCCTTGTGATTTTCTCAATTGGGTATTTTCTTGTTTCTTGTTTGATACAGTAAGATTAAAGTTCTGATTTTGTTTGTTCTTGTTTCTTGATTTGTAAAGCCTCATAGTTGTTATCTGGGGGATCTTGATTTTGACTTCAGTATACTTTTTACTAATTTTAGTTTAATGTTTGGTTCTATATAATTATAGCACTGTTTCCTTTTCTTTGAGGGCAATTTGTTTTGCTTGTGTTGTGTTAATGGTCAAAAACACACCTAAAGTATCTCGATTTTTCGAGTTTCATACGTGAACTAGATAAATAGTTGGTGATAGTTCAGGTATGAAACTCGAAAAATGGGGATACTTTAGGTGTGTTTTGACCCTTCACTCTGTATGTTATGTTAGGTCTGGTTTAATCTGAATTCCAAGATTGGAACTTTAATTCATACTGATGTATGTCTGTCAATTTATTTTTTGCATATTCAGAATTTCAGTTGGATTTGGCAAGTGGTGAAGAATTCATTATAAATTTGCACTTGTTATAGTTTTGAGAAGTTTTTGTTTCTGGATGGAACCTTTGAGCTATGCTTTGGAAAGGAGAGGCCTTATTTTTCCTGATAATGTTGAATTGTCGGTCGATGAGGTTTCGAGAAGTAGAAATATTGTAAAGGAATGGAATGTGAACCCTTTTTGTGATGTTGATAAAAGCATTTGTGGTTTTAGTCAAGAAGTAACTGAAAGCACAGAGTTCCTGGGATCAGGTATTGCTGATATTTTGAAGAAATCAGCAGCTAGTAACACGTGTCCCGGAGTTTTAAGTGGTGAAATGAGTGATGGTTGTGGTAAAATGTTATCATCAACTTCTATGTTTAATACATTTGAACCAATTCCCGGAGAAGTTGGACTTGGAGCCATGTTTAATCATGGTGTTACTAAATCTAACAATCCGATGTCATCATTGGTTGATTTGAAATTGGTGGAGTTGACTGATCATGGAGAATTAAGGACTAGTCAATCTTCGAAAGAAAGTTCGATACATTCTTCTCCAGAGTCTTCATTTCCAGCTGGAAAAGCCCAAACAAAGAGTTTGCATTCTCAGTTTTCTATATCTCAGGTTCGTGGTCAGAAGGAGGAGGAGTCGACGACTGTTTATAGGGAAGTCAAGAGTAATCAATCTTTAAAGAGAAACTCGGCTTTGTCTTCAGTCAATTCGTCACTGCAGGGAAAAAGACTACGAACTACAAATTTTCATTCTGAGGTTCCTGTCTGTCAGGTTCATGGTTGTAACAAGGACCTGAGCTCCTCAAAAGACTATCACAAAAGACACAAAGTATGCAATGAACACTCGAAAACTGCTATAGTCATAGTTAATGGGATTGAGCAACGGTTTTGCCAGCAGTGCAGCAGGTATGGTCTATCTCATCACTGCTCCTTTTGTCATGTAATAAAATTCTTAGATGGCACTGAATGTGTGTGTCTGTGTGTATTAAGCAAACGTAGAAATATCATTGACGTGTTGCATTTGATCTAGGAAAACCAGCTGTTGTATTGAAGTCATTTGCTTGACTAGGCTAACAAAACTAAACAAAAGGCAAGATCGTGTGGATGTAATGTCTAAAAGAAGATAAAGTTTTAGCATCCGAGCTCTTAGAAAACTTATTTTGACATGAATATGAAAGCTACTATTAGCTCCTCCTAGTTTCCACTTAATATATTTAACGTATGCCTTACTGTTTCTGTGAAGTGCATTGTGCACGATCCACCAAAACTTCTAGAAAGTTGAGTAAATACAGAAATTCCAATCTTTCATTTATAGAGTAACTTAATTGTGACCTGCTAATTGACCATTATCCGGATTCATTCTTACGCGATCATCCGTAAAGTAGAGAACTGCTCTCGGTGTTAACATCACAGATATCGTTAGGAAAAAACAAAGAAAGAAGTGACCAATGTAGATGTTTACTCTGGAAATGTCTTTGCTGATTTTTATGCATTGGGTCTGAATGTCATAATTTATTGTAGTTACAATTTTGCATGAATGTCTTGGCTGCTAGTCTTGCATAGAATTGCAGTAACCTTTTAAAATGCAGGTTTCACTTGCTAGCAGAATTTGATGAAGGTAAACGCAGCTGTCGCAAACGCCTTGCAGGCCATAATGAGCGGCGGAGGAAGCCTCACTTTGATACTCACTGGGGTAAACCTTTTCTCCCTGTGCTAATCATCCTGTATTTATTGATTACATTGAAGAAAGTTCTCTGCTTGATTTGTCTTTTAGTTTTCATTAAATCAGAGTATAATCAACTTTGTCTGATCTAAAAGTTTCATCCCCCGTACTCCAAGTCTCTTCCTTTTTCCTCTCAATTAGAAAATGTACTGCTATTATTTTTCCAACTCTATTTTCATGTGAAAACTTTCTACTCTTAATCCAATTTGCTTATCTTGAGCGTGTTCTGAAGTTCGTTGGTGCTTATTATCCTACTCCCTCCGTTTCAATTTGTTTGTCTTACTTTCCGTTTTAGTCCGTTTCAAAAAGAATGCTTCTTTCCTTTTTTTAGCAACTCTTTCATTTTAACTTTTCACATGACATGTTTAAGACCACAAGTTTCAAAAGTCTTGTTTATTTTCTTAAACTTCGCGCTACTGCCAAGTCAAAACCAGACAAAATAAATTTAAACGGAGGGGGTATTTACCTAATCATATCTAGTTAAATATAGTTTCTGTATCAAGTTTTTCAGTTTTTCATTTGGTAAGCATATCCGTAACTGATTATAGTCATTCTGTTAGCTCGTGGCACTCTCATGTTTGTTCTGCTTTGTGGATAAATTGTTGGCAGTTTTACCAACTACAAATTTATGCAAATGCAGGTTCAAGATTTTTGGATATGACTTCACAAAGGAGAGTACCATTTCTTTTCCCAGAAATATTTCCTGGTAGCTTCTTCTATCAAGAAAATTATGAAGATAATAACAATAGCAAGCACCTTAAAGTAGAACACAAGCCATTCGGCATCTCTCAATTAGCTATGTCAGTAAAAAATGAGCAATTCCCGGCGAAAAGCATACAGCATCATTACGGAGTGAGAAAACAAAATCCGTCCAAAGTTCACACTGGTGGGGCAACATTGTCAGTTCAAGAATTTTCCGAAGGGCAAAACTCGTCTTGTGCTCTCTCTCTTCTGTCAGCCCACTCACAAAACCTTCTACACAATTCAACGGACGTTTCTCCAACTTTACGTTGGACGGTTGAACCAAACCATCATGTCTACATTAAAGGAGATCATCATAATCTTGAGAAATCTCACAGAGTTGGTGTTGCAAATAGCTTGACACCAATTGAGTTATATTCATCTGACGTAGCCGAGCAAGATGTGGTCATTCAAGTTCCTGATATCGAGGCTGTTTCATTTGGAATTCAGAGAGATCACGGACATGATCAAAGATCAAACTCTATAAATTCCAAGAACTGCCTTTCTCCAGAAGGTGGGGCTACCATGGATTTAGTGCAGTTGTCTTCGCACCTACAAAGGGTGGAACAGCAGAAAAATTCCGTCCAAGTGAAGCAGGAAAATGATCTCTTTTGTTCCTTTACTTCCACTTGAGGCTTATAAGAGCTACAAGGTCTGTAAACATGTCTATTTGATTTTTAACGCTGCTTTTGTTTCCATAAGGAACTCAAAATGTCAATACATGTAAATCCGGTCTCGTAGTCCATGCCGTATATCTTTGTTAAAGCAAGAGCAATTTTTTCAGAGTTCAGTAGACAAAATACATTTCCTCGTGTATATACACGTGATATCTGAAGACAAAGTTAACACAATTGAATAATGTGTCATGTCACTTGTACTTGTTGTTATACTGACCTGAACATGTTTGGGCGATAAACAAGGTTATTGTTTATTACTGCTTGCAGTTTTTCATTTATAGTAATTAGTGAAGATTAAGGATCATTATGAACCTTGGTGAGTGTGTCTATATGCGCCATGATTTCTTTTGTCGAAGCATGTAAATTACTAGTGTGCTGATCCTCTATAGTGGTATTCAGATCATTCATTCCCCCCCCCCCCCTCAAACTTCCCCCCTCTTGAAAAGAGCGAAAACCCAAAAGCAAAAAAACAAAAGCTTTTAGGAATAGGAACTCCTTGTCTGCAATATATATATCATATAAAGTGTTGTTGTTATTCGTGTGTGACCTTTTCTTGGTTTTTTCATCCTCATTGCAGTCTGAAGGGTCAACATCCGAAATGAAGAATCGGAAGATAATATGAGGAGATTAAACTAATTCACAAGTGGCCTTTCCAACAAGTCAAAAGGCAAAGGCAGATCATTAATAAATGATTGATATCGGTATATCTTTTGTAAGTGTCAGCCATAGCTTTTCTATTGCTTTCCTTACATCAATTGATTTGTTTCAATATATCCATTTCATCGAAACAGTGCTCTTTTTATTTTAATAGTTGGTGTTGTCTCTAAGGAATCTTGCATCATATACTGATGTTTAAGAAGAAAGTAGTATCAGAAGGATAACATTCCTTGTGTGTAATTTTATGTATATCATCTCTTTTATGTTAGACGTATGGGAATGTAAGAACCCCTTAAGTTTATGAAAACAATGGTAATTGCCTTTGTCCTGACTCGTGACATCTATAAATCTTCACTTTTCCATCAGCAATTCTTGTGATACATGATACATCTATAACTGGTAAAGTTGTTGCCACGAGCTGTGGAAAAGTCTCTTGCAGAAATGCAGGGTAAAACTGCATATAATAGACAGTACTTGTGGTCCGGACCTTTGCATATCGGTGGCTTTCTTGTGATGTAATTTCCATCTCCTCATTGTGGAAAGCATAGAATCTTAGTATTTGTAGCAAAAATATCATATATATTTCTTTGATGGCTTAGTCTACTTTCCAATTCAACACTTTTGCTGCCATACATTTGTGACTTCTGCTGCAGAAAAGTTATGCTCCATGCATGTGTCAACACGTGTACATATACGCGAAAAAGAAAAAGAAAGAACCTTTCGATCGAGCAGCTATATTGGCATGTCTTTTCGAGTTGTAGGCGTGCAGTATTGTATATGGAATCTATCATTAAGTACATTTTTTGTGATTTTTTTAGCTGAATTTGACTTGGTTGGTTAGTTTTTCATTTCATTATAGTGTTATTTTATACATTAGATTAGTGTTTTTGTTGTTGTGGTCCTTGATAGAGAAGGAAGTAAAGAAGAAGAAGTGGTCCCTTATTTATTGGAATTGCAACATTCTATTTGGTTGGAAAAATTAGACATGTTGTTCCCATCATGTAGTATCATTCTAGTAAGTTGTGAAAAAATTGTTCAATATATGCAAGTGGATGAGGGGGGTAGGGGGGGGGGGTAGTTTGTGATTAATTGAATATTCTTTTGAATAAACAATGATGAAAATTGGAGCATTGAGCTTTTGTGTGTGGTAATTTCCTTATCACGCACATCATGTCATGTCAGCAGAAAGTGTTTTAAGTCGTATGTTTTTTTTTTCCAGTAGTGTAAAGTGTTAGATCAGTACAAGTTCAAAGTTTTGATATCATAGTTAAAGAATTGGAGAAATTTAGAGGGTTGTTGATGTATTTAGCGTTTTAGTACTTACTATATGTTGTTTCATTTGCTTTGTATATCTTGTTGTTTTTGTTCCAATCTTGCTTTGATTATGCCTTTTTTTGAGTCGAGGGTTTGTCAGAAATAACCTCTCTACTCCACAAAAGTACGGGTAAAGGTATGTACGGACTAGATATGTTGTTGATCGATGATGATGTATTTAACCTTTTTTTGCGGAAGAGCTTTTTAATGATTTTCTTTATTCCTAAGGCTCGAACCAAGACCTTGACGAGTATATAAATGTATCATGGTTTAAGTAATTCATCAAAAGGACAAGATCTAACCATAGATGGTTTCCAAAATTGACATAATATTTGAAGATTATTTCAAATAAGTGTTTGTTTTATAATTTGTCCATAACTTGTTAGGCCACATGTGTAAATGCAAACTGTACACATTATCATATATAATATGAGTAATAAATAAAACTGTTTACATTTTTGAGATTATATATTTCTAGAATTTTGATATTTTACTTCACAATTATCATTTTTGCAACATCTAAGAGTTAATAAGATAATATACAACTAGCAAACAATATAAGCTGTAATATTTTACTTAACAAACTAAAACTTTAAATTTGAGGAATTAAGATGTTAAATAAGCACTAGATATAATATTACAAATTAGATAAAGACCATCACACATATATTAGGACAAGTTCAACAAACTTAACTATCCTACGAAAACATCATAATATTACATATAATATAGTCCCGATACTTGCTTCAATTCAACATCTAAACCTACAAAAAAAAAAATTAAAAATCATTAGATGTATATATATATGTGTGTATATTACAAGAAAAATAAAACTTATTAATTTTGTTACAATAATGAAAAAAAAAAAATTCTTACATTGTTGGTATATCCAGATATGGATCCATTTGGTGGATTAGGAATGTACCTAGCCCACTAAATAACCAAAAAAAATAAAATTGTTACAAATAAAATCCAACTAAAAAAAAGATAAGCTTATTATATACATGGATATTAATTAGCTTTTACGCAATCAATTTAACATGCTATAGTAGATTACTTATCTTAGTATCGCTCTATCGATCTTTTAGATACTTAATTTCGCGTATTATGGACAGTTACATATCATCACCAAATAATTTCATCATTATTTAATCCTCGTGTTATAATCCCAATATTTTTTGTTCACAAATCAAACGACCTCTAAATTTTTTATTACGAGATTAAGATTAATGAAATTAAACTCACATTTTTAGCAGCTGCACTGAAAGCTTCTCTATGAGGTATCTCTGGATTTTCAGCTTTGATACGTTGTATCTCTTCCCTTTTATCAAAATAAAAAACATATAATAAGAAATTAAAAGTTTGATTGATACAGAGTTAAAAAAGACAAATGAATTATTTTTAATTTTATAATTTTAAACATGTTATAATATTTTTAAAATTTCTCATATAATGAACGGTTTAATTCAAAATTAAAATTTTCTCAAATATAGAAATACGTGGCTATTTTTTAAATGGATTAATAAAAGATCAGTATCATATAAATTGAAACGAAGAGAGTAATATATATTTACTTCATGAATCGATTGTAGGCAGATGGAAGCCTGTGTTTCTTCTCAGGAGCTTCAACAAAATTATAAAAACATAAAATAAAATTAAGTATTATTAACAATTAATAATTAGAAGCAGGAAAATTAAATAAAATTATTGAGGGATTTTTTTTTATAAAAAAAATTAAAATAAATAATACATACGTTTTACAACAAAAGGTGCCTTTGGAGATAAAGGTTCACTAGACGTTGATGAGGCAGATGATGAAGCTTGGCCCTTATTTTTGAATTCACAACAATAACCCTGTTGATTAAAACCAAATATATAATAAATTAAATAGCAAAAAAATATTTTTAAAAAATTATGAAACTTCTCAAACCAAAAATCCAATTTAAAATAAATAAATAAATAAAAATGAGTCATGGAAACAGTCACTCGTATTTGTGGTAGGATAGGTTATCTATATCACACCTGGGATGCAATTAGATCTTCTCTAAATCCTGCTAACACGTGATATATGTTTTGTGCATCGAATTGTACCTGAAGATTGGGTTGATGATCAAAGCATTGGCCTTGAATTGGAGGTCTAGTACTTAAAAAAGAAAGATTGCTACAATGGCCACATTTCACTGTCACAGTATCCATTAGCCTCTTGTATGGAATTCCAACCTAAAAAATAAAAAAATAAGAAAATAAAATTGTAAAAAGTTGTAGTGATAAAAGTGATTCATAAATCAGAATTTGTCTCAAAATCATAAGATTAATTATAGCCGGGATAAATAATTCCACCTTCTATATATAACAATAACAATATATTCAGTATAATCTCACAAATAAAGTGTAAAAAAAGTCTATGTACAAACCTTATCCCTATCTTTGTGGAGCAGAGAAATTATTTTCAATAGACTTTCGGCTCTATAACAAAATCGAAGCATGATTGCAAGAATATATAATATGACAGTAAAATAGCAACAAATTAGCAAATGAAATGCGCCTACAAGTAATAATACACATTAAAGAATAAGATAATATATACACGACTACTAAATAGTTCTATGATTTTGATATAAAACTAATTTTGATTTTAGCTAATATACGATATACCAAGCAACCTAGCATATAATAAATTTAATTAATCTCAAATTTTATATCGAAATAACTCACTTAATCCTTTCAACCTAAAACGATCCCTCTAATTATTTAAAAGTGCACGTGTTACAGCATGTGATTTGACACAATAAAAGAATTTAATTTCTTTATTCTTGCTAAATAGTCATTTAAATAAAAGGAAACAATCATAGTATAACTTTATTTTGACCTTCCTATTTTTCACTCCATCAAGAAATTAAAAACATGAAAAATGTAAGAAAATAAAATAAATTCAATTACATAAATGAAAAATAGTATAACTATATTATAAAATCACACATTACATAAATGATTGATGGAAACATGTAAATCAAGAAAGATATAGATTGATAGAGACAGAAAAAATAAACATATATTGCAAAACTAATTATACTAATTTAAGCTTTAATTTGCATGAAAAATGTAAGAAAATAAAATAAATTCAATTAAATTACCGCTAAAACAGTGTTGCAAAAGTTGCAACGAACGTAACAAAGATGTTCAGAAGATTGAACATAATCCATGGAGTTTTTTTTAGATGGAGAAAAGAAAAAATGTTTTATTTTTGGTTTTAAAGGACAAAAATATATTTATGGGGGGTGGGGGGTGTGCTAAGGAAAGGAACAATGAGGAAAAGAGTTGCACAGAAATTTGATTGTGGTAACTCTTTGTGACTTAAATGAGTTTATATAGTATTGTATATGTTATATTTATGCTTGAATATTTGGATGATGAAAATTATTCATAACATATTTTCAACTTCTAGTTGTTAGTTATGCATCTCAAATGAATCACCCTCTTGAGAACCACTCGTGGAATTATACTGAGTATATTACTGTTATTGTAGGTAGATTCAGAAATTTTAGAACTATGGATTCTGAACCATAATATATATTTTTGCTTACAGGGTGTTAGAGTGGGTTAGAGTCCTAGCTACATTAATTAGTTGACGAATGGACATACGATCTGTTTATATGGATTTGGGCAAATTTCTCCTTGTGAACTAGTTTTTGGGGTTGAGATTGAATCAGATATTATATCTTTGCACTGGGTTCTGAATAAACTATTTATACATATTAATCAATTCTCAAGCAAAAATATAGGGTTTGAGTCAGCGCATTATATGAAACCAGCGTGTGGATACGCTATAAATAAAAACAACTTTTAACAACAATAAAATCCGCATTAACAAAGAGTACTAAAGTCTTTACCGGTATTAGTTAATTGTTATTGGATCCATGCTTTAGGGACATTTACAAAAAAATGTTAATTGCCTCTAAAAGAACATATTTTGTTACAACTAAGCTATTACCGTCAATTAAATAGAAGCAAAAAAATTTTCTTCTTTTTTCAATTATCCAAGAATGTTTTTTTTTTTAAAATCATCCAAATTAAATTTTCTTATATTGTGCATTAGGGTTTTCACCAAAGGTTCTTGGTAATATATGTTGTGTTATGCTACTGTCCAAATTGATTTCAGTGTTCTTCAAATATGAATAAAAATATAACAAATCATAAAATAATAGTGATGACAGACACCAAAGTTTAAATTCTTTTGACTTTTTGACTCTAATTAGGTCACGTAAAAAAATAAATTTTTTGAGTTTAGAGTCGATCGGAAATAAGTATAAGGTATGTGTACACTCACTTTCTTCTGACTTCACATGTGAAAATTAGAATATACAAAGTATGTTGTTGATGATGATGATGAATCTGATTAGGTGATTAATATGATATGCAATTTACATTTTCTTGTTATTACAATACATACAAAAAAAAATATAGTAAGGTTGAAATATATGACATAAAATATAAACATATATAAGAAGACATTAATAGTCTAGATATGCAATAATTTCTTGAAGTACAACGTTTGATTCTCTTGAACAGATCCTCGTCCTTTGCCTTTACTACTCTTATCAAATCAAAGCTTATCTAATCATCTTATATTATGTTTTTGTTTCTTTCAATATTTTAGGTATATATATAAAATATAATTGAATGTGCAATCACAAGAAATTGGATATATATGATCATGGTGACGTTAATGCAACAATCTTTCATCGTGACTAATTTTGTTCCTAACATAATTTCCTCAAAGTAGAGGTATGACAAGTTTTAAATCTTAACGCAGGCAAGATATATCAAGTTCGTCGAATCAGTTTTTTTCCCCACATTGCATGTAATAATGGAAATCGACTAAAAATTCGAACCGCTTGATTAACTCCTTTATAGTCAATTTATTAAGGTTCGAAATGACTAGAACCGATCAGAAGTGCACTTTAGGAGTGAAATAGGAATTTCTTAGTAAAATTTTCGGCTCTATCACTATCGACCACTTGTCTTTCTCTAAATAAAAAATATGCAATTAAACTCATTGTAATTATATACATGGCAAGAAGTGTAAAGATTTTGCGTAAGACTTAACTAGGCTTATTGTAAATATACACTATATATCACTAACCTACCAAACAAAACTTGGGCAACAAAGATACATATTTTTATATATCATCCATAACCCTACAAGGTTAGGGCTTTGAGCAAAGGCGGAGCTAAGAGGCGCAAGGAGGTTTATCCGAATCCTTTTCGTCAAAAAATTATATATATACATACACAAAGTTAAAAAAATAAATCATAGTAGCTAGATATATGTTAAATTTTCTTAACTTTTTCTTATGTTTACTTCTTTATATTTAAATTTTCTTAGTACAAATTATGGTCTCGTTACACCAACCTACATTAGTAAGTTTTTTTTTTTGGTTTTTCGCGTAGTGGGGCCCGACTAAATTTGGATTTGGTCCAGAAAGTTCTACATTTGATCAGGGTAAAGCGTTCCTTAGTAAAAGTGACTCAATATCCAATAAGGTTCAAATCCAATATTTTTAATCAAGAATGAACGAGTACTTACAACTCAAATACAACAGTTGTTGGTGACTAACTAGGGTTGAAATGAACAAAAAAAACAAAGTAGAGGAGACATAAATAAGAGGCGTGCATGAATAATATTGAATCAGATGAGACAAATTTATTAGCTAGGGTTATGGTGATGGCTTCCCATATAGCTAACTCTTTTTTTTTTTAGTGCAAAGTAATATAATTGAAGAAAACAAAGCTGAAAATGACCAGTGCTACAATCACAAGTCACCATCATAAAAAGAGTTTATGTCTTTATATGTTGATGGGACTATTCTTCATTTCATTGTTTGCTAAACAAGGAAACTAACTATTTATACACTTTGATTTCTACTACTTTCTATGTTAGTATAAATGACTTCCCAAGGTTGGTCATCATATATTATACACATTATGAAACAAAGATCAAGGATCTTTTTCTTTTTGGCATTTCATGCATGTAAAGGCATATTCAATGTCCTTATGTCACCAACGTACATAGATCGTGATGGAACAGTTGAGATCTTTATCTATTTTAATCAAATGTCTCATGTTTCAGTCCTGGATATGAAAACAATCTTGTTAGGATTGCCGTCTTAAGAAATAGGCTCATGCATGAATTTGAATTAGTCGAACTCCATTATAAATATCGGGCAAGCTCGAAAACAAAAAATGATGCTCCCATTTCTTCCTCGAACACTGCCAAATGCCAAGCCAATCAATACCTTAACTTGTATATGTTGTTAAGTGTTAAAGAGTTGTTATACTCCCTCTGCCTCAAATAGTTGTTACGTCGCTTCTTCAAAGTCCATTTAACTAACTCTTGGAGATAAACTATTTTAATATTATAATTTAGATATTTGAGAATTAAATAAAAAGTACTATGAGTCGCAAATCTTAATTTTCATATCAATATAATCTCTCTCGGAAAATAAAAAATGACAAGTATTTTTAAACAGAATAAATATTAGCTATTAGATCAACTAAAAGTACTTATTACAAGTAATTATTCATAAAAAGGTGGAATGGTGTCGCACAACTCAAGCTATGACATATATTGGCCATTTTGCAACAACATACCTCACAAATTTGTTCCTCAAGCTACGATATAATCGAGTTCATCAAAGCGCATCCACTATATGTGAACTCATAACATGCTTTTCAATTTCTTTATTTTCTTTACTTATTTTAATGTAAAATTCATTTAAACTGTCATAATATGCATATCTAGACTTGTCAATCTAGAAGTCTGCTAGTTCGTTTTTAACCACAATCCGTCATGATCGTCACAAATTAGTAATATTTCAATCTATCAAAAAAATCAACTTTTTTTTCTTCTCCTTATGCCCCTTTCATATGTGTTTTACTTTTTTAGTATACATGAATTTGTACATAACTATTTGATCTAGCTAAGACCACCCTCTTTTATTCCCATTTCAAGAAGTTTTGATTGGACATATCTCTTTTGAGATTATATTCATATCTCCAAGGGCTTTGATCCAACAACTCTATCTTGTTTGACTCCAAACTTTATCGATGCGTTCAGTATGTAAATAAACAATATCATCTAAAAGTTGATAGGAAAATTTGGATCTTTTCTTTTTCGAATAATTTGAACATGTGAGTAAAGTTCATTAATTTAACACTAAAAGTTTGATTAAATTTGAATTTTCACATTATAGAAGCCATTTTTAAAAAAGTTAATTTTATTTCATTCTTGTAAACTCAAACCCAAACTCTCGAGGGAGTCATTCCACCACAACCCATATTGCCTTGGTTCGTTGTAAGAAAATACTTATAGGATTGAAATATAGGGTGTAATGTCAAAACAAGTGTCAAGTTTATGGGCTAAACTGTCACTTAAATACATACAAAGGGACTGAAAGGTAAAATAATAATAAAAAAAGAGGAAAATGAAATTTAGGAGGGAGAGAAGATGATCGTGAATTCAATTCCCGCCATTTCAACTCTCTTCTTCCCTCTCGATTTCTCTATCTAAAAAAAATTCTAGAGAGAGAAAGTAAGAGAGAGAATTTCAATGGCGAAATTTATCGATGAGAAATCGTACGGACTGGAAATTTTATCAATCGGAAAATTATACACCGGTTCATGGGATAAAAAGTACTGGAGCTCCTCTAGGGTAACGATTTCATCTCTTTTTTCTATTGAATAGCTTGTTTTATTTTTCTGTATGTACAATTGCATAAATGTTTTTTAATCTCAATCTAGTTTGAAAGAAGATTTTAATTATACTAATTGATGAATTACTGAGTTTAGTCATGTAGCTAATATATTAGTTTTTGGAGCTATGAAATCGTTAGCGTAGTTTGAATGGAAGTTATGGTTATAGATCAATTGATGAACTATTTATCTGAGCAATGTAGCTTATTCACAATTTTTTTGATGACTGTGATGTCCCCGGCCAACTTGTCACCTCTCACCAGCAATAGATATCAGATAACTCTATCCACCAAGGCTAGGATAGATGAGAAGAATTACCCCATAATTTTTGTCTCCATTGGGACTTAAACCTGATACCTCATAGCTTTCAACCATTTCATTGACCACTAGGTTACACCCTTGGATGCTATTTATTTGGAATCTTTGCCTAAATGAAAAATGATGAGCTATAATTTTTTAGACAAGAGGGAGTTGCTCGAACGGTAAGCACCCCTCACTTCCAATCCGAAGGTTGTGAGTTTGAGTGGAGCAAAAAGGGTGGGAGCTCCTAGGGAGGGGTAAAAAAAAAAGATGAGCTATAATTTTGGGCTAATACCAATGCAAAATTAGATTTGTTTATTTATCTTCTGACAGACTGACAGTTATGTAAGAAGTCCTGTGTTTTAATTAATTATGGATGACTAGCTGCAGCCGAGTGTTCTTCGTGATCTTAAGTTTATCTTACCTGAATTGTGACGAATGTCGTACATAAACAAGATAATGAATATTCTATACTAGCAAATGTGATAGAGGATTCGTAGTGGATTCTAAATTTCTGGTAGTGTTCAGAACTAGCGTGAGGATTTATGCTTTCCAGTCATGTAATCTTGGGGAATCAATTTTGAAGAAGATCGTGGATCACTAATTTGGCTTTTTTGACTTGCAGGGCAAAGACCGCTATCCTTATCCTATTGGATACAATGCTCTAAGAACTCAAAATGGAGTCTCTTACAAAATGGAAATTCATGAAGGCCTCAATGGGCCATTATTTACGGTGTGTAGCAAAGATTTTGCTGCGTTTTGCAACATGTTAAATAGATTGTTACCATATCTCTAGTTTTGGATTTATAATAAATTCCTGTCTCTGCCTCACAACAGATTAGTTCTACAGATGGGCAGTCATATAGTGGGCAAACTCCTGATATTGCATGGGAGAGTTTCCAGAAAAAAGGATGTCAAATAAAATTGTTGCATGGAAAGAGATACTCCAGTAAGATTGACGGTGTGGAGGTGTGTCTTGCGCCTATTTATGAGCCCATTTAACATTCTGCAATACTAAATGTTCTACCCTTTTGCCATTTGAATTGTTATTTTTGAGTGACTTTGAAATGTTTGAAAGTATTGGTACTGTTGTAACAAGAATTGGTTTCCCTGGTCTAGTCTGAGGTCAAAACGTGCATGCAGTTTTGTTCTATTAAGGACTACATTGTTAATTGTTTTGACCTGAGGGAATGACAGGGTTCATTTAGGACTGTAATTGAGCCTTAACCCAAACGAGGGAGTGCACAAAAGATATGCATTTTCTATATTCTTTTTGGAATCTCTAATAAGAAATCCAATTGATACATCTTCCGAGAAGTCTCTACTTTCCTTAGAAGAGAATAAAGACACTAGTGGAGCAGGTCATATCAAGAAGTTTGTGTTTTGAAATTGATGGAACGGGTCAAATCAACAGATTATTTTCCTCAAAATCATCTTAAGATTGGTATGTCTAAGTTGGTAATTTCTTGTATTGGAAATTACACAGCAAGCCACATTTCAGGGCTAGAGCGGTAAGAGCAATTCACTGATGAAGCCCAAGAGCATTGGTTTAGTGGCAAGAGCGCAACACGTAAAGAGTGGGTTAGGCTTACATCATGTGTACAAACTTGTTGCAGACAAGAGTCTGGTATTTAAGTGGAGAAGGATAGATAGAAGGGCCCATTATTTTCCGAGTATCAATCTGAGCACCACTAGCTCTCAGGGGTTTCTTGGTTATAAAAGAAGTAGCAATTCTCTGATGATTCATGCATCTATTAGTTGCTACCTTGATTAATATGGAAATAAGAATCTCCCTTTTCCTACTAGGGTCATTTTTGCAACGGATTTTACTGCAGAAACAAGAAATGAGCTTAAGTCATCACATAAAAACCTAAACCTTTGGCCTGAAGTGAACTGATGAAGAAGTAGGTTCAAATAACTCTGCCTTCACAATGTTTCCATTTGGAGTTGGCTGATGGAAGAATGGTAATTTATTGAACTATACTGGCTTTATGAGTGACATGCAGCCATAAACTGTGAGTGGTCCAATCTTAAGTCAAAATGGTCTATTGACTATTGTTTCAGAGAGTACAAACTAAAAAGTGAGAGTACAAACTAAAAAGTTGCAAGAGTGCACTAAATTCTCACTCTTTCATGTTCAAACTCCTTTAAGGACCTGCAGGGCCTTGCTTTATGAGTTGGCTCCTGTATGAAGTTTGCTTATATGATGGTTTCAAATAGCCTCAATTAGTTTTTGTGTATCTTTTTATCTAATGATTCATCAATAAGCGCGTCATTTCAAGGAGTTTGGTCTGAACATGAGATAGTATATTCAAAATGTTACTAGTCTAGTAAACTTGTGTTTCTGGTGCCTGGACTATGACATCTTTTGAGAAGATCTGTGCATTTCCTTTTGGCAAAACATCAACTGACTTCTGTACTTTTAGGCACATTGTGCTCTCTTTTTCTTACAAAAGTCATTCGACACATTTAACTACCTCAAGGTTTGCTAATCCTAAATTTATCTGGAAGCTATCATAATGCTTTTATCATGTCATTCTGGAGGATGATTGTTAAGATAGTTTATTTACGTAAGCTAGTCGAAAGAATTTTCCGAGGCTTGTTGTGAGAAACTCAGGCAGTGTGCTTAGGAACTATTTTCTATATTAGCAGAGATTTTGTGGGAGAGTTACAGTTGCATATACAACTTATCATCTGTTTATGGACCTTATACTAGTAAAATTTCCTTTGGATCAAATTTTTGAATGCTAGCTTGCAGAGTGCGTAAGTTGTTAAGTTTCTCTTAACTTTGAATGGGAATATTAAAAGGTTGAAGTTAAATTAAATGAGCCTAATGTTGTTATTTCTTTTCTCCTTACAGTTTTTTGGGTTCAAGAACACATTTGTTCAGAGGTTGCTCAGGGAATTGGTGGCAAATACCAGTGGAACGCCAGAGCAGAATTTCTTGTCTTCTATCTCTCTTAGGAATGAGACATCTCAGGCAGTAAACCAAACTGAACACACGGTATCTAAAACAGATCCTAATCTGCTAACACACATGGAAAAACCACTAAGTGCTGGGAAGAGAAATATGAAAGGTAGAACCAATAATATCAAGTCAGCTGCCAATACAAGTCTCAAAAAACCTCGACGTCAGAATAAAAGCAGCGACATCAAAGCTTTGAATCCCGGCGAACAAGAATATGGTGAACATCCGCCTCCCTTCTCCTCAAGTAAAGGGTTTTGCAATGGTTCAGAAGCATTGCAAGAGTCAGAGACCTTGCAAACAATAAATGAGAGAGAAAAAGTTCTGGTTCCAGTTGTAGAATCTTTTGACAAAGATGATCATCAGAAAGTAGATAGTCTTAGTTCTCAAGGAGGGAGGAAGCATTTGAATCCCAAGACTGAAATACCATCAGAAGAATTGGTGGCAAATACCAGTGGAACGCCAGAGCAGAATTTCTTGTCGTCTGTCTCCCTTAGGAATGAGACATCTGAGGCAGTAAACCAAACTGAACACACGGTATCAGAAACAGATCCTAATCTGCTAACACACATCGAAAACCCACAAAGTGCTGGGAAGAGGAAAGGTAGAGCCAATAATATCAAGTCAGCTGTCAATACCAGTGTCAAAAAACCTCGACGTCAGAATAAAAGTTGTGACATCAAAGCTTTGAATTCCGGCCAACAGGAATATGGTGAACATCCGCCTCCCTTCTCCTCAAGTAAAGGGTTTTGCAATGGTTCAGAAGCATTGCAAGAGTCAGAGACCTTGCAAACAATTAACGAGAGAGAAAAAGTTCTGGTTCCAGTTGTAGAATCTTTTGATAAAGATGATCATCTGATAGTAGATAGTCTTAGTTCACAAGGAGGGAGGAAGCATTTGAATCCCGAGACTGAAATACCATTAGAAGAATTGGTGGCAAATATCAGTGGAATGCCAGAGCAGAATCTCTTGTCGTCTAACTCTCTTGGGAATGAGATGTCTGAGGCAGTAAACCAAACTGAACACATGGGATCAAAAACAGATCCTAATCTGCTAACACACATGGAAAAACCACCAAGAGCTGGGAAGAGAAATAGTAAAGGTAGAACCAATAATATCAGGTCAGCTGCCAATATCAGTCTCAAAAAACCTCGACGTCCGAATAAAAGTAGCAATATCAAAGCTTCGAGTTCCGGCCAACAGGAATATGGTGAACATCCGCCACCCTTTTCCTCAACTAAAGGGTCTTGCAATAGGTCAGAAGCATTGCAAGAGTCAGAGAACTTGCAAACAATAGTTGAGAGAGAAAAGGCTCTGGTTCCAGTTGTAGAATCTTTTAACAAAGATGATCATCTGATAATAGATAGTCTTAGTTCTCAAGGAGGGAGGAAGCATTTAAATTGTGAGACTGAAAAACCAGTAGAAGAATATACTGAATTACAAAAAGATGGAAAGCTGGTTAGTGTGTTTACTGCCTTTTCCCCTTTCATTCACATAAAATGCTCTGATACACTGTTCTCATTTTTATTTTGCATAATCTTTTTCCTGTTTTTTTTTTACTAGTCCTTTGTACTACTTTTTTCTTTATTATTTTATAAGATCCCAAGTAAACAACAAAAACAAAGGGGATAGCAATCATATATCATTTTCTATTTCTTTTAAGTTGTTTGGTTACTAAAATTGCTAGCTAGGTACATTTTCTTAACTTCTTGCAGTTTGATAGGTCAAAAGTTCTTGATGAGCAGGCAATTGAGAACCAAGTGACTGCAGAGAAGGATGGAGAATCACCGGTTGAGAATGAAACACAGAGAATTAATGATGCCAATCTTTGGGCACCTGATACTTTGGATCACCCACCAGGTACTATGAGCTAATACTTACCTGTGCCGTTCCTTAGTGCTGCATTTTGCATAACCTCCTACCTGACTTCCCTGATTAAATCATTAAATGGTTGTCTTTTCACCTTTGTAGATGAATCTTTTAGTCTCACTGCAGAGATTGTGAAGGATGTTGTAGCTGCTGTTACTACTATTGTTCCTGACTCTCTAGTAATTGATTCACATCCAGAAAGTGAAATGGGTACATCTCGTTTGGAAATGAACTCACAGAAAAGTGAGTCAGATTCTGCTGGACATGAAATAGCCAACTCAATGATGACATTTCTGCTTCCTCGAGCACTTCCTCTGCTTAGGACTTACACTAGAAAGAAAAAGAATGACACAATATCACCAGAAATATCCATCCATAATTCTCAGGACGAAAATAAGAAGACTGGCCTCTATTTGGACACGTCTGGTAAACTGTAACTTTCTAATTTCACCTGATTATTGCTGCTCTCATTTAGTAATCTTAGTTGCAATCTCAATCATTGATAAGACATATCTTGAAGTTTTTTAAGTAAAGCTTATTTCAGTTCCCTCTTTCTTTCTGTTGCAGTCAATGAGCTTGACAAGAATTCACTGCTCAGACAGAAGAAGGAAAATACCAATTTTCCAGTTGGAGGTTGTGGTCCAGCATCTACAGCTTGTTCCCTTGCAGAAGCTGTTGTCCCTGATAGTTTTGATAATTCTGAAAGTGGATATACTCCAAGTCAGGGGTTAGCTCAGATTCTACAAGTAGCTGAAGTTGCTAAAGAAGATCAAAGTGTTCAAGGTTTACAAACCTGCAGACCTGAAATCGTGGGGCCATCAAAGAATGATAATTTAGAAGCAGCAGCTTGCAATGGTGAAACAGGTGACTTTATCTCCTTGTGATCTTTGGATTCTTTGATTGAAGGGTCAGAGTATAATGTGCTCTTCCCGTGTGTTTTTCCCAGACCCATTTTTCATTGACAAAAGGTGAATAGACTGATTGATATTGCCCTGTAATATTTTATATTTCATCTTTTGTTGAAATTATTCTTTATATAGCTAGTCTGAACTTCAAAATTTTCTATACAGTGATGAGATATGAGCTCTCAGTCTTTTAAGCTGAACTACAGTCTGTACACCAATTGATTGAAAGTAATAAATTGTTTAACAGGAACAGAAAGAGAAAATGACTTCTTACCAAGCACACATAAATTTATTCAAGCATCAAGAAAGGAAGTTAGTGGAACCCAATGCACTGGAGCAATTGTCAGTGGGAGCTTAACTAACATTCCACTTTCTGGTGAATCAATGGTGCAACCTGTTTCTTTATCTGAAAGTATCATCTGCAGAGATTTCAGAGATGATTCTATTCCAGAGTCAAATGCGGACATAAATGCAATGCACACCTTACATTTCTTGCAAGAGCACTCTTCTAAGCAGTGCCAAATTGAACAATCTATATCTACTGATGAACCCCATATTGAAGGACGGCCCCTTAACTTCCATACAAAAGAAAGATTCACTAGTACCAATGGTACACCTTTTAACTTGGTCTCCAGATCACATTATGAAGAAATGGATCAGATGTTAGACCATATTCAAAATTCAAAGTTTCTTGATTCAACTGCAACTAATTCTGAAGGCAACTTGACTGAAATGTTGTCCAGAGACCAACAATGTGTCAGGTTTACTGGTCCTCTGTTAGATAAGCAAATCGAGAAGATAAATTTTTCTGCTGACACCACTGAGAACAAGGAGAATAATGAGAATGTAGACTTGGAAGCCCAGAAAGATTTAAAGACTGAGAGTGAAAGAAGTGGTGTTCTCAAGGTTATTGCAGGCTATGCTCATCCCATGCCAATTTCATCTGTGCTATTAAGTACACAAGAAAATGATCTTTATATTTGTGTTTTATGTGGTCAACCATTGCATGAGGATAGAACTATATTCATGTACAAGGCCCCAATGGTAGGAGAAGAAAGGGGGTGCCCTTCTTTTATTGGTCAGGTTTCTATACGTTTCCAATTTTCAGATGGTGCCTTTCGTGGAGATGTGAGATGTTTTCCCTTTTTCAATGGTATTGCTGTGGGCCTATGGCTTGGTCTATATTATCTCATAATCTATAATTGTTTTATGCAGATTGAACTGGACAGTGCTACTGTGCAGTTGACACCAATTGGGCAATCACTTGTGCTGTTCAACAGTGTAATAGCCCCAAGCTGCAGGTTGCATTTTCACTTGAGACAGAAGTGTTTGGTTTTTAGTTTATTTTTTAGATGTAGCATAGATGAATGCTGATGAGCTGATCTTCCATGTTTGTTCTCAGGGAGGGTGATATAAAGTGCCGGTGCTCATTATGTGCTTTGAATATTTTCGAGGAAAATGCAGTTAAGATTGTGCACATTAGAAATGGTTATCTCTCTCTCATTACTAAACTGAAAACGACACTAAGGGTCTGTTGTATATTGGTGTGTCCACCTGATCACCTTGTTGCTGTGGAAGAAAGTGGAAAGTTGTACGTATGGGTCATGAATTCAGAATGGAGGTGACTCTTAAGCATTTTGGTTTTCAAGTTTATTCATGTTTATCACAATATTGATCTTGCAGTGATAATAACTTTGAGATTGAGTTACTTATAAATTTATCTTTCTTGTATTTGCATTAAATACAATCCTTTTATCAGTTCATATGGCCAACATTTGCAATACTAATTACTAACCACTTAATGGTAATTACGTGCTTTATCAATCATTTATTGTACTCTACCACTTATATAAACATTTCTTCACTCTAAAATGATCTGGTGTCCGACTTAGAATTTGTGATACTTCTTGATGTGATTTATGTTTTTTTTTAATTTGTTATGTAGTTTGATTTGCTCCAAAATTCTGAATTTGCAGTGCGGAGACAGAAAAACGCTGTTTGCTGCCACCTGATTGCCCACCCTTTTCTACAATGAAATTGAAAAGAGTACCAAATTCTGCTAGTTTGGTTCTTGGGTACAATGGTTTCGGGGAATTTAGTCTATGGTAATATATCCCTTGTAATCTTAAATGATGCTGTACTTGTATTGTGCACATTGAGTTTAACTGTTGATCAATTTCCTTATTTTGTTTCTCTTCCATAGTTTACTTCTTTCTTCACCAAGTCATGCTCATTCTGTCAAAAAATAAACAGATTAATGATTTTACCTCCAGCTTCTACTCAATTATACGTGCAAATAGTTTCAAGAGTCTATAAATGATATGTATTTTGATGTATGAATGTCATATTGTTAGTCACTTTTATACACACCCAGAAAAACAAGTGTTCACACAGATGTGGATATATGTTGAAGACATCTATCATCCTCCTCGGTGGGAGTTGAAAAATAAGACTGAAAAAGAGAATCAATTAGAAGCAGTATGTCAGAAATCATAGCTGGCTGCCGTGTTATTGTTTTAGTGAATATGCATACTACACATAATTTTGCTTCAACACTTCTTACTAGCACATTGTTTCATAGAAGCTAATTTACTGCAATTTTTCCATTACCTTATTAGTTTGGATATGTTAGGGTCTACAAGTTTTCTTAAGTTTGTTTTCACTATTTTTCTTTGTCACAAAGGTTGAGAAATCCATACGCCTTGTTACTTTTCTTCCATTCTAGAAGATGAACAAATATTAAAAGCAAATGCTGAGAGATGAGAATAACTTCTGCGGAGCTTGGTGCACACGTTTGGTGCTCAAGATTCCTAGAGTTTTTTGTTTACTGTCCCTTCTCACAGTATTTTGGTTATATTCAGGGATATAAAGAAGTGCATGCTTGTGTCAAAGTTTTCTGCTGCCAGTACTTCTGTTTTTCAATGTCTTCCGGTCAGTCTTTTTAGATGGCAAAGAAAGTTCACTGTTCCAGCGGGGATCACTGAAGAGACTATTAATGAAATAACAGATGTCACAAAGATGTCTTTCTTGGAAATAAGTGGCAATCGACCCTTCTGCTCATCAGAGGATAAAGATGTGGCAATCTGGGTTCTTATTTCGACTTCTCCTGATTCAAATTCGTCTGCTTATCAATCTAGTGAGCAGCAGTCTGATCCAGATCATTGGTGGAGGCTCGCTCTATTGGTTAATAACACAATGATCATGGGAAATTCTCTAGATCCAAGGTACTGCCAACATGTTGTACTATAAAATTCTGGAAAACATATCTGAGAATCTTAATTCACGTTTTCTTTATTCATTTGATTTTGTTGATTATCACAAAAGGGAGAAATGACCTTATAGTTCCAAGAGCCATTGTGTATTTCATCCTACAATTTAAAAGATTAAAGGAGAATCATGGTAGTTGAAGATTGGGTAAGCATACATGTCTGATATGAAGTTTTGGGGTTTGGCAAAAAGGCTTGTCCTCTCTTTAAGGTCAATTCCAAAATCATGCAGTTCTTTGCGTGATTCAAGCATCAAATGATAAATTCCAAAGAAATCTTAGAAAGCTTGTCCTCCAAATCCCATTCTTCACAACCCACAAGAGACATTAAAACTCATTGTAGCATAATGTTTTGTCCTATTATACCTTTGCTACCTTTGCTTAATTACATGGTGAATAATAAGTTGACCATAAAAAAGTTTATGATGTGGGACAGAAAATGAGTAAAGTTAGAGCATCTCTGAAAAGAATGATTGTTGTAGGTTATTTTGATGATGAGTAATGTGAGATTTATGCTACTTGCATACCGAAAGGAAAAGCAATCTACTCTTTGAGTGTACTTGAATATATCCACTGTGCAGGAATATTGGTCATTGAAGTGTTGATTCTTTAATCTTTAATTATCTCAAGTCAATTGAAAGATATAGATGTCACTCAAAGTTCTTGTATGGTTAAAGTAGACTTTCAAAAGTTACTTCCAGCACCTTTGGTTTTACCTTGACGGTTTTCTGGTATATGGGTGCTTGACATCATGATAATGTTAAACGTTACTTTTACTTACAATGATGGGACAGTTTCTGGATGGTCTCCCTTTCCTATACTGTATGCTACTTTATATCAGGTGACAACTTGGCAAAATGAACATTCTTAAACAGTCATACCCCTTAATCAATTTTGTTGTAACATTCGTGGAGACATTAGAAATTACTTAAAGAAACTCTGTATCTGTCTGCAAGGCTGCAACGTTCCGTTCATTATAGACTACTCTTTTGATCTAGATTCCTGAAATTTATGGTATTTACTGGTCTAATCTTTTCTGAAGATTGATAGCAGGTTGACTTCACGCATCAAGTGGTAAAATGCTAAAAAGGAAATAAGTGCCGAAATGTTATTTTAATGTCCTTATGATAAATGGTGACCATTTAACCCGTCTGCCTCTCAGGGCTTCTGCAATTGGTTTTTCAGCTGGTCATGGGATTATTGGGAGAAGTGATGGACTGGTCTACATGTGGGAACTAACTACTGGGAAAAAGATCCAAACTCTGCATCACTTCAAAGGTACTCTTTTTGTTGCAAGATTTATTGCTCAAATCTTAGTAGTTATTGTGTGATGTTTGGTTTTATGGAAATCTCATCAGCTATTATTACAAGTAAAGAGTTCCTAAGCAAAATGTGTTTATTTATTTTCGGGTTCTGGACAAACTTACTTTCAGCTGGAAAATTAAATTTCCTGTAATTACTCATTATGTTACTTCACCTTATCTCGTTCAGTAACCTAGGAATTTAAGCATTCCCAAAGATCATTCATTGGCAAAATTGTGGCATCGTAGCATACTGCATACTTGATCTCCTCATTAGCCCTGCTAAACTAAGTGGCATGCTCAGAATATAGAGTAGATATGCCCTTAACTATATCAGTTCCCTCCATCTCTCTAGGAAGCTATGGATTACTGAGATTGCTCTTTTTTCCTCAACAAAACTGATCTGTTTATCTTATGGTGAAGTTAGAATTTTACTGATATTCCTGTTTCCTCTTTCAGATGCAGCGGTGTCATCCATTGTCTCTGATAATTCTGGTCATCGTGCAGTGGCCATAGCCAGCGATGGAGGTCAGTTGCTGGTATATTTGCCATCTTGACAGGTTTTGTTCATATTAAATGAGTAACTTTTACTCCACCTTTAACAAGTTAGATGGATACCAAAGAAATGCAGTTTTGGTTGGCCAAACGTCTTTGTAGATCTGTAAAGTAGTGTATTTCTGTGATTCTTAGTTAATCCAATCCAAGTACAATCATAGATTGTAAATAACAGCTTAAATTTGGATCTTAAATAATGAAAGATTCATTATATTTCCCTTTAGTATTTTCTTCCACTGCCATCTAGTTCTCTTGAATATTTGTTTGAAGTGCACTTTGTCCATCAAATGATCAGCTATGATTATTATGACTTTTTGAAGTACCTCAAGCTAGAGTGGGCATGGTATAATATGGTATTAAAAATTTTGATTTAGTAATTTTAGTTTTTAAAAATACTATATTATTATCATACCATATTAATTTAATATTGTTTGGTATTTGAGGTACAATAAATTGGTAACCATTGTTTGTTCGACTTCGACTTACATATATTTATACTAACACTTTATACATGCGGAAATATTCAAAAGAAAGTACAAACAATTTCCTTTATTAATTAATTACACAAAAAGAAGATACTTTAATCAAAATTCATATATTTGTTAGTATTATATCGAATACCATTTTTTTAAAAATGTATATTGATAGCATACCAAATACCATAATATTTTTAATTTTGAAAACTTCTAGTGAGTTGCCTACTCGTGATGCATAGTAGTAGAAAAAGTCCAATTAAGTTGGCATATACTAAGCTACCAAAGCAAAGAGTTGCAGTCAACATGATATCACCAAAAAATCAGCATCAAAATATCTATGTTAAACTGAATTCAAACAAAATTAGACAAGAAAAAAATGGGATATTTAAAAGCATAAAGCACTAAACCATAATTTATTGATATTAGAAGATAATCTCGAAGTTTGGAACTAAGCCTTATAAATAAAACAAAATAAAATACTTCTATGATATCTCAGAAAAGGCAATCAAAAACTGCTCTACATAGCAGCAGCAGCAATATGAAACCTAAATCCTCAACCAAAATTAGAACAAGTAAATTGATAAACAAGTAAAATCCAGCTCTAGTTATAACTCATAAGTCTCGTAGCCGTCGAAGAAAATGAGCAAAAGCTATAAATAGCATCTACTTTTTAGTCTTGGCTGGACCATCGGCGATGGACAGCTTAGCTAAGTTCTCCCCGGTAGGGTTGAGCTCATCCCAAGCTTCAATCCATGTGACCATGGCGTCTCCTAGCTTGGTGAAATAGGGATCGATCGTGGAAAGTTTTTCCTTGACCTGCTTTGAGAGCTCGCGGTAGCATTGCTGGACGGTTGTGCACTCTTTAGGAAGGGTTGCAGCCTGGAAGAAGGGGATGATCTCCTCTTGCCAGAAGATACCGTTGTACTCCTTTTTGAGGTTAACGAATGGGTTGCTAGCTTTGCTGTGCCATATGTAGGGCAGACCAGTCTTGATTCCTAGTCCCAAATGGTCACATATGACCTACAAGTTTGGCGTCATTTTATGTCAGAATTCTCGTGTTTAAAAAAAAATGCTTCATAAAACATGATAATGTTCACTCAAGGAAATATAGGAAGTAAGCATACCTTGGTGCACCAGCCTGCCCACATATCGTCGTAACGACCAATTGGCTGACCGTCACCCATGAGACCAAAGTACATTGCAGGTCCAATGAGATCACGGTCAAAGGCCAAGTTCATTCCACACATGGGGAACAGAGTGCCTTTTGGAATCGTCATGACAGCATCAACGTATCTGGAACAAGATATTAATAGTAATTGGATAAGTATAGTTTCAAAGGTAATAGCAAACTAGATAAGCTCTACAATTTGGCTTATGTACATGCCTTGTGTTCCTCTCATGAGGCTTAACAAGCTGTGTGGGAGCATCGTAGTCAGGGATGTTGAGCCACAGTCCATGAGAAACAGCTGTTGGAGCACCTTCACGCATGCTGAAAGGGTAGCCACGGACAAAATCTGCACCATCTCTGTATGGATCATACAGAGTGTTGAAGAAGTGCGGGGTGGATGGGCACAGGAGGTTCTTGATGTGCTGCTCAAGTGCATTGATATCCTTACCAGAAGGGTCTTTGGCCACCTTCACATCAGCAGATAATACTTCAGCACGTGAGCAAGAATACCGAAAACATAAACTCTTAAGCACTAGAGCTTTGTAAATCAAGGCATTGGAACAAAATACTCAAATAAAACATTCAAATAATAGCTTAACCAGTAGAGAACAAATATAACATTAATCTCGATCTGTACAACATTTACCTAAACAAGAATTCAGAAACAAAACAATGCCAAAGCATAAACTTTCGGTACAAATCTGGCACCTCTTTTATGTGTAAACATATGCCAAAGACCTAGTCTTTATTGTACAAAAGAGTAAGATCTGTCACCACACTTGATTTCACATAAAAACTATACAGATCGATCAAAACTTTCACACAAAGGATATGAATACACAAAGAATACTTTAAAATCCCTCAAAATTCACCAAGATCCAATTTTTAACCTTCTAACACTCTAAAACTACTCAAAATTCACCAAGATACAATTTTTTAACCTTCCCCACCACAAACTAAAACAAAATAAAAGCATAACCAAACACAATTCAGCATAAGAGATCCATAACAATTACCAAATCACATTACTAAATTCCCCAAATTTGGTCATCATAAACCCTAGAAAAACCCCAAATCCAATACTTTAAAACCCCTCAAAACTCACCAAGATCCATTTTTTATCCTTCCCACACTTTAAACCTCCTCAAAATTCACCAAGATCTAATTTTTATCCTTCCAACACTCTTAAACCCCTCAAAATTCACCAAGATCCAATTTTTAACCTTCCAACACTGTAAAAACCCCTCAAAATTCATCAAGATCCAATTTTTAACCTTCCAACACTTCAAAAACCCCTCAAGATTCACCAAGATCCAATTTTTATCCACCCCCACCACAAATCAAACTTAAACAACCACAAAAAACATAACCATAAACATAAATCAATGCAAAACAACAACAAAAAACAATCTTTAGGCAAAAAAAGAAATACTCACAAAGCAATCATCATCAATGGTGTAGATATACTTCTTCTTAGACACCATATACCCAAAACACCTACAAGCAGAATCCTTAAAAGAGATACAAGAAGCTTTAGGACCCAAAATCCTGTTAATGTCATTACGATTATACAACTCATAATCAAACCCTTCTGGGACCTTAATGATCTTTGAAGGATCACCATCTTGAACAATGATAAGATGGTATGGCTGAAAAAAGGGTCTCCACATCTCCAAAAAATCAAGATTTCTTATTGTGGGAATCACAATATCAAGCTCATCTTTCAACAATGGTGTTGCTGCTGCCATAGCTATTTCTCTATGAAAAATGTGTAGATTTTGATTTTTTTGAGAAAAGAGAAGTGAAGGGTTGTGTCCTATTTATAGAACAAGTAGAAAGAGTAGTTTTTATTTTGAAATTATTTGTGTCGACTAAAGTATTACTTGAATTCCACTTAGTGTATACATGTATTTGTCTCAAAACATGGAAAGGTAATTCAATGCATTAAATATTTTTTATTATATTTTTCTATTCGTATTGGAGTTTGACTAATTGAATTCGAAAATTTTGATCAAGAAAAAGTAGTTTCATCTGTTACACCACATCCGTTAATAGTATTAAAATACATTAAATGCTTCTTTCTTTTTTCTCATCTGATATTCAGTACCTATATTGAAGTTAAACTACTCGAATTTAAAATATCTCATTAGAAAAAGGAATAGTTGCTTCTACTCTACCACGTCCGTTAATGGTAAATCATTAAATGTTAATCTTTAATTGATCTAAATAAAGACAAATTTTGTTAGTAACTTAGTATTAGTTAGGAAAAATAATAAATAAATTTGGTGATAATGAATTCTATTGACTTTTTTATTCATGCTTTCAGATTAGGTCTTGCTCCTTCTTTTCTTTTCTTTTTTCGAGATGTTTATTTTGAGATCTGATTAATATAAATTTATGTAATTAAATTTTATTTTTGGATGTAAAAGGCTATTTGTCAAAAAATAACTTTATTTCAAATTTTAAATACTATTTACCATTTGTGTATTTATTTGAAAATATTGGAAAGTAAGTAAAATGCATTAAATGTTAGTCTTTAAGTGATCTAAATAAGGACAGATTTTGTTAGTATTAGTTAGAAAAAAAACAATTTAGTGATCAAAGATGTCATAATGAAAATTTCAATCAAGGACTTACTAAATGAATCCTATTGATTTTTTTGATTCATGCTTTCAATTTAGTGGTTTTATTTACGAAGAAGAAGTGTTTTTCTGTCAAAAAATAACTTTATTCATTTATAAAATCTGAATTTTCTCATTGAGTATAATAATTTACTTACCATCTCATCATTATTGGAGTCATCTAATTTAAAATCGAAATATTTTAGAATTATAATTTTGGAACTACACTAATACTATATCATAGATAACTTATATAACCTTCTATATTGGATACATTATACTATGTTTTTGGTATAAAAATATACAAATTTTAACTAATACTTCCAATTAAACATGATATAAATTCAGTCATAACTTCAAACCGAAATAACCTACATAATACCTAATCTTTAATGTTTTACAAAATTGTTAATGTACGTAAAGTAATAAGTTGCATTGGTTTAATTAGGATTCAATGTAACTTTATTACTTTTAAATAAAGAAATAATTAAATATTATTTGAGATGGTTTGAACATGCATTATACAAACTTTCACATGTAATTGTCTATACATAAAATCACATGAGAAGTATTGATATGAGATTAGGTAGTAAAACTAAAATCACATGATAAGAAATTATTTCAAAAAAATATATATTCGAAATTCACGAGAATTTAACTAACATAGTTGAACTTAAGGGATTCCGCACATAGCGAAAGTTTTTTGTAGAAATATAAGATAAGACTATGTATAATAGACTTTTATAGTTTGATTCTTCTCCAGACTCTGCACATAACGGGAGCTTAGTGCACCGAACTGTCACGCTTATAATAGATATGTTATTTGGTTGGAGTCTTCTAGTGAAATTAGATAAATACATGTTTATATAAGGGTAACCCATTAACAAGTGTAAGATTTATGGATTGCCTAGTTTTAATACCTATTCAACTCGAGAAAGAAGGTGACTATCTCATTTTAAAAATTAAAAAAAATATTTTTATTTATTTATTATTCAACGCACTCCCTCTCATATGTGGACCTAGCTAATACTAGAGATATTCAAATCAATCTGTTCTGATAATATATTGAAGTATATGACTATTCTATTTAAACGTTTGACAATTAGAAAATTTTTAACTCTTATTTATTTAATTAGTGAGAAGATTCCAATCCTAGAATAGCTTAATTACCAAAAAAGATTTGGCAGTAATCACAGTACTGCTAATAAATACTAGAAATGACTTTTAAGTAAATAGGAAGATTCCAACCCTACAATTAATAGTTTAATCTAATTAGCACTAGTATTTTCATGCATTTCTTAGGCAGTAACTAATTAATCAGACAGCTAATAAACACTAAAAATGACTTTTTTTTTAATTTAAGAAAAATGATTTAATAGTACTTGCATAACTATATAATAAAAATCATGTTGATAGATCTGTGAATTTAAATTTAATCGGATATCAATTACGCGCCAACCGATTGAAAGACAACAAAAATTGAGATAATATAATTCCATAGTTTATTCTAAAATCGTAGTCCCATAATTTATGCCGGAATCATAATTCAAACATTACTATAAAAATAAATATATTAGTTGTTGTAGTCATGATAATCAAACTTCCACTTGTTTATTAATTTTTTTTGAATCCATCTCATAATTTTACATAAATTATAATGTAAAATTCTATTTTCTTTTCATTATTCTTTATGTCTCAATTTATGTAATATATTTTTCGTTTAATCAGTCTAAAAAACAATGACACTATTAACATTTTATCAAAGTTGGAAAAAATATCCTAAACATTGACACTATCAACATTTTAACAAAGTTGAAAAAAATATCCTAAACATTGATTGTAATAGTCTTTTCATATTTTTTTAAATCTCGTAATCAGTCAAACTACATCACGTAAATTATTACGATCAGAGTAGTAGGGAAGTGTATGAGAGGTGGGGGTTTCATATTCATGAACATTTGACAATTCAAAAATAACGTGGCTTGACAGCAAATGGCCACTTAGAAAACAACACATTATTTTTCACCTAAACTTACTATAAAGTATTATTTAATTAATTAATTCACATGTTGACTGTTTCACAGCTAATTATTTGCACGTCTTCTACACTTCTTTTAACATGTCTTCACATGTTCATGAAGTGTTTTTGCATGCATCCTTTTTGAAAAAGAAAAAAATAATAAAAATAATTAGGGAAAGCCAGAAAAAGAGTAAAAGAAAAAAGAAAAAGGCAAATTAAAATAAGAAACGTACGTTATAAAAAGAAAGGTTTTTTTTTTTTTTCATGAATTGCTAGTAACTATGTACAATCATAAATTATTTACGTTGATTCTTTATTTATATTGAGAAATCTACTAATTAAATATATAAACCATGTTTGTTGGAAATATAATAAATGTTTTGGATAGGGTTTGATTATAAATTCTTGTTCAAAATTTGTTTTCTCATTAAATAAGGGCTAAATTTTAAATAGTTTTGAGATACTAAAATCTAATTAGCAGTCCAATAAAAAAGATAGTACTTATTTGCTATGGACTTTCACATTGGGCCAAACAAGAAATGGACTGTACCTGGTATTGATCCATTATATAAGGGATCAAAATGTTTGGATTTTAACATGTAGCCATAAATATTTTTATTACGATGAATCTAAATACATATTTGAATAATAACTACTGATGATAGTGATGACTAGCAGTTATAGTAGATGATAACTAATGACGATAATGAATAATGACGGTGGGAACAATATATAGTGATGACTATTGATTGATTGGTTGTTGTCGGGGTAATGTTGATGATGGTCATGATTGTAAATGATAGCTATTGATGGTGATAACGGATTATAGTGAGTGACAATGATGATAGTTATAATTGAAACCAGAGGATGATGATCGTTGATAATGGTAGGTGATAGTGGCGTCGATAACATTGATAGTTGATAATGATAAGTATTGACATATCAGTGAATATATGGAATTGGTGAAATGTCATCTTCATGGAAATTTTTGAATAGGCGTCTTATTAATATTAAGACATTATCACAAATCTTAATCATTCAGATAATTTAAACTCATTAAATAGTTGAAACAAACTAAAAAAAAACATTAGTAGTTATAAACAATAAAAGATTCACATTTAAGAAAATGTCTATTAGTTTGAAAACGAACTCTCTAATTTTTATATCGAATAAATTTTTACTCGTATGCCCCCTCTATCAATAATGCTACTTCACTCTAAATTCCTTTGCCTCAAATACATTTATCTTCATTCGCCTCTCACCCCAACTATTACCGCATACTCCACCAATAGCGATGAATGATGGCATTCAATGATTCAAACCATTGAACGAAAAGTCAATATTGGTGGTTTTAGTTTTATATTGAGTAAATCGATTAACGAACAATCTTGTTGGATAATTGTTAAGTCAAACTGAATCAACCAATATCTTTTTAATTCGTTAACGATTTAGCACATAAAAAAATCGATATTCCAAACTAGGGGTTTGGTTAGTTTCGACCCGATTCGATATCCGACCCGACCCGACCCGACCCGACCCAAAAGTAAGCCACCAAAGACGACATTTGGTTAGGGTTTTAACTCCCCTTTTCAAACTTGAAGAAGAGATTGGTTCCTTCAGAGAAATTTTGCAAGTAAAAATGCCAACTTTAACGAAGTTATTCACTATGGAAGAAGCTTCTGAGCACAATACTAAGGATGATTGCTGGGTTGTCATAGAAGACAAGGTACTTTAATGGGTGCTTTTCTTTTTCTGGTTTAATCTGCTTTTTGGGGTTTTTTTTCTTTCTTTTTACTGTTCATGGGTTTAATTTGCCTTTTGGGTGTTTTTCTTTTCTGGGTTTAATCTACTTTTGAGCTTTCTGATTCCCTTTTCTTGCTTTTGTTGATGGTGTTTTGTAATGTGATTGATTCAATATTCTCCTAAGGTGCTTTCTGATGGATTCAAAGTGAGTATGATTGTCTTTTTATAAAAGCATAATACATAAATGTGATCTTTAACTTGGCCTTATACAGTATCTATGCACTCCAACTTTGGGTGTGTGCACAAATAGGTAGTTAAATATGTACAGAATTGAACAAGTAGACACACACGTTTTACATGACGTCCTATGTGGCATCCTGCGCAGGATGCGTGGGTCTACTTGTTCAACTTTATACAAGTTAAAGTGTCTACTTGTGAACATCGAAGTCGAGGCCAAGTTAAAGGATATATTTATGTATTATGCCGTGTACAAATTAGTTTTTAGTTTTTCTTCACACAAACATATTAATTGCTAGGAGTTGTGATTCTTTTTTAATTGCCAAATGCTACTTTCAAGTTTTTTTATGTTAATTATTTGTCTATGTTTGCCATGTTGAAGTTCGTTTAGGCTTCTGAATGTTATGTTATCATATGTATCTGCTTAGTGTCAGGTTAGACTGTCCTTTGTTCATTGAGTATGTAGTGTATAATGATTGGGACGGGCTCAAATGTCTTCTAGTGACTATGTAATAATGGACTTAGTAGAAAAAAATGTAGTCTTGATCATCATTGACTATCTTTGCTGTGGGTACATCTAGTTTTTCGTACTAAGAAACCACGTGCATATTGCACACCTTCAACATGAGTGTATGAAGGCAAAGAAAGCATCTTTATAACATAGCAACCTTGCTACTTTTGTACTAAGCATAATGAGGGGAAAGTGTCAGCTGTTTGAGGGAAGTGATGGTATCTCGTTCTCTATTGGAATTGGGGTGAATTCATAGTTGGGAAAAATGGGGTAGAGATTTTGTCTTGCTATATTTAGAAGATAATCACTGGTCTTTTCTAGTTGTTATCAGGGTGATTACTGATGTAATGAAGATAGAGTACTGACGTGACACCAGGATTAGACAATTGAAGATTGTGAAAAACATATAAATCATACATAAGACTAAGCAGACTACTGATAGGCTATTATCTTCTTCATATATTTTGACATTAAAACAATGTTACAGTTAAATTCCATCAGCGCTCTTAATGCAGCGTAAACTTCCTGATAATTACCTCTTGCAGTTAGTTGAGCTATTTTAACTTCATCCAAGTTCCAAATTATTGTGCTTGCAAATAGGCTATTTATATTCTTTCTTTTGTACAACCACGTTCTTGTGTTAGGCTCAGACTTTAAATAAGATGTTAATATGGCTTAACATACTCTATGCCCTTGGCCACGATTTGCTAGAAATAAGATAGTTCTGAAATTACAACACTACCAAATGAGACTGATGATCTCTCTGGTACTCTTAACAAAAATCTATTTGCAGCACGATAACTTTTTGTTTGCTCAAGTAAGGGCCATGCTCAAAAATCATATTCTAAGATATCTTTACTACCACGATTGAGAGATGGCATGGAGATTATGTTTCTGTTTGCTCTGTTGATTGTCCTGTTGTTGTATCAGAAAAATGTCGTGTAGCATTTGAGCTGATATAGATTAAGTTTTATTAGTTTACCTGATTCTCCATTTTGCTGATTCAAATTCTTAATTCATTTGCTTGGTGCATGCAGGTATATGATGTTTCATCTTATTTAGACGAACATCCAGGGGGAGATGATGTTCTACTTGGTGTTACAGGTACCAATTCTATCGCGTTCTTTGTTTTAAAATTACTGCACGTTCAAAATAGTGAAATAAACAGGACTCACTTTTGACTTGTGATGCATTTTCTTGTAGGACAAGATGCCACTGATGAATTCGAAGATGCTGGACATAGCAAAAGTGCGAGGGAACTTATGGAGAAATTCTTCATTGGGGAGCTTGATACAACATCCCCTTCCATCCCGGAACTTGAGATTGTCAAGAAGGCGGGCAAAGATATTCCTCAGAAGTTTATGGAAGTTACTAAGCAATACTGGTTCGTTCCAGTAGCAGTCGTTGGCATCTCTGTGGTGGTCGGCTTCTTGTACACACGCAAGAAGTAAAATCAGTTAGATATCCCCTCTTGGATGTTAGTAATGTTGTGCAACATAGACTGAAAAAAGTATTCGTCATATCTTTGGAGGTCCGGGAATTTGGGACATGATTGTTGAATGCCCATTTTTGTTACTGTTTGAGATGACAGGAAATTTTCAACACTAAATGATCACAAATAGGCATTTCAATACACAGTTGCTATCATTTTGTAGTTGATAAAGAGTATTCTTTTATAACCTTTTTGAGGATATATAATAAAGCACTCAGAAAGGACATCTACTTTCTTCCCTTTTAATATCTTTTAATACTTGTAGTGTCCTGGTCAGCTTGCATTTTTGAGTTTTATGATACCAATTGAAGGCAAAACCTTAAAAGACAGATAATATAGATTGGAAATATCAGTTCAGAGATGAAGATTTCTGAAGCAAATGATTCAAGAAACTGGTTAACTTTTCGAGTAAAATGGTCACTCCCAAAACTTTTTGCTCTTTCTGGTTTTATCATTTCAGCTTTGAGTTCTTCTGCAAAGACGCAAATCTTTGCACGAAAGATGTTTTACAATGAGAAAAGAATGAGCCCAGAAAAACCGAACGTAGCTCGCGTTATCTCTGTTTCCTTTCCAATAATGCATCACACAGACGTAGGGCGTCTGCATTGTATTGAACATTATGTACTCTTACAACATTGGCACCATTCAGAACCCCTGTGGTCACAGCAGCAACAGTTGCTGGATCTCGTTCATCTGCAGCAGGACGAGCACAAACATCGCCTAGGAACCTCTTTCTTGATGGTCCAATCAATAAAGGGGCATGAGACAAAGCCAAGCTCCTCCTAGCAATTTCAGCTCGAATGGTTGTCAAACCAGTTAGAACATTCAAATTGTGTTCAGTGTTCTTGGAGAATCCGATTCCAGGGTCAATTATCAACCTCCAAGCAGGAATACCAGCTAACTCTGCTTCCTTGAGCCTCTCGTAAAGTTCAAATGCTACATCCTTACAAACATCGTTGTATTGCAAGTTCTCAGGGTTTTGCATTGTAGATGGATCACCTCTCATATGCATTGTTATGTAGGGTACTCGAAGTGCTGCAACGACACTGTACATGCTGGAATCCAAACGTCCACCAGATACATCATTTACGAGATGAACACCCTTTTTCACTGCTTCTGAGGCAACCTCTGAATAGAAGGTGTCCACAGATAAAAGCTTCCCTTCAGCCTCGGGTATCTTTGTGACAGCCTCGATGACAGGAATTAGCCTATCTAATTCTTCTTCAACGGATATCTTTAAAGCATTAGGGCGTGTGGATTGTGCACCAAAATCAATCATATCTGCTCCCTCTGAAAGCATTAAACGAACCTGAGAAACTGCTGCTTCTACAGATATGTACTTCCCTCCATCGCTAAAACTATCAGGGGTCAAGTTAAGAATACCCATAAGGGATGTTTTCAATGACCAGTTCTGTAGGTGGTTTCCTACTGGCAATACTCTTTTCATCCCATTTCTCCCCACGAGAGATTCACCTCCTAGTTTCTCCCACAACTCGAAAAGATCACTTGAGTGTTTTGAAAATGAATGCCAACTTGCAACTGTATCGTTATCTATGTCTGAACCGAGTAGATCAATCAAAGGTGCTACCACAAATGGTCTCTCCCAGATTCTTTCATGTGGAACATCAAGTATCTCAGAATGAATCTTGAACTTCCCATAAAACAGAATATCCAAGTCAATAGGTCTAGGACCATATCTAATCCCAGTTGTACGACCCATGTCCTTCTCAATCTTCTTGAGCACGGACAACAACTCGTGAGGCCCTAGTTTCGTGACACCTCTAACAGCAGAATTCAGAAACTGAGGTTGATCAGTTACATAAGCAGGCGCTGTCTCATATAAGCAAGCATGCCTGATAATCTGTATACCTGATTGCTTCATTAGGTGCAATGCTTCATCAAAATTATGAAGTCTGTCTCCCACATTACTTCCCAAAGCAATTATTACTTCCTGCTCCGGGGAGTGAACTTCCACCACACAGTCTGGGGACGAATGGATAGAGCAAAGGCTCGGTGCTGCAAAACAAGATTGAAAAAGAGTATCAATCAATCAATCACTATGTGTCTACACCTTAATCCTAAAACTAGTTCAGTGTCAGCTCTATGAATCCTCTGTGTCCATTATGCGCTACAATCAAACCTCTCAATAAGAAGATCGTTTGTCTAAATAGTTTTGGGTTGCTATAGTGAAATGCTACATAACATGAAAAATCGGTTCCATAAAGAGCTTGGCCGTTATAGTGAAATGTTATTACAGAGGATGAATAACTGTATTAAGGTCCATTTTATCTCAATTTTTAAGATTCAAAAAGGATATTTTAGAGAAACGGCTTCTACATCCATAAAGATTCAACAGAACCCCTCAAACAAATGTTGAAATGAGAAGCTTAAATCCATCAAAACAGCTCAAAAACTTAAAGATAAACTTCAGACATTATCCAAAGCAAAATCAGAAACATGACTTTGTAATTTCTTCAGAAAAAAAGCTATAATTTTGTACAAAATAGTATTCACCTTACCCCGAGAGGCTGGTTCCGAAAAACGCTCAGCTCAAGTAATTCATAACAAAGCAATTTTAAAAAATAACACAGATACACAAAGCAGACATAGTAAATAATAACAATATCATTACATAGCATTCAGATAAAGAAACACTAACAACAACAAATATTCCATTAATACCACTAATTGCAAATACCAATTACATCAGAACCTTATAAAGATTGAAACTTTATCACTGATGGAGCACAAAAAGATAGGGAAAAGAAAAAAAGAAGGTAAAAGGGGCTTTAACTTACCATAACACGATTTCTTGGATGTTTTGAACCCAAATTTTTTGGGCAGTAAACGCCTGAAGACATTCATTTCAACAATGAGACAAAAAATCAATGAAGATAATGATGTTAATGGCTCTGTAGTATTCCAAGATTCACAAAAATGGAAGAAATCTGTAGAATTATCATATTATGAACATAAAAAATTACAGTGGAATGGGATCTTGGAAACAGATTGGGCAGAATATAATACAAAAGCAAAGCCCAAAACATCCCTAGTGGCAATTTGTTAAATTCTAATACACACTAGGGACATTTCAGTCATATAAAAAAAGCTGTCTTAAGAAAATGGGTTTAAGGGGTCGTTTGGTTCGTGGACAAAATTATCTCGGAATTAATCAAACAAAATATAATGTAGTATCAATCTTAATCTTGGTATATTCCATCTTATCCTGCTTACCAAACGACTCCTTATTTAAGGTATATAGATAATTTATTTAGAAATAATCAAATATTTATTTTATTAAAAAAGGAAAGAATAAATATTTTTTTGTTCCCTCAAAAACCCAAATCCCAAAACCCCTCTTCTCATCCAGTTTCTCTTTACTGCTTCACAGTGACCTTGAAGGTGTAAAACCCCAGCTTCTCATTATTGGGTCTCCAGGATTGTAAAGATTGAATCTTTAAGTTCTTTTTACTATGGCTGCTGTCTCTTTCAGCTTTTTTTCTACACTCCCCAGGTTCTTTTTCCTCAATTCTTTTAGTTTTTTTTCTTTCTCATATGCTTCTTTCATTTATTGTTTAGTGTCATTTGGTTTACCTGTGAAAAATACAAGAAACAGACAATTAACATAAAACTTGTAAAAGGTGTCACCTTTGTAACTATCTTGATTCTTGTGTGTGGATAACATTCTGTTGTGGTGAAATTTGGAAGTGAAGTTGAATTTCTGTTTCCATGCTTTCATATGCTGTTAGTTTTGACAGCAAGTTGAATTTCATCCATATTTTATTTGATTTTAATTAATGCACAGAGTAGCTCTTTTGGTGACTATTTGCAGAAATGCTAAGGGTATATGTAAAAGAAATTCATTTTGCTCTATTTACATAGTATTTCAATGAATTTATCAGTATTGTTGTTATTTTTCCTACTGCCTTATTCGTCCATTTTATTACTCCATGTTGTTTTCTTTGTCTTGGTTATTATATTATCTTCTTGTTGCTATGCTCTCTTCTATATTATTTTCATCATGACTTGCTTCACTACTGTATTTCCTTTCCGTACTTGTTTTTGATATGTTTTTACTTGAGCTGAGGGTCTACCGGAAACAACCTCTCTACCTTCACAAGGCAGGGGTAAGGCTGTGGGCACACCGCCCTCGCTAGACCTCATTGTGGGATACACTGGGTCTGTTGTTGTTGTAATTTTTCAATGAATTGAACCCCCTTGCACCCCTCTGCCTCTAACCCTGCCTACACTAGCCGACTGCACTACATGCACGGGGTAAGCCCTTTTCATTAGTGGATAGTTGGATTTGGAGCAAAGTCATTTGTTCACCGGAAACCAGAACAAACTCAGAGACTTTAAAGTTGTTAACTTTTAAATGAAAAGTCAATTTGTATGCAAATAGGATGTTTTTCTTGATTGTAATATGAGCATCAAGTGGAAGTTCGGTGTCTTTGCTTTTCTGTGTGCATCTTAGATTTTCTGACCTCAAACATGGAGGAAATTTGAAGGATAACTGCTGCTGAAACTAAAATATGCTTTAAACAGGAAGAGGGAAAAACTAAGGCTCTATCTGTTTCTCTAATATGCAGGCATCATCTGCATTGGAACTTTTACCCAAATATGAAAATAATGCAATTTCAAGATCTTAAACATAAAAATAAATGGGTTCTTATGGCAGTCTCTAAAGAAGGAACTCCAGAAGGTATAACTGAGGAGTTATCGGAGACAGAGGTGGTTGGTGCTGGGAAAAAGACTGGAAGGACATCAAAACGAGCTCCAGTTTCGTCTAGGCGAAAGAAAGTAGTTGAGACTTCAGATGATGAACCTGTGAATGATGAGGAAGAGGAAAATACTTCAGGGTCAATTGAAGAACCCAAGAAAACCCGGAGACGAACCCGAAAGAAAAAAGAAACAGTGGAGAGTTCGTATGGTGATTCCATATCCGATGTGGAGGGTAATGTCACTGATGAAGGAGCTGTAACAGAACCAGAATCAAGTGGGAAACCAAAGAAAACCCGGCAAACCCGGAAGAAAAAAGAGACAGTGGAGAGCTCATTTGAGGATTCCATGTTAGGTGTGGAGGGCAATGTGACAGATGAGGAAGGCTTACCAACTTCAGGGTCAAGTGAAGACCCCGTAGAAAAACGAAAACGAACTTCAAAGAAAGGTAAAACCTATTTATCTTCCTCATCATTGAGCACTTGTGCTCTCTTTATATTTGGTAAGTTTAAGAAGTTTGAATCACAAATCTCTCTATGCATAATTTTGCAGCTGCTTCTAGCTCTAGTAGCCTGGAGAAAGAACCAACGCAGAAGGTCACAAGGCTGAGGAGAAAGAAGGTAAGTAATTTAGAGGATGAAGGTAGCCAGACAGAATTTAGTTATATTGAAGAAGAGCTACATGTTGCAAATGCTGATGCCGATAGTGAGGAAGAACTGGACTTCGATATAGATGTTGGAGAGGATATTAGCTTCACATATGGATGGCCACCCCTTGTATGTTGCTTTGGTGCAGCACAGCATGCATTTGTTCCTTCAGGGAGGCCATCCAATAGACTTGTAGACCATGAATGGCATGAAAGAATGAAAGACGCAATGTGGGATCCTGAAAAATTTATCAGGGCTCCAGGGGGATGTTCAAGTAATGTTGCTGTGGCTCTTGCGAGCTTGGGAGGTAAAGTTGCCTTCATGGGGAAACTTGGTGATGACGATTTTGGTCAGTCCTTGGTATATTTTATGAACATCAACAAAGTTCAAACGCGATCAGTTCGCCTTGACAGTAAAAGAGCAACTGCCATTACACATATGAAGATAGGTAAGAGAGGGGGCTTGAGGATGACTACCACCAAACCATGTGCTGAGGATTCTTTATTGAAGTCTGAGATCAATATAGATGTTCTTAAGGAGGTGAGAATCTGAAAGAACCTAGTTTTATTTGGAAATATGAAAAGATTAATATTCTAGTTTTCCTTTTGGGTGTGAAAGTCTCCCGACAGCTTTCTTTATGGAGTTTACAAGTATGGAAGTCATTATTGATATAATTCTTAATATTGCATAATCTTAATGGGATCATAAAACAAGTTGCATGTTACTTTTTCTTTTGAATTCATTTTGTATGTTCTGTTAGTACTAAGTTGTTTCCATTTGTTCTAATATGTCACACAGGCAAAAATGTTTTACTTCAATACATTCTCATTGCTTGACCCGAATATGAGATTAACCACATTACGAGCAACAAAGATTTCGAAGAAGCTCGGAGGGGTTGTCTTTTATGATCTCAACCTTCCATCTTCACTATGGGAATCAGGTGAAAAAGCCAAAACACTCGTACAAAAAGCATGGAATCTTGCAGATATCATAGAGGTCACGAAACAAGAGTTAGAGTTTCTATGTGGAATAGAACCCTCCGAGAGATTTGACACCAAGGATAATGACAGGTCTAAGTTCACTCACTATCCACCGGAAGTAATTGCTCCACTTTGGCATGAAAATTTAAAGATTTTGTTCGTGACTAATGGGACTTCTAAGATTCATTACTACACCAAGGAGCATAATGGTTCTGTTCTAGGGTTGGAAGATGTGCCTCTGAGCCCTTATACTTCTGATATGTCTGCATCTGGAGATGGCATTATTGCAGGTAAAAGAATGACCACCTTCTGTATATTCATAATTCGTTCCTTTAAAAGCTTGCTCGTTAGAGAGACGGAGTCTGCTATGTGATGCATTTATGGCTTTTGACTAATACCTGCAATATCTATACCAATTGGTAACTTGGCATCTTTACCATGTATTCTGAGATATATTTACTTAACTTTGGATCAATAGATAGCAGTAAGGTAATGACTTAACATTGAATGAAGTCATGTCACATCTGAACAGGTGAGGTTTTCTGTCCAAGTTTTGGCAGGCCGACGGATATTTGGTTTGTTTCCTCTGAAGAACAAATCATTTCCGTCCGTGTTACAGGGTCTTCTCAACTTAATTTTTGTTAAAACTTTTGTTCAGGTCTCATTAGAATGCTGACAGTTCAGCCTCATCTTATGACTGATAAAGGTTACTTGGAACGAACTTTGAAGTATGCTATTAGCTGTGGTGTGGTAGACCAATGGCTACAGGCAAGGAGATTAGGGTATCCTCCTAAAGAAGGTATGGAAGATGACGTGGTCCCAGACGACCATGGCATAAGGTCAGTAACAGAGAGGGAATACAGAACACTGGTGCCTGTAAGTTGATGGTTTATATGCTTGTAGCCCATGAAATGCTAGATGCTCTGTCTCCCTTGGAAAGTTGAAAGTCTTGGTGTTGTAAATGATTCTTTCTGGCATCACTGTGATTGTAGCTGTAACTGCTCGTCCATGAATTTTTTCGAGTTTTGGTACATCGTGGTATCACAGAAATCATACAGGGAAAAACATCACTAGTTCCATTTTCCCTAGGCTTTCTTAATGTAACATTTGTACTATTTTTTGCCATATTGGAGAAATTTAGATCATTTACCAGCATAAAATGCATTGCATTTGTTGTGTATCATAGACCAATATCATGTCATCACCTTTTTGTTATTCCTGAATGCACTTGTTAGAGCTTGAGCCCTTTTTTTGACCCTATGGTCTCTGGAACCCGCTGGACCGAAGCCGGAGGAAGTCCACTATGGGGAGTGGGATGGGGTGGCGTGGGGGGGTTCTAGCCCTGTCAAGGATGACTCCATTTTCAAAGTTCTAATTCGAGATCTGTGATTAAATGTGAATGTGCTTTTATCATCCCACCACAATCAAGTTTGAAGAATTTTCACTTAAAATCAGTTTCTCTAAAGAATTGATTCTTGTTGAATAAAGATGAAAACAGGTTGGAGAGGTCTTAATATTCACTTATTTTGGACCTCTACTTTTGTATTATTACATTAAAGGCATATTACATAAATAAACACTCCCAACTTCTCGAGTGTACGCTATAACGGTCTCAACTTGCAACTAAATACTCCAACTTGTCCCATCGCGTGTCTCGTGGACATTGATGTTGGCGTGACACATAAATCCTGCAGCAATAAACATGTAAAACTCAACATTGCTCTTGTTATACACAATGTAAATTGCTAGAGTTGACAAAGAAACTAAAGTTTAAAAAGGAGATTCTGGTAAAGGGTCCAATTTTATTGCCATCTTCCCCAACAAACACACTTCTCAAACCCCACCTCAGAAGAGAGGACTGCAGGTGGAAGATTACCTATTCCAACAGAACAAAAAGTTCCACATTTTCTTCTCAAACAGCAAAAGGGTGTCAAAAATTTGAAAAGAAAAAAAGGGGAAGATCAAAAGAAAAAGACTTGATGAAAGATGAGAATGAACTAAGTTGCATATGCCTTTGCTACATAAACCATCATACATTTTGAAAGCCTTGCCCTACTCGGAAAATTTTGCGCCGTCAAGTTTTGCGGCAGCTGCCTTGTCCAGAAACCAAACCAAATTCCCTTTAGTTGGCTGGACCATTTTTGCAGGCAACGTCGGGCAGTCAGGTCCAACATCATCAATTGCCGAATGAACGGCCTCTGCTTTGCTGCTTCCAGTCACAACTATAGCCACATTGGACGCGGAGTTGATAACTGGCAAAGTGAAAGTAATCCTCTCTGGAGGGGGCTTGGGTGAGTCGGTGAGAAATGTTACCCACTCTTCTTTCTCATCAAGTACGGAGTGATTCGGGAAAAGAGATGCAACATGCCCATCCTGTCCCATTCCCAGAAGGATGAGGTCGAACTTAGGGCAGTCACTGATGTCAGAAACACTGATTACACGAGTCCTCACGAGCTGTCGAATAACAAACTCATATTCTTCAGCAGCTTTCTCTGCTGAGACCGTGTCGTTAATGGAATGTACATGGCTTGGAACAATAGGCACCTGAAACATAAAAACACTATATAGATGAGAAATGCAAGAGAAGACAACTTTGGAAATTAAGATCAGTACCAAAATATCACATTAGAATATCAAGATTTGGTTATCAAGCTTTTGTTTTGTTTAATAAGTTGGTTATTACGCTTTATAATTGCACTTATATTGTGAAGCATCTCAATGGAGACATCTGCCGGACTTTGGGCATCTTTGTCCAAATTATAGGGAGATGAAGAAAAAATTAGACCACGACAGCATGACAGATCTACTAAACATCAGTAAACTTGACGAGGATGTCAAGACACAGAAGACACCAACGTCACCATGCTTACTGTGTATGTATGCCTTATCAACTAAGCAAATAAAACTGAAGAGAAGTGTTGCTTGTACTGCCCGGAAGTTTTAAATCAATCACTTCAGGCCAGCAGCCAGGTAGATGGTCTTACTTCTTAGTATGACCTCGAGTTAGTATTTCAACCACTTCGGGATCCTGAGAACCCATAGAGCGCGACTACAATTGAACATTTTAAGGAACTGAAGCCAGCATAAAATTATCTTGTATGACTGACAGTTCACTATGTTTACTGTGAATTCAGCTAAATAAGCATCCTCAGTTGGCCGATGAGCTCAGTTCAAAGGAAATAGCTACAGATCCCCAAACACAGGCACTTACACCGTACAATCATTGATGTCACCGCCTCTAAGCATCAACAAATTTATCTTGCCTCCGAAGAACAATGAAAAACGAAAAAAAAACCCACCTCGACGTTGTACAATTCTGTGTTCTAAAGCTGAAAGATAGTACCTTTATGATAAACTGAATCAACCGAAACAAAGAACACCTCATTAGAGGTTTATTTTAGAGAATACTTGACAAAAGTGCATGTCATCAAGGATCACAACGTGAAAATAGGGAGAGCCATCGTTGCAACTAAGATTTGTATCAATAATCCCATTAATAGTGCATTAACATAAAAACGACACGTAAATTAACAGTATGCTAGAAGATCATGTAAAAATTATCTACCTTGGACAAAAGTCCATCCTTGGCAAGCTTGTAATTACTGTCAGCATGATTTTTCGCCACCACACGTTCGTCCACCCAAAATATATACCACTTAGCCCAATCAACTGTTTTGCTATAAGGAGCTTCACATAGTTTTCTGCTTTCCATGGATTTTCAAACCAATTGACTACCTTATAGATAAGGGAAACAAAAACATTTGAACAGGAAAATACAACACACTTACATACCCCATCAAACTGATGAGGGAGCCACCAGATAAAGCAATAGCAAATACCCCCCTCTCCTTCACAGAAGCCTCTGATAATTCTGCGATATAATCTGCCAAATCGGTGTTGAGTTCGTCCAAATACTCGTAAATCTTCACCTCTCTTCCATCTTTATTAGCCCCAGAAAGAGCCATCCTTATTTAGAGGATGTTAGATAGCACTGCTCTACTGCACAAATCATAACAAAGCAAAGTAACAAGTCAACTACAATTGAGAAAAGAAAAAAGAAAAAGAAGTCTAACAATTCCACAATGCTCATTTAGCATGAAACAAAACACAAATTCTACAATTGCACAATCTGAAGAAAAGTTAAAGGGCAAAATTATGGCTTCCTTTTGGTTAAACAACAACAACAACATACCCAACGAAATCTCACAGGTGGGGTCTGGAAAGTGTAGAATGAACGCAGACCTTACCCCTACCTTCGGGAGGTAGATAGAGAGGTTGTTTAGACCCTCGACTCAAGGAAAGCATATCAAAGCAGATCGAAAATCATGTCAAAATACTATAGAAAGCATGACAGAGCATTATGAGAAAAAAATAAAGGAACAGTAACTACAACAAAATGAGAATTCAGCAGCAACTGCACTACATGTACTCCTTGAACATCACATAGTCAAAAAAAAAAACTGATATTTGACATTGGCAAACAAGCCCCCTCCCCCAACAAACACCCCACACACCAAAAAGATAGAACAAGCAAAACCAGTAGTCAAATTCTGAATTTCTTAGAAACTCAAAAATCAAGAACACATGAAACTAACCAATTCAAACTCATAATTCAAGGTTCAGATATCAAACAGACTAGTGCATGATCACTTCTTTTTTTCAATTGGGGCAAGGGAAGGGATTACAAGGTGGAGAATCGAACCCTCGCCAACAAGGTAAAAGTTTAGACAACCAATAGACAACCAACCAACTGAGCTACTAAGATTTCCCAGTGCATGATCACTTCACAAACATCAACAGGGGGAAAAAGAGACAAAAAAGAACTGAACTTGATCAACAAGAAGATCAAAACTCCATATCATCAAATCAAGAACATGCACATGAAAGAAAAGCTCAAACAAACAACACTAAACACAAAGCCCCAAATCACAAAAATCATCATCCTCATCCATTAACAATCTTGATTTTCAAAAAAAACCCATCAAGTAAACACCAAGAATGTCAAAACTAGAACCCCAAAAGGAAAAAAAACACAATCTTGGATTATCCTTAACATACAATATAATATAAAGAAACAGAAAAACAGGGGGTTCTTACAAAGAAGAAAGAAAATGATGTGTACGCAAAGAAAGGGGAAAAAATTAAAGAGGTGTTTAAAGAAGAGAAGATGGGTATCAGCAGTTTCTATAACATATATAAAGACAACACATACACACACACACAATAAAAATAAAAAACTAATCTTGAAACATTTTTTTTACTGAATACAACATGAATTTTGCTGTGATGAATATATCAGAAGTCTCAATTTTGAGCTTGTTATACAAATTTAAATTAATCGAGCTTTAATATATACAAAAGTGAAACTTTACCTAGTGGGATATCGCATGATAGTGACAAAAATGTACAAAAATTCTATCTTTTTTGTTTTTCAATGGATAAAAATGAGAGAGAAAAAGATGAATCACGTTCCTTACCTACTTTTTAAAAAAAACAGATAAGAAAAAAAAGATTTTAAAAAAAACATCTAATGTAAAACTTGTGTCAGGAAAAAAAATAATTCTAAGTAAAACCAAAAGTTTTCCTAGATCTTCTGCTGTGTTTTTTTTCTTGCAGTTAAATAAATTCTTAGGTAATTAATTAAGTAATTAATCTTAAGTTAATTGGAACATTATTAACATCCTTGCTCTCTTGATTTCTCATTCGAGATTCGATATATGTCTTTTATAGTTTGATTAATTCATATTTAAATTCTTTATGTTATAGGTGATTTCGTATTAGAGTTCGAATTTAAATCTTTTACTTAAAAATGAAAGAGTATTTATCATTCTGTAGTAACTTTTGGTGATATATATATAAATGTATGGACACACATATATTTTAGCTAAATATACTGATTTGTAACATATATGGTGGAATAGTCTAAGATTTTTTCGTGTTAAATTAAAAAATTAGCATTTAAATTCTAAGAATCAAGAAATTTCTAATAAAGAACACTTTTTTTTAATGAATCTAACACAAGATATCCTGAACATCAAATATTAGATGATTATAGCAAAACAAAAAAATATTGCTCAACTATTTATTTTTTAAGATAAAAGAAATTTTTTGTGATTATCCATTTGTGGGAGAGAAAAATTTAATTCTTGATAGGAAACACTTGTTCAATTAGTAATTTGACAAGTGTATGATTTAAATTTTAATTCTTCTTTAATCTTAGTTGGTGGGATTCTTTACATTATTTTATTTTTATTTATTTATTTCTCATCTTAATTAACCTTATCTTTCCTTTTAATTATCTCTAATCTCTCCATCTTTAACTTTATCTTTTTTTAAAATTAAAAAAATTAAAAAATCAATCCAATTGGCTGTCTCCCTAAAACCAGCTATTTGTCTCTTTTTACTATATTAAGCCATCTGTATATATTGTACTTTCTCTCCATTAAATATTTGTGGTCCCAAATAGTTCATAAAATTAAATAAATCTCACATGTAATGCTTGATTACTTAAGAAGTTAGATAATAATACAGATTATCATATTGTTAATCCCAATAAATAATAGGTTAATTGAGTTAAGACGCGTACCATTAAAGTATTATTGTGAGATGAATCAGATCTTTCTTTATTTAGAACGATGAGTTCAAATGCTAATTATATAATTGACTTTTAAATTTAATGTATACATATTTAAAGTTATTGGGAAGCAAAATGTTTTTTTTAAAAAATATTCTTTTTAAACAATTACTTATTTTAAGGAGTTAAGGTATTTAATTTTTCAGAAAAAAAGGTGTTTTTGATCAGTAGTTGCAAAAACTATTTTTTTTTATTATAGAAATTGATAAAAATAGATTTTCTCTAAAAACAATTTTGACATCTTGAACAAGTAGAAACTGATATTCTAAAATTAAAGTAATTATCCAAATTAATTACCCAAATACAAATTGCTATTATTCCAAATTTTTTTTTAAATACTATAAAAAAAATTATTTTGAAAATAAGTAATTTTTGAAATTCAATTAAACATGCAATAAAAAATTATTGGGGAGTTCGATTCTCATTGTATTGTTTCTTTTGTTCGATTCTCACTGTATAATAAAAAATTTAAAAAGAAAGAGTAAATGAGGAATATATTTATGTATTAATATAACTACTTTGATAATCATAGTTGTTATTAGTCAATTTTTCTTAAAGATTAGCTCATGGTGGGGTAATAGACATTCTCTAGTTTAGTCAAAGATCAATGTAAATACAAATACATGAATAATCAAATAATGTATATTAAACCAATCATGTACCTCTTTAGATAGTTGGGATGCTTTTCTATAATGGGGTTTTGAATATATTACTCTCCTCGTCTCAATTTATGTGACACTGTTTAATTTGATACAAATTTAAACAATAAAAGAAAGAGTTTTGAAACTTATAATTTAATATAAACTATAGATATTTATGTGGGTGGACTATAAATCATTCCGTTAAGAACGAAAAAGTTTAAAATTATATTCTATATTAATAAAAATATGTCTCACATAAATTAGAACAGAGGAATCAGAGTAATATAAAAATGTATGTGTCGGCATCAAACTAATATACTTTACCATGATTAAGTTATAAAATAAGATGAGAATATATATTTATTAACTATAGTTAACCGATACTCCTTTAGCATCAAAATACTGACAAGTATTTTAGGACGAAAAGAGTAAAAGAGAATATAAAAAATATACATAATGCTATTATTAATTATTACGATGCGAGTAAGTATTTACCTTCATTAGGATTGTGTAAGAATTCACTTTGTTTTTTTCCCTTGAATTATTCAATTTCAATCCCTTTTGCTTATTTCAATTTTCCTTAGAACCAAACTTCATGCCACCTTTTTTCTTATGCTATAATATTTAAGAAGTTATTTCAGCCATCATTTTCTTCTCTAACCTCCACCATCATTAAAAAGAAAAAAAAATAAGAATGAGAAATAATGATCACATTATCAAAAAGGTTTTTGGAATCTACAAGCAATCATATTTTTTCAAACAACAGTGGGAAGATAGTATAAAGTTTTTTCTCAACTAATTAGAAACCCCACAATATTACAAATCAACACTTCCTACCCCATTTTCAAGAATCTGTTTTTTTTTCTCTTTATGTTTTTTAACTTTGAACATCGAAAAACAGTCGAAGATCTCTTGAAAATAATCTTTGTACTCCACAAATATAGAAGTAAGATGTGTGTACGCCTTATTCTCTTTAAATTCTACTTATAAAACTACGCTAAGTATATTATTATTGTTGTTGATCGTTCGTATATAAATTCTTTCTAAATTTAATTTGGTTCACGAATATGAGGATAGAAAATGAAAAAGAAAGGATAAAATTAAAACTTTACCCCTAAGTAATATAAAATGATGTTGAAACGACAGTTCAAAGTAAATCTTGATAATTGATATAGGATGGATGACCTCTTGATAATTGATATAGGATGGATGACCTCAACCCTACTTCGGGGCGGAGCTAGAAACTAATATATGAGTTCGATCGAACTTAGTGCGCTTTAGTTTATATAAATATTGTATATATTTATATTAATAACTTCGTGCATTGCTGGATCCATTTTAGGAGGTGACAATTTCAATATGATTTTTTTCATTCTTAGAGCTCAAACTCAACCACTTTAGTTAAGGATAAAAAAGCTCACAATCATTCGACCACTATTAATTTCTCAATTTTAAGAATCTAACATTATCAACCCTATAGATTTATTTTTTTTGGTTTGATGGGGCCTTTGGATTGTTTACTTCATTTGGAAAACAAAACACGAGACATGAACAAATCTTTTGGCTTGTGACATGTTTCCTATTTGATTCTAAACATTGACAAGAAAATAATTGAACTTATACCATACACCTCATCATCATTATCTATTAATTTCGTATCTCTATTGCATATAATTCTATCAAAATATCATGAAAAACCCTTAAATTATAGGAATATTTTTTAAAATATTTTTTTCCCATTAGTTGCCCCATTTACAAGTTTTCTACTATGACATCATTGTGAAGAAATTTTATGTTCTTTAATGTCAACCTTTTGCTCAATTGATTTTGAACCATCAATTACTAGGAGTGAGAATAACCTATTTAATTTTATTTTGGAAATTTTCTAGTGGTCCATATTTAAATTACTAGAACTTTAGATATCACTTTCCATTTATTTATTAGTTAATGAAAAGGCAAAAAAAATAATATTAGTTGATGGTATACATATATTTGGCATTAAAAAAGATTGAAATATATTTACTCATTATAAAATTGCATTTACTCATCAATATGATGTTTTTTGGAAAATTAACTATGATAAATCAATTTAAAAAATGATTTTTTTATATAATTTAATTTTTTGAGCTAATAATCATTCAAGAAGATGATATGTTAAATCCAAAATATAATTCGACTACTGATAAGGATGATAAAATCTCAAGTAAGACAATAAAAATAGTTTGAAAAAAAAAACCATTGATAGTGGTAGTTTGAACCAAGTTGACAAAAAAAAAAAATTAAATATAATATGGGAAATTTTCTGATGAAAAAATCATTAACTATTTGATATTTTTAAATATAATTAATTTGGCATGAAAAAGTTGTACTTACAAAAATTAAAATATCATTCAATCCTTAAAGTCATTACTTTTATTTAGAGACAAATACATGATTTAAAATATATATATTATAGATCTATAATATTGCTACTTATTAAATTTTTTATTAATTACTTATACATATTAAGTAAATAAATATTTTAATATAAATATAAAATTAGATAAAAAGTTATTAATTCTTATCCAATTCGTGAATTTTATAATGGATCAGCCCAACATATAGTGATTTTTGAACTTGAATTTGGGAACTCAATCAATTGTAGGGGTCCATAAAAGGCCCCTTTTAATAGTTGTTGTTTTTATCCTTTTAACTTAGGCAAATATGTTTGTCTTCTTTTATATCTTATCCAATCTAATCCATAATTGTCCTTTCATTTCATTTATGGAACTATTGAGAATCCAAAGCTTATTAGTCGGATTAATTCAGATTCGTTTTCATAAATTCTTTATTTTTATAAATCGAGTTTGAGATTGAGATCACTTATTAAATTTCAAGAGATTCTAACTATCTTATTGTTTCTGTCGATAGTCCCTAGTTAAAAATCTCCTAGTCTTGTATCAACAAGTGACTTTTTTTATTTTTTATTATTTGTTGTTGGTATTAATATTTGGAAATATTAGCCGGACTAATTCAAATTTATTACTCGTGAAGCTTATAACTATAAAATGCTCCTTATTAGGAGTTTTTTCATTCAAAAGACTCAAATTCGGAACTTCTTAATCTAAATTAAGAGTAGAGGAAACATAATCATTTCACGACACCTTTAATTCAATATATTTTTGATTTATTTTTCTATTTTCATCATCGATATGCGATTAACATAATCAATGAAACTTCATGTTTTAATGTATTTATCTCAGTTAGGATAAGCCACAACTTTTTTATCCAATTTTTTCTTTTTACACAATATTCACGTTTTATTGTTGTAATTTTTTTTAGTTTTTTATATGATGTCCATTATCTGTACTAGAAGCTTGACTAAATATGTTTGATTTATTATAAGGTTCATTTCTAAAAGCAACACTTATACTATAATTATTTTTCATTACTCAAATTCAAGACATCTGATTAATCATTTCACGATAACCTACATTGGTAAAAACAATAAATGAAGAAATAATTGAATTAGAATGGTGGACAAGTCCAAGAAATCATAGGTACTGGTGGTTGAGCATTTTTGAGATATTTTGGGTCAAATACGGCTCAACAATCAAAATTATGTGGTCCATCTAAGTTAATTTGTCTACCATATATATATATATATATATATATGATCATGGTGAGATTGTACGTACTGCTCCCTCAACTCATTACGGAGGGTCTCATAAAGTTTTTTTTAAAATCGACCGGAAGTTATACCACCAAAATATTCATGGGCTAACACACGAGAAAAACAAAGAAAATTACCTAATTCCTTTTAAATAACTTCTAAATACCCAAAAATAAAGTGGAACATGGTGAGGCTATACGTACTACTCTTCCAACTCATTACGGAGGGTCCCGTAAAGTTTTTTCAAAAGAATCGACAAGAAGCCACATCACCAAAATATTAATGGGCTAACACACACGAAAAACTAAGAAAATCGCCTAATTCTTGTTAAATGACTCCTAAATGCTCAAAAAAATCGTGAATCATGGTGAGACTATATGTACTGCTCTCCCAACTCATTACTGAGAGTCCCGTAAATTTTTAAAAACAAATGGACTCCGATAATGGTGAGACTGTACGTATTGCTCTCCTAACTCCCTACGGAGGGTTCCATAAAGGTTTCACAAAGAAATCGTCCGGAAGCCATATCACCAAAATATTCATGGATTAACACACAAAAAAAACTGAGAAAATCACCCAATTCCTGTAAATTGAGCCCTAAATACTCAAAATGGACTCTGAAATTGATGAGACTGTACGAAATCGTCTGTAAGCCATATCACCAAAATATTCATGGGCTAACACACAAAACACTGAGAAAATCGCCTAATTCCTGCAAATTGCTCCCCAAAAGCCCAAAATGGACTCTGAAAATGGTGAGACTGCACGTAATTCTCTCCCAACTCCCTATGGAGGGTTCCGTAAAGGTTTCGCAAAGAAATCGTCCAGAAGCTATATCACCAAAATATTCATGGGCTAACACAAATAAAAAATTGAGAAAATCACACAATTCCTGTAAATTACCCCCTAAATGCACAAAATGGACTCTGAAAATGGTGAGACTGTACGTACTACTCCCCCAACTCCCTACGGAGGGTTCCATAATGATTTCACAAAGAAATCGACTGAAAGCCATATCACCAAAATGTTCATGGGCTAACACACATGAAAAATTGAGAAAATTGCCTAATTCATGTAAATGTCTCCCTAAATGCCCAAAATGGACTCTGAAAATGGTGAGACTGTATACACTGCTCCCCCAACTCCCTACGAAGGGTTCCACAAAGGTTTCGCAAAGAAATCGTTCGGAAGCCATATCACCAAGATATTTATGGCTAACACACACGAAAAATTGAAAATATCAGCTAATTCCTGTAAATTGCCCCATAAATGTCCAAAATAAACTCCGAAAATGGTCAGACTGTACCTACTGCTCCCTCAACTCCCTACGGAGTGTTCCATTCAGGTTTTGCAAAGAAATCATCCGGAATTCATATCGTCAAAATATTCATGGGCTAACACACACAAAAAACTGAGAAAATCGTCTAATTCCTATAAATTGGCCTCTAAATACCCAAAATGGACTCCAAAAATGGTGAGACTATTTGTACTTCTCCCCCAACTCCCTACGGAGGGTTTCATAAAGGTTTCGCAAAGAAATCGTCCAAAAGCCATATCACCAAAATATTCATAGGCTAACACACAAAAAAATTGAGAAAATCACCTAATTCTTGTAAGTTGCCGCCTAAATGTCCAAAATGGACTCTAAAAATGGTGAGACTGTACGTATTGCTCTACCAACCCTCTACGGAGGGTTCCGTAAAGGTTTCGCAAAGAAATCATCCGGAAACCATATCAACAAATTATTCATGCGCTAAAACACACAAAAAACTGAGAATATCACTTAATTCCTGTAAATTGCCCCCTAAATACCCAAAATGGACTCCAAAAATAGTGAGACTATACATACTGCTCCCCCAACTCCCTACGGAGGGTTTCATAAAGATTTCGCAAAGAAATCGTCCGAAAGCCATATCACCAAAATATTCATAGGCTAACACACAAAAAACCTGAGAAAATCACCTCATTCTTGTAAGTTGCCGCCTAAATGTCCAAAATGGACTCTAAAAATGGTGAGACTGTACGTATTGCTCTACCAACCCTCTACGGAAGGTTCCGTAAAGGTTTCGCAAAGAAATCGTCCGAAAACCATATCACCAAAATATTCATGCGCTAACACACACAAAAAACCAAGAAAATCACCTAATTCCTGTAAATTGACCCCTAAATACCCAAAATTGACTTTAAAAATAGTGAGACTATACATATTGCTCCCCCAACTCCCTACAGAGGGTTCCATAAAGGTTTCACAAAGAATTAGTCCGGAAGCCATATCACCAAAATATTTATGGGCTAACACACACGAAATATTGAGAAAATCGCATAATTCCTGTAAATTGCCCCCCTAAATGCCCAGAATAGACTATGAAAATGGTGAGACTGTACGTATTGTTCCCCCAACTCCCTACGGAGGTTTATATAAAGGTTTCACAAAGAAATCACCTTGAAGCCATATTACCAAAATATTCATGGGCTAACGTTAACACATGAAAAATTGAGAAAATCGCCTAATTCCTATAAATATCCCCATAAATGCCCATAATTGATTCTGAAAATGGTGAGACTGTACGTACTTCTCCCCCAACTCCCTACGGAGGATTCCATAAAGGTTTCACCAAGAAATCGTACAGAAGCCATATCACCAAAATATTAATGGGCTAACACACATGAAAAATTGAGAAAATCGCCTAATTCCATAAATTACTCCCTAAATACCCAAAATGGACTCTGATAATGATGAGACTGTACGTACTACTCCCCCAACTTTCTACAGAGGGTTCCATAAATGTTTTGCAAAGAAATCATCTGTATATCACAAAAATATTCATGGGCGTTACAAATAAAAACTGAGAAAATCGCCTAATTACTGTAAATTGGCTTCTAACTACCAAAAATCGACTCCCAAATTGGTGAGACTGTACGTACTTCTCCACCAACTCCATATGGAGGGTTCCATAAAGGCTTTGCAAAGAAATAGTCTGGAAGTCATATCACCAAAATATTCATGGGCTAACACACAAAAAACTGAGAAAATCACATATTTCCTGTAAATTGCCCCTAAATTCTAAAATGGACTCTGAAAATGGTAAGACTTTACGTACTACTCCCCTAACCCCCTACGGAGTGTTCTATAAAGGTTTCGCAATGAAATCGTTCGGAATCCATATCACCAAAATATTCATGGGTTAACACATATAAAAACTGATAAAATTACCTAATTCTTGTAAATTGCCACCTAAATGCCCAAAACGGAATCTAAAAATGGTGAGACCTTTACGTAGTGCTCCCTTAACTCCCTACGGAGGGTTCCATAAAGGTTTGACAATGAAATTATCCGGAAGTCATATCACCAAAATATTCATGGGCTAATACACACGAAATATTGAGAAAATCACCTAATTTCTGTAAATTGCCCCCTAAATTCCAAAAATAAACTCTAAAAAATGGTGAGACTATACGTACCGCTCCCTCAATTCCCTACGAAAGGTTTCATAAAGATTTTGCAAAGAAATGGCCCATTAGCCATATCACCAAAATATTCATGGGCTGACACACAAAAAATTGAAAAAATTACCTAATTTTTGTAAATTGGCCTCTAAATACCAAAATGAACTCAAAAAATGACGAGACTGTACGTACTGCTCCCGCAAATCACTACGGAGGGTTCCACAAATGTTTCACAAAGAAATCATCTGGAAGCCATATCATCAAAATATTCACGGGCTAACACACACTAAAAACTGAGAAGATCGCCTAATTCTTGTAAATTGCCACCTAAATACCCAAAAATGGACTATGAAAATAGTGAGACTGTATGTACTGCACCCCCAACTCCCTACGGAGGGTTCTATAAAGTACAAAGAAATCATTCGAAAGCCATATCACCAAAATATTCATGGGCTAACACACAAAAAATTCAGAAAATCGCTTAATTCCTATAAATTGGCCTCTAAATACCCAAAATGGACTCCAAAATTGGTGAGACTGTACGTACTACACCCCCAACTCCCTATGGAGGGTTCCATAAAGATTTCACAAAGAAATCGTTCGGAATCCATAACACCAAAATATTCATGGGCTAACACACACAAAAAACTGAGAAAACTGCCTAATTTCTATAAATTGGCCTCTAAATATCCAAAATGGACTCCAAAATTGGTGAGAATGTACGTACTGTTCCCCCAACTACCTACGGAAGGTTCCATAAAGGTTTCGCAAAGAAATCATCCGGAAGTCATATCACAAAAATATTCATGGGCTAACACGCACGAAAAATTGAGAAAATCACATAATTCCTGTAAATTGCCCCCTAAATGCCTAAAATGGACTCTAAAAATAGTGAGACTGTACGTACTGCTCCTTAACTCCCTACTGAGGGTTCCATAAAGGTTTCTCAAAGAAATCTTCCAGAAGCCATATCACCAAAATATTCATGGGCTAACACGTACGAAAAACTCAGAAAATCGTCTAATTTCGATAAATTGGCCCCTAAATGCCTAAAATGGACTCTGAAAATGGTGAGACTGTACGTAATGTTCCCCAACTCCCTAAGGAGGGTTCCATAAAGGTTTCAAAAAGAAATCGTTCGGAGGTCATATCACCAAAATATTCATTGGCTAACACATATAAAAACTGAGAAAATCACCTAATTCCTGTAAATGTCCCCATAAATGCCCAAAATGGACTCCGATAATGGTAAGACTGTACGTACTGCTCCTTAAACTCCCTACGGAAGGTTCCATAAAAGTTTTTCAAATTAATCATCCGGAAGCTATATCACCAAAGTATTCAAGGGCTCACATATTTAAAAACTGAGAAAATCTCCTAATTCCAGTAAATTTGCCCCTAAATACCCAAAATGGACTCTGAAAATGGTGAGATTGTACGTAGTGCTCCCCCAACTTCCTATATAGGGTTCCATAATGGTTTCACATAGAAATCGTTTGGAAGTCATATCACCAAAATATTCATGGGCTAACACATACAAAAAATTGAGAAAATCACCTAATTCCTGTAAATTGGCCCCTAAATACCCAAAATGGACTCTGAAAATGGCAAGATTGTACGTACTGCTCCCCCAACTCTCTACGGAGGGTTCCGTAAAGGTTTCATAAAGAAATTATTCGAACGCCGTATCACCAAAATATTAATGCGCTAACACACAAGAAAAATTGAGAAATTCGCCTAATTTCTGTAAATTGCCCTTAAATATCCATAGAGTACTCCGATAATGGTGAGACTATTCGTACTGCTCCCCCAACTCTCTAAGGAGGGTTCCATAATAGTTTCGCAAAGAAATCATCCGGAAACCATATCAACGAAATATTCATGGGCTAAAAAATACAAAAAACTAAGAAAATCACTTAATTCTTGTAAATTGGCCCATAAACACCCAAAATGGACTCCAATATTGGTTAGACTGTACGTACTTCTCCCCCAACTCCATACAGAGAGTTCCATAAAGGTTTCACAAAGAAATCATCTGAAAGCCAAATCACCAAAATATTCTTGGGCTAACACACACAAAAAATTAACAAAAACGCATAATTTCTATAAATTACCCCCTAAATATCCAAAATGAACTCTGAAAATTATGAGTTTGTACTTACTACACCCCCAACTCCCAACGGTGGGTTCCATAAAGGTTTGAAAAAAAAATCTTCCGAAAGCCATATCACCAAAATATTCATGGGCTAACACACAAAAAAATTGAGAAAATTGCCTAATTCCTGTTAATTGGCCCCTAAATACCAATAATGGACTCCTAAAATGGTGAGAGTACATGTACTGCTCTCCCAACTCCCTATGGAGGGTTCCATAAAGGTTTCATATAGAAATCGTCCAGAAAGCATATCACCAAAATATTAAGGGGCTAACACAAATCGAAAACTGAGAAAATTGACTAATTCATGTAAATTGCTCCCTAAATGCCCAAAATCGACTTAAAAAATGATGAAACTATACGTAGTGCTCCCCCAACTCCATACGGAGGGTTCAATAAAGGTTTCACAAAGAAATCTTCCGGAAGCCATATTACCAAAATAATCATGGGCTAACACACACGAAAAATTGAGAAAATCGCCTAATTCCTGCAAATTGCCCCCTAAATAACAAAAGGACTCCGATAATGGTGAGACTATACGTACTGCTCCCCCAACTCCCTACGGAGGCTTTTATAAAGGTTTCACAAAGAAATCGTTCGAAGCCATGTAACCTATTTATGGGCTAACACACACAAATAACTGAGAAAATCGCCTTATTCCTGTAAATTGTTGGCCCTTAAATGCCCAAAATGGTCTCCGAAAATGGTGAGAATATGTGTACTGCTCCCCCAACTCCCTACAAAGGATTCCATAAACATTTCACAAAGAAATCGTCCGAAAATATTATCACTAAAATATTCATTGGCTAACATACACAAAAAACTGAGAAAATCACCTAATTCCTGTAAATTGTCCCCTAAATTCCAAAAATGGACTCTGAAAATGGTGAGACTATACGTACTGCTCCCCCAACTCCCTACGGAGGGTTCCATAAAGGTTTCACAAAGAAATCGTACAGAAGCCATATCACCAAAATATTCAAGGGCCAACATACACAAAAACTGAGAAAATGCCTAATTCCTATAAATTGCTCCCTAAATGGCCAAAATGGATTATGAAAATAGTGAGACTGTACGTACTGCTCCCCAACTCCCTATGGAGAGTTCCATAAAGGTTTCGCAAACAAATCATCCATAAGCCATATCACCAAAATATTCATGGGCTAAACACACAAAAAATTGTGAAAATCACCTAATTTCTGTAAATTCACCTCTAAATACCAAAAATGGACTAGGAAATTGGTGAGACTGTACGTACTGCTCCACCAACTCCCTACGAAAGGGTTTCATAAAGGTTTCGCAAAGAAATCGTCCGGAAGCCATATCACGAATATATTCTTGGGCTAACTCAAACAAAAAACTGAGAAAATCATCTAATTCTTGTAAATTGCACCCTAAATACCCAAAATGGACTACAAAAATGGTGAGACTGTATGTACTTCTCCCCCAACTCCCTACAGAGGGTTCCATAAAGGTTTCACAAAAAAATCGTCCGAAAATCATATCACCAAAATATTCATGGCTAACACGCAAAAATCTAAAAAAATCACCTAATTCCTGTTAATTGCCCCCTAAATGTTCAGAATGGACTCTGAAAATGGTAAGACTGTACGTACTTCTCCCCTAACTCCCTATGGAGGATTCCATAAAGGTTTCGCAAAGAAATCATCCGAAGCGATATCACAAAAATATTCATGGGCTAACACACACAAAAAAAAACTGAGAAAATCGCCTAATTCTTGTAAATTGGCCTTTAAATATCAAAAATGGACTCCAAAAATGGTGAGACTATACGTACTATTCCCCCAAATCCCTACGAATGGTTCCATAAAGGTTTCACAAAGAATCGTCCGAAAACCATATCACCAAAATATTGATAAGCTAACACACACAAAAACTTGAGAAAATTACATAATTCATATAAATTGCCCCCTAAATTTAAAAATGGACTCTGAAAATGGTGAGACTACGTACTGCTCCCCCAACTCCCTACGGAGGGTTTCATAAATATTTCACATAGAAATCACCCAGAAGACATATTACAAAAATATTCAATGGCTAACACACACGAAAAATTGAGAAAATCGTTTAATTCTTGTAAATTGCCCCCTAAATCCCCAAAAATGGACTTTGAAAATGGTATGACTGTACGTACTACTCCCCCAACTCCCTATGAATGGTTCCATAAATGTTTCGCAAAGAAATCATCCATAAGTCATATCACCAAAATATTCATGGGCTAACACACATGAAAATTGAGAAAATCGCATAATTCTTGTAAATTACCCCCTATATACCCAAAAAGGACTCTGAAAATTATGAGATTGTACGTACTGCTCCCTCAACTCCCTACAGAGGGTTCTATAAAGGTTTCGAAAAGAAATCATTTGAAAGTCATCGCCAAAATATTCATGGGCTAACACACAAAAAATTGAGAAAATCGTCTAATTCTTGTAAATTTCCCCCTACATACCCAAAATGAATTCCGAAAATGGTGAGACTGTACATTCTGCTCCCCAATTACCTACGGAGGGTTATATAAAGATTTCGCAAAGAAATCGTTCGGAAGCCATATCAACAAAATATTCATGGGCTAACACACACAAAAATTGAGAAAATCGCATAATTCCTATAATTTGGCCCCTAAGTATCCAAAATAACTCCGAAAATGGTGACAATGTACGTACTGCTCCTCTAACTTCCTACGAAGGGTTCTATAAAGGTTTCACAAAGAAATCATCCGAAAATCATATCACCAAAATATTCATGGGCTAACACACACAAAAAATTGAGAAAATCACTTAATTCCTATAAATTGCCCCCTAAATACCCAAAATGGACTCCAATAATGGTGAGACTATATGTATTACTCACCCAAATCCCTACATAGGGTTCCTTAAAGATTTCGCAAAGAAATCGACCAGAAGTCATATCACCAAAATATTCATGGGCTAACAGACACCAAAAAACTTAAAAAATCGCCTAATTCTTGTAAATTCGCCCTTAGATATCCAAAATTGGTGAGACTATACGTACTTCTCTCTCAACTCCCCACGGAGGGTTCCATAAAGGCTTTGTAAATAAAAATCATCCGGAAGCCATCACCAAAATATTCATGGGCTAACACACATAAAAAACTGAGAAAATCGTCTAATTCTTGTAAAATACCCCCTAAATGCCCAAAATTGACTCTGAAAATTGTGAGACTGTACGTACCGCTCTCCTATCTCCCTACGGATGGTTCCATAAAGGTTTCGCAAAGAAATCGTCCGTAAGTCATATCACTAAAATATTTATGGGCTAACATATATGAAAATTTTAGAAAATCGCCTAATTCCTATAAATTGCCCCACAAATACTCAAAATGGACTCTGAAAATAATTAGACTGTACGTCTTACTCCCCCAACTCCCTACGGAGAGTTCCGTAAAGGTTTCATAAAGAAATCATCTGAAAGCCATATCACCAAAATATTCAAGGGCTAACACACACGAACAATTGATAAAATCGCGTAATTCTTGTAAATTGACCCCTAAATGTCCAAAATGGACTCTGAAAATAGTGAGACTGTACGAACTTAAACCCCAACTCTCTACGGAGGGTTCCATAAAGGTTTTGCACAGAAATCATCCGGAAGCGATATCACAAAAATATTCATGGGCTAACACACACAAAAAATTTAAAAAATCACCCAATTCCTATAAATTGCCCCCTAAATGCCCAAAATGAACTCTAAATATGGTGAGACTGTACGAACTGCTCCCCCAACTCCCTACGTAGGGTTCCATAAAAGTTTCACAATGAAATCATCCGGAAGGCATATCACCAAAATATTCATACGCTAACACACAAGAAAAATTGAGAAAATCGCCTAATTCCTGTAAATTGCCCCATAAATATCCAAAATGGACTCGATAATGGTGAGACTGTACGTATTTCTCCCCCAACTCCCTACCGAGGGTTCCATAAAGGTTTCGCACAGAAATCATCCGGAAGCCATATCACCAAAATATTTATAGGCTAACACACACGAAAAATTAAGAAAATTACCTAATTCTTATAAATTGCCCCCTAAATATCCAAAATGGACTCCAAAAATGGTTAGAATGTACGTACTGCTCCCCCAACTCCCTGCGGAGGGTACCGTAATGGTTTCGCAAAGAAATCATCCCGAAGCCATATCAACAAAATATTCAAGGGCTAACACACGAAAAATTGAGAAAATCACATAATTCTTGTAAATTGCCACCTAAAAACCTTTGTTGAGGCTAGGTCTACATTGATGGATCATATTCGTGCCCACCAGTTTGAGGATGACAATTTGAGAGTGATTCAGGACAAGGTGCTGAAAGGTGAAGCTAAGTCAGCGTCTCTTGATCCCGAGGGAGTTTTGAGGATTTGTGGTCGTATTTGTATTCATACAGTTGGTGGTTGGGTGTGTATGCTATTGGAGGAGGCTCATTGTTCTAAATACTCTATTCACCTAGGGGCAGCCAAAATGTATCACGATTTGAAGCAACACTATTGGTGGTGCGGCATGAAGAGAGACATTGGGGACTTTGTGGCCAAGTGTTTGAACAGTCAGCAAGTGAAGTATGAACATCAAAGACCGAGTGGTACGATGCAAAGGACACCCATTCTAGAGTGGAAGTGGGAGCATATTACAATTGACTTTGTGACTGGATTACCTTTGACTTTGGGTAAGTTTGATTCTGTTTGGGTTATTGTGAACCGGTTGACCAAGTCGGCTCATTTCATTTAGGTGAAGACTAACTATAATGCGGAGTAGTTGACTAGGATCTACATTCGTGAGATTGTTCGGTAACATGGGGTGCCCATTTCTATTGTGTCGGATATAGGTGCACAGTTCACCTCTCATTTCTGTAGTTCTATGCAGGAACAGATGGGTACCAAGCTTGAGTTGAGTACCGCCTTCCATCCTCAGACTGATGGTCAGTCTGAGCGGAGTATTTAGTTTCTTGAGGATATGATTCGGGCTTACATCATAGACTTTAGTGGTCATTGGGACTAATCCCTACCTCTTGCGGAGTTTGCCTATTACAACAATATCATTCCAGCATTCAGATGACACCGTTTGAGGCTTTGTATGGGAGGAGGTGTAGATCTCCTGTTGGATGGTTCGATTTATTTGGGGTACGACCTTGGGGACTGATTTTGTTAAGAGACTCCATGGATAGGGTGAAATTGATTCAGCAACACCTTGTGAGGGCACAGAGTAGGTAGAAGAGTTATGCAGATAGGCGTGTCAGGGATGTGTCCTTTGCTATTGGTGAGCAGGTTTTGCTTAAGGTGTCACCCACCAAGGGTGTGATGAGGTTTGGAAAAAAAGAAAAGCTCAGTCCCCGGTTCATTGGACCTTTTGAGATTTTGGGGAAGTGTAGAGAGGTAGCCTATATGTTCGCCTTGCCTTAGAGCCTTTCAACGGTCGACCCCATGTTTCATGTCTCGATGCTTAATTGATATCATCATGATGATTCTCATGTGATTCAGTGGGATTCTGTTGCTTTGGATCAAAATATGTCCTTTGAGGAGGAGTCGATTACTATCTTGGATAGGCAGACTAGACAGTTGAGATCCAAGCATATTGACTCAGTGAAGGTGCAGTGGAGACACCGATCAGTTGAGGTGGCTATGTGGGAAGTGGAGTCCAACATGCGTCGTAAACACCCTCAGCTTTTCACCCCTTCAGGTACCTTATTTTGCTTTTCGTTCGAGGACGATCATGTGTTTTAGAAGTGGATAGTGTAATGTCCCATTTCTTGTGAATTTGCTTTTAATTATGAAATGACCATTTTACCCTTTTCCTTAGCATTTTCATGCTTAGTTTGTGTTGCGGGAATAGTTGGTGTGGTTCCCGATACGATCGAGTGTATTTTTGGTGATTTTGACCCTTTTGAGTTGAGCATTCTTAGTATGATTGACTTTGGTCAACATTTTGAGTTCTGAGCGCCGGATGGGGATTTTGTCAGCTCTATCGCATCTGAAACGTCAAGTTTGAGCTAGTAAGAAGGTTGGTCAGGTTTCCAAGGCCTTAAGTTGAGTTTTGGGTGAAAAGTTGAGTTTTAAGCCTTAAGAGTGGTCCGGGAGGGTAATTATGCCATTTGACCTCTTTTAGGAAATCTGACGATTCCATTGAGTTTGGAATGTCAAATTTAGTGGGGCAGCATGTCTAATTTATTTTTATCGAACCCCTAATGATTTTTTAGGGTCCACTCGGAGGCTTTTTCCTTGTGTTGAGTTGCTGATTTTTCCGTTTCTGGTGCAGGTCAGTTTGACCTTTACGATCACGGTCCTTAGGCTCGCGATCACAATGTGTCTTCTATATGGCCTTCGCGATCGCGGCCCATAGGCTTGCGTTCGCAATGAAGTCCTCTTTCCTTAGCCTTCGCAAACGCGAACAGGTGTCTCGCGATCGTGATGTGAGCCTTCGTGTCCTTTGCGATCGCGACGACCAAATTTTTGCCTGGATAGAATCGAAATTCGGGATTTTTCTCATTTCCACCATTTTCAATCTTTTGGAACTTTGGGGAGGTGATTCTTGGGAGCATTTTTGTGAAAACTTGTGTGGGTAAGCTTTCCCTACCAATCCTTTGTTGATTCCTTAAATTTTTATCATCCGAAACACCTTTTTAATCATGATTTCAATGTGGATTTTGGGGGGTTTTCCCCTAAGTTGGAAAATTGATATTTTCATGAATTAGAACTCGTTTCTAGAGTGATTTTAATGGGTTTTTTCAACCACGAATTCCTCTTGGCTTGTAGAACGTGTTTTTCAACTAAAAATATGATTTTACCCTTTTGATTTCTGAAGTAATTTTTGAACTATTTTACCCCCGATTTCTAATTCTATCAATATGGGTATCATTGGGCTCCTTTTGATGAACTCTTTCTATTCTTGATAGGTTTTAACCTCTCTTAGACTGAGATGAGTAATTAATTTGTTCTTAGAAAGTCAACTGTGAAATGAATTGTAGTATGCATTGTAGAGGTTGGTAAGTGCTGACCTTCTTGTTTAGTCCATGTGATGCCTATTTGTGATGCTTAGCCTGTGTGGTGGCTCGTGTAATACTCTTGATTGTTGTTGAAAACTTGTGATATTTAAGTAATTGCCCAAGAGATGAACTGTGCGGTCTATCTTTATATTTGTCATTGAGATGGCCGAGATAGGGGCTTGAGTTGATATTTGACCATCTTAAAATGAAAGAAATATTACCGTTTTCAAATGGATTTCCTCCACTATCCCTATCACTTGAGTACGTGTATCATGACTTGTTGAGTTTGAGAACTTTATACTATTCGAAATCCTTGATGAACTGATTATGTCTTTGTGTTGTGTGTGTTGTGATGCATTCATCCTCATTCAGCATATCATTATTCATGAGAATATGAGAAAGTGGACAAATACTATTTTTGAGAAAGAAAATGAGACACCTTACATTTATCCTTGACCACGAGCTAGGTGGCAAGTTGATGAGATATTGAGATTTCGAGATTGGTATATGGATTGTGAGTCCCCTATGGGTCCTTGTCTGGAAACTAAAGCTCAGCAAGGTGTATAAGACAAGTTGTGCGACGACCTTGATTCCACCACATCATTGCATCATCCCATTGCATTGCATTGGTCAACTCTGTTGTGTTGTGTAACTTGCTTACATGTTGATTCAGTATTATCTGTATCCCTTTGTGTTTACTTTACTCGCGCCATTATTATATAAATTGGCGACACCGATACCAGAATAGGACTTTTTTGCGTGCAGGTGGAAGCGTTTCGTAGTTTATTTCTTAAGTCTGATTAGTTGCTTATACTCAGTCGGTCTAACCTGCTGAGTACATGTAGATTGTACTCACCCCTACTTCTGTTATCTTTTTTATGTAGATCCTAGTCAAGGTGATCTTCGTAGTGGTTGATCAAATCTAGCAATTTCCTCTCATTCGGAGTTGTGGTGAGATCCTACTTTCCTGATCGCCATTGATCTCCATCTATCATTTACAATCTTTAATTTCCTTTCGAAGACTTGAGACATATTCCAGATTCTAAAAATATGTTAGATGCTCTTTATACTTATGCTACCAGGTTTTGGGAACTTCTTTGTTGTTTTCTTATCGGTTGTGGCCTGACTTCCCTTTGGGAGTCTCGTATGTGTTATTTTGTTCGGCTTACACACCAATTTTGGGGTTCTCAGGGTATGCTATCATGACCTCGACTTTTGGGTCGTGACATTTGGTCTCAACATATCATCCATGGGCACAAATTTAGGATTGGACCCAATACATCATTCTAATTGGCTAATATTGTAGATGGTGCATTATGGAAGATTTTGCACATACGATCATTCAATCAATGCCATTATTTATATTTTGACCTCATCAAAAAAAGTTGTGTAAAAATAGGGCCCACGCGAGAAAATTGGAAGCACACTCATGGTGGTTTCCAAGATGACTTATGGTGATTCGTCATAATTTTTAAGCAAAAATTCTGGTGATCGGCATGATTTCTTACTTGATATTGACCAAGACTTATCTTAAAATCAAGTTATAGTGATTCATCTGGATTTTTAAGCAATGGAATGAGAAAAGATGAAAAGAAGAAGATGGAGGAGAAATTCTGGTGGAAGACCTATTCCAAAAGAAGAGATACAAATGTATAATAAGATTCATATAGCTAAGTGGTCAAAGTAAGGCCGTGTACAATAGACTTTTCTGGTAACCCTTCACCAGATCCCACACATAATGAGAGTTTAGTGCAACGGAGTGTCATTCTTATATAGCTAACCTCAAAACTTATTTGAGATTGACGCATAGTTAAAAATTTGTGACAAATAATTCTTTAGAAGCTTCAATATCGTCAAAAATTTATGTCAAAATCTTTCAAGTGTGTATAAAGCAACAACATAGGTCTATACATCAGTACCTTGAGTCCTACAAATGAGACAGAATTCAGTAATTGAGGTACAATGTTACCTTCTTAACCATTGCATAAGGCAGTTTTAACCTCCAATCTTTCTGTTTACGGCTTAGCGGCCTTCCTTTGGCTGTTGGATCTCTATTCTCCTTCACATCCGCCAACTTCCACACACAGCTTCCTGATTCTGCATCGATTGATTCCATGAAGAATATTCCGTTCTTTTCAACGTTTCTAGAGTTCATTTCTTCTATGTAGATAACTCTCATAGGCCTATCCTTGAAGCGGGATAAGTCGTCCGGTACTTTTATTAGCCGCTCAGCACCAGGAGACGATACCTAAATATCACAGGAAATAGAGAGCGTTTGCTCCAAAAAATTAGAAATCATTTTTGTATTTATAACAACAGAGAGAATACAACATTGTTTCTACAGTTACCTCAAGGGCCAGATCCTCAGGAATTTTCCCTAGTGCACCAGCTTCGTCCAACCTTTTCTTGTATTGGCGGCTAAATTCTTCCATTTCATCCATACTTGGACAGCCAAAACTAATGTAAAGAGTATGTCACACTACCTCACAGTAAACAGGATATCAAAAGAACGCGCTTACGAGAACCAAGAAAATTGCTAACAAGATATAAACTCCAATTTCAGTTCATTAGAGATTGTTTAACTTGACCAGAAAACATGGTTAAAAGAGGCAAAGAAGGACAAAGGGAAAGTCTTGGTAGGCAAGCGTTTACATATCTAAGTATAGCTGACTATATACATGACCTATAAATACCTCTGGTTAAGAGGTCTAGTCCAGTTATCCATCCATCACAAGTTATATAATACACATTCTATTTTGGAACATCCAAAATGTTGACTAGCTTTCACAAATAACTCTACTATTTTACACTACTCTCACTTATTGGCATCTTTGTTCTTCCATTGGAATTAGAATTTTAAAGACCGGTCACAACAAGAGATTTCAGGCACAACATACTCTATATCATTTATGAAAGAGAAAGAGATGTAGAAGTAATTTTCATGTAGACAGGAAGCCAGTGTTGCAATCAACAACTTACTCATTTGGAAGTTTGTCTAATCTGACATAGATGTAGCCATGAGGACTAGTTTTAAATGAATAGAGCTCCATGTCATCACCTAATGGTAGCAGCACATCACGAGCAATCGATAATGCCTGCTCACCCCAAGAGCAACTTTGGAAAACTATTCCTCCCCCATCACCTCCATCGCCAATCTGAATGTTTGAACAGCTAAAATCAAATTGAACATATATATCCAAAAAAAAATAAAGAAAATAAAATTGTAACTAACACTCCAAAAGTTCATGTACCTCAGGCTCAACTTCCTCTTCTTCTTCCCATAAATCTATTGGTTCTACGTCCTCAATCGTTTCATCTTCAAACATAAACACAGTGCAACTCTTTGAGAGAATATAAATTGATGAATTTGATAAAAAAAAATCACTAAATTTAATTCAATGAGAATGTGAAACACGTAAAGAGAGAAGTCCCTTATAATTCTCAGAGTAAATGAACATTTCCAATTCTTTTTCTCCCATCAGGGAGGATCAATAATGTTCCCAATTAACTTCAGCACAAGTCGAACCTCCAATGGACAATCTACCAGTTGGTGGTGGAGGTACTTTACCACTACTGCTGGCCTCAATGCTAGAGCTAGGTGGAGGGAACAGGGTTCGACTTAATCTCCTTTGTCAAAAAATTATACCCGCATAAATAGGGCGAATATTTTGTTATTACAAACTGTCGAATTCCCTCAACGTAAAGAAAAATTCTACTGCAATAATGGGGTTCAAAAGTAGCTTTAAGTCACAAGTTCAAATCCTAGCTGTCACATTCTGGTGTTTTTCTTGCATCTCCTAATATAAATATCTGGCCAACCTCACTCTCCAACATTTTTATTTGTTGCTTCACCAAATAACAATACAAGACTAAGGGTGTGACCTAGTGGAAGTGTGAGAGAACCATGAGGTCTCAAGTTCAAATCTTAGCCAAAGGCAAAACTATACAAGCACAACTAGCCTTGTTGATTAGAGCTACCCGTTACCTGTGTGTGTGTGGGAGGTAGCAGGTACTGGGTGGAATAGTCAAGCTACACAAGTTGGCCCGAATACCACCGGTATTAAAAACATAACAATATAAGCCTAACAAAATTAATACATTTCTCAAAACCCCTATCATTTTAAGATATTAACCTTCATATGGGTAAGTCAAAACTTAGTTTTCTTGAAAACAAAATTCAAGCACAAGTAAGGCTAACTTGGCATATATATACGAATATACGACATCTTCATCATTGTTTCTATAATAAAATAATACCCAAGGCTCATGTAAGCATAAAAAATGAGCGAACAGAATTGAAAGTACGACAGAAACAAAACATCAAATACCTAGTAAGCAAATCAACAGAAACACAAAAAAATAACATAGTCGAGATGCCCGCAAGCAGGCTTGGGCACCATTGGTACTAAAGAAAACATAACAACATAAGCCTAACAAAATGAATGCATTTTTTCAAAATCCTTACCAAGGAAAGACATTAGCTTTCATATGGGTAAGTCATAACTTAGTTTTCTTGAAAACAAAATTCAAGCACAACTAAAGCTGGCTTGGCCTATATATATTTGTATACAATATCTTCATCATTGTTTCTAATAACACGGAAGGATCACCTCAGCATAAAAAATGAGCTACTACAATTTAAAGCGCTACACAAACAAAACATCAAACACCTAATAAGCACAAAAAAATGAAACATAGAGAGCATAAAATGAAGTGGGACGTTCCCATTCCTCTCTGGGGTGATTAGACAAATGTGATTCTTGAAAGAAAGGCCATTTTGTAAACCATTTATATTGAAATAACACGTAAGGCTCAACTAAGCATAAACAATGAGCTGCTACAATTTAAAAGCACCACACAAACAAAACATCAAACACCTAATATGCAAATCAACAGAATCACAAAAAACTGAAACAAACAGAGCATACAGTGAAGTGGGTCGTTTCCATTTCTTTCTGGGGTGATTTCTTCAGAAGAATTGATGCTCAAACATCGAATAGGTAAAACTGAAATGTGATTCTTGAAAAAAGGACCATTTTGTAAACCATTACGAAGATTGTGTAGGCCTTGTTTTTGTTGTAGAATTGTAAGAAACCGATGGCTATGGTGACAGAGAGGTGTAGGGAAAAATGGGTTTCGCAAGAAAAAGTTGAATTTGCTACTAAGCCTACTTATCATCATCTTCTTCTTGTAAGCTTAGAGAGGAGCTGTGGGTTTTGTTATGGTTACCAATTATCTTTCATCTGCGATTTTGTCTCCTATTTATATGACTTGCTAAATTTTCAAAATATCTATTGTGTTTTTTATTTACATGTCTTCTTAAAAAAAAACTAAAAAGGATTTTGACGGTTGACGAGATGAGAGAAGCAAAATTGAGATGGTTTGGACATGTGAAGAAAAGGTGTGTTGATGCCTCGGTGAGGAGGTACGAGAAACTGGTTGTAGGAGGTATATGGAGGGGTAGATATAGGCCGAAAAAGTATTTGACAGAGGTGAATTAGATAGGAAGGAGTGAAGGTCGTGTATTAGGATAGAAGGTTAGTAGGGATAGAGTATTGTCTTGCCTTCCTTCTAATGGTTTAGACTTGTTAGTGTCCGTCGTAGTACTAGTCGTATCTTGTAGTTCTTGTCATATGTTGTGTATTGTATTTTTAATATCACACTATTTTGTTGTTATTGTTTCTCTTGTAGAGTTTACATTGATTTTCTTATTAATTGATATACTTTATTCATTGTTTTCTTCTTCCTTTACTTGGGTTTGATATACTTGAGCCAACGGTCTTTCGAAAACAGTCTATCTACCTCCACAAGATAGTGGTAAAGTCTCCGTACACTCTACCTTCCCCAGACCTCACTTAGTGGAATTTCACTGGGTATGTTGTTGTCATGATTAATGTATTTGTGACTTCAAAAACAAATTAAAAAATACTACTATTAATGAAGAGCTCAAAGAATGCTCAATATGGATCCGAAAATGGTACAAAATGTAAGAAGATAAGCTAAATTATCCATCATATTCAGGTAAGTGCAAGACATCCTTGAGTTCATTTTGTGATTGCTACATAATAATTTGATGAAAAAAAAAAATCCCCACAAAAAAAAAAACGAAACAGAAATGTAAAGGAAGCAGCATTTATGCATGCTTGTTCTGGAGCTGAAGACAGAACACTACCCTAAAGGTACAGATAGAAGAAAAAGAAATGATCATAAAACTAGATTTACATGGCGAAGAATAACATTACAGATTCAACTACGAAGAATAATTTACAGTCGTAAAATAGTTCTGAGAGTATCACAGAGGTTTTGAATCGTTTGTTGTTCCTGAGATGCTTGCATTTCCTGAAGAGGCATCTCTTCGTAGCACCTACATTCAAAAGTTCACATTATCAATTCATTTGGACATTACCAAGTCTTGAGAATGATGAAACACAGACATGCTTTGATAAACATAAGGGCATGGGACATAGTAGTGAGTCGAATGGAAGGAAAATATTTGAATAAATTGATATCCAAGTATGATGTGATCAACGTACATCTTATGATACGCTAAGGCTTGAGCTAGATTCATTAGTGTAGGACTCGAGGTTAGTCTCTGGTATACACTTGGAGGAAGGGGAACCTGCAATCAATTAACGGATATAAAAGGAGAGAAGATGGAAAGAAATAAAGGAAAATTAAAGTTTCCATAAGGAGGTGGTAAAGAGGACCTCATTTTGTCTGCTTCGACCTTTCTTGGATTGAGAATCACCGGAGAAGAGTTCCTGCATTGCTTCTACAGCAGTCTTTCCACTATTATCCCTCTGCCAGTCCCCGAGCACATCCTCAGACAAGAGTGCAACTGGTGATATGTCAGTTGCTCTTAGAAATGGAATTGGCACTGTGTTACCAGCCGAGTATATGGACCAAAGCTGATACGCGCACAAATTTGCAGAAGTCAGAATCATACTTGCACCCAGAACAAGCACGAACAAAGAAAAATGAAATACGGTGACATCCAGAAGCAAGATCTTATAACAAGGTAAAATAGAAATTAACCTCAACAGAAAGGCAGTTTCAGCCCTGTGATGAAACCGCAATGTAAGACATATGGATCCATATAAATAAATTTCAACCACAGAGCTAGAAATATAGCTAGAGGGAGGATGTCTAAAGAAAATCTAGAATAATCTTAAGTGATTTACAGTATTGACAAGCCTAACCTCAGAAGTAAGCCCAGCATAACAGAAGCTTGCTTTCTTTATAAATATTATATAGTGACAACCAAAACCGATTGATTGAGAAATTGAGGAGAAATAAGAATAAAGGGCTAAGATTAATTTACTCCATGGATAGAGCTCGATAAAGTAAAGAATGTGTTTTAGATGCAATGTGTTACTTTTTTCAGGAGATATGACTCGATGAATAATGGAAATGACTAATACTATTAGTGCAAACTACAACTTAAAGAGTGAAACTTCAAAGTTGCAGCTATAAGTTTATCATGTGTTTTCTTCCTTCTCTGCTTAAGTAATAAAGAATTTACATGTCACGTCAGTTGTGATGAAACTTGTGAATACAAATGTAGGATCAGGATTTTATGTTAGACTTTTTGGGAGAATTACTACGATTACTGATGGTTTGGATAGTTTTTCCATGAAATCAAACTACTACAGTAAGTTGACAATTCGGGTAACATAAAAGTATAGTAAAGAACATATATTCCTTATATTATGGAATAGGATAGAAAAAGAAAGAGATTTCACACTTCTCATTACAGAGACGTGAGATGCAGAGTTCATGCTTGAGCACTTATGAGTACCTTGTCCAATGCTCTCCGACTGACAGTTTCACTTGGTAAGGTTCCAGTATTATAACCGCCACCACCACTACTAACAGTTGCTTGAGATGTAGTACTGCCCTTAAGGCCCGGATCAGGAGAAGCTACTTGCATGCTCTGCCTCTGGGACATTCCAACGGGTGAACTGACATCAATATCATTAAGCGACCTGACAAGAAATGTTCAATTTATTCAGGCAACGGACTAACTGAATGGATTACCACTAAAAAGATACGCTCTCTCTATATCTGCACGTCTTACATTTCTACTTTACTGTTGATCATACTTTGAAATTAGTGGTAAGATCATGGGGGTAATCTGGTTTATAAACAGTTGGAATGGCATAGTCACCTAGAAACCAAGCTAGTTACTCAAGAAATGGGGCTTTATTTAGTAGCATAGGTTAAGAAAGAAGACAGTCATAGCAAAGAGAACCAAGATCCACGGCTCAAAGTAATGCCAAAGATCAAACTGTACATAAAGTTCACACTTAATAGAGCACATCACTCTACTATTTAGTACAAAGATCATCTCCGTGAGAAGACATGCCCAGCGACAAAGTTTTTAATGCTGAAATTATTTGGCAAGGATGAATTACTTTCCTAATTTAATAGGTTTCACCTTCGCACTAAATGATAATCAGATTAACAGGAAACAAAATACCAGGGATCATTTGATTTGCCAGCAATGGTGGGGATGGAAGGAATTCCAGTACGCCGGAGAGTAGATGATGCTTCCAAATTTCTGATTTGACTAGCTGTTTTATCAATATCAGGTCCATCTCGGACTATCATAGTCCCAAAATCACCTGGTATAACAGATCCATCAGAATTTATTTCAGGCTTATTACTGTCTCAAATCAACATTCATCGTTCAGGACAAACTAGCATATTATAGTCATATTTTCAGTAATAGAGTTCAATATTTTCACCAATACTACAGAGTAAGCTCTACAAAAAAAAAATACAGGGTTTGCCGGTCACCACATTCCACTGAGATCTGCAAATGATGTATGAATCTTTCCAAGTAACTCCCAATTGCCTAAATTAAGATGACTCCCTTGACTAGCATAGAGATGGATACTCAAATAGTTTGCTACACTAGAGTTGAGCAGTGGCAAAGCCAGAATTTTTACTAAAGGGAGTACAAATATGAAGATGTAAACACACAGAAGAAGCCAAGGGGATTCAACATATCGTGTATATATTTTTTTTTTTTTAAAATACCTATCTACACATCCATAATATGTTCAGATACAACTCGTTATCAATTGTATCTTTGCTTCCTCTCTCACAACGAACTGAAGCTCCTACAGAATCTCAGGCAAATATATGATGCAAGATGAAAGTGAAGGTTACCTTCTCCCACAGGCTCCAAGCTTGTAGAAGGGACATCATCATTTTTTGGCTTAGAGGGAACAGTATCGCCAAATTCGTCGTTCACTTTTGGACCTCCCATTACCTGAAGTTGCAGAACAAGGCTTTGAGAAACAGAATCTCACTTTCTCGGGAGGGGGAGGGGTTTACCATCAAAGTTCAGAGAGGAAACACCAAAAAAAGTTCATTATGAGGGATGTAAATTAATCAGGCATACCTCGGGAGTCTCTGAAGCAATATTTTGCGCTTCCAAGGCCATTGATGCCCTAATTTGCTTGGCCTTCTCAATCTTCGGCATCATTACAGAAGCTCCAGCTTTGAATTTTTCGATGAATTTGTGCTTTGCAAGGTAAATGGAAGAAAACTTAGTATTTGCCAAAGACCACAGAGCTCTGAAGGTAAACAAATAAAACAATTCGCCAAGTGACAGAAGACTTATACAATACCTTTAGCATCTCGGAGGCAGTTGGACGAAGTCGGGGGTCTTTAGTAAGGCACTTGGCAACAAAATCATGGAATACAAGAGACCTGAAATAATCAACAACCCATTTCCAAATTCCACAACAGATAACCAAATGAGATATAATTCTCTCCAAAGAGAAAGGACCAGAAGGATGGCAACTAGAATCTTGTATGCACATGATTTTACTATTCTGACAAAGAATTCATAACTTTGGACAAAACAGTGATGTATGTTGATTGATTGATATATAAAACAAGTTGACCTAAGACTATCACAACTGATAGGAATTAAGGAGTTTTAATAGGAATTCTTGCTCGAAAGAAGAGTGGATACAAACCAAAAAACAGATGAATAGAAACCAACGTAAAGTATAGAGAGCAAACCATTTCTCTTTATCCTCAAGCATTGGAGCTGGTTCAATGGATATCATAAATAGCACCTAGCAAAAGTAAATTAGTTGTAATTTCACTTAAGGAGTCCAGAGGAGATTCTAAATGAGATAAACATGCAATGAATGTCTCTGTAAATTAGTTAAAGTAAAGGGCTAACCCTCATTGGATGCACTGTTGCCCTAGGAGGAAGACCCTGAAAAAAGTAAATAAGAAAGAAAGTTCAGTTCCAGGTTCCAGAGGTATCACAACAATAGCAGAAAAATGAAGTGGGTTGAGAACCATGAAGTTCTCAGGTTCAATTCCCAATGAAGGCAAAAATACATCTAATCTCGGTTTCAACTAGAACTGAACCAGCAGGGGTACATCTAGTTCAGCTCCAGCAGTATGGCAACAATACATCTAGTCTCGGATGCAATTACAAACAAAAAAAAAAGAAAATCAAAAAGAAAGACAGTTCAAAGATTCAACTAGATATACCTCCGCCATTTCAATAGCAGACACTCCGAGAGCCCATACATCTACCTGGAAAATTGATGATAATAATCAGAAAAAAGGAAAGAATGAGTTCTGCACAATGCCAGCACACTTCACACAAGTTATTGGGATTCAGATGAACTCATTAAGCACCAGCTTGAAAAGATGGAAATCAAAGCAGATGTGATACCTTCCCATCATAACGACTTTCTTGAATAACTTCTGGTGCCATCCAATGGGGAGTGCCAATAAACTGAAAATAAATGTACCAACATCAGGAATTTGAACAGATAAAACAAGTCAGAAACTACTTGGCATGTTGAATATAACCAAACTGAGTGAAATGTGATCCCAACGCAGCCAGAAAAATAGAGAGCAAGATGGCTGGATTGAAACAGCAGGAAAACACTCAAATATCTGATAAAATCTTAGAGTCTACACTCATGGAATACAAATAGAAGTCTACTGACCCATTTTTCAGTAATAACTTTGAATTGAGCAACTATGGGAATATCAAAGAAATAGATAGACACTTAATTTTTTAGAGCTCCTAGGAGGTACAACAAGATGTACACTTACACAGCAGTTCCTTAGGCCGCCTTCGTGAATAAAATACCTTCCTTATCAAGAAAGATAAGGCATTACCATATCTCTGTGTACTTTTTTTTATGACAAGGGAAACCCGCAGCCGCTACCCTTTAGGTGCGCACAGGGTAAAACCTCCGCTCCTATGCAATAGCTCGCAAACCGCACAGGAGAGGTAACCCGCACTAGACAAGCCCGGTGCGACGAGCTCGACCCAGAAGGCAAACCCCTTGCTTTCGCTGGCAAGGGGTTTCGAACTTGATACCTCCAACAAGGAAGTCCCAAGCCCAAACCATTGGGCCACCTCGAAGGGTCATATCTCTGTGTTCTTAACAACTTTGTCTAGTTGAATATAGTTTATCGTTGTACTTTTGGCCCTTTGGAAATCTCATCAATGTTTAAACCAGAGAAAAGTGTCGTGAGTGATGGCAAGCTAAATCATAAAAGCAGAAAAGGAATAATACACAATGGATTCTTTAAAATTAATGGAGGACGCGGAACATCAATTAGCCATCTGTAAAGGAACATTTTCTTGTTTCTATTTTTGTTTGTCTGACTTTAAATAATTGCAAGAATCACCTAAACACTGCCAATAGATTGAGGCTAATGGCATAATACATACCGTGTTACGTTTGGACATGGTTCTAGTCAGCTGCGCAGCAACACCAAAATCACCTGCTCATTTAGTGACAAATTATTCCAGCTTTCCAGATTATGAAAAATCCAAAACCTTTTTTTTTTGTAGAAGTTAAAAAAAAAAATTTTAAAAATTGGAAGATTGCTGTCCGTATCGATTCGTACTAAAAAAAAAGGGGGTTTGGATTTTACACAACCCAAAAACCTTTTCCTTCAAAACTAGCGAACAAGATTCTGACAGAGGTGTTCTAATATGTGGCTATATGCAAAGAGCATAATTTGGATGGAAACATGATGCCTAATCTCAAGTTGTGAACATCTAATTAGTTGAAGTTCTTAAAGTATACAAACATTTTTTCCATTCAATTTTCTGATGCACCAAACAAGAAACTAACCACACTTTCAAGATCTGGTACAATTAATAACTAATATAAAACAATTCAAAATTGATACTAAAGATAAAGAATTAAAGAGATAAAGAACACTCACCTAACTTAACCTCTCCTTGATCAGTCAGCAAGATATTGCCACCTTTAATATCTCTGTGTACTTTAAAAATAGAGTGCAGATAGGAGAGGCCCTACATCACATCTAACATTACTTCAGATGCAAATACTAAAAAGCTGAAAAGCTTTTTCAAAGATATCGATTTAAGTAGATAATTCCAAAGCAATAGAAAAGATGTGTTCAAAATGATTCAATATGGGAACCAGCATCTTGTCTCTGAGCCATATTTTTGAGATAGTAACAGTTGTGTGTATTTAAGCAAAACATCACATAGGTTGTGCTGAAACCTTGTCTCAAGCCCCATGGACATCGTCTCTTTTGTGCTTTTCGCTTTTAGAAACACCAAAACAGAGGAGGCCTTAGAACTAGAATATTGCTTCCATGGTAGCACCAAACTTTAAATGTGCAATGCAAAAATATAGGGTCACCCAAAATTGTTTCGCTTCCAAGAAATTGATTACCATGGGGTGGCATATGCAAACAAAAGGAAGAAATCATTTTCTGACTATGTTCTATCAATATTTTAAGGCAATGTTTTGTCCACGCAACTAGGCATTTAGGCTAAACTTGGAAAGGTAATATCTTCTTTTAAAAAAATTAAAAGGCAATATCTTCTTTTTTAAAATTAAAAGGTAATATCTTCAAAGAAGAGTATCTTTTATCTCCACTACAAAGGTACAGGAAGGTCTGAAAGAAAGTCGCAGTCTTGCAACATTCTCTAGTAGAGTCATGGGTTACGAGTTACAAATATAGGAGGAACATAGAACAAGCCTAAGGACCTTATGGATAAACATAGTGTTATTATGCTTTTAAACTTGAGCGATTTCAAAGCATTAACTATGTTTTAGTTGGGAGCTAAATTGAAAGAACCCAGGAGAAGTAAAATATAATGGAAAGGACCATTAATACTGGTAGCAAAGGTAAGAGAAATTAAGTGGAGGATTCTATAAATCATCTAAGGTAGCTTTTGTGAACCCTCTAAATTTTAATAGAATGAAGGAGAACAGAATTCCTAGACAAAAGGTCAAGATGTCAAGTGCATGACCTTGTATCAAAAGTATCATACAAGCATACTCTAAAACAATGTTTGATATCAAGCATACCTTCAATGCCTCTCGACAAATAAATGCTATTTGATACTCCTCTAAAGCCTCATCTGTGACATTCATTAAGTCAGCAACACTTCCACCCCCACAATACTCCATTACTATCTGCCAAAAAATTATTTTTCCTCATAAATTAAATAAACTGAAAAATTCTAGTATAGGTTGCAGACATTATGAAAGGGAAGAAACGGAAACGGAAACATAAACACTTGAACAAATCAGTCAGAGCATGATTTAATTTTGAAGTCCAAAGAAATGATGACCCTTCATACCCAAAGGTACTCTTCTCCTTGGTAGCTCCCAAGATAGCGAACAACATTTGGATGACTGCACTGCTGCAACATCTCAATTTCACCTCGAATTTCTTCATAGCCTTCCTCCTAAAAGGAAGCAATATATCTATAAATATACAAAGAGACAAACTGAACCACCTGAGATGAACTAATATTAGAGTCGAGAGCACAGAGCAAGCATACCCCTTCAGATAATGATATGACTTTGATGGCAACCATTTCTGAAGTCCTCAAGTCTCGAGCTTTATAAACAGCCCCATATGAACCCTTCCCTGTGGTTATCAAAGTTTTCCACTTTCAGCCACTTTGGTCAATAACACTATGGTTGGATAACACAAAAAAAGGGCAAATGCACCACCAATGTTTTCTCAGTCACACAGATTAGCACCAACATCCAATTCTTCTAATATTACAGTCAATATTGCACTTTGTATAACAGAACCATTGTCATACTCATTCATAAGATAAGACAAAATTGCTTCACATGAGATTCGCCATTCACAATTGTAGGACTTTTTGAAGGATTATGATCAAAATCAGAAGTATCTCGAAACAAGTTGACACTGCAATATTTTAACCTCTCTTAATAAAGAAAATGTTTCATCAAGCACAAAACCACAAAGCTCTGCTCAATAATGTGATTTGACAAAAATTCTAGCTACATAAATACTCATTATTCACCTTGAGTCAAATAATAGCAACTACTACATCTACGCCTCAGTACCAAACTTTAGTCACAGGCTCACAGCTATATGAATTAAAAGTATTCTTTCTGCTCTATGCGGACCTGTCTCATTCAATGCTCAATAATATTTCTTTTAAGACAATGGTCTATGCTGAACTCCTATGCTGGAAGATAAAGGGATTCCCCAAGCACCTGAGCCGGAGGAAAGCTTGGAACTCCATACTTGCTGCAAAATGGTGGCCTATTTGATAGAGAGAAACAGAAGATGTTTTGACAGATAAAGAATTTGATAAAGATCAAATCTTTTGTATTTTTGGTTTCTTTCTGGTGTAAGCTGAATGTAGTTGAAGATGCAGACACCATGTTACAGTCCATACAATCTTTTGTGCAGATGGCCTGGATTCACTTTTTTCTTTTTTTTGCTCCTTTTGGATTTAACTACAGCACTTTCTTAGTGCTTGTTTTGACATCAATAAAACTTACCCCTTTCAAAAAGAAATTCTTTTAGGACTAATTGAGGTTCACAGATAACAAATTGCATTAACTATGTCTAGTGATTGGTTAAAGCATAACAAGAGCAGATAATTTTCACTATTGAAATCATCTCAAAGCACATAAAGATGGAAACTTTACCTAGCTCGTGGAGCAATTCATACTTAGTACAAGGATCTTCCCTAGTCACACTGTCCGGTATTGAACTTGACGACACCTTACTCCCCTGTGGCCTCAATGTACCACCACCACCTTCCTCGTCAGAGGGCGCTCTACTGCTACGATTCCTCTGCCTCCCAATTCCAATCTCCCCTGCTGCCTGCATACTAGCCACTGCTCTGCTCATAGTTGATCCAACACCTTCATTACTTCCACTTCTAACAGTTCTCCTCACCATCGTCCCTGAATCAAACTCATTATCCTTCACTACAAACGTCGAAAACCTACCTTCCTCATCCTCCTCACCCTCATCCTCATCCTCATCTTCCTCGTACCTCCTTCTAACAGGGCTTTTCTCATCCTGATCCCAATACGACATATAACGAGCAGTCTGCTGCTGCGGCTGTTTAGGAGTGGTGAATTTCGAACTCCGATCGGTTTTCACAATCATCGTGCCGGAGATTGATGCCATATCATCGTCAGAAACGGAATCTATTGCTCCACCTCCTCCACCGAAGTCCTTAGGTAGACGTTTGAGTAAAGGAGGGAGTGATTCATCGTCGTTTAGGTCATCTACGACATCGTCGTCTTTGCAAACCATAGTAGCATACAGGTCTGAATTGTCTTTCTCATCGGTTTTCCGGTCGTTGTCGTGGATGACGAAGGTGGAGTAAATGTCGGATTGTTTCTCCGGCGGCGGCGGCGGCGGCTTCCGGGATCGCCACGACGACGGACGAAATTCCATTTCTGACCTCAGACTGTGAAGTGGCTGACGAGCTGTAAGATGGAAGTTGTACTATTAATTATTTTCTTTTAAATTTATCCTTATTCCTCACATAAGTGAGTTTTCATGTTATAAAATAAAATCAAATAAATATAATTTTATAAAAATCAACTAATCAATAATAATACGTAATTAGTTATTATATAATATAATCTTTTGACATAGAATAACAATCTCTTCACTTGAAATATAATTGTTATAATTGAAATTTGAAATTATAATCTCACGTTGATTTGAAATCATGATGTTGCCTAGCAAGATATTGCCACCTCTCTGTGTACTTTAAAAATAGAGTGCAGATACCTTATGGATAGTGTCACTATCAACCACTACTACAATTATAACCATTCTCTACTATCAACCATTTCCGCCATCACAATTAGCACCACTGTCAACTCTATCGACACCTTTTCAATCATCACCACCAACTACTAACATCAACCAACTTTACTATCACAATCATCACTACAATCGACATCATTACACTTGTCACCACAACATCAACCATCTCCATCATTACTAGCCTAACGCCAACTATTACCATCATGTCCACTACAAATCATTTCTACCATCACTAGCGAACATAAATATTTTTTAATCAAATAATAATTTTATTTTATTAAATTTATTATTTGAATTGTACATTTATTATGATCCCGACAAGTTTAAAAAACAAACAAGTTTCATCTTTTAATTAACCTCACCTTGTCTGGATATTTTTACTAAAGGTCATCTTATAGTATCAATTTTTTTTTTGGCATAATACATAAACATGACCCTTAACTTGGCGTCAGCTAGCAACTATGACCTTTAACTTTGGGTGTGCACAAGTAGGCACTTTAACTTGTATAAAATTGAACAAATAGACACATTCGTCTTACATGGCACCTACATGGCAATTTTGTGTCCTACGTGGCGTCCTACGTGTATTATGCCATGTAGGACATGTGTGTCTACTTGTTCAATTTTATACAAGTTTAAGTGCCTACTTGTGCACACCCAAAGTTAAAGGTCATAGTTGCCAGCTGACGCCAAGTTAAGGGTCATGTTTATGTATTATGCCTTTTTTTTTTACTAAAGGTCATCTTATAGTATCACATCTCATTTTCAGATGCATGTATCTATAAGATACTAAAGGTCATCTTATAGTATCACATCTCATTTTCAGATGCATGTATCTATAAGATAAATAATGGCATAATACATAAACATGACCCTTAACTTGGCGTCAACTGGCAACTATGACCTTTAACTTTGGGTGTGCACAAGTAGGCACTTTAACTTGTATAAAATTGAACAAATAGACACACATGTCCTACATGGCATAATACACGTAGGACGCCACGTAGGACACAAAATTGCCATGTAGGTGCCATGTAAGACGAATGTGTCTATTTGTTCAATTTTATACAAGTTAAAGTGCCTACTTGTGCACACCCAAAGTTAAAGGTCATAGTTGCCAGTTGACGCCAAGTTAAGGGTCATGTTTATGTATTATGCCATAAATAAAAGTCAATAGAATTTATTTGGCATAATACATAAACATGACCCTTAACTTGGCTTCAGCTGACAACTATGCCCTCCAACTTTGAGTGTGTACAAGTAGACACTTAAACTTGTATAGAATTGAACAAGTAGACACACATGTCCTACATGGCATAATACACGTAGGATGCCACGTAGGACACAAAATTGCCATGTAGGTGCCATGTAAGACGAATGTGTCTGTTTGTTCAATTTTATACAAGTTAAAGTGCCTACTTGTGCACACCCAAAGTTAAAGGTCATAGTTGCCAGTTGACGCCAAGTTAAGGGTCATGTTTATGTATTATGCCAATTTATTTATTGTACTTAATTGCTAGTTGATGACACATTAGAACAAGTCAATCCATTGACCATATATACGTTGTAGTGATATGATTGAGATCTCTTCATCCTTAATCAAACGTATTGAGTTCGCTTGAAAAATCCCGTTGAGATGGGCCTTATAATGCACAAATCGAAATTTAGTTAGCTCTAGTACCGATGACCAGGTGAAAAAAAAGAAGTCAATCTATTAGTACTTCCTAAATCTTGACTAGTACTTCTATAAACAGAGTTGCTTCTGTAACATGTTCTTCCATACCACAAAGCAATTCTGAGATTGTTACATTTTTCTCTCTATATTATTATACCTTTTTTCAACTACAATATATTGAGCATCACTCTGCAAGAAGTTAGCATTTCCGTCGTCCTGTTGATTGTGCACATTATTTGTGATTCGAGTATGACAACAACTTCAGAAGAAATTGTGGGATTTGAGGATGAGACAGCAGAGCTGATGCATCAACTTGTATGGGGCACGAAACATTTAGATGTAGTCGCTCTTGTTGGAATGCCTGGAATTGGCAAGACAACCATGGCGAAGAGATTGTATACTCATAATGATATTACAAGTCGTTTTGAAGTATGTTCATGGTGTACTATTTCTCAAGTATATAATAAGAGAAAGACAAAGCTTGAATTATTGAGTAATTTGGTTCCTCTCAATGACTGCACAAGAATTCGAAGCAATGATGAACTAGAAGATGAGTTGCCTAAGGAAAAGATACTTCATAGTCGTCGATGATTTATGGAGCATTGACACATGGGATGAGTTAAAGAGATGTTTTCCAGATGATTATAGTGGTAGTAGAATCATTTTGACAACTAGACAAGATAAAGTGGCTTCTTATACTAAAGTTTTTAGTGCTCCTCATCGTCTTCGTTTATTCACAGATGAAGAAAGTTGGTGCTTATTGCAGAAGAATGTGTTTGGAGAAGAAAGTTGCCCTCCAAAACTTGATGTAATAGGAGTGCAAATAGCACAGAGCTGTGGAGGGCTTCCACTTGCTATTATTTTGGTAGCTGGTGTTCTTGCAAAACTTGAATTGCATGATCTGTTGCGTGAGTTCTGCTTGACTCGATGTAAGAGTTATAGGTAAGATCTCATTTGAACCATCACAAACTTTGTTACTTCCAGACTCTTTTAACTCTACTGGTTCTTACTAGTATTTATTTTCTTCCTTTTGGTATTTTGTTTTCTTGGCAGATCAAGTAATTCAACAGCTGCTGAGCACGAACGTGGCATTTCACTTGATTTCCGTTATAACTATAAAGAAGCTGAAGATTTATATCCCCATTCTGCTATCTCCCGAATACCCTATTCTGTTGACGATATACTTAACCAGAACAACTTTCTCATCTTTGACAGCAAAAGTTTGTGTGTCAAACCCAGAATCACATCACTGAGAGTGTTTAGACTCTTTGAATAAACTCGAATCACTTAAATTTAAGGTCTATTTTCCAAAACATGATGCAAAGCGACTTGAGATCAACTTTCCTAGGAACCTCAAGAAGCTGGCCTTGTCATCATTTCGATCGATTAACATGGTGCAAATGCAGTCGCGATGCCTTATACTCGGCTGAAGAGATTAAGAAAACTCAAAATGATATGGGAAATCATGAATTTAAGCTCATAATCAAATCTAGAGAGGAGGATCATGAAGAAGAAGAAGAACTTGGATCAACTTGGCAAGTTGATGTGCATTTGTGAAATTGGAAATATCTTTTCTGTTTTGTTCTAGCTCTTTTCTTGATCATTTTCCAACATTTTTTTCAACTTACTGAAGAAATGAAGCTAAGTTAGATGTTGTACTCTCCCAACATAATAGTACTTTGAGTGATTGTCTGTCGGAAATAAACTCTCTATCTTTGATCAGGTTTCAATCAATTAAAATCCTTGATAAAGTTTTAGTATCATTAATATGTATTTTTGTGTAGATATTTTTTATCCTTTCTATCCGCAATGACTAGCGACCATCACTTATCATCTATGTCATCACAATCACCATCACCAGTGGCGGATTCAGGATTTTCATTCAGGGGTTCGAAAAATAAAAGTATGAACGTGTAAATAAGCCAACAAAACACAATTTCAAGGAAGTAGTAGTATATAGTTTATAGGTACAAAAAGTTTGTTCCGTTACAAGAGGCCTTTTAGAGAACGTTTAGATTTTTTGAGTTTAAATATACTCTACTAGTACGTTTTCTTAAAAAAAAAAAAAAACTGAAAGATTGGTCTTGAAACCAAAGGAAGAGAAGCTAAAAAAATAAAATGTTCACAGGGTCAACTTAAAAGGATCACTATGCTACAGCTTACTTCATATTCATGAGGGGGTTCAAAATTAATATATCTACATAACTACAGAAAATTTATCTTATATATACAGTGTAATTTTTTATCGAGAGGGTTCAGGTGAACCCACGTGGATCCGCCCCTGATCATCACTATCATCAACCATCATTATAATCGTCAACCACCAATCACCTCTATCATCACAACTATCACTAACAATCAGTATTGGTACCAATTGTTACTGTCAGTCACTACTATACCTACCACTACAATTATCTTGTGACTAGTAGGGATTCTTTTAAAGCTCATTTTGTAACATCAACGCACTATAAAACTTGAATTATTTGGTTGCTTGTAATTTATTTTTTTTCAAAGGAGCTATGAAGTTGGTAGTTGATATTCCAAAACAAGTTGAAATTTCATTTTCAAAGGAATGTATTTGTGATAAAAATAACCGTCATTGGACTTATTTATTGTTCTTGTATGCAATTGATGACATGCTAGAACAAAGTCAATCCTTTTGTTTGCTGTTATTTTTCTTCCACTTGTGTCGTAGTTTAATTAATGAAGGTTTGAATTTGAATGATTCAAATCTAAGATATTTTCGAATATTTTTGTGGATAATTTTCATCCATCACTTTATACACAATCACTAGCTATTATTATTAACCATCTATGTCATCATAGTCACTACCATTATTACCATCGTCAACCTTCATCAATCACTTCTATCATCATAACTATCATTGGCAACCAATATTGCTGTCAACTCTACTATCAAACGCTACCACACCTACTACCTTCATCATTATATGATTATCTGTCTACTTTAACACCACCATCAGTGTCGTCACTGTCATATCCACCATCATTATCATCCACTACCACAACTACAACCAATCTCTACTATCAACCATCTTCACCATCACATCAACACATTTTCAACCATCATCATCAACACCACCAACTACTAACATCAATCAACTTTACCATCACAATTCACAACCATCACTATATTTGGCATCATTACTCTAATCACCATAACACCAACCACATCTAAAAATAATATCTTAATCATTCAAATGTATATTCAGATTCACACCTCTTAATTTTAATAAAAACAAACAAAGTCACTCAAATCTATTTCAATCCTTTTGCTTACCATCTACATTGTTTATAGTAATTGACCTTATATTATTGGTTGTGTTTAAACATATCTATATTCAGTAACGTGCTACTATAATTTTTTTAATCAACAAAGTTATATATCACGCTACTAATGTCAAAATAAAAAATAAAAAATAAATCATCCTCAATATTTTTAAAAAACAAGCAAGTTTCATCTTTGAACTAACCACACCTTGTCTGGATATTTATTACCTATCAATTTTAAAATATATTATATTATTTTAATAAATATAATATTTAAATAGATAGCATCTTTTTTGGTTGTTATGTCGTTAATAATCTAAAGAATAAATTTTATATTCTATAAAGCAAAGTAGAGTACACGGATAATCTTACTAATAAAAAAAAGATAAAATAATTAAGTAAATTCAAAATAAGAGTAGTAATATGACAATACTTTTTTTTTTAGTTTCTGTGCTCGGTGTTTGGTATTTAAGACTCGAATTAAATAGATTTGATTAAGGAAAGAACAGTCCTATCCCCTGCACCATATCCTTTGATGGTATAATATGATCATAGTAAATCAATAATTACATAAAATTATTAGGTGAGCGTCCGATCATATTTCATTGTAAAATTGAAAAAAAGTAATTTTTACTTTCAAAGCGAAACATAATATTTGAAAATAAAAGTTGTGTTTAGCCTTGAACACAAATTGAAGTTACTTATGGATTTTTTATGAGTAATTTAGAGTGAAAAATACATTTTTATTGTTTTTCAAATTCTTGAAAATTCCGAAATTCAACTTTAAATTACATTTTAAAATTTTATGGCCAAAACATATTTTTCGGAGTTCAATTTTAGGAAAAACAATCATGATCAAACACCTCCTACAATATTAAACTTAATACAAAACATGATTTATCTTATGCGCATCTAAAGAATAACTATTTTGAATGACTCGAACTCATAATCTTAAATCTTAAGGTTGAAAATAAGGATGGTCTAAAGAAAGCTGCTTAGATGATAGACACTAGTCACTTTCAACGTAAAGATTATGAATACGAATCACCAAAGAAACGTTCGAACCAAAAATATGCCATCCGAGCAACTACCTCTTGTCAATGACTCCTTACTACACTATCCTTACAAATATAATTATAAGGTAACAATCATTCAAACAAAGCCATTAGAAATCTAATGGCACTTGCTTAAAACATCATCTACTTTGTTAGCCTCACTTTCCTTTTTCATTCACCGGCAACATCCCTCCACCGCCGTGGTTCATCCTTCCTCAGTTTTGGTACTTTGTATTGATATATCCAAACATCCTTCAGCTCACTAAAAGCTCAATTTTTTTGCTAAAGTTTTCACATCTGATTTCTGGTTCGACCGTTCATCATCTTTTTGAGCATAGTTAGCCTTTTCTATTTCTGGGTTTCCTTGAAAAAACTGAGATTTATGGCTACTGTTAACGAAATTGTAAGTTTTTCCTATCTGGGGTTAAGTAAAGCTGTTTTTCCTAAACGGTGTCGTTTGGGTATCCCTCAAACTTGGTTGAAATTGAGGAGTACCTGGGTTTTGGGTGGGGTGGGTTGTAGTAGTGGAAACCCTAGTTTTGTTAATCCAAGGAGGAATGGGTTTAAGTTGTTCAGTTCGGTTGAATTGGGTAGTTTTGTGACGAGTGATGATGAGGAGAAGAATGAGATGAGTGATTGTTTCTTTGAGGCGATTGAGGAATTAGAAAGAATGACGAGAGAGCCATCAGATGTACTTGAGGAAATGAATGAGAGGTTATCTGATAGAGAATTGCAGTTGGTGTTGGTGTATTTTGCGCAGGAAGGGAGGGATTCGTGGTGTGCGTTGGAGGTGTTTGAGTGGTTAAGGAAAGAGAATAGAGTCGATAAGGACACGATGGAGCTTATGGTTTCTATAATGTGTGGATGGGTGCAGAAGTTGATTGGGTCTAAGAGTGAAGCTGGGGATGTAGTGGACTTGTTGGTTGATATGGACTGTGTAGGATTGAACCCTAGTTTTAGTATGGTTGAAAAGGTTATATCTTTGTATTGGGAAGCGGGTGAGAGGGAGGGAGCGGTGTTGTTTGTGAAGGAGATGTTGAGGAGGCAGATTGCTTACTCAGATGGTAATGCAGATGGGCATAAGGCTGGTCCTGCTGGTTATCTTGCTTGGAAGATGATGGTAAATCTTTATATACTCATTGAATTTTATGCTAAGTACTCCCTCCGTTTCAATAAGTTTGTCGTTTTGACTTGGCACATAGTTTAAGAAAGTAAAGATCGAATCTTGTGGTCTTAATCTAAAGATAGGTTATCTTGCCTGGAGGATTATGGTAATCCTTGTATACTTGTCGAGTTTAATGCTTCGTACTCCACTTGTTAGCTGTAAATATTTGGTGTATTTCTCCCATTAAAAAGGTGATGTCACCGAGTATTGTTTTTGACTCTTGATTGGAAAAACAAAGAGTCGTGCCTTCCACCGGCTTGTATTCTTTTCTAGTCATTCAGTTTGGTCATGTTAATGTCATGCTATCTTATGCTTACTGAAAACTACAGTCAAAGTACGATTTTCTCCTCAGCCTTGAGTAATATGGTATTTGAATGAAGCAAATACCCCCCCTCAACGATATTAGGACAGTTATGTATGTATTCTATTTTCCTGCATCCTTATTGTGAGAAACATGTGTGCCTCGTTGTGCCACTTGAATAAAATTACTTGTAGAATGTTTATAGATGGTTGTTGGTGAAATATTTTCAGTCGGTTTGGTTGGATAGGTTGTGGCAATCAAATTTGCAATTTATGATGCCCAAATATAGTTAGACAATAAACGTTGATAAGGAAACTCTTTTGATATGGGATCTAGGATCACTTCACCATGAATTTATGGCTGCAAACTCTCTGTCATCTGGTTAAACTGCTCTGTACTTTGGTTTTGCGAAAGTGATATGGTCCAATTTTTGTTATATAGTAGAAAGAAAGGGGGTTAATATATTAGTTGCTGTGGTCTAGTGGTTATCACGTTAGTCTTACAACTAAAGGTGGGGTTAATACCAAGTAGAGAGGAAAAAGGTCTGGTAGTAACTTCATGTTTTATATAACCTTATCAAAAAGGGTCTGGTATGTACGATTTTCCTGCTTCTAGGATTTGGTTTGCAAAATTATATCCATGTCTTAAAGCTTTATTCTTTCTGTCAGGAGGAGGGTAATTACAAGGATGCGGTCAAATTAGTTATTGACATTCGAGATTCTGGGTTGAAGCCAGAGTTATACAGCTATTTGATTGCAATGACAGCTGTGGTAAAAGAACTGAATGAATTTGGAAAAGCTCTACGCAAATTAAAAGGTTTTGCCAGAACTGGTCTCGTTGCTGAGCTTGATTTAGAAAATCTAAGGCTCGTTGAAGAATATCAAGCAGATCTGCTAGCTGAGGGTGTACAGTTGTCCGATTGGTTGATTCAAGAGGGTGGCCCTTCTCTTTTTGGGGGGGTTCATGAGAGGCTTCTTGCAATGTATGTATGTGCTGGCCGCGGAATAGAAGCTGAGAGACATTTGTGGCAAATGAAGTTGTCTGGCAAGGAAGTCACCGGAGATCTTCAAGACATTGTCTTAGCAATATGTGCTTCCCAAAAGGAGCTAGGCCCAATCTCAAGGTTACTTACCGGAATGGAGGCTTCAAGCTCATTACAGAAAAAGAAAACGTTGTCATGGCTGTTGAGAGGTTACATTAAAGGCGGACACTTAGAGAATGCTGCAGAAACAGTAATTAAGATGCTTGACTTGGGTTTGTATCCAGATTTTCTGGACAGAGCAGCTGTGCTGCAGAGACTAAGAAGACAAATTCAACAATCTGGAAGCTTGGAAACATACCTTAACCTTTGCAAACACCTCTCAGATGCGAGTTTGATTGGTCCGTGTCTTGTATATCTGTACATAAAGAAATATAGACTCTGGATAATAAGGACTCTTTGAGCAACCTTGAATGAGCTGCCTCCCGTTCTGAAGCTACAGAAGACGGTGCTCTCGTCTGTTGCAGGCTTTGATGTGTATAATATGTATAGTTTTAGATGATTCGAGAAACATACAGTGAGCGAGCGAGAGCAAGATGTTAGCTGCTGGTCTAATTTAGATGTCCAGAATTGCAACATTAAGCATCTTGTTCTCAAATTCAAGGTCGTATATATTATTAATGTACACGTAAAACAACGCGAGGTAGGAGATAAGGTCTGCGTACATTCAGACTTCACTTGTGAGATTATACTGGGTATATTGTTGTTGTAAAAGTACGCCATTACCTCCTACATCGCGAGAATGAATAATAAACTATGTCCTATATTTCAGGCATGTTGTCCATGAATAATAAACTATGTCCTATATTTCAGGCATGTTGTCCTGGCATTACTTTCGAGCTAGCCATTAGTAATAAACTATGCTCTTGTATCTATTATTGGAGACCATTAGTGCTATTATTCTGAATATATGTATGTAACTATATATGTGTATGTACCACCAAAGGATGTGGTGCAGTGGATGGAGCATCCGCTAACAAATCAATAATTTTTACTTAATAGATACTTGAGAACACGTGCTAACAAAATCGAAATCTCAATAGATTCAGAAACCACACATTCCTCTGAATACTCTCACGTACCTATCAAAAACCATGCGTTCCTTTGAATACTTTCACATATCTATCAAAGAAAAGTATTTTTGAAACGAATAATGCTCGAAATCATGATTTGTTAATATACGACATAGATCTGAATGATTGACGAAAGAACCACCAAACATATCCCGAACTTCTAACAAAAAATATTTCTTATTTTTAAAAGATAAGAGGTCCCTTCGTGGACATTAATTAAAATAGGGGCTAAACAGAAACAAAATAAAACAAGAAGGCCATTTCAGCTTTGGTCTTTTTCTCTGTATCTCTCCGTTAAACTAATCGGTATGAATTCTTAATTATGGTGATTTTAGCTTCTTTTTTTAACAACCCCTTTAATGTATAGCAACCAATCAGTGGATTATAACCTTTAACCCATCTTGATTCATTTTAAGATTTGCAATTTCGTTATTGCCTACTAATTGCTTGTGAAAATGCCTCAACCAATTTTTTTTTATCATTTGGCGAATTATGTTGATATATGTTGGTGGGTTTTGAAGTTTATGTAATTGGTTTATGGAAAGTATGGATTTTGATTTCAAATTTTTGCTTTCTGGTTCAGTTTTTTTTGTTTTTCAGAATTGGGTTGCCATGATACGAGGTAGTCGTCTTCGGTTGAAAGGGTGGCAGCAGGCTGCTGTTGCAGTTGGTTCTGCAGTTGGTGCATTGTTAGATCCTCGAAGAGCAGATCTTATTGCTGCTTTGGGCGAGACGACGGGGAAACCAGCTTTTGATAGGGTTCTTCAAAGGATGAAGAAGAGTCCTGAAGGCAGAGTAAGGCCTTTTACTTGATTTGATGTTCATTTATATATTTGAGTTGCTAGTCCCACCACATTGGTTGATTGTCTTTAAGAAATACTCCTATAATATTTTGTGAAAAGGTTGTTTGTAGTGCAATATAGAAGGTGATTGTGAATACTCCGTGTGGTTCAAATGTCCATGAGCTACTGCATAGAATTTAAATCTGCAAAACAGTTTAACTGCAAAGTATATATCACTTGCAGTTGTTTTATTCTTGTATTAGAATGAAAAACACTTCCTTTGATAGTTGTTAGAATGTTCTAATCTAACCTACATTGAATGGACCCTCCATTTGTGTTGATGTACCTCGAACATATGAAGAGGGTATAGGCACTGTATGTTTATCCTTCGAATATTTTATAACAACTTATAGTTGAAATGCACCTTTACTATGTGGCGATGGTCACTTCTAAACCTTGCTGACAACTGAAGTTATTGTGAACTCACAAAAAGCGCCAGTTTTGAGGATCTTTCACTTCCTCCTAACTCTACACTTGTAGCTAATGAAGATATGAATTGCCCGTATTCGATGAAATAGAACATCCCGGTTACTGATACAAGAAGACAGTTTCTTCGTACTCCTACCATTAGCAAGCAGCCCATTGAAGCCAGATTCCCAGTATTATGAGAAGAGTGATCACCTAGTTCTTCAAATGCCAATTTAGGGATGTCTATGAAACAAACTCAATAACTAGACCAACGCAAATTAAACTCAAACAACCGATAGATATATTTCACCAACTCGTAATTGGAATTACAAAGAAATTCAAGAACTAAAACGAGAATTGAAGAACACAGAAAGAAGATAGGGATGAGAAGCAAAACTCAGAGAAAATGGATGAGGACATAGACATACAGATACTCCGTAACAATTTGCATAACAGTTCTTTCTAACTCCTAGTCCTTTTTTTTACAAATGGTAATTGGGCCTAGATCCCAAATAGAACTCTCTAATATTTTACTTGACCCAATAGTCAGAACTTAATCAGTCTCATTCACCATTTTTAGCTCATAAGCCCTTACGGAGTCAGCTTGGTTCACAACAGTCTACTTGCCTCAACTGACTGAGAAGTGGCTGCAGTTTGTAGTCCTTACTTTTTGGGGCAATTTCTTGAGCTATTTGTAGCAGGTTTAGGTTGTCTCATGCATTGCTTGTTCTCAATGACATCCCATTTGATTGTGCATTTGGTAACCATACTCATCATGACTAGTACTGTCTTGAAAGAACATCAAAATTTCAAATGCAATTAGATTAATTATGATAGTTAAATCAATAATGTTAGTCAAGGTTGTGGACTCATAGACAAGGTACTGTCTTGAAAGACCCTCAATTTCTTTTTCAATTTTCCTCAGATGGATTCCGATGTCTTTACTTCCTTTCAGCTTCAATGTTTCATCACTTGACACAAAGCAGCAGCAATTATAGCGTATTCAACATCATTGACATGCAGCAATAACACCGGCCATCTTTCCTCTTTTTGCTCTGATGGAATTGACTTCTTACACATCATATTTTCTGTCTCTCTTAACGTTCCTTGAGAGTCTCCCATAATTCATCTCATTGGTCAGCTGCATTTTCGAATCTTGTTCCAAGAAGCCATCAAATGGCTTGCTTTATTAAAACCTATCACCACCTTTATTCATCCGTTCAGACTCGAGGTCTCAGATCATCTGCTGTGTTCTCTCGTATTCCTTGAGGTGGGAATCTCCCACTGCTAACTCAGGGTCTCTTTTTCGTCACTAACTCTGCCTAGTTTCATCAAGCAAAATACCCAAATTGCACATCTTGTTGTTTTCTGGTGCAATCACTCGTGCCCTCCTGTTAACATCCCTTGCTTCAATGTAGTTATTTTGCTGTCACCCTAAGACTTCAGCATCTTTTAGGATCTTTGTATTGCTTATACCACGTACCTAACTGGAAGCATTGTGAACTTGTCCATAGCTGTTGCCTGTTTAAGGTATGTGCCAGGGTGTTGAAGTACAGCTAAGTGCTATGTGCAGTTAGGGGCTCACTTATGCAGTGAACAAAGTGGCTCAAGCTAATGCTTGGAAACTCTTAGCTGTGTTGTTCTTCTCTTTTGCTTTCCTAATGTGTTCTCAATTTTGTCCTAGCTAGAACAGATAAGCCACTATCGATTATGCTTCTGACCATCTTTCTTGTCTTATAAAGTTTGGGGTGCTTTGTATGCTGGCAACCTGTACTAACTCTGAAAGATCTAGCAGTTCTAAGGCAGATACTACTAACATACAGCTAGGCAACATTAGTGCTAATCTTAGAGACAGCTAGGCAACATTAGTGCTGGTGTTAGAGTTGGATGACTGACATGAAAGCTTGTGATATATGTTTATTTGCTGTTTTAGTAGAGTACTCATTGTCTCATTTGGCTCTTTTCATTCTATCCGTTTTTAAGTTTCCTATAATTAGTTTGAAATATATTTTTGTCTATTGATTGTAGTTTTGGATGTATTTACACTTATACCTCAGGAAATACTGTTGGAGCGACCTCGTGTGATCTCTACAAAAGTGGGGCATGCCTGGGACCTACCTGATAACACTTTTGGTGCTGCATACGCAAGGTTTATGGGATCTAGGAACTTTTCACCAGATGATCGCCCACCAGTGCGATTCATGGAAACTGAAGAGTTAGCATATGTAGCTATGCGTGCTCGCGAGGTGCATGACTTTTGGCACACCCTTTTTGACCTTCCAACAAACCTGATCGGAGAAACATCACTAAAAGTGATCGAGTTTGAACAGATGCTACTTCCCATGTGTTTGATGTCTGTGCTAGGGGGTACAGCAAGGTTTAGTGATAAGCAAAGGAGCTTGTTTTACCAGCATTACTTCCCATGGGCGCTTAAGGCTGGAGCTCGTAGCACAGATCTTATGTGTGTTTACTATGAAAAACATTTTCATGAGGATTTGGAAGATGTTCGTCGTAAATGGGGAATAATTCCAGCTCCACCTCCTCCAAGACCAAATGCAACAATTGTTGTACCTCTTTGAAGAGGAATTGAAACTATTAGAGACTTACCATTATGAACAAATGTAAATATCTTCTATGAGTGTAATAACACTAACCTTTCAGGTTTTTGTGAGCTATTTTCTTTTGCTTCTTGTTTGTACTTGTTAGTTTTAAAAGAGGGATGAAATGTTCTTTTTGTCACACCATTGTTATAGAACCAACCAAATACTTGCTATGAAACCATATTACTACTTATCATTTTAAACCTTTCGTAGTTTTTGTAATGATGAAAAGACAATAATTTGCAATGATATAATACGAAGGTTCAAGCATGTGAAGAAGTGATGCACGAATGCTCCAATGAGGTGTAAGAGGTTAGCTATGGCGTGTCTAGACAGAGGTGGAGGTACTGGGGAAAGGTAATTAAACATGACATGGTACACCTGCAACTTACCGTGGACAGGATATGAAAGTCGAGAACTAGGGTAAAAAATTAGTAAGTAGTCAACAATGTCGAGTTTCCCTTAACAATCACAGATATGAAGTTCAGGCAAGAAAAGCTGTTCAATCAAATGATCAATTAACAAAGGTGGCATATTACACTGAAAGTAACTTTAGTTTCATGGGTGTCAACTGGGACTTTGGACCAAAGCCTTATGCAACTAACCCTTCACAACAACCTGAAGTACTCACAATTACAATTACAACATAGTCTCGAAAGACAAAATGTAAAGAAGTGATAAAACAATTATCCAACTGTAGATTGGAGAATTGCTTAGTTGCTGCCACCGCCGAAGAGATAACCCAAAGAAGATCCACCTCCAGGAGCAGCATGGACTTTGGTAGATGGCCGGTCCTACATCAAGGTAATAGCTCCAGTTAAAACTATACACGTTTATTGAGAAATCAACGATACGATTATACAGGACAAGAATTAATAAGATCCACTCTATTGTAAGAGGCCAAAATTATTTCATCATAATTCAATGGCAAACAGGCAAAAATCATTTCCGAGTAGGAACTAAAGCATATTTATCTGAATGGGATTCTAAATGGCAAGCAAATGCCACAGATCAATCTCAAATCCACAACAATATATTAATAGTCGGTCAGGAAGTCAGCAGCTACCCAAAATGCAAGCTTACAAATTATTCTCACTTCACAACAGGAGAGTTTACATCAATAGAATGTGCTAGCAGCTTATCCTAACCTGAAACACAGCCAGTGAGACCACCTATGATTGCAGCAACAAAGATCCACACTCATAGACTGGTGCAAATGTACCATTTGGGAAAAAATGCTATCAAGAAATACATGACAGGAAAGCTAATAAAACAAGTTCAATACCTGATAGATGTAAATCCAACACACTGTTCCAATTCAATAGTTTGGATGGAAGGATTGTGGTTAAGAAAAGAGAGATCAAGCCTGGAGATAAGTGTTATTAAAAGCCATCGATTCGTCGCTTAAAGCGATGAAGAAATATGAAACAAGGGATTATTGCTTCATGGGTGAAACCATTAAGCTTTTGAGAAGTGCGCAATTCAACTAATGATATGTGCAAAGAGATCCCAATACGAAGCGTTCAGTTATTTAAATCTCAACTTTGAGAAATTAGTTATTTAATTGCAATTTGATTATTATACTATTAATCCACATGTGTTGGTGGTTTTTAATTTTCCGCAACATGTATGCCTAGAAGTGTGTGCAACTTCCCGTTTTTGCTTCAAGCCCCATTGACCTTCTTGTTTTTTATTCACTTTTAGAAACACTGCTGGAGACGAGGTTCCAGCCTGCAAGCTATCTAGTACTCTACCTCGGAACAATCAAAATATTTCTCCAGCAAAGCATGAAAATGAACTAGACATGCATTTCAAAAGACATCATACTAATTGACATGAGGGCAATACCGTGATAAAGTTGCCTGTGTTTTGACCATCTCCCCCAAAATGGTTCCTCGAAGCGGTGCTCTGAATACCAGCAGGAATCTGCTTAGTAGCATCAACTGTAGCAGAAACGGTAGGCTTTGAAGCTGGCTCCTTATTTATTGCCTGCCCTTCACTTTGAACAGCTGGGGCTTTTCCCGTGGTTGATTTTGGCGCCTCACCACTTCCAAATAAGTATCCCAGTGAACTTTGCCCTCCTCCATAGCTGACTCCACGACCCATATCTGTAATTCTCTCTTGTTAAAGAGTCCCAGGAACAACCTGATTCAAGAAACCAGCAAGATGTAGAAGCAGGCCATATACATTAAAGATAAAGAGAAAAACTTTCAAATACGTTAGCGAAAATTTCATGCACCAAGTAACAACATAAAAGAAGAAGCACAGCTGATAATCAAGTAACAGAAATGAGTAAAGCCATTATACTTTGAGCATTAGTGGAGACTGTGACGCTCCTACTAGTCTATTTATAATTCAGAAAAGAAACATCAGTACATCACTGAAGTTGATTAGAATCTTCTTATAACCATATGAATCCACTATGACAATCCTGGTAGAAACCATGAAGAACCAAGAAAATATTAATAGAGCTTTAAAGGTTTTGAAGTCTGCATTCTCTTTGCAGTTCAACAAGGGAAACTTGGAGAGTGACATATATGGTCAACCACATACCAGAAGAAGAATACAACTATTTTGTCAACATTAGCATCCTTGAGCATGCAGGGAGAACGAAAAGAAACACAAGAAACAGAGATATAATCTTAGTCACAACGAGAAGAGAAATACTCACAAGTCACTTACCAATCATCTTTCCCTCCTTTGAATTAAACCAAAATCACCATTATTTTTTAAGATCTAAATCAAATAAAGAGCTCTTGTCTCTGAGACAATTTCAGACTTGTATATTCTAAACCTATGGGTAAAAGGGACCTTTCCACTCTCCCTTCTTTAGTGCGTTCCTTTTTAGTTTTTGAGCTCTTCCTAGGCTCCACATTTTCTATTTTTCCTTTATGACCTTGGCGCCTAATTGTTCCGACCTCGGGGATGTGGTTGGTGATTGGTAAAAGTGGCTGGGAAGTGTCTCTTTCATCTCCTCTTACCTCTAACGGCTAGAGGTGAGTGGAGAAACTTGTCAATTCTCCTATGCTCCATATTTTCTCCTAAACTATCACTAAATTTCTTACCACCTTTCCCATTAAAAATGAATCAGGATCCCCCTAGTGCTAACCGAACTACTCATCACTCCTCCAATCCTTGCCCCACTAATTCATCAACACCTTTCCTAAACATACACCATGTCTACGTTCTCTTCCATCAGCCCTAAACAACTGAAGGAAGTTCATCTCCCACTCATACAGAGACTCCCTGAAGTCCTAATACCCCAGATCTCTTGTCAAAAGCAATACCATCCCATCATCCACACTCTCCCTTTCTGAATCAGTAATCTTTTACTTGACAACTACTTCAACACAAGCCTTAACCATCAAGAATTAACACTCACTATTACTATTTTCATCAAACACTGGTTCTCTTCTCAATTGTTAAAACAACTAAATTACTTCTTAAAGCAAAACCCAAAAACCTCATAACAATGACAGAACAACCAAACAACAACAAATTAACAAGCACACAAACCCAAACTCAAATTCATCACAAAAATCAAACATTCAACAAAAAAGAATCAACACCCCAGATCTCTCATCAAAACCAATAGCATCCTCATCACTCACCCCCGCCCCCCTTTCTGAATCAGTAACTCTTTACTTTCAAAACTCAGAAGCAAGCCTTAATCACCAAGAATTAACACCCATTATCACTATTTTCATCAACCACTGGTTCCCAATTGAAAAAGACAACTAATTTGCTTCTTCAAGCAAAACCCAACAATGAATTATCAACCCCACAACCCAAACTCAATTTTATCACATAAAAATCCAATCTTTCAACAAAAAAAACACCAAAAAAGGCTCAGATTCCCATAACTTTGAATCAAAATCACACATACACACACCTCAAACACACAAATAGAGACAAACCCATATACATAAATCTGAATTTTTCTAGGAGATCTGAGAGTTAAAGCTTTTCCGATTACCTTTGATTCTTTTGGATCAGATCAGTATTTGGATGTGAAGAAGAAATGGAAGTACAGTATATTGCCTCTCTTGTTCACCTATAATTATTAGTATTACTTTTGTTTCAAAAATAAAAATAAAAACAATGATGGAGCTTTGCTAGAGAAAATATACAATATGGTCCCCCCATTGTTTTTTATTTTTGAATAGATGTTCGGTATTTGGTATTCATATTAAAAATATGTTATTTTGATATCTAGTATTTATATTGGAGTACTAACTGAATTCAAATCATGTATTGTCAGGTCTATTTTGAGGGTGATGCTCCTAACACGATTCTCTTGATTAAGGGTGAACTTGGAGCAATGTATGTTGTCCACTAAAAATAAGTACCAATAAAATTTTCTCCATATTCAAAACTTGAATTCGAGACCTTTCATTAAAAGTAGACTTGGAGCAGCGTGTGTTGTACTCACCTACAAGGATTGTGGAGGATTGGTAAGTATTCTTTCATCCTTAATCAAAAGGTCTCAAGTTCGAGTCCCCTAGGTACGAAGTATCCTTTGATAGGAAGCGTTTTACTCCCAATATGGAATTTTTCGGCGCGAATCTGGATTCAGTCAGGCTGCTTCTTCCTTAACCAGTTAAGAGGTCTTAGACTCGAATCCTGGTTATGAAAAAATCTTTGGTAGGGAGTATTTTCCTTCGAATGGAGCCCTACACGACGCAAATTCAAAATATTCGAACTCTAATGCAAGTACCAAACACCGAATAGAAGAAAAGAGAGAGAGAGACTCATATTTAGAATCATGTACATTTTTTTTTATATATGTGCAAAATAGACACAAAAAATAAATTATCTCTTGATTTTTTTAATTGGACAAGTATTGTTGGACAACTATTTTTAGTATATCGGATAACTATTATTGGACGGAGGAAGTTGTATTTTTATATTCAAGAAAAGACATTGTGAAGTTAATTATCCTTTGTCCTAGTACAAAATGTATCTAACAAAATCCAATCATTCACCAAAATATATTAAGGAAAAAGAACATACATGTTCTTTCCATTTACTAAATTTACATAGCCTAAAGATGAAAAAATAATTCAAACTTCATAGATTGTGGACTCTATTTATAGCCCTAGATGAATAATTTGTGAAACACACCTAATTCAATATTTTAGCACATCTCATCTTAGGTAAAATGGCCAATTACTCATTCACTTTATTCATGTCGCTCTCCTTTGTTGTTGCATCAGGTACTTTAGACCTATATAATTTCACTCGAGTCGATCTGATTCTTAACATAACATCTCATAAATAATTATTCAGTTCAAACAAACGCTCGATATAATAATAATAGTAAGACTCCTGTAAAATTTTCGCGTCATGATTATTTTAATATTTATGATTTATTTTTTCTTATGTATATGTATAGGTTCAATGGTGCTAGCAAGCAATGAAGACCCATGCTTAACTTATTTGGGTCCATGTGAAAGCCATGATTGTGATGATTTCTGTTGTAAAAAGAAATGTATAGACATGTTCTACACAAGAAGACCAAATCCAGTTTGTGAGAAAATACCTGGAAATTCAACTCGTTTATGCAATTGTTACCATGATTGTGATTTAACTAATTAAAGTTTATTAAGATTAATGTTGTTCATGTTTTAGAAATATGAACACTTTAATTGTTATTATTGGTTTGGATGTCATTGTACTTTGAATTAAATGTTATCTTAATAATATATTATAATACTATATAGTAGTGCCCATCTTTCATTTGCTTTTATTTTCTTCTTTTTATATTTTGGGAGTTATCTGTTGCTGATGAATGTCGTTCTCAAAAATGAATTCTACAATGTATGAATCAGAACTAAGTCAGGTTTTGTTAGAGTGGAAAACCTAACCCCCAATGTGGAGGTAGAGAATATTATATATAGACAAAATATTATCTAAGTATTACATAAGTGGTATAGAAGAATAAGTAAATTACAATATGTGTACAAATAGGTTAAGTAACTCTAATACCCCCCTTCAAGCGAAACGGTGGTGGACGAAGGCCAAGCATTGCGCGGAAAGATTCAAACTGAGGCCGAGGAAGACTCTTGGTAAAGATGTCAGCCACCTGAAGCGTGGTCGGGACAAACTTAGTGTAGAGTTTACCAGACGACACAAGCTCCCGAATGAAGTGATAGTCCAGATCAATGTGTTTCGCCCTCTTATGAGACACAGGATTTTGTGTGAGAAAGAGTGCACTCCGATTGTCACATAGCAGCGTGGGGCGATCAGGAGGCAAGGCATGGAGCTCGCGAAGCAAGTGAGTGATCCATACAATTTCAGCCGCAGTATTCGCCATGGCTCGATACTCCGATTCACAACTGGAGCGGGAGACAGTCGGTTGTTTCTTAGCACTCCAGGATACTAAGTTTCCACCAAGGAAAATAGAGTAGCCATAAGTAGAACGGCGAGTTTCGAGACATCTGGCCCAATCAGCATCCGAGTAACCAAGAATAGAGACATTATGCGGCTTGGTGAACAACAGGCCATAGGCAAGTGTGCCTTTGACATACCGAAGAATGCGCTTGACACACTGGAAATGAAAAACAGTCGGTGTCTGTAAGAACTGACTAACCTGGTTCACTGCATAGGACAGATCCGGACGAGTAATGGTAAGGTACTGCAATGCTCCGACTAGAGACCGATAATGAGTTGGATCCTGAAAAGGATCACCAGCGGTGATGAAGGACTCATGAGGAGCTAAGGGGGTGTGCACAGGCTTAGAATCAAGCAAAGCAGCACGTTCAAGGATATCACGAGCATACTTGGATTGGCTGAGAAATAACCCATTATCAGTATAGGTCACTTCAAGACCAAGAAAATAATTGAGAGCTCCAAGATCTTTAATAGCAAACTCCTGGTGTAGACGAGAGATAAACGCAACCATGAGGTCAGTTCGGTTTCCAGTGAGGATTAAATCATCAACATAGACGAGCAGGTACATAATGCAGGAGGAGCGTTTGAAAACAAACAGAGATGTATCTGAGCGACTGCACGTAAAACCATTGTTGAGAAGGAATGAACTTAATCGCTGAAACCAAGCACGCGGAGCCTGCTTGAGGCCGTATAACGCTTTGTTCAAGCGACACACATGATCAGGAAACCGAGGGTCTGCAAAGCCAGGGAGTTGTTCCATATGAACAACTTCATTCAGATGACCATGCAAGAAGGCATTTTTGACATCAAGCTGATGAAGCTTCCAATTGTTGATAACGGCAAGAGATAAGACAATTCGTACCGTAGAAGCCTTAACCACCGGACTAAAGGTGTGGGAATAATCTAAGCCAGGGATTTGAGTGAAGCCTTGAGCCACCAGTCGCGCTTTGAAACGTTCAACAGACCCGTCTGAGTTGTACTTAGTGCGAAAAACCCATTTGGAACCAACAACATTACTGGATTGCGGACGAGGCACCAAAGTCCACGTAGCATTTTGAGTTAGAGCGGACATTTCCTCATGCATTGCAGCCATCCACTGTGGGTGCTTAGCAGCCGACTTGAACCCTCTTGGTTCAGAAGAAGCAAATAAAGCGCTAAAGAGGCGATGAGTTTCAAGATGAGCTAAGTTGGCTTGATGTCGAGTGGAAGGTTTAAAAATGCCTGCCTTGGACCGAGTTACCATGGGATGAACTGCTGGAGTGGACACTGATGCAGGGAGCTGAGGTGGAGCCAAAGAATCACCTAAATCGGCAGCCATAGTCGGCAGAGATGGGGCAGCAGGTTGTTGCGAGGGAAGGTCGACCCGAGACGATGTGGAAGGAACAAGGACTGGCGGCACTGCAGCGGGTGAAGCATCAGACGGAACAGTATGTAATGGCTGGGATACTGCCGGGTTATCACTGTGAAAACCATCCAAACAAGGAGGACATAGAGAAGGCAAATGCGTTGAGGCTGGCGAAGACGAAGAACTAGTGATCACGGAGGATTCTGCCGGCATGGAAGACGGCTCCAAAAGGTTGAGAGATGCAAGGAGTTTAAGTCCGTTGATGAAGTAACGCCCGAAAAAGGTAAAGAGTGCTCATCAAAACGAGCATGGCGAGTAACATAGATGCGAGACGTTGCCGGATCAAGACACCGATAACCTTTGTATTGAGAGCTATAACCGATGAAGATGCACGGAAGACTTCTTGGAGATAACTTGTGATTTGTATAGTCTCGAAGATATGGAAATACTCGGCAGCCATAGACCTTGAAGGTACGATAATTGGGCTTCTCAGAAAACAAGAGCTCAAAAGGAGACTTGTTGTTCAAAACCTTCGAAGGTAGACGATTTATGATATAAACAGCGGAGCTGAACGCATCTACCCAATAAGAGGTAGGAGCATTTGCATTAAAAAGCATGGCCAAACCAGTCTCCACGATGTGACGGTGTTTTCTCTCAACTCTGCCGTTTTGCTGGGGCGTATACGGACAAGATAACCTGTGAAAAGTGCCATTTTCTTCAAATAGTCGACGAGCAGTGTGATTAACAAACTCTGTGCCTCCATCACTTTGAAAAACCTTAATTTTTCGAGAAAATTGAGTTTGCACAAACTTCATGAAAACAGACAAAACAGCAGCAAATCCAGACTTGGTTTTGAGAGGATAAAACCAAGTGAAGCGAGAGTAGTCATCAACAAAGGCCACATAATACCTATAGTTATCAGTAGATGTAATAGGCGCAGGGCCCCACAAATCACAATGTATTAAGTCCAAAGGATGCAAAGATCGTTTATTATTTAAATCAAATGACAAACGGTGTCCTTTAGAGAGTTGACAAGAAGAGCAAATGACTGGTTTGGGTAAAATAGAAGTAACAGACAAAGAACCTAACTTATGTAAAAGTAAAACAGTATCAAAGGCAACATGCCCTAAACGACTATGCCAAAGTTCATAAGATGCCTTCAAACTTGAATTTGTAGTAGCCGCCAAAGCTTGATGTTCATTATGCAAAACATATAGCCCATTCTCACATTTGCCTCGAGTTAGAACCTGTTTCGTTTTTCTGTCCTGAATCTGAAAAAACGATTTGGAGAACAAAACATCCACCGGATTATCATGTGTTAGTTTACTAATGGACAAAAGATTCTTGGCAAGATGTGGAACAACCAGAACATCACGCAAGTGCAGATTATTAGAAACAGTAGAGGAACCCGTATGAGTGATAGGAAGAGCAGTACCATTTCCAAATGTCACGTTAGCATTGCCGGAGTATGGAGAAGCATGAGGAACACTTGGTGAAGACGAAGTCATGTGATCAGTGGCCCCGGAATCAACATACCAATCAGGGGCAGCAGTAGTGACATGACATTGGGCATTGAACGCTTGAGCCAAGTTTGCGTCACGAGAGGCAGCTTGAGCGGCAAAGGTAGCAAGAGTGGGACAAGCACTTGCATAGTGGCCATCAGTACGACATAATTGGCAGTGAGGGGGCCTGCGGCCACGACCACGACCACCCGAACCACCACCGCCTCTGTTAGAGCGACCACGGCCGCTGACGAGAGAGGACTGCCGAGGCGACTGGGCAGTGAAGGCAGCAGGCAGCGAGGATGCGGCACCATGAAGGGATTTGAGAAAAAGTTCATGACTCTCCGCCTGTGAGAGTAAGTCGCGAAAGGTAGGCGCCGGTTTGGTGGCACGAATGGCAGTGGAGAAAGTCTCAAAAGAGGCTCCTAAGCCGCATAAAAACCAATGAAGTTTATCGATATCATCAACAGGCTGACCAATGGCAGCCAACTGATCACAAACGGATTTAAATTGACGACCAAATTCAGCAACAGATAATGAACCTTTGACCAATTGACGAAGTTGATCGCGCAGATTATGGACGCGTTCAACAGAAGAATTGCTATAGGCAGATTCAAGCGCAACCCAGATTTGGCGGGCTGTTGTGAGACCCAAAATTTCAGAGACCGCCTATTCCGTAAGGGAAGAATTAAGGATAATAACAGCCCGTTGATCAATGACAAGCCAGGCATCATAAAGAGGATTCAGAACCTCGTTGCCATCCGTAAGAAGAGACGATGGAGGAGCTACGGAGGACCCATCAACATGATCCAATAAGCGTTGATAAGAAAGTAGGGGCAACATCTGATTTTTCCAATAGAGATAATTGGTGGAGGAGAGCTTAATTGTAATCATGTGTAAAACAGTGGCAATGGGAAGAGTGGCATCGCTGGTGGAGGAGGCAGCCATGAACGAATGGAGAAGAGGGGAGAGGAAAAGCGAAGGAAGAAGAAGAAGAGAGGAGGCAGCAGCGAGAGAGGAGCGGCGGCGGGAGGGTAGAAGTAGGAAAGATTAGGCTGATACCATGTTAGAGTGGAAAACCTAACCCCCAATGTGGAGGTAGAGAATATTATATATAGACAAAATATTATCTAAGTATTACATAAGTGGTACAGAAGAATAAGTAAATTACAATATGTGTACAAATAGGTTAAGTAACTCTAATAGGTTTTAATCAGAGGCGTATCCAGAATTTCGAAATGAGGGGTGCACTATTGTAAAAGGTGAATCTAAGATGTAAATTTGATCGGATATATCTATACATATATAAGATTCAGATTTCTAACCTTATTTAGAGAGGTGCACCCAATCATTGTCACATAATATGATACTCCGAGTATGGGTTCACACATCTATATTTCAATATTTTAAAAAAAAATATAACACTATTATATATGATCTCGAGAGGGGAGCATGGGTTCACGTGAACCCGGCGACCCCCCACCCCCTTAGATACGCCCCTGGTTTTAATGCAGACATCAAACATCGTGTGAAATTTTTTTCTTAAAAACAAAAAAGCAAAGAAACTCTGTTTTGCATAAGATGGCCATAAGTTTCATTTTTTGCATTCTAACCCCTTCGGTTAAACTCTAAGAAGTATAGGGATTAGAATGTCAAATCGGAACAAGTATAAGAGTAGCTAGTACAATTGTATCAAACAAAATTTAATCTTTGACTAAAATAAATTAGTAAGAAAATCATATTCTTGTCTAATTAATTCAAACTTCACAGATTATGTACTCTATATAATATTTATATCCCTAGATGAGCAAATTGCTATAATATTATATCCCTAGATGAGCAAATTGCAGCATACTTTGGTTATTCAATTTATTAGAAGAATAACCAATTCCTCAACCACTTTGTGCTTTTTGCTCCTCATTATTGCATTAGGTATGCTATATGTTATGCCCCGAGTTTATATTCTAGACGTGATCGGCACTCAAGAATCATTGCTGGTCCCCAAGCGAACATTGAGTCTGGTTGACTGTGACACATATGACTCAATAGAATATGTGGAAACTTTAATAGATGAGCATTTAAAACATTTAAAGAACATTTAAAACAACATCTAAAAATACTTAACATAAACATTAAGTGTTTAATAAAATATCTAAGAAAAATACTGGAAATCGTCTAACTCTGCCTGTCCATGAAAACCTCTATTATCTAAAGATTGATATCGAGCGAGACCCACAACACCTCAAAACCCTATTACTAAAGAGCAAAAAAAATTAAGTCCTCCGAAAGCTGACGAGTAGATGAAGTGATTTCAATGGAACACATGTTGATGATCCTAAATACCTGAATCTGTATCATAAAAGGATGAAGGTCGAATAACATCAGTAGATTGAATGTACGAGTATGTAATATGTCTGGATAAACAAATAACTGAAGTGAAGGTCTGAAAGCAACTTAACTAAATTAATACATGAATATGAAGTGAAAACCATTTAAGTTTTACAATAAGATATGTAATAAAAACAATATGAAAATGATATACTTTATTCTATGGGGAGTTTCTCCAACCGACAACCATCACTATGAGCCTAGCGATGATACGACGCTTCACCCACGTTGCAAGGGCTATCCTATACTTTGACGGAGCATAGGATGCTAACTATAACTGTGGATCCATCCAATAAGCCTTCTTGAGGTAGTGGGGAGTCGCTCGAAAAGTCTGTACAATCCTATCCTACGCTGGCTACGTAGTTTTATGGGATTTCGAGTTAAAAATAGACTCTTACCAATTCGGTGTTGATACTAATCTAAAAAATAATCAATATCAATATGCTCAATCACCCTTTATAAAGAAGGGACTATTACTTTACTTTACTTTCACTTTTCTTTACTGAAGTACTAAACATCAATTATACTCTTTCTCTTTCTCAACTGCCAAAGAGTACATATGAAACCATTTGATTCTTTCTTTAAAACCATGTTAATTAAAACAAATACAGCTCAATACTATTATATCACCTTCTATTATCTTGTTGTAGTTCATCTTGTTTGCCTGAATTTTATATTATTAATATACAAAAATTTTATTAACATTTGGACAATATTATCAAATATGTAATACTCAAATATTCATTACAATCTGATTTGTTAACATTATTATCAATTTTTAACGATTATCTTCTTTAACAAAATATTTTTCACTCGCCAATAAAACATTGAAAAAAATTGACTTGTATCTCCAAAATACATTTTAAAAAATCGTTCTCATCATACTAAATAGACATACATGTGCTAACAAATATATAATAATAGATATATTTGAAACTCAATTAATATACCATAACAACAACATCATATTCAGTGTCTTCTTGCAGTATCAAGTGATGTTGAGTAACATTATTCTGAATTGTTTATAATTGAATAATATTATACTTTTATTTATATTGAGAAATATAACTATTGAAGTTGCAACTCTATTTTTGAAAAATGCAAATTAGGTCACTACATTTGTTATCATTTAAGAGGCAAAAAGTCAAGTTCATAAAGAAAGAGATTAGAGTGTCATTATTTCTTTTTACTTCAATTTTAAATTTTTTAAAATTATCAGTATATATAACTTAAATCTATTAGTATTTTTATATTCAAGGAAAGACATCGTAAAGTCAATTATCCTCTGTCCTAGCACAAAATGTATCTAACAAAATCCAATCATTCACCAAAATATATTAAGGAAAAAAAAAATCACATATTCTTTCCATTTTATTTAATTTACATAACCTAAAGATGAAAAAATAATAGATTGTGCACTCTATTTATTGTCCTAGATGTATATCTCCTCTTAGGCAAAATGGCTAATTGCTCATCCACTTTATTCATGTTGCTCATCCTTGTTGTTGCATCAGGTACTTTAGACCTATAATTTTTCTCGAGTCGATCTATTTTTTTTTAACATAACATCTCATAAACAATCATTCAATTCTAACAAACGCTCAATATAATTCTCATGATTTTTTTTTATGCATATGTATAGGTACAATGGTGCTAGCAAGCAATCCAAAAAAAATAGACAAATGCATGACTTATTTAGGTCCATGTGGAACCAAAGATTGTGATGTTAATTGTTGTAGAGATAAATGTTTGCAACAGTTCAAAGACAAAAATCCAAATCCATTTTGTGAGCTCATACCAGTTGGAGTTAGTTCATGCAATTGTTACCATTCTTGTCCTTAGTTAATTAAAATTAACTAAGATTTATGTTGTTCATGTTTTAGAAATATGAACACTTTAATTGTTATTATTGGTTTGGATGTCATTGTACTTTGAACCAAATGTTATCTTAATAATATATTTATAATACTATATAGTAGTGTGCCCATCTTTCAATTGCTTTTATTTTCTCTGATCTGAGTCAAAAATATATTTTCTTATCATTAATTGCCTCATATTTATTATTTATATTTGTCCTTTTTTAGCATGGATTTTATGGATTGTGCTAAATAGTGTATTTTATTTGTAGGATTAAATTGGTACAAAGTTGAAGAAATTTGGAGCTAAAATGAATTAATTATGAAAGATTGAAGAAGGAAAATCAAGCAGGCAGCTTAATGGATTAAATTGAATATTATATTAATATTTATATATATGGAAAGTTTGAGGCGGCACAGTTTCAAGTAGGAATCCAATTCCGTTTTGGTTTTGGGTTCCTAATTTGTTTTGGACTCAGTTATTTTATTCAGGGTTTTCAACATCTATAAATAGTCCATAGAAATAATTATTGGGGATAGGGGGGAAAGAAAATACTTTTTAAGGAAGACACTTTGTAAGGAAAAATTGTCAATACTTTTTAGGGTTCTTTTCTTCTTCTTTTTCTTAGGTATTAGTAGCTAAAGACCCTTGTTCTGGGGCTGCGGCCATGGGTAATTGTTGAACATCGTTTGTTTTGAATTAATGTTGGTTATCGCTTAAATTACTTTTGTGTTCTTGTTTTAGTATTTCATGCTAGGCCACCATAGAAATAAATCTATTGTCTATTCTTGGACTCGAGAGATGAAGAGGTAGATAGACCAGAGAATGCAAAGAGCTTGTTCTAACTTTGTTTAGATTCGTGTTCAGGAGTGACGCCCGGACGAACACCTCGCTTGGTTACGAAACAGGACGAAATATAAATGCTCGCCAATTAGGACTGCCTATCCCCGCTCAACGATGTAGTTAGACAGCTAGTTGGAGTAGGCGATTAGAGGTCGAGAGATCATGATCATAAAATCAACCCTGTAAATCAGTAATTTGATAACCTTAGTTAATTCATTACATGAGATGCGATACATGAAACCCTATGCATGTTGCAGCCCTGGAATTGTCGCAATCACTGTAAGTTAATCTTAGTATTTAATTCTTGCATTCTTTTATTTCTTTTGACACTCTTAAATAAATAATTAGACTAGTATAATTTAGTAAATAGTTAATTGACAAGTCTCTGTGGGTTCGATATTCCGGTTCTTAAAGAGCCACTTATTACTTCTGCGACCACGTACACTTGCGTGTGCAATTGGAAGCAACATTCTCCTTTTAATATAAAGATGGTGTGAAAAAAAAATATATCAAGGAAGTTGTCTGTTATTGGTGAATGTCGTTCTCAAAAATGAATCCTGCAATATATGAATCAGAACTAAATCGGATTTTAATGCAGACATCAAACATTAGGTGAATTTTTTATTTTTTTAAAAAAACTCTATTTTGCATAAGATGGTGATAAGTTTCATTTTTTTTTTTGCATTCTAACCCCTTCAATTAAACTCTGAGAAGTATAGGGATCAGAATGTCAAATCAAAACAAGTATAAGAGTAGTTGGTACAATTGTATCAAACAAAATTTAATCTTTGACTAAAATAAAGTAATGAGAAAATCATATTCTTATCTAATTAATTAAAACTTCACAAATTATGCACTCTATATAATATTTATACCCTTAGATGAACAAATTACAACATAATTTCATTATTCAATTTATTAGAAGAATGACCAATTCCTCAACCACTTTGTGCATTTTGCTCCTCCTTATTATTGCATTAGGTATGCTATATGTATTATTCAATATTATTTTTCTTTGAGTCGGTTTAATTTTTAACAAGTCATCTCGAAGAACAATAATTTAATTCAGATAAGCGCTTGATATATTAATAGTAAGATGACTATAAGATTAATTAGACATTTGTCTAATCTTGTACCTATACATATATGGTAAAAATTAGGTGAGACGATTACTTTTCAGATCTGCTATGAGTTTTAGCCACCATTTGAAAAATCATAGGAAATTAAATAGCCACACTATATGCAAAAAATAAAATTCGGATTAAAATAACTCTACTCAAAACACGAAAGAACTTATAAAAGTTTTAAATCCATGATACGTTTTTCGATTGAACTTAAAATGGTTTGAACCCCATAAATTCTTCCTTGATCAATGAGTTTCACTTAGCTTGTTAAACTTTTGAATTCTAGTAGCATTTGTTGGACTTGTTTCGTGATTTAGTTGAGGGTATTTTTGTTTAAAAAAATTTCTCGAGAGCGACTAAATACTAAACTATATATCTCACTTTATTGAGTTTTATACCCGAACTAATAGTCTAGTCAGTATCTAGTTGTGTTTCACTAATCATTGAGTGATAGTTAAAATATGAAACTCCAAAAACTATGATAGTTTTAAATATATTTTTAACCCTTTAACTCCTTGAAATAATAGGTAATGTTTGGTATAAAATGTCAACATTGACTATTTACCTATTTCGTGTCATAATATCTTGTTAGTATATAATATTTTTGCATCATGCTTATTTTAATAGAAAAAATTATAGCTCAATATCTTTCTGTCATCTATTTTATAAAATACGTACACAAGAACATATTCATACATAATATATACAATCAAGATATATCAATAGTGTATACTTCAGTCATGTTGATAAACCAGATGATCAAAGAATACATTTACGAAAATTTCTCATTTTAATATATATTTTATTTTCCTAATAGGTTTAGTGGTGCTAGCAAGAAAAGATGGTGTACCAAATGAAAAGTGTATGACTAATTTGGGACTCTGTGCTGGGGAGTCTTGTGGCTCACAATGTTGTCAACAAAAATGTTTTGAGTTTTTTCAGTTTAAAAATCCAATTGCAATTTGTCAATTAGTGCCTGGATTTTATTTATGTAATTATTATCATGATTGTGATAAATTAAACTAAGATTAATGTTCATGTTTTAGAAATGTGAAATGTGATAACTCACATAATTATTACTATCGTTTATATTTATTTGATGCGTCTGATAATCTTCTATTATCTTGTTATAACTCATATTGTTCGCCTGAATTTTATATTACTATTCACTATTTCTAGTTTTCTACTAACATTTGGACAATATTATCAATATGTAATACGTAAATATTCATTAAAATTCATTTTTTTAACATTATTACCAGTCTTTAACAAATATTTTTTAAACAAAATGCTTCTCATTCTCCAATAAAATATTGAAAAATGTCTCCAAAAAAGTTGTTTTAAACTTTTTTGTTACTTGTATTCAAAGAATATTTTTTGAAAATTTTTTCTCGTCATGCTAAATAGATATCTGTGTGTGCTAACAAATATATTTGAGATTAAATTATATATATACAACAACAACATATCGCGTGTCTTCTTATAGTATCATATTGATGTTGAAATTATAAATAGAAACAAAATTCCTCTTTTATTTCTGATTTTTCCTTTTCTTTAAGTAAATTATTCTAGATTGTTTGTAATTGAATAATACTATACTTTTATATATTAGTATTGTTTTGTAATTAAATAATACTATACTTTTATATATTAGGATTGTTTATAATTGAATAATACTATACTTTTATATATTAGGATTGTTTGTAATTGAATAATACTATATTTTTATATATTATATTGAGAAACATAACATTGAAGGTACAAGTCTATTTTTGAAAAATGCAAATTAGACCATTACACTCATTATTATCTAAGAGGAAAAACAGTCAAGTTTTTAGAGAAAGAGATTAGAGTGCAATAATTTTTTTTATACTTTTGAAAACTTAAAATAAGAATTATTATTTTTTAATTTATTATATATATAGAACTCTCTTATGGTCTTGACATTGCTTGAGTTTAATAGTTCAAAATATTTTGGTACTCAAAAGGAAAATGTCTCTCATCTCACAAACTCTTTTGATTTTTCTATTTCTCATTTTTGGATCAGGTAATTCACATTTTTATTTATTTTGTCCATTTTAATTTGTTTGGCCTATTTTGATTTATACAGAGTTTAAAAAAATAAAGAAGACATTTAAATCTTATGGTCTAAATATTAAAGATATGTCAAAACTCAAATGTACTGAAATATCCTTTAGTCTTGTGGTCTTAAATTTCATGTGTAAAATTAAAATTAAAAAGTTGCTAAAAAAAAAGGAAATGATCATTCTTTTTTAAATCGACTAATATGAATACATCCAACGAATTAATCTTGTACTATATGTATATAAAAAAACCGCGTTACGTTATAATTATTTTAACATTTATCATTTTATATATATATGTATATATAGGTCTAATGGTGCTAGCAAGCAAAAATGCAATACTAAAAGGGGCTTGCTTGACTTATTTGGGCATATGTGGTGCAAGTTGTGACAAAAAATGTTGTGAAGAAAAATGTATTAATAGTTTCCAGGATAAAAATTCATATTCAATTTGTGAGAGATTGCCTGGAAATCCAGGTCGTTTATGTAATTGTTATCATGATTGTTAATTAATTAGAGTTTAAGATTAATGAAATGAAATGGGATTTATCATATGATTATGTCATTTATGTTTAATTGTTGTTGGTGGTTTTGATGCTATGGCTTAAATATGTTATTGAGCTTTGAGAAAAGGTTTATTTACGTCATTCGTTAAAAGTTTAGCTTATCTATGTCATTTCTGTTTGAGAAAAGGTTCATCTATGCTATTGTTTGTTAACTGAAATGGCATAGATGATTACTAAATTTTTTAACGGATGACATAGATAAGTCTTTTCTCAAACGGAAATGACATATTTGAGCCTTTTTCTTTTAAAATAATTTAATTAATGACGTGGCCGAATCATAATTGACCACGTTTAAAAAATGGTTTTGCAGAATTTTTTTTAGTTAACAAATAATGACATGGATTTGAACTATTCTGAACATTATTCAGAATTGATTTTACGTTTTATTTTTTGTATATCACCCGTGGTTCATTTCTAGGTTTCTAACTAATCTAAATTTGTATCACGTAAGGTCTATTAAAGAGGAACAAATTTCTTATCATGATTTTATTATTTATGAGCTTGAACTTCAGACCTCTTGTTATATAAGGGAAGGGATCCTATCTATCCCTCACAACTCTTAGCGGTAGAAAATGATTTTCTCATCGTACATTTTTCTGCTAGTGGTGCAAAGGAGATAAATCATCCATACTTAATTAAGTAAAACAATAATAACAATATATTCAGTATAATCGATCTCACGAGTAAGGTCTGAAAAAAAGTAAAGTATACATACGCAGACCTTATCCTTACCTTAGAGATAAAAAGGTTGATTCATATAGACTTTCGGCTCAAGTAAAACATCTCAACTAAATATTGGGCTGATCAAATTATATGAGTGTATAAAAAGATATATCATGTAAGATATATGTTAATAAATACTTTTTAAAGATTTGATCGTGCATTATATATACGTAAAAATATACCATAATAAACACATATAGACATGTCACACTAATTAAAATTTAAAGAGCATGGGATTAATCATTATTTTTTCTTTATGTATCTTCAATTTAAGATTTAAAATCTAAAGTAATCTTCATTATTCGAATTGAGTAATTTATTGTTTTTTCTACCACCTTTTTTAAGGATATTTTATTTTTCAATTTTGGATCTATGATTGATACTTTCCTTAATGAATAAAATAACAATTAAAATAAATCATAAATGGAGTCCAACAATTTGTGAATTATATAACTCAAAGTGAAATTGTATTCTCTCAAACATCAAATTAAAAGGATTGTTTACATATTATTATACTCAAAAGTCAAAAGAAGATGGCAATGATCACATCAACTTTTTTCATTTTTCTATTTCTCATTTTCCCAACAGGTGATGATATACTTTTTTTGGAATTGTATTTCTAGCCTTTATTCTTTGTTTTGGTGATTTCTATATTCCAATTGAAAATTTTAGCAATGATTAATTCATATATTATATACAAATTGTTCTTTGTTTCTTTTAATTATTTATATACATAACTCATATCCATCCTTAAAATTTAGTGGAATCATCAAAACTCAAAGGTTCGTGAATCTCAGTACAAGGACATTTTAAATAGTCTTGCAAAATGGTACGGAGACATTTGTACTGCTCTTCGAGAGACTACAAGACAATAGGAAAACTCAATTCTTTCTTTCCTTCGTAAAGGTTTTTTAGCTTATAGAAACTTGGTCTTGTTAGCACTTAATTCATTGTACTTTTACAATTATGGGTTCAAATATACTATTTGGTGAAAGTTTTATGAGTTTTCACATAATAATCAATAATAACTCTATATCAAAAATATTGCGTTCAGATGATCCACTGAGAATTTGCCCCTGATTGAAAGTTTGAGATATCTCACTTGCTGAACCAACTCAGTATCACCTTCACTATATATAAAAATTCTTTTATACTGTTAGCACAAAAACCTCAATCATCTTTTGAGTGGCTAATGAAACTTTTTTATTGTTTTTTTTACTTCATATAGGCAAAGTGGGAGCTATCAACATGGCATTGACACCCAAGAAAGTAATAGTAGATCAAGAAGAAAAAGTTGATAAAATATTGCAAGAAGTAGAAAGAAGGCAACAATATCAATGTTTGGCTCAATTGGGGCCATGTAACACTAGATATTGTGATGAAGCATGTTGTACTAGGGCATGCTTTAATGATTATAATGGACTTAATCCTTTGCCTAATTGTGATAAAATTCCTGGTCTTGCTGTTAGACTTTGTTCTTGTTACCATGATTGTTAACAACATTAGAACATTGTTCATACTAATTATGTAAATAAGATTGTATCTTTAATTTCTTCCAAAAATTATGTTCCTATTCTTTTTTTTTCTTTTAAATAATCGTCTTGTATTCGAAATTTACAGATCTAATTAATTCAAAAATCACATCGCGTATAGCTCATAAAATGTTTTACATAGTTTCATAAGAACACCTTTCACTTTTACATTCTTGATAGACAGTGGCAAAGTCAAACTTTTCACTAAGAGAGTTCAAAATATAAAGAAGTAAACACACGAAGAACCCAAAAGGATTCAATATTTATTGTATATACATACAATTTTTTTACTATTTTAATCATGTATAAACAGTATAGTTTTCTGTCGAAAGGATTCAGATAAACCCCTTGGTCCTACCTGGCTCCCTGGTCATCTCATTCAACAATAAAGAAAGAAATACTCAAGTAAGTTACAAAAAAATACAAACAAAGTGAATTATATGAAGTTTTCAAAAAGATTTCATGCTATATATGTGTGTGATGATCATGTATTTGGTATGTACATATATAGGAACATGTCTTGGGACAAAAAAATTGTGATCTTGGCTAATATTCATCTATGTTTTAGATGGTTTTGAGATTTATTTTTGGAGGAATGTTTGAAATTTCTACCAAAATCTTGTGAAGAGCTTGAGGTTTCGATAAAAAAGGCGAATGATCGGAACCTTTAATCTGGAAAACTTGTTCTGGTTGATTTGAATCTATCATAACTTCTTGAAGAGATGCAGGAATTGCAAAATCATCTTGTGTTTTGACATAAAATCTTGGAATTGAACCATAATTTGTTGAAGAAAGTGAAAGTTTCTCTGTTAATGGTCCAAATGGAACTTGTCTCATTGATACTGATGCTAATTCAACATCCTGAAAATGTCAAAAATGTTGTTACACTCGTGTCAGATCATCCACGACACGTATCTGTTTACATTTTTGAAGAGTCTGAACAACATAGATAAACACGATCAATACCTTAGTAGGAGTTTGATTAAATAATACTTCCTTGAGCAATGACTTGTCATAATCTATTGATGTTGGAGGTTGATCCTTCCCATTTCCATAGCGAAAAATTTGAGCGCGTTGACATAAACTGTTCAATCCAAGCTGCAAATTTAACAAATTCAATCTCCGTATTAGATTCTATATCACTCATATAATCAGTAGCGGAGCCAGAAATTCAAACCAGGAAATTCAAAAAGAAACTTTCTATGCAAAAACATTTATCTTTACCCTATTTGCCTGTTTCCATAGTATAATATTTCAACGAAGGGGTTCAGTTAGACCCCCTTGCCCCCCTCTGCCTCCGCCCCTGCATACAACGTCTGGTTTCTAGTACAAAAATCATGCATAACTAAATATAATCTCCGTATAAGATTCTGTATCACTCATACTATCAGTAGCAGAGCCAAAAATTCAAACGAAGGGATTCAAAAAGAAACTTTTCAAACATTTATCTTTACCCTATTTGCCTATTTCCATAGTATACTATTTCAACGAAGGGGTTCAGTTAGACTCCCTTGCACCCCCTCTGCCTCCGCCTCTGCATACAACGTATAAAATCATGCATAACTAAATATAATCTCCGTACCTGTACAGAGAACATATCGAGTGTACTCTGTCCACTCTTCAACATTGCTGCAGCAACGAAAATTGCTGCAGACACTTTTGATGGATACAATTCCATTACATAAGAAATGCAAGCTCCCCCTATATCATGTCCGACTAATATAACCTACATCGAAAAAAAAATATCAATTTTTTTTACATCGAATTTGTAAGTATTTGCAAGTGAATTCATCAAATTTAATACCTTTTTATCATTATCGAATTTCTCAAGGAAATCAGTGAGGGGTTTTACATATTGTGACAGAGTTGTAATGTTGTTGGAGTCAAAAAAATTTGCACCAGAACCAGTTAAGTCTATTGCATCAACATGATATCCAGATTCTTTGAGAAATGTTGTAGTTTTGTACCAACACCAAGCACCAAATCCACCTCCATGTACTAGAACAAAATGTTTATGATTCAAATCTTCAACATTTGTAGTACCCTGAAAAAAAAGGTTTAGAACTGTTCGTAACAGAGTTACCTGAGATCTGTTGCTGATCAGAGAGAGGAATTACTTATGTATTAAAATTTGCATAACTTTATACATTGTTTGGTTTCAAAAATGGGGAATATAATCTCGATATAGAATCTAATCTAACATAAGTTATACCATGTTTGGTTGGTTTTTTTCAAAACCGCATAAAATATATCATTGCTAATACAATGTTTGGTTTATGTTTTTTTCTTTTCTCCGTATTTAATACATGAAATCTATGTATTATTTTATGCAAGGTACAATATGAAATAACTAATACATAAATAATAATTAAATCGTGCATGACTAAAATCTGTATTATTAATACCTGAATAACTCTGATCATATTTTTTTTTGGTTACATTAAAGTAGGCAAAATAATAAATGTGAATCCCTCAAAGAAAACAAAATGTTCGAAAATAACAAATTTTTGGCTCAAAACAATACAAATGAAGAAATATTTTTATATTTATCAATTATTGTAAAAGTTTTGACTACGTACCCATATTTGATAACAAAACGACAATGAACAAAATTAATTAAAACAAAACAAAATTGATTAATCCAAAACCGGAAAATTGATTAATAGTATTCTGACTTTAAAGTGACTCGAACAGTCAATCTGCGGTGAAGATGCTCAACCATTTAAGTAAATTTTATTATCAATTACTTTAATGTGACAAAATAAATAATAGTTTTGTGACTTCAGACCAATTTGATGAAAAAAAATAATTTATATTTTCTCGTGTTATCGTGGATAAAGTTCAGTTACAATAATAGTATAGAAAGAGAAACCTGATGAAGAAGTGAATCAGACATTGATCTAGCACGTCGAGAACTTGAACTTCTTGGCATAATATTATTATAATTTCTCTTTTGCTTCCTTGAAGAACAATTTAAAGGATCTCTAAGAGAAACGGAACGTTCAAATTGACTGAACGTTCCGTTTTGATGATGATGTTGCAGCAACAAAACTGCCGCAACTCGAGCTTGTTCTCGAATATAATCGTGATCACCATCATGATCAATTATTCTAGAAGAATTCGGATAAATTATTCTATCCGATTTTCGACTATTTGATCTTGAGATACATGGAGGAGGAGGAACAACAAGAGGAAGATGACGACGACCATTAGATGATGATCTTCTAGTACTAGGAATAGTACTATTTTTGTTGATTTTTTTTCTAATTTTTGTAGTTTGATTTTTCTTAGAAAAACATGCTAATGAATTTCCCATTTTTTGTTAGCATATGAATGAGAAGAAAAAAAATTGGGCTATGAATGTTCATATATGTTTTGTTGGAAGAAATAGAAAGTTGTTAAAGAAAGCGAAATTTCCAAGAATGTGTGGAGTCAATGAGAAAATTGATAAAAAAAAAATGGTCCATTATGTTTTGGGTAGGTATAAATAGTCCCTTAAGTATGTATTTTGAATAATTTTGATCCTTCAAGTTTGTCATATGAAAACACCTTTAATCTATGTTAGATATATAAAGAACTTTGTCGGTTAGATTTGACGGAAATTTTGATTAAGAAAAAGGATTTATCATGAATTCAAATTTGGCGATATAAATTTTGAAGTTGACTGCTATTTTTGGTCTATTTCTAGAGTGTGGTGTAATTTTGCAGGTGCAACTTTAGTCTATCTTTTATGTCACAGTTTTTAGAATTTGATGCGACCTTCCTAGTGCTTTGGTTAAAAAGAAATTCCCATAGTTCCTTTCGAGTTCATTAAATATTACGATATAGAGATCAAAAGTGTTCGCTTTTGGTAAATTTAAAGAACCACAACTGTTCAAAGTATGTTTTAAAGGGCTACTTTGAACATTGCCCCTAATATAAGGGGCCATCTTTATTAATTTTGGAATCAATAGGAACACTGATTTTTTGGAAAGTAGTGTGGAAGAGAAAAAAAAAATATATATATATATATATTCATATCATGCAGTAGTACAATTTTGACCTTTGAGTTAAGAAAAAAAAATAATGATGTTTTGCATTATGGTTCAACACCTACACATCACTACTTTGGAATCTAGTGGAATATTTCTTAAATCTCTTTTAAAAATAAAGCACCTACTTGGACCAATAAAAAAATTATACAATATATTAAATATACTTAAATAATATTCCCTCAGTCTATTTTTACGTATTCAATATTGACTTGATACCTCTTAAGAAGTCATAAGTAGAAGAATAATTTTATATTATCACCCGTTAATATTTTGAGAAATACATTAAAAATAAAATCTACATTTATAATAATAAATTTCACTTTTTATGAACAACTACTTAGTAAGTTGTAATTACTACTTAGGTGATTAATAGTGTTGTTACTTGTAAGTATAGATAAGTTAAACTCATTAGTGAAATGATGTTTTATAAATGCACAAAATATTGTAGAAAATGAATAATATGCTATAATAATGTATTAGAATCATTGGAAAAGACAAAATACTCCTTTGAGAATTTTTTTTCTCCATCTTATTATAAAAATAAAAAGTTGTTAAAAGTTGGTGCTTTTGTATATTTTGGTGCTTGACTTCCACTAAAAGCAACTTTTTGAAAAGCAACTTTTTGGTCCATCTTTGATGTTCACATTTTCAATTTTTAAAAAAATTCCAAATGAATAGAGGTTGAGTAAAAAAAAAACATAATTAAAAAAAATACAATCTTTACATTTTGCATATAACTATTTTTCTAATGAATGACCTTGGTGTCATGCCAGTTTGAGCACACCCCGACTAATTTCATCGAATACTTGCTAACTTCCACCAACACAGATGCCGAGTGATATTGCCCTCCCGAGACTTGACAGATGAGAAGAAATCACCAAATGTTGTTTACCTTTTGCTAGGATTTGAGTCACTCTAAATGAATTAGAATCAGTGTATCCGAAACCTACTAGTTCGACTAATTCGAATCACAAGGGGAGAAGCACTCTCTACCTCAAAAAGATCAATGATAAATGATCCCTCTACATCAATAAAAGTGGAAAGTCTGCTAAAGATTATGTAAGAGAACTGTACCGATTATAGAGTAGCATTCTTCTCCTTCAAATCGTCGTTCAACTCTGGAGACAGTGGATAGAGCTCGTCCCTAGTTGAAACTTAAACAGCTTCAACACCATCCCTGTCAAGATAAAAAGTGTGCTTACATATAGGCATTCAATGCTTCAATCCGGTTTTGGGCACGTCTGGACAAAGTCACCCCAGAGAGAAGCAAAAATCATCTTCTGACAAATGATTTCACAATGTATAAACGAGGAACACTCGTATGGAATGCCACAGATGGATCTCATTAGGTTGTTGGAACAGAGAAATTGGTAAAACTAAAGTAGGCACACATTTAGTCTTGCACAGCATACAAGTAAGGGGCTAGCACACATTTAGTCTTGCACAGCATACAAGTAATGGACTAGTTCATTTAAAACTATACACTCTGGCTTGGCGCGGAACAAGACAGAAGAAGGGTGTATTTGCACTATCAAACCACTTAATGTGACCTTGCCAGTATAGATAAAATGAATGTCAGATTAACTTTGTTATTGAGTTAAATCGAAATAAAAATCCTATCAAATCTTTACCTGTATGCACCATCAGGCTGCTTCATAGCTGGTTTAAGGAAAGACGAGGCAGCAAGGCATCTACGGAGGAGAAGTGTGTCATCTTCACAAGAAGTGACACGAAGACCCATTTTTTCAACATTCCTCAGAATTTGACTGCAAAATAAGTAGGAAGCTGAATATATCACATGCTTGGAAGAACATGGCAAATGATAAGAAGAGGCAAATACGTCGTATAACAGTGAAATATGACAAGCATTGACATAAGAATACAACGTTTTATCAAAAGAACTGTGGAAGTGGAAAACATCATATAGCAGAATAGATTTTCAATAATATTTCCTTGAAGTTGAAGTACATATGCCCACCTGTGGATATTACGAGCATGTTTTAGAGAGCAACTGTTAATAAAGTTATCCTTGAACCATTTTCTAAGATTATTTTCAGCCTTTTCTTCACTATTTACCATCTTGTACTTCGGAAACTAAGTATTAGATACAGATCCAAGAAATATAAATCTTCGAATCATAAGTATGTCCCCGTAAATATCCTTTAGCTTATACTACATATGTACTGTGTTTCTGTAAAAGTTAAGGAAGGAATTCACAAAACAATCAGTAGATTACCAATTAAAGCATATTAATGTCGCATGAAGTGGAGTGCATGAACCTTGTTATCCAGCATTCATTTCAATTGAGTTATATATGTATGTATTCCGGTAAGTGGATATAGCTTGTAAACTGCTATGCGACTATGTGGATGATTTGAAGGAGGGCTTATACCCCGGATGGACCAGGTTTGCACAAATATATAAGCATGTAATTCGCGCTTTCACCAGTCCAGGATCAATAACATACTTAATTCCAGGTATAGTCACCGATATCTCGAAAATATGTGTGTCCAGTATCACCTAAACACCACATGAATGAATTAAAATATGGTTTCAATGGACACAGCTTGCCAACTCAGAGAAAATACCAAATATTTTCAGCCTTGAAATTTTTTGTCAAACATACCAGAGAAACTGGATAAAGAACTTGTCAGCATTATCATTAAAAACAGCCAAACAATAAACAGATGCACATTCATAAAACAGAACAACTAATAGTGAAAAGAGGTTCAAATTCACCACTAAAATTATACCTGTAGCAATTAGTTAAATTTTCTCTATTGCTCAATTTTTTGCTTCCTGCAAAATTTTACACACAAAACAAAAAAGATCAGATCTTTGAAAAAAAATCCTTCATTCATAGTTACACCCCCCACCCACCCCACACCCACCCATCACCAAAGGAAGCATTTTTAGCTTTTTACACACACAGAACAAAAAAAAGATCAAATCTTTGAACAAAAATCCCTCATTCATAGGTACACCACCCCCCCCCACACACACACACACCCATCACCAAAAGAAGCATTTTTAGCTTTTGGGACTGAACCAACAAGAGATAAAGTAAATTAAACATGTGGGGTATGCTTGAAACTAAGAACCTGGCAAAAAAAAAATCCCCTTTTTCTTGAAAAATTATTAGCAGCCATTGAAGGAATGTTTCAAGATTTGTTCCAACACTTTTAGCAAGCAAAAGGTAGAAACTTTTTATACTATTTTGAACAATTCTGTAGATGAAGAGCTCTTGAATCCATGAAAAGCCTTTTATAGCTATAGCCCCCAAGGCTTTTATGCACAAAAAAGGTTTTAAAAAAAAATTAATGGTGATTTTCCAAATCTTTTTTTTATAACTATTTTTTCAAAAAAGAAAATTTTAAATTTGATCTACAAAGTCCATAAAAAAAGAAAAGAAAAAAAAAAGTCCATAATTACTTGACAAATAGAAACATGTCATTAGTAAAAAGTTGTCCTAAAAAGAGATAATTGACTAGATTTTACCTAAGCAATAATTAGAAAAAAAGATTAAGGACAATAAACTCTTATTCTTTCTAGTAATTAAAAGAAAATTGACCAGATTTTAGCAAGTATGACAACTAAATTATAAATATGCATATGAGGTTAATTAGATACACACAAAAGATCCAAGTATAACTAAGACGAGTTATGAATTTAATAATAATTCAAAATTTATTAAATTTAAATTTACACTTCGTATTTGATGGAGTATTTGTGCGTGTTTGATATATATGAAGTTATCATTGCTTCATATGACTTCCAAACAAATGATGTTATAGGAACACTTAGTAGAATTTCACTAGATACGTTATTGTTATTGTTGTTGTAATGCAATAGTTGATGGTGAATATATTTCCATTATTACAATTTGGTTGACAATACTAATTTTGTTAGAGTAAGAGTTGTGTTGTACAATTTAGCATTTATGATTTTATTTAGTGGTAATAACACAATTATTTTGAAGTTTGCGGAAATAGGAGAAATACTAAAAAAAATTCCTTATTGGTGTACTAGGGTGAGATTAATTTCAACTCTTTCGTTAGCTAGCTCATATTTTTTCTTTAAATATGTATATGAGATTCTTTATTGTTTCTTCGAGAATATCTTTTAGTTTTTCTTTAGTTGCTATTTTTCTTCTTTCATGCTCGATTAAAATAGTCAATACCCAATATAGATTTCAAACTTTCACCATTTTACACTGAGTTTTAAATGGTATGATATTGATATAAGTCAAACATGCTTTCTAGCTTTAAAGGATGATAAACGAGCATACTCTTATTTAGATTAAGAATCACTTTGACTATATACTCTCTTTTATTTTCTATTTGCCCATTCTTCATCTTTAGGATTATCGCAATCGTAAACTGATATGAGATCAATTATTATTTTAAAACTAACCAAACAACGATTTGATTGTGTTTATGATATATGTATGTCTGATACATGTGTTCGATAAATGCTCTTAGTTTATAATTGTTAAAAAAGTTCGGATGGATCAGTGCTACCACTTTCATGTAGCTACATATAAAAGTGAAAAAATTAGTCCATCAAATCATAATTCACACACGTTTTGGCGGACTATTATCGAGTAGGTTTTATAACTGTACAATCTTAATATTATAGAAACAAATCTACCTTAGATATCCTGTGGGTGAAGGCATGAAAACCTTCATTTGCTTTCGAGAGGAAAGTGATGAGAATATGGGAAATCAATAGCTTATACGAAATACGTGCACGTATATTTATGCATACTTGGTCAATTCATATAGTTGCATAGCATTTTACAAGTTATAGTCTCTCCTCTAGTATACTTGTTTTTATATCTATTCATATATCCCCAAGTATTATAGTCTCTATTCAGGATCTTATCGTCTTCCAGAATAGAACCTATAACCCTTGGGGATTTAAGAATTGGTATAAACACAAGTGTCCAGAGGGAGAAGGCTATAGTTTGTAAACTGCTACGACTATGTTGATGAGCTGAAAGAGAATTTCTACCCCGAATGGATCAAGTTTGCACAAATATACAAGCATGTAATTCGCGCTTTCGCCAATCCAGCCATTGAGGGTATGTTTCAAAGATTTGTTCCAACACTTGTTAATGCAAATTTAGCAAGCAAAAGTTGGAAACTTTTTACACTATTTTGAACAATTCTATAGATGAAGAGTTGGATCCATGAAAACCCCTATATATATAACTATAGCCCCCAAGGCTTTTTTGCACAAAAAAGGGGTAAAAATAATGGTGATTTCTGAAAAAGAAAATTAATATTTTTCCAAAAAGGCTAGATTTTCTTAAAAGAAGTTTTTAAATATAATTTAGAAATTTCATAAATTACTTGACAAATAAAAAGATATCATTACTAAAAGTTTGTCCTAAAATGAGACAATTAACCAGATTTCACCAAGTATGATAACTAAATTATAAAAAGAGACAATTGACCAGATTTTACCAAGTATGACAATTAAATTATAAAAGAGACAATTGACCAGATTTCACCAAGTATGGCAACTAAATTATAACATATCTATGAGCTTAATTAGATACACATAGAGGATACAAGTATAACTAAGACGAGCTATATATATATATATATATATATATATATATATAAAATGCAAAAAGAACACTTAGTGACATTTCATTAGAGTTCAGTTATGTACAGCTAAAAGCATTCAAACGCTTTAATTTAGTGGTAATAACACAATTATATTAAAGTTTGTGGGAAAATGATTTAGCATTTTAATGAAGTGAAAATATACATTAATTATCAGTCTTTTGATAAGTGTTTTATACGAAGATATATGATTTCTTGAACTCCTCCCTAACTCAACAACAACGTTCACATTGTACTCCCACAAGTGGGGAGGATAATGTGTAAACAAATCTTATCCATATTTTATAAAGGCTGCGAGACATTTATGATAGATCCTCGACTCAAATTTTTTCTCCAAATTTTATATTACCAAATATAAAAGCTAACATAAGTCTAAACAAGCATATAACAACGATGAAGATTCAAAAAATTAAGAAATAATTACACCTTAAAATGATGATATACAAATATGCTACCGCACAAAATTACTTCCTAGCGATATATAGGAGGTTGACATATAACAACTTTTGTCAAGTAACCAATATAGATTATGATGAGATGACTGTGATCCCTCCAACTTTGATTAGTTATTAATTTAAAATTATTTTGATTGTGTTTATGATACATGCGTTTGATAAATGCTCTCAATTTATAATTGTCAAATAAGTTCAAATCAAAAACTTGTACGAAATACATGAACGTGTATTTATGCAAACTTGGTCAATCCATGGGTAGAAATCCTCCTCCAATTCATCCACATAGCAACATAATATTTTACAAGCTATAGCCTCTCCACTAGCATGCTTGTTTTTATATCAATCTTTATATCCCCAAGTATTATAGTCTTCATTCAGGAATCTTCCAGAATAAAGACTATAACCCTTGGGGATTTAAGAATAGGTATAAAAACAAGTGTTATAGGGGGAGGTTATAGCTTGTGAAATGCTATACGGCTATATTGATAAGTTGAAGAAGGATTTCTACCCCGAATGGACCAAGTTTGCACAAATATACAAGCATGTAATTCATGCTTTCGCTAGTCCAACCATTGAAGGTATGTTTCAAGATTTGTTCCAACATTTGTTAATGCAAATTTAGCAAGCAAAAGGTGGAAACTTTTTACACTATTTTGAACAATTCTATAGATGAAGAGTTCCATGAAAAGCCCTATATATAACTATAGCCCCCAAGGCTTTTTTGCACAAAAAAGGGAAAAAAAAATAATGGTGATTTCTGAAATCTTTTTAAAAAAAATTATTTTTTCAAAAGGGCTAGATTTTCTTAAAAGAAGTTTTTAAATTTAATTAGAAATTCCATAAATTGCTTGACAAATAAAAATATATCATTACTAAAAAATTGTCCTAAAATGAGACTATTGACCAGATTTTACCAAGTATGGCAACTAAATTATAAAAAAAGACAATTGACCAGATCTCACCAAGCATGGCAACTAAATTATAAAAGCATCCAAACGCTTTAATCTAGTGGTAATAGCACAATTATTTTAAACTTTGTGGGAAAGTGATTAAGCATTTTAATGAAGTGAAAATACACATTAATTATCCTTCTTTTGATAAGTGTTTTATACAAATATATACGATTTCTTGAACGTCTCCCTAACTCAACAACAACGTTCACAATATAATCCCACAGGTGAGAAGGATAATGTATAAGTAGATCTTAACCATATTTTGTAAAGGCAAATAGATCACTTCTGATAGATCCTCGGCTCAAATGTCTCCTCAACTTAGATGTACAATGATTTTTTTTTTTTGAACCGTAAAGCTAGATGCTACAGGACCATAAGTACAAACATATCACACACATTTTCTTTCGTAAAAAGTAGTAGAACAACACGCTTTCTATTACCAAATATAAATGCTAACATAAGTCTAAACAAGCATATAACGACGATGAAGATCCAAAAAATTAATAAATAATTACACCTTAAAATGATGATCTACAAATATACTACCGCGCAAAATTACTTCCTAGTAATATATAGGAGGTTGGCATATAACAACTTCTATCAAATAACCAATATAGATTGTGATGGGATGATTGTGATCCCTCCAACTTTGATCAGAGATCTCGAGTTCAAATCCCAAAAATAGAAAAGGTCCCGGTAGGATCTTCACCGACTACCGGTCAAGTAAAAATTCAAAATAAAAGGGAAAGAAACGCTAGAAGGAGGGCTTGAACCTCCGACCTTGTGGTTAACAGCCACACGCTCTAACCAACTGAGCTATTCCAGCTTATGTTTATTTTATATATTCTAGATATTATATAAATCAATTTTATTATCTCGATGTTATAAACAATTCTTAAATACTTATTGTAATATTAAATATTGTGGTTTCAAAGCTTTTTAATGTAAAATGTTTTTGAAATAAATTTTGAGGGTTTGTAGTTTAAATTCATAACAACAAATCCCATATTACAATTTCGTTCTTCAAATACCCTCAATCTTTTTAGGTCCGACCGTATAACATTCAATTGCTATAAGAACAAAAAATTCAGAACGCATGAAACTATTTTTAGGAGAAATCACTTTGTAATGTCATCACAATCATGTCAGATAGTAGTTGTCATCGCAACGTCGTCACTTCAAAAAATATCATCGCAATCGTGTCAGATAGAGTAGTAGTTGCAATCATTTTGTTATAACATGGGAATATGTAAACAAAGCCAATAATTTCAACACCAAATATGTGAAATACTCTGTTAATAGGAGTTGGCTGCATTCATTTGTTATAACTAAGGAACATATATCCAAAATACTAATCAAAAAATGTTATACACAACCAAAAATGTCTTCAAAATTTTGGTAATTCAATCATGTTGTAATGTGCTGGAATTAACAGTAACGTAGTTGGATGCTACGTACTTGTTAGTTCCCTCGTCGATGTCTCTGTAGACATCAGAAGGTATCTCACACCAATGTACAGTACAACACTAATGATACCGATAGTAACAGGACTAGCCAAAACTAACAAGTTTTTGGTTTGCTTGTTGTCGCGTTTTTTGGAGCTGGATTCAAATGAGTGAGCTGACCTCTTGGATCGATTCTTCATGAAGGAAGAATAGGAAGCAACCTCTTCTTTGGTAAGTGCTGGCTTCAGCGACTTTTTGACTGTTTGGAAGTGGCGATCACATACAACTGTTGCAGATATGTTCTCTCTCAAAGCAACTATTCCAGCTTCTCTGCATAGCCCTTCAAGTTCAGCTCCAGTAAAGAGCTCTGTGTCTTGTGCAATTTGTCTGAGCTTTACATCGTTATTCAATTTCATATCTCGTGTATGAACACTGAGAACCTCAAATCGAGCATCCAAGTCAGGTGGAGGGACATAAAGAACCTGCAAGCAGAGCAAATTGAATAAGATATGACCATTAACGAGTACAATGATTGTTTCTTAAGAGTAACATTCGTGTTGAGATGCTAAGTCACACTAAGAATTCATGAGTTTCTTACGAGATCAAATCTTCCTGGTCGCATCAGTGCAGCATCAATTGCGTGGGGGCGATTTGTGGCAGCCAAAATAAGAATTCCCTGACAAAAGCAACGATAAGAAAACACAGGAACCACATTCTATATCTGATCAAAATGATCCATTATTTGCATTCAGTACTTAAAAAACTGCAATAAATTTACTGCTCACTTTAGCCTGCTCTAAACCATCCATTTCAGTTAGGAGTGTAGATAAAAGTCTCTCTCCAACTGTACTGCTTCCACTTGAACTTCCTCCTCTGCCATATAAGTATAAATCGTATCAGGGTTTTGCATAAACAACGAGAATTGATGAAGATATACTTATAAGTTAAAACACTATCAGGCAGCGCCAAGAAAAGCAATTTGTATCAGTAGGGATTATATATGACAAGGCATAAGTTGCCTGAAGACTTTTGGAGTCCACACAGATTTCCGAGAAGATTACTCCTCACGCTGTCTCTCTCTCTTTCTCTCTTCATATACAATCCTACCCACCCCTTTCTTCACTACAGCACTCCCAGTTCCCTCTTTTTCTGTCTCCCCGCATCCATCTACTCCATCTTTAACTGAGCAACAAAGACAGTCAAACATGTGTTTACCAGACCAGAAATCAGAATAGAGGGAAACTATCTGCCAGAGCCTAGTCACCAAAATTGTACAATCAACTCTAAAATATCCATCTAAACTTGACATGATACAATCAACATTCAAATGAATAAGCACGAGATGGTCCAAAATGTTTTAAACCAAAGTCATACTCAACTCACAAGACATTGATAAGCTAAATAAACTTACCGTTTGGTTGCAACTACATCAGCCTCATCAAAGAATATTATACTTGGTGCTGCAAGGCGAGCTCTTCGGAAAGCATTGCGCAATAAAGCTTCACCCTCACCAACATACATAGAGTACAGCTCTGCACCACTGTTCCATGATTATGAATTTCAGGAAACTGAATAATTAGGATTTGCAATTTTTAGTCAAAAAGAATGCGTGAGGTAATAATTAGTCAATACATTACATACTCAGTTACTGAAAACAAGCTAATAAAGATGGTTAACATCATAGTAAATACCAATCTGATGCCTTAGGCTCCAAAGGGACATAAACCCCAGCATACATTAAAGATTTAGGTAGAGCATACTAAATGCCAGTCATTTCAAACTAACTTAACATGTTTCTGGTTTTCCCGAAACTGTGATATAAGTTAGAATTTAACATGTTTTAGGTTTTCCAGGAACTGTCATATAAGTTGGCAAAGGCTGATGGAGACAAGAATCACTCACTTGTTGCTAAGCAATGCATGAAACAATTATTAAATAATAATGATAAACTTACGGGATGCGTTAAAAAGAAATGCTTAAATAAGAATAATAGTTGACAATAAAGAAGATAGAAAAGGTAAAAAAGCTATGGATAAGTGCAAGCACCACAAGTATATAACCTGCTATTGGATCATTTTAACTTTCTTTTTGGTGACGGTGGTGTCTGGGCCAGCTTGTGCGCACCTCGACTATTTCATAAGACGCTTAATATTTCTCATCAACACAGGTACCGGTAACTGTCCACCAAGGTAGATAGATGGGACAAAATCACTGAATTTGTTTGCCTCTCCGAGATTTGAACCTAAGACCTCATCGTTCTCCTCCCACTTCATTAACCACTAGGCCACATCCTTTGGTGCTCATTTTGATTTATCAGTGCATGCATATGTTTCTTTTTCCTAATAGAAGCATTTCTATCTAAAAACCATCATTACTAATGAAAGTTATCATTTATTAGTCCTTCGTAGTTCTTTTGCATCAAGAGATAGCAGGAAACAAAGCATCAAACAGCAGACAAAAGTTTTTATCATGCCAAGGGTAGAAAAGACCAGAATGGTCATCAGACCTTAAGGAGAAGAATGAAGCTTGGGCAGCATGAGCAGCAGCTTTAGCAAGGGTTGTTTTGGAGCACCCAGGTGGACCATGAAGAAGGATTCCACGGGAAGGTGATACTCCCAGCCGTTCAAATGCTTCAGAGTGTTTTAAAGGCCATTCAACAGCTTGCTGAAGCTTTTTCTGTTTCAAGAATTTTAACACCATATTAGATTTTGTAAATATTCAACCTGACCTAATTGTTCGTTTGAGGTCACACCTTAATGTCTTTCAACCCTCCAATATCTTCCCAAGAAACCTTTGGGATTTCAACAGTAATACCCCTTGTTATACTAGGACCAACCACTGATCTGGCATGCTTCCAATCTTCCATATTAATGCTGTAAGAGTCATCCTCTAAATTTGAATCAGAGCACTTTCTTACTGCAGACATTGCAGCTTCACGACACAGCGCCTCTAAATCTGCCCCAACATAACCATTACAAGATACTGCAACGGTTCGAAGGTCAACACTCGCATCCAATTGAAGTTTCTTTGTATAAAGCTGAAAAATCAAAAACGAAAACCAACTTCTTAAGATCAACTTCATATAGATCGTACCACAGAAGGGATTGAGCAACCGTAGATTTCCACAAAGAGTACAATTCAGGTATTTCCTTAAACTGGTGCATGCTCAATACTCTATCTTATGCGCTCACCTTGAGAATATGCAACCGCTCTTCCTCAGTAGGTGTTGTGACTTCAATTTCAGCATCAAAACGTCCGGGCCTTCTTAAAGCTGGATCAATAGCATCCGGCCTGCACACGAAATGTATAGGCGTCAAGGTTAATTGGGAGGGAACTGTACGACATCATGACACAGAAGTAAGCATAGAAATTCATGACCATCGGAAGGATATATTAGGGGCTTGGTGGCTTGCTTACATACAGTAAGCACTAAGCAGGCACTGTCGCTTGTGTACGTTCTTGAAGGATATAACAGTGAAAAATAAATTATTTTGATCATTATGTTGTGGGGTTCATTTTCTTTCGGCAACTGTTTAGAGAAGGCCTTGTTAGGAAATTGGCATAGGTCGAGGCATCATGACCCCAAGCCTGGCTTTTTTTATTCTGAATAACTTCATATTCTGTTTCTCCATCTCCAGTGTTCACTTCCTTTACAGCAGATCCTTCTATTTGTTTATTGCCATTCACTTCGTTCATGCGCAATTTTTTTTTTTTGAAACTGGTAATGTTGTATTCCTCAGCATTAAGGTATGCTGGAGACCTCCAAAAAGGTAGTAATAAGCTAAGACAAAAGATTAATTACAGTAATCCTAAAAGATCTACTAATTGTTCAGCATTTTCTATACAATGTTCTTTACACCAAAAGTAGAAAGTTGCAATGCAGCTCCCTTTGATTTTCTGAATGTTGTTGCATCTATCTTCAAAGTTTCTTCCATTCCTCTCCCTCCAGATATTCCACCAGATACAGTGTGGGATTATTCTCCACGCATCTGGACACAATTGGCAATCCCTTTTTCTGCAGGATCTCATGAGTGAGGCAAGCTTTCCTGATTACCAACCAAGCAAAGCACTTAACTTTAGTAGGAGCCATACTTTCCCATACATGCTTCCAAGGACCTATTTTGTTCTCAGACATCCGTGATACCTCTTTCCTATAAATTCTGCCTACAGAGAACTTGCCATCCTTATCATGTTTCCATCTAAAAGTGTCATCCTCTACAGTGGTGCCTTTGAAACCATCAATCATCTGCAATAGCTCCACAAACCTGCCTACTTCCCAGTCATTAAGATGCCTCCTAAAGAAGAAGTTCCATCCCTGAGGGGACCAACTATCAGCCACTGTAACCTCAAGGTTAGTGCATATATTGGCCAGATCAGGGAAAACTTGCATTAAAACTTCTTGTCCAATCCATAGGTCCTTCCAAAATAGTATTTTGTTACCAGCACCCACCTCATAACATGAATTCTTTACTAGTCTAGGCCAAAGATTCCTTATAGATCTCCACACAGATGTTTCATAGGAGGTTAATACTGCATTGGTACACCATTGCTCTGTCTGGCCATACTTATTCAGGATTACCTCCTTCCATGGAGCATGTTCATTTTCATTAAATCTCCATAACCATTTCATGAGCGAGCAATCATTCTGCATTTTCAGATTCCTGACTCCTAGACCACCAGCCTTCTTGTGTAGTTGTGCAATCTTCCATTCTACTAAGTGATACCCTCTTCCCTCCCTGTTCCCAAACCAAAGAAAATTTCTTCTCAATCGGTCCAACTTCTTGACCACACTTATTGGAATGGGGAATAGGGACATCACATATGTGGGTAGCGAGTCCAGAACTGCATTTATCAAAGTGAGCCTCCCTCCAAGAGACAAGTATTGTGTCTTCCAGTTTGCCAACTTCTTTTCCGTCTTTTCCAAAATTCCATCTCAGATAATCAGTTCTTTGTGTTCCATGCGCAATTTGATTCTCATTCTCAAAGCTGAATGCATCAACGATGCTCTCATCAAGGAGCTCAAAGTCCATTTTATCATGCACACCTCCAGATGCCTCTTCACCAGAATATGTGTTTGTTTCCCATTCTCTAGTCCATTACTTTCTCATATAAGCACTTCTTCAAGCCCATTGTTAATGTGATGAGATTGTTCTATCTCCAACCCCTTTCCTGCATAAATGTCCTCACTGCAAATATCATGGCCTACAGCTTCCCATGTGAGGGCTGCTAGGGAACGTTTAATGGATGTTTTTACTTAATAACGGACAAAAAAATATCTGTTGAGAGCTTACATGAGAGACACAGGAAAAGGCCACCACAAAAATAAAAAAAATAATAAACCAAACAAAGCAAATGTTGCAGAGCCCTTACCTATTGGTTGATGCTACCACCACAACATGTGATACTGATTTCGATGAGGATTTAATGGAATCCATCAACATAAAGAGCTGAGAGGTTACACGAATTTCCTGCTCCCTTCTGCAATTTTAAGCACTCAAATAATATATTAGTAAAGAACATTGGAATATATCATCTACTCTACCCTACCAACATCTTCTTCTTTTTTTCGGTTTTGTAAGCCATGGTTTAAGCAAGGCCATTTTCATATGGATGTGGATAAAGTGATGCAACATATACCTAGAATCTCTACGAGGACAAAGAGCATCTATTTCATCTAAAAAGATGACTGATGGCTTGCCTAATTTTGCATGAGATGATGCTTCTGAAAATGCCTCCCGCAAAATTTTCTCACTTTCACCAGCATGAGCCCTGTGAACGGAATGGGGACTGCAAATACATCCAAAGCCAGAAAGAACAATAAGGCAAAGAAAATACAAAACAATGCAAGATTCTCCTTGAAGTTCAATGACTTCATTCTTCTCTTAATGTATGTAAAAGTGTGGAGTCACCATACAATATAACTAACATCAAAAGCTAAACTCTTTCAAAGCACAGACATTTTTCAGTTATTTAAATATCATCAAGGACCATAACGATCACAGACTGATCAGTAATTCAATTGACAGATCTGAACCAATTAGATAAATTTCTACCAAGCATAATTATAAAGAACTTCTAGTATTTTTTTTGTTGTTGTATAATACGGGTCCTAAGATGAACTAAATTGGAGAAGCATGGTCGGTAAGAATTCATATCGACTACCCCAGCTTGCTTGGGCTGGAGACATCGTTATTGTTATCGGCCAGGCATACATAATAAGGAAATGATAACATCGACCTAATAAAAAATGGACCATTACTTTTATTGTACATAAGCAACATAAACAAAACACATTTAGAAGTTCAGAGAAAATAAAGTTGAGCGAGAATCACACATACCTTATTACAATCAAATGGGCACCACATTCTTGAACAATTGCTCGAACTAAACTTGTCTACAATTTTAAAAAATACAAAAGTTTAACCAAAGAATTATATTTTCCGAACAGGAAAACCAAAGAACTATCTTGAACCCAAAAATCCAGAGCTATAATTTTGACTCCAATCCAATTGTCAATTGTAAAATTGATAACACAGGATTTGGCTCAAGCCAAAATGCCAATTTTGAGATTCAAAGGCATGATTGTGGCTCAAATACAAATGTAAATTTTGAAAGCTCAAACTCAAATGTCAATTCCGAAATTCAAAGACATAATTTCGGCTCAAACCCAAATGTCAATTTCCAATTACAACAATCATGATTTTGTCTCAAAACCGAAAAGTCAATTTCAAATTAAAAAAGACACGATTTTGGTGCAAACCCAGATCAAGAATATACATATATAATACCTTGCCAGTTCCAGAAGGTCCATATAGCAACAACCCACGTGGCCACTACAGAAAATAAGCAAAGCAATTAGAGTTGTCAATGAAAGATGATAACCTGAATATCAAAGATACACTATCTGGAAAACTTGCAGTACCTTTAGGCCAAGTTTTCGAGATTCAGCAGAGTAAAGGAGAGGATATGTGATGAGTTCTCTGAGAACTCGAAGAGCTTCAGCATTGCCAGCTATAGCTTCCTCTGCTCTCCACTCACCAGCACAGCTGGTGCTCACACTGCTACTTTCCATCTCTCACAGTGTCTGCTGGAGAGGGGGTGGGGAGCAAGACTTCCCACCTGTGTGGTTGGTGGGGGTTTGTAGTTTTTGCCTTTACCCCTTTTTGGACTCAAAGAAGAACCACAAAACCCTTAATTTTGGAGCTTCATTCAAAATAGCTCCAAATATATAAAGTGAAAACTGTTAATGCTGTAACTTGTAAGTTCTCAAAAGTTGATGCATATTTAGTTTAGTATAGTTAGCAGAACATCAAAATCTGCCTATAACATGAGAAATAAATTGCCCCCAAACAGAAACTATGGAAAACATTCTTCCTTCCCCACACCATTATTCAACAAGCACAAAGATTCAAGAAAGTACCCCACATATAACTAGTGGTAACAAATTCAGAGAAGCAAAAAAAACAATATTTTTTTAACAAGTATCACAAAAAGATAATATCTTTGAACATTCCAGAAAATACCCAACATATAATTAGTGGTAACAAGAATAGGGTTCTCATAAAAGTTCTAACCTTGTGGAGAAAATCACTCAGTCAGCAATGGCCGCTTTAAGTCGTTCAGTGTTTTATTTTAGTTTTCTGAAAAAGGGTTTTAACCTAAGTAGAAAAAAATTAAACTTTAAGGGCAATTTTGTCCTTTTAAAAATATTTTGATATTTCATAAACCTTTCTTCCTACTTGGCCTTAAAGTTCTGCCTGTAGGGTTTAAGGAAGCTGCAGGACAAAGAAAAATGTGCGGCATAGCAGTGATTGTGTCTGGAGTTAGGATAATTTTATCATCTTTAGACCCAAATTTTATCTCTCCAATACCTCTATTGGAACAACAGGTAATAATATACAACTCTCTTTACTGAACTAACCATTGATTCAAGAACAGCAAAACTGCAGCTTTATTAGTCCTATTTTACTTGTGATTTTATATTTGTTACTCCTTTTTATATCTTTAGATGAATCCCTTTTGCTGCTACATCTAAATTAATTTTAAAAAACAGCAATTAACTGCCTGCTATTGAAAAGGGCAATTTTAGAAGCTAGTTTTGATTAAAGAATTAAAAGAAAGGAGCTATCTTTGCATCTTAATGAGGAAAGATTGATGTGAAGCTTCTAAAGTTGTTATCTTTTTGCATGTATTGTTAGACGAATCCCATATGCTACAACATCTAAATTATGTAGAAGAACGGCAACTAAAAGGAGCTATTTGTGTAGCTTTATGATGAATGATTTATGAGGTTTTTGTCATTATTTTCTTTAAAATCCTTTTGATTGATCTGCCCAATTTTTGTACAACCCTTAAATGAAGTAAAAACAGCATAAGAACTGCCTGCAATTGAAAAAGGGAAATTTTAGAAAGATAGCTTTGATAAAAGAATTAAAAGAAAAGAGATACCTTTGAACCTTAATGAGGAAAGATTTATGTGAAGTTTCTAAAGTTGTTATCTTTTTCATCACCCCTTTGCAAGTCGTTAGATGTACCCCTCTTGCAACAATGTCTACATTAAGTAGATGAAGCAAAAACAGCATAAAAACTTCCCGCAACTGAAAGGGAAATCTTAAAAAGATACCTTAGGTAAAGAATTAAAAGAAGAGAACGATCTTTATACCTTAATGAGGAAATGTTGATGTGAATTTTCTAAAGTTGTAACCTCATCACTCGTTTCTGAATCGTTAGATGTACCCCTTTTGCTACAACATCTAGAGTAAGTAGAAGAATAACAATTAAAAGGAGCCCTCTCTTAGCTTTATGATGAATGATTTATGAAGTTTCTGTTATTGTTTTTCCTTAGAATCTTTTTGATTCATCTGCCCACTTTTGTACGAGTCTCAAAAGAAGCAAAAAAAGCATAAAAACTGCTGCAACTGAAAAAGGTAACTTTAAAATCTAGCTTTGATAATGAATTAAAAGAAAGAGCTATCTCTGCACCTTAATGAGGAAAGATTGATGTGAAGGTTCTAAAGTTGTTATCTTTTTCATTTTTATCAGTTATCTTTAGAGGTTGACAATGTTTATATTGTCATTAGACTTTGTTTTCAGTGGATGACATAAAAGGGGTGTTAAGAAGAAGGGGTCCAGATAGTTTGGGATGCAAGAAAGTTTTACTTCGTTCTGAGGTTTCATCTTTACCAGGTGGGGAGCAAGATGTTGTTGCCTTTGTGGAGGATGAAGCTCCGAGTGAGGGAGAGGATTCTCATATGGGTGGTGGTGCTGCTAAAGAATTCATTAGAGAGTTGCAATTTATTGGTGCTACATTGCAGCTTAGAGGCATAAATCCTCTTGTTCAACCACTGGTGGACATATCAGGGAACATCCTTGTTTATAATGGTAATACATGGTGTTTTGAGCCATTACCAACATAATAAACTGAAGTGTCTCTTGGATTTCTTGCTTCCTGACTTTCTTATGTTTGATATATTTCATTTTCAACTTAATTGATGTTTAACTTTGGAGAGTCAAACAATGTACACAATTCTGTAGTATTTGTTTCTCTTCACTTACAAGTGATTGGCCAAATGCAGATTCCGCCAATTTTAGTTTTCTTGTTTGCGAAAACAATTCAGATTTTTTTTCTTCTCAACCAAGCTGCTTGCTTCAGCATTTTTTCTGTCTTATTTATTCGTCATTCTGTCAAAGCTAGTCAAATCTTTTTTTGTAAGTGATGAAAATATTGAACCTTAATTTTTCTATTGTTTATCAAAATTAATTACTACTTTCCTCTTTTTACCCCATTTTCTAAGAGTTTTTTATTGACTGATGTTTGTTTTCCTGTAATTATTGTTTAGGTGAAATATTTGAAGGCATCCAAATGAGTAGCGATAACAATGACACTGAAGTTCTTATGCAACATCTAGGACTATGTTGTTCTCATGTTTCCTCTCAACATAATAAAGCTCATACTTTTGGAGATGGGCAAAGTACTGTTCCAGAACTTCTTTCCAGAATCAAGGGGCCTTGGACTTTGATTTATTGGCAGGTAACTTTTGGTGGTAAGTTTCTATTGGCTTATTTCAGCAGGAAAGGCTTTATCATTTTGAAACAAATGCTTCTCTAATGCTCCACTACTCTTTGCTATAGAGTAGCTCAAGAATATTATGGTTTGGTCGAGATGCATTTGGAAGGCGAAGTCTTCTTGTTCACTGGCCAACAAAGGAGGACCCTCGGTTTCTGCTGTCTTCTGTATCACCACATGCCTCTGTAAATGAAAGTTCTGGTAACAATTATTCAACATCTTACTCACTTACTGATTTCTTTTAACACAACGAAGATTTCTTGGAGAAGCTTCAACTTATTTTAAAGCAAAACATAAGCAAATCAGTTGCCATTTATCTTTATGGGAACAACTATATTAAATTATCAATAGTGATGATTGAGCATGTACAGCCAAGAACATATAACAATCCAACATATTGTTTTGAGCTAAGCATTTTGGTGATTTAGCCATCCTCTCTTTGTGAAGTTTGCTGCTTCATACAATCATTATTGAAAATCATCTCTCGAGTTTTCAAGCTGTCTATCAGTTGGATAAAATATTTGATGTTGGAAGAAAGTTGATATTGCTTGTTTGTTCATTGTTTGATATTTTAAAGTTAGAAACATCAATGTTAAAATTATTTGACATTGTTACCTACCAACATGAAAGAGAAAAAAAAGCAAAACATGGCAGCAGTTGGTAGTATAGTCTATAGCTCCTCTATTCTTCCTCTGCGAATCGGTGCAATCTTTTAACAAATGGGACACTATGATCTTGCAGAATTTGCAGATGGAGATGGAATAGCGAAAATAGACTTCTGGGAAGAACTTCCATGCGGTGTGTACAGTTTGTCTATTGGTGCGTTAGGAACAGATGACTATTTAATTGGTGAAGTTTTGAAGCATGACTGGACAGATCCAAAGCTTAAGGAGTTAATCACTTGGGAGAGAACTTCTGTCCAACCAAAATCAGAGGACTTGTGTGTTTCTCACCAAAAGGTTTATAGCCAGAAAGAGGACTCGCCTTTAACTTCTTCCATTCTGATGGAATCTAAGTTAGGTCAATATCAATGAGTTCTGCTGTTAATACCATTCATCAGGTGTTTGGTGGATGTATTGATTGTGATTAAACATGCTGTCAGAGTCTAACTTGAGTGCAATCTTCTTCTAATTGTCACAGCTTCTACAGACTGCCTACTTACATCGCTACCACACAGGGTAATGATTGCTTTACAAGAGTCGATAATGCGTCGCACTGCATCAAATACAATCTACCAGGTCAGAAACTGATTTTCTTATGTTTTATGTTTCCACCCAATTTAGAACTAACGTTTGACTCCCCCTGATACATGTATTGATTTAAGAGGCCTTCAATAGAACAAGAAAAGCATAAGCGGCTGTGTTATCTTTCTGAATTGACATAATTCTTGGGTATTGTGTAGGCTACTTCAGTTGACTACACAAATAAAAGCAATACTCCTGTTGCCGTGCTCTTTTCTGGTGGATTAGACTCTATGATACTTGCAGCATTACTAGATAAGTGCATGGATGCCAAATGTGAGTGTCTCTGATGTCCCTCTTGCTTGAGTTAAGAATAGAACATTCCTTAAGTTCCTTTCCTGTTTGTTTTACCTGTGGAAATTTAATCTAGTCATGGTCTATTCTGGTGTTATACTTGTAGATGAAATTGATCTGCTAAATGTAAGCTTTGATGGTCCATTTGCTCCTGATAGAATCTCTGCTAGGGCAGGTCTAAAGGAACTACAAAAAATTGCCCCATCAAGAAGGTATCCATTCCCCTTCTTGCTTTCACTTGTACCATTAGCAACTGGATTTCTTAGTGAGAAATCATCAATATGACACACTTATGTCTGACATGCTGATAATGCCGGCTTGATGAATCAAGCAAATCATGAGCCCGAATTTAAATGAAATCATAGCTCTTGCAAAGAAAAATGGACATTGAAGAATTTTGGCAATTTAAAAAATGGTCCTACTCAATGTACCTTCTTTAGATACAAAGATATTAGGTTGCTCATGTGAAAGCAAATGCAACTTGGTTTTGAACCTCTACCATTTTGTTTCTCTCCATTTTCTGTTCTTTCTTTTTGAGTTTTGTTCATCATAAAACTGAGTTGCAGATGGAAACTTGTAGAGATTGATGCTGATCTGCTGAAGCTGACCTCTGAAACGAAGCATGTCATGTCACTAATAAATCCTGCAAGGACCTACATGGTATTTTTCAAATCAATACCTACATGAATATGTCTCTGTTACTTTGTCATTTTGAACCACGATCAAATTGCTCAATTATTTCTTCCTGGCTTCAGGATCTGAATATTGGTATTGCTCTGTGGTTGGCTGCTAGTGGTGACGGTTGTTTGCAAGATGAAACAGGCATCAATGATGCATGTGGCAGTGTCAAGTACAAATCTGCAGCTCGGATTCTCCTAGTTGGTGCTGGTGCAGATGAACAATGTGCTGGATATGGTCGGCATAGGACAAAATATAGAAACGGAAGGTGAAGTCCTCCTGTGCGAACATCTTTTCTTTGCTTAATCCATTCCTGTTGACTCGTTTTTGTGATAGCCACTACGTCCCAGTTATGTGTAGGTTTGCCATCCTCAAAAGTACTTTGGGCAACTAGCACTAGGGTGCATTCACCTCTTGTTTATATAATGTTGCTACGTAGTTCCAAAAGCTTAAAGTGGTAATTGCTTATGTTATAATTCGTGCTCTTTTGGTGCTGTATCAGCTGGTTAGGTCTGAATGATGAAATGAAACTAGACATGCAGAGGATTTGGAAGAGAAATCTAGGGAGAGATGATAGGTGTATTGCCGACAATGGCAAGGAGGTACTTGAATTGCTTTAAGCGGAGTACTTTCTTACACTATAGTTACAGCCTAAACGTATTTTCTATTTTTTTCCAGGCCAGGTTCCCTTTCTTGGATGAGGATGTCATCAGGATTTTGCTAGATATTCCATTGTGGGAAATCGCTGACCTTAATCAACCAATTGGTATTGGTGACAAGAAAATCTTGCGAGAGGTTAATTTCACCTTTGAACTTAATCTTAGACTGGATTTCGAAATTACTTTAACAATGATGTCGTGATCCTTTGTCTGTATCTGTACTATGGTGACTACCTTAAACAGAAACTTAATCCTTATTCCTTACTTCATTCTCCTCTAAGTGCATCTGTGCACTCTGCAGAAGTATATTTTCACCAGTGGGGTTCACTCTTCCCCTTTCTACAATCTTTCACCTAAATCTTTTTCTCTAGCAGGTTGCACATTTACTTGGTTTGTCTGAAGCAGCCTCACTTCCGAAAAGAGCAATTCAGGTATATATTATTTGCTCTTGATCTGTCGTTGAGGCCAATATTCTCTTATTCATATATAGTTCACAAAACGCCATCTTAATTGAGCAGTTTGGTTAGAATTGTAGGTACCAGCTGTTGCTTGTTAGAGTACCATTGCTCCAATTTTTAACATTGACAAGTTTACTCAACTATGTTTTAACTTTATCTTTCAGTTTGGTTCAAGAATTGCAAGAGAATCAAATCGAAAGAATTTTGGAAGCAACCGTGCAGCCAATCAAGCATCTGCTGGAAGTGTAACAATACACAGAAATAATTCATAATCCCCATATATATATACCATAAAACACGCGCAGTTCTTTTGCTGGAGCCTTTATCAACTCCATTCAGGAATCAGGATTACAAGTCAACTGGCTTTCAGCTCCAACATTCAGCAGTTATTAGAATGATGATTAATCCCGCGTATTATTTTGATGGATGATTTTTGTGAGTCCAGGATCTAAGACACTATCACCTGTCTTCATGTTCGATACAGTGAATACTGTCTTTGATCTCTTAATTGAACGATATTCAAGTTCTTTGGGAAAAAACGAAGTGGAATTATTAGTCAATGTTTGCTTCTACTAGCTTTGTGTTCTCTGTCTTTTAACTTGTCTATAGGTTCCCTTTATCTGCACCTGGATGAAAAATCAAGCACACAACATGGTTTTTCACTCTATTGATCATGACTGACTCTGGATATCACAACATGCCGTAATCCCACAAGTAGGGTCTAGAGAGGGTCGAGTGTGTAGACCTTGTGTGATGTAAAGTGATTGTTTCTGATACACCCTCGACAACTGACTCAAGAGAAATGCTAGAAGAAGGGTGAGGTGTATGAAGACCTTAGTCCTACCTTGTGTGAGGTGGAGAGGTTGTTCCAGATAGATCTTTGGCAACTGATTCCATTAAAAGAAAAAAAAAAAGCAAAGGAAAAGAAAGGTGGGCATACGCAAACCTTACCCCCTGCCTTATGTGAGATCGAGTCAATAGAAACTCGGTTATCAATTCGGGATTTTAAAAGAAATGGCAAACGCTAGAAGGAGGGGTTGAACCTCCGACCTTGTGGTTAACAGCCACACGCTCTAACCAACTGAGCTATTCCAGCAGATGTTTCTACCATTTAAATATTTTGATTATATCTGAAATTTTTTAGAATAAATTTTTGAGCCATTTTTGTTTGAATTCAATTCTCGTTCTTTAAATTCCATCAATCTTTTTTAGGGTGGAGGGATATTTAGCAACAAAAAAAAAAAACTTATCTAGTATAATTTCATGTGCAGAGTACGGAAAAGATAGAATGTATGTAAACTTTATCGCTACCTCATAGAAGCAGATAGGTTATATCTAAAAGACTCTCGTAATCAAAAGAAATCAATTAATTGACACATATTTTCATGACAGTTTATAAAGAATCAAAAAGATCTATTTAATTGGCAATAGAAAGATGTCAAAATATATTTCAAGTCAATGAACAACCTACAAGGAATAAGGTTGATCCTATTTATACCTTTCTTATTAATTATTTTATTGTTTATCATCTAAAACTCCTATGATATTTTATCTCACAGAAAAGTGCAATGATCTTTTTTGTAACAATAATATTTTGATAAATTGGAGCACATCTCGATTACTTTATCAGATATTTATTATCAATTCACATCAATATAAGTATCACATATTATTTTTATTTGAATTGTAATTTGGATGTGATATCTCATATTTTTTACGCACTTTATTGACCGTTACATTGCACTTTAAATGTGCTAATGGGACAATATAACATACACAAAAAATGTGTAGAGGGAAGGTTGGCTCACATGTTCAATCACTAGTCTTTTTAAGTAGCATGGTATCCATGGTTTTCAGTATAGGTAAGACCAAAAAAAAAAATCATGATTGAACTGCTAAAAGATAAATTTGGAGAATTTTTCGATAAAAAGTAATTATTACATCTAGCGAATGAAGATATTGGTGGTCTAAAGTTAAAATTAGATGAGATACCATAATGTTTTATAACTCTATATATATTAGCTACTATTATATAAGTAAAGAATGCATAGTGGAATCTATTTTAAAATAAAGTTCATTAAATTGAATAAATAAACAATCATTTTATAAAAATACTAAAACAAAATGGATAGTATGTCCTAACAACAATAAAGTGTAATTATATAGAAAATTCAAGTCAATAAAATTAAGTTTCGTCCAAATTTCATTAATTACGTTTAAAATTCAAAAATAATTAATGCCACTTAAAAATACATAGTCAACAAATCTAATTAATTTCATTAATAAGCTTTCATTACAAACAAATTACATTTATTGTTTTCAAATTGCTCCTATGTAACACGTTTACTTATGGGCTATGACATAAGATGTGGTTTTTACACAACTAATTAATTATAACTAATTATTTTTTTCCTTTTAATTTGACTAGTACGGATTTTAATTTAGTAAAAATAAATAAATTAAGTCTTATGATTTTAAATTAAAGATATGATTAATATATCATAAATATATGTATGAACTTTTTAATCTTGATATATTATGTAGAATATTAAAATTTAAGAGATACTATCTTTTAAAATAGATCATAATTAAAATGATTACGTATTTTAAAAGTGTGCAAAAATCACAAATTATATGGATCGGGAATGTGTTTTTACCTTAGATCTCCCTTTTTGTTTTACCATTAATCACTTTAATAAAAAAAAAATTAATCTAAGGACTAGCGGAGGTGAGGTGAAGATGAGATGTATTGGACTTTGGAGGGTGGTGGGGAAACAATTAATGTGAAACGTCACTTGAGATCATTTCTTCTTTGAAGTTATTTATTCTCTTGTATGTAACTTTTGATGTTTTCTTGATGATTTTTTTTAATTTCTCAAAAGGTCATGTTTTTTATTTCTTGATTTATTTGAATGATTGATTTTTTAGATTTTCTAATTTCGAATTATTAATATTGTAGTGTTATTGCATCTTTTTATCAATTCTTGAATTTGTAACGTTCTTTATTTTTAGATTTCATGCTTTTAAAATTTTAATCAAGTTCTATGATGCTTCATTTTATTACTTATCTTGTATCGAATCAAAATATTGTATCAAATCAAAAGGCAAAAAACTGAGGATTTTATTAAAAGGTCTTAGTTTGTGTTCGTTTTGAAGTTTCTCCTATGGTTTTATTGGATGTGATTTTATTGTTATGGATTTTTACCAATTTGATAGGGCTATGGAGTTTTGCTAAGGTCCATTATCATTGTGGTCTTGTATTTTTGTGGCCCAGTTTATAATATATTTGTTGAAATTGTAAAATTAACGGTATTTGAAGTTGAAGTTGAAGTTGAATTTCTTTTTGACGTTTAACATAAATTTTACTTGAAAAATATTGAAGTTTAACATGTGAACATATTATTTCACTTGAAATACGATTCAATTTTCTTTTAAAACAATTCTCTATTTCAATAATGGACCAAACTGTAAATAAGTATTATTTTTAAAATAATATTTTCTTTGAGTTTCATTTTATCGCACATTATACATAGAGAGAACATAAGTAGTGATCATTAGATCATCGTGATTAAAACACTAATCTGATATAGGCGTTTCAGAATCTAAATTTAACTAGTTGAACTTTTAATGTTTTTAATATTAAGCTTATTATGTTCTTACAATTTTGGAATCAAAAATGGAAATTTTAGTAAATCTTTACCTTAATATCTATGTTTCGTGACAAAAAAAATATTAGATTCAATTAATTTATTGTATGAAAGTTGCATATGCCTCCATTACATAACACATGATCGATAAATATTTTGAGTCATAACACATGATCGATAAATATTTTGAGACTCATGATGGAAAAAAAGAGAAAAGATACTTCAATATAAGAAATCAATGTGGTTTTGATGTAAATAACTATGGAGAAAATGTGCCAAAAATGGAGTAACTATTAATCAAGGTTTATATAAATTCATTTATGATTCTTGAGAAATATACTACTTATATCCTATTTGTCCCATTTTTCTCAAGGCATGACTAAATGATTGATCCATAAGAAAAGGCTTTGCCAAGAAAATTGTCTCATAATATGTTAGCACATGGTGTGGGGTCATCTTATATTAGGAAAAATGCACTCCTACTAGTTATCCTCTTTCATTCCATTCCCCCTTTTTATAGTCCTATAATATCGAAATTTATTGATCTGATTAATACAGATTCATGCTATATAAAATTCATTCAAGTAGAAAGTATTCTTTATCAAGATTTCTTTATTCTAAAAACTCGAATAAAAAATTTAAATAGTTTTTCTCGTTCATCACGTGATATTTGTGAGTAAGTTTTCTTCTTCTTTTAGAATACATTGACAATCTTCTAAATTTGTTAGTTAATTAAGCACTAGAATATATATATATATCCAAAATTTCATCACGGATATCATCATTGGACTGATTTGGTGTAGCTTGTATTGAGAAAGTGCTCTTTGCAGTAGCTGATGTTCTAGTGCTCCATACCTTATTATTCTTAGAGATCTTTTCGAGTTTCTCAGCAATCTCCTGGAATGTGTTTGCTCCGTAAGATCCTCCCACAATAGTATCTAGCACAACTTTGACATTATCATCTAACCCTCTATAATAAATTATTCACATCACACACTTTTTCAACTTAATATTTTCAAGCGTTCATTATGTAAATATGTTACCTTCTTTAAATATACACTCACAATCGAAATGAGTTTGAAGTGCTAATACGTATAATTAAGGAATAACTCCAAGAGATTGTCAATGTATTATGCTTTTTTTTCTTCTTCTAATTGTCATGCTAAAGTAGGAAACTTTTATTGACCAAATAGATATAAGACACATGTTGATTTGATTGAGTCCAAATAATGATTAAAGATTAAGAGAAGACAAGTTTTAGCGGTGGTGAGTGCATGGTATATAGTGGGGGTGATTGGTCCACTTTAATACTTGTTTTCCACCAACACATCTTACATATATGTGCTTCCACACATCCTTCTTGCCTCCTTAAAAAAAGAAAAGACTTGATTTCTATTTTGGACATCAAAATGGTTTTATTTCAACTTTTTAGCTAATTAAGATTGAATCATTTTAAGCTAAAAATATATATTTTTTAGTTAGTAGTTATAGTTTTCTAGATGTTGCTTAAAGAAATAGTCACACAAAATGTGGATCTTAGAGGCAGAAAAAGGAAAAGTTAGTGTCAAATAAGGGATTGGTTTATTTTTGGAAAAACCCTCACTCCTAATGATAGATTTAGCAATTGCGAGCGGATGTAGAAGGATGAATGAGATTGTTTTCACCCGAGTTTGAATCTTGAAAATAGAAAAATTACCTTTAAATTTTTTATTTGTAACATGAAAATTCAAAACAAAAGTCAAAAAGATTTGAATATCGAGTTTATCCAAATCATGCATATCCCTAAGCTAACTAAACCTTAATGGATAAAATTATTTTAAACTGATCCGAACAAAGTTTCCTTCCCTTTTCTAAAATGTCTAAGGGGTCTGCTCAGCAAACGTACAAAGTGGACCGCTGAACTCCTCCCAGGCGGATCAATAATGATTGTGGCTGGACTCCTCTATTCATCTATCAATCTCGTTTATGAATGTTATGATGGCCAGGCGTGGTTGGTAAACAAGGATCGGTTTTTTAGCAAGGTACAGAATGTATCATCAAATATTCAATATGATTCCACAAGATCTAGTTTCGTTCAAGTAACGTATTCTAGGCTTAAACTTGAAACTGCCTCAAAAGCAAAGAGAGGCAAAATAATCGAATTTATGGAGATCTTGGCCTTTGATGAAGATGAACTGATATACAGCTACAAAGAAAACAAGAGATTCGTGGTTGTACCGATACCAGTTGACAGCAATTGGCCAGTTTCCTACAGTTGACCGATTGATCCATAAGAGCGGTAAGAGATGATATTTACAAGGACGGGAAGCGATCACAGTCATAAACAGTTATGGCCACTTGCATGACTAGATCGAGTAAGGAAGATAGGTAACAATCAGCAGAAATGGTAAGCCAACACCAAACCAAAAACAAAGCCTCTTAATGTTCAATTATTGGTTTAATGTTAAGTTACAAGTGGCTCCACAAACGTGGTGAGGTCGTTGATATTCTTCTACCTTTAATCTGATGTCTCGAATTTGAATTTCTAAAAATGAAAAATAATTGTTGTGGGTGCCACGCCTCATGTAACTTGCAAATTTGAATTATTTGTCATGTAACATACAAAATCGAATTTGATCAATCTCTAATATAGATATTGTACATCGAACTCGAGACCAAAAAAAGTTACACGTGGCTCCAAGTATGTGTCTGAGAATCTTTTAGGCACAAAGTTCTTGTCCAAATTACTTACGTGTCCTACCATATCTTTCCTAAGATTTGATGTCTCTTTTTGTCCTTTTCCTCTATTAATTATACTCTCTAGTTATTTATATGTCGTAATTTTGATTAAATGAAAAAAAAAAAAACTTTTGAAATTTTATAATTTTGAATATATTAATCATAAGAAAATTAAATTTTGTGAGTTTAAATAAAAAAATTTATATTTATGTGGTTATAAAAGAGTTCAGGAATATAAATATAAAACTTAAAATAAATTTATTAAGATATTTTTTTTCCTGAACAACTAATAAAGAAATAGTATCATCTTCTCTAAGATCCTCGACTCAAGTAAAACTTATTAAAATTAAGTATTGAAAAAAATAGCGAAGAAATCATATATTTCCTTTGTTTTAATTTGTTTGTCTTATTTTCTTTTTTTAGTTTGTTTCAAAAGAACATATCTTTTCTTCTTTTTTTTTGACAATTTTTAAAATTTCAACTTTTCACATTACATGTTTAAGATTACAAAATTAAAACATATTTTGATGCATTTTGCATATCTTTATTTTAAGACACACAAGATTCAAAAGTCTTATTTATCTTCTAAAAACCCGTGTCAAGTTAAAATATAATCAGATAAAGAAACTAAAACGAAGGAAGTAGAAAATAATGGACAAAAAAAGTCACAACAAAAAATAGTAAGATAAACAAAGCAAAGAAAACAACTGATACTCATAAAATCAAAGAATATGAGGAAAACTAAACAATTCTCGATTACCTATTACTATCGTTCTATCCTAATTATCGACTTTCATATCATTTTATTTAGGATCATATCCTCGATAAATTATACGTGTGTTATGTCAACTTACTTGTACCTCTCATAAAAGCATACGAAAGAGAAGAAAAACATATTACACATAAGTCGCATTATATCAAATGCGATTTACTCTTTGTGTATTTACTTTACCCTTGTGTTCCTACCGCATTGCCTGTAAGTGCCACGTGGAATTCTACTTTTGTAGGTTATATTTTGTCCATTATTTTTATTTTTATTACAAAAAAAAATTATCTTGTAAGTTTTGATAAATAAAATGTTTTCATGTCTTTTTATTATAATGCTTATTTTAGTGACAAATACCTTAATTGTTATATACATATTTTTCATCCTAATTTATGTGACAGAGTTGGAATTTTAAGAGTCAGTCAAGTTTTTTTATTGGAACATTTTTTATGTATTTTAAATTATTTAAGTTGTTAATTATTGTGTTTTATAATAATTTATATGTAATTTTTTTATATTAATTATATTTCATGAAATATAAAAAATCTATATTCGAGTTCACGATCAAAGTTTAAAAATTTAAATGTTAAAAAAAAAATCATTTCTTGCATTATTTTTTAAAAATTAATTTTTAATCCTTCAATTAGTGAATTCTATATTAAGTAAGATGTTCAAAAAAAGAAGAAGATAGATAAGTAAATTTAAGATTATTGTTAGACTATACAAAAACTTTAAAAGATACATATATAAATCTCCCCTAACTTAACGAATTTATACAAAATCTTACTTTATCACTTTTTTCTCTTTATTGGTACAAAATACTATTTAGTTTGTTACATAGTATGGAAAAAGTTTATTCTCAATATTATATGTTAGCATCCCCATAACATAATCCAATACCTACTATTCTCTAACTCAGAATATTTACTATTTTTATGAATAAAGTATTCATTAATTATTTGAAAAATGTTGTGCTAAATTTGATTCCTAATCATTTTTAATGAACAAAAGTTTTGTTCAAATCACTTACGTGTCCTAGCATATCATCCTTATGATATCTTGGACCCCACTCTACTTTTTCACTACAATTCAAGCGTTCCATAGTTTGAAAAATTGAAATTTTTAATTAAATGATAGAGTATCATGATAAGTTTAGAGGGTATTTATGCCATTTTTCTGTTGATTTGGGGTTCTTTATTCAGTGTTCATTATTTTTGTTGGAGTCGTGATTCATTTGGATTTGTATTGTGTAAGGATCATTTTTTTTTCAATAAACAACTTCATTATATTATCTCATGTGTAAAGATCATTTACGGAGGAAATACTCCTTAAAAGATCTTTTAATATTCTAGTTTCAAATTCGAGATGTTAATTAAGAATATAAATCTCATTCATCTCATCACAAACATCGTTGTTAACCCTTTCCTTAATTAGTTTGTTAATACTCATTTGGCTAAATTTGATTCCTAATCATTTTTAATGAATAGAGTTTTGTTCAAATCACTAACGTACGTGTCCTAGCATATTATCTTGGACCCCACTCCACTCACTTCACGTTACTAAATAAGAAGGTGGGAACGTCGCGTATCACAGTAGAAGGTTAGCAGATAATAAAATATTATTGCCTTACTTGTTAGTGTTTATCGTTGAATTAATCATACTCTTGTAGTTACTAAGTTTCAGCTATTGCACTATTTTATTGTGCTTCTCGGATTAGTCAATATGTCTTTGTCACTGTTTTCTTTTTTTGTATATCAAAAATTACTGCACTTGAGCTAAGAGTCTTTTGGAAACGATCTCTATACTTTCACGAGATTGTGATAAAGTTTACATATATTCGGTCTCCCCTAACCCCACTTTGGCATGTGGAATTTTAGTGAGTATGTTAGTTGTCTATAATTCCAAAGTTCAAAAACAAGGACACGTTAAAGATCGCCACGTGTAAAACATATTTAAAAAATGCCTTATGTGGGTCCCACCTACAATAATTTATACACAACTTGGGAACCACGTGCTCCATTACCCAATTCCTCGCCGGCTAATTACTCGTTGACTTCAATTAATGGTACTATTGACTATTGTCAACACCTTTGGCCACCTAACTTGTACTACCATATAGTCACAAAAAATAAATCAATTCATACCTTCCAACTCTCAAAAGCATTTTATAACTTTTTCCACTTTATCTCCGTTATCTGATCGATATTTATATTAGAGTTTCGATTATTTAGAATTAGCATCATGCAAGAGTTATTTAAGGGGAAAATACTTTTTAACAAAAAAATTTGTATATATAACATTCGCATATGAAATCGTTACATTTTGTTTGGATGATTATTTTGTATTGTTTCATAATGTATCGTATTGTATTGTTTTAATGAATACAACGTTTGAATAGATTATATCGTTCTCCGTCGTTACATAATGTCACATATTCATAATTTGAATAATAAACCTACAAGAAATTGTAGAGTACGTGATAGAGCTACTATGAAAAAGTAGGGTAAATGATAAAATAAAATTATTGAATAATAAAGAAAGATGAGAAAAAAATATTAAGATAACGACACGATAACACCAAATCAGTTATCACACAAAATAAAATTTTTCATTATTTCCTAACGATGAATTTAAACAATACGATATAATAAAATTTAACTAATAATCAAAAAAATATTATATTTAAAATAATAATACAATGCAATATAATACAACGCATAACAACCACCAAACAAGGTGTTAATTAAGAGTCCATAACTCTTGTTGGGGATCCTTTTTTATTTGTTTTGGCATGACGTGTGGTGCATATTTTAGGATCAATTAATTCAACTTCCAATTGTGTAAGTCTCATTAGAAAATATTTTTTGTAATATGTTTCTATTTTCAAAATTTAAATTCAAAATTTCTAATTAAAAATATAACAACTAGGTAGTAAAAGTAATTGATTTGTGATAAAGTCTAATAATACAAAATATACTAAATGTGAAAATGAAATGGCTATGTGCCTTAATTAACTTTGGAATATAACTATTGTAGTCTTTTCTGGTTATATTTGAAATTTTGTTTTCTTTTTTGTTTTTCATAACTAAGCTGAAATTAAAAGTGAAATATTTTGTGCGTCGAATTGTTGATTTTTGTTATTAATGCATATAAAGTTCAACCACATTCTTATTGTTTTGGGTCCATTTAAAGAATACTAATTTGGACTAATTTATTATAAACTTATTATATCCCAAATTTGACCAAAGAAACACTTAAATCCAAAGTTATAAAAGCTTATCACCCACGTGTCCTTTGTAAATCTTAATTACAATAAAATAGTCATTATTTTAATTTAATTAAATATTTAATTTAAACTAATCCAAAAGCACAGCTCCCCACTTTTCCCTTTCTGCTTTATTGACAGCTAAGTGTGATTAATTATTAATCATCATAAAGATTCAATTAATAATTATTAAGTTTTTTCTTTTTTAAAAAATAAATTAAAAAATATTATTAATGACGACGTCTCAGCTTTACGAGGCTGATAGTACTATCCACGTGGCATCTATCTGTCTCCCAAACCTTGACACGTGTCATGTTTTCTAGATTTGTTCATTTGTCGACACATGTCTCAAAAAATTTAGAATTATTTTTACTCTTCTTGTGTTGTACTCCTCACCATTAGCTCTCATATTCCCTACTTGTTACAAAGGTCCCCCTCCTACTTGTGATGTGTCACATTTACTCCTTGAAAGTGATATATTACGGTACAAATTTAGCAGAATTCAATAAGTTTGATCACGTATTAGGGTTAAAAATTAGTAGGTAGTAGAGTATTATTGTTATTTTATTGTTCGATGAATTTACACTTGGTGGTGCCTGTCGAAGTATTAGTCTAATTTTTGTAGTGTCTAACTTTTTGTTTCTACCATTGTTTATTGTTTAGTATATTCACTTATTGCACTCTTTTGTTGTCGTTGTTGTTATTGTTTCCTTATTAGTTGATATGTTTTCTTCACTATCGTTTTCCTTTTCATATATACCTACGTTGATTCATTGTACTCGAGTTAAGAATCCTCTAAAAAAATAACGTTTATATCTTATAAGAATAAAGTTTACATATACTTATCATTCTTAAATCTTATTTGTTGAGTTTTATTATATTAAATACTCTAATAGTGTTATTGTGTATATAAAATTTTAAATTAAATTCATCTAAACATAATACATTATTTATGTCACTTGAAGGTTACTATTAGGTTTGATAATGTATAAAGACTTGTTCCACAAAGGGATGCAACTAGATAGGGACTAAGGGGTTTATTCAAACATTTTTTTTAGATGAAAATTTACATTAGTTATATATGATTTTTTTTAATGTATATATAGTTAGATATTGAATCTCTTTTGAATTTTTTTGTATGTTTATTTCTTCATATTTTTAACTCACTTAATGATCAAAATTCTGACTTTACCATTAATCCTATAAATAAGACCTAAAAAGAGTGATATCTATACTGATTTTATTTCTATCTTTATGAAATAAAAGAGACTATTTTGATTGACCGTAAAAGTACATTTACAAATCAAGTTGGCTCAAATAAACATAAACGAAAAACCATATGAAAGGGTTTTCTAAAAAAGCAAAATATTTCCAATCTTGGTGAATAAACAATATGTCCCCTCTCAATACAAGCATAATTGACTCAAATAGTAAGGATTTGTTAAGTGTGAATGACCATATACTAAATTTCCCACATTTAAACTTCTATAGAAAAAAACATATAGTTAGAAGACAAGGGAGCTATTCACATAGTCCCACGTGTCTTTCTTCTCTCTCTCCTTCTGACACTTGTCCTTTCCTAGTACTTTCTTTGTCCCCCCACTCCCAACCCCCCCAAAATTCAGAAAGGGTATTTTGGTCTTTTCACCTACCCTACCCCTTACCCCCTAGTTTTTTTTTTAGTCTTTCTTTCCTGCCTCCTTCTATCTTTCTGGGTCTTGTTTGATTTGTTAGTATATTTCATTATTCTTTACTCTACCCTCTCATTGCTATATTTTCTTGATTTTCCGGCTACCCTTTTGCCGGAACACGACATTTTCTTGTCAAGATTACATTTTTATCTACTTTTTGGTGGATTTTTAACCATTTTCTTGGTTTTCCTGCCACCCTTTTGTTTTCTCCGGAAAGAACTCCGGCTATATTTACTTTTTCTTCTTTTTTTCCCAGTTGGGATTTCTCAAAGTGCAAAATCTGGGTTTAGAGACTTAATCTTTGAGCTTGTTTGAGCTAATATGCAGTTAAAGATTAGATTTTTCCATCTGGGTGTGGCTAAATCAGATCATGGAAGTGTTAAACATGCACGTACATGTCAGAATAGGTAAGTTTTTTAACTTTGGTTTGGTGTTCTTGATAGTATATTTGGTGGGTTTATGGTTTGCTATGGGAGATAATACAGATGAGAAAAGGAAAAGTAGAATTGAGATGGAAAATCTTTCTATGGAAACAAATAGATTTTCAAGGGATTTGTTGCAGAGATTCATGGGGGGTGGTGGTAGTAGTAGTAGTAGTTCAGGAAAATCTAAAGTTGAGGTTGTTGTTGCTGGAGGAAAGGAGGTGAAGGAGGAAGAAGATGAAGGGGAAGTAGAGTTGAATCTTGGTTTATCATTGGGAGGTAGATTTGGTGTTGATAAATCTTCTAATAGTAATAAGTTGATAAGGTCTTCTTCTGTAGCTTCTTGTTTGCCTATAGTGAGAGATGATGATGCTCTTGCACCACCACCAGTGTCTTATCCTACTTTGGTGAGAACTTCTTCTTTGCCTGTGGAGACTGAGGAAGAATGGAGGAAGAGAAAGGAGTTGCAGACTTTGAGAAGAATGGAAGCTAAAAGGAGAAGATCAGAGAAACAGAAAAATTTAAGGGGTGATAAAGAAGGTGGAGGAGGAAGTACTGTTGGTGGTGGGGGAGGAAGTATGGAAGATGAAATGAAGGAAATTGAGATGAATTTAAGAGGTAGATTAGATAAAGAACAGTACTTGGCGTCTGCGAAAAGATTTGGTTTATCGGTATCGCCAGCGTTGGCTGCTGTTGCAAGGCAAGGTAGTTTATCAGGAGGTGGAACAGATTTGACAATGGGGAAAGGTAAAGGAAGTTATTCAGGAAGTAAAATGCAAGGACATGGGAAATTGGGTTCACAAGGTTCTGTTGAATCCCAAGGTGGTGGTAGTTCTTCAAGTATGTCTGAATTGGAAAGTAAACTGCCACAAGGTACAAATTTTTTTTTCCCAATATTAACATTCATTATGTATTTGCTCTTTTTTTAATTCAATTCTTGAGAGTTGATACTAGTTGAATTAGAAAATTATAGGTATGTCTGAATTGGAAAGTAAACTGCCACAAGGTACAATTTTTTTTTTTTGCCAATATTAACATTCATTATGTATTTGCTCTTTTTTTAATTCAATTCTTGAGAGTTGATACTAGTTGAATTTGAAAATTATAGTACTGCAATTATATCAGTACTTGGGGATTGAAAATATTTCCTTCTAGGGTAAGGAGTGGTCTATCACATGTTGCAGTGAGGGATGCTTAAAGACAAGTTATTATTCAGCATTGGTCATAAATGATTACTGTTGAGTCATCTGTTACCAGAAATATGGCATGTGTTTTTTAATTTGTTTCTGTGAGCTGTTGAATGAATCTCCTAAATTTAGTCGAAACTTGCTGCTGAGGTCCCCTCACTTTAACGTTTACAAGTTTCTATGGTACTTGTTCATGTCCTCTGTCTTATTGCCGTTCACCACATTCTTGATTCTTTTTAAACCCCAGCCCCACTGCGCCTTAGGGTGTGGCCTAGTGATTAATTAAGCGGGTGAAGACCATGGGAGACCAGTATTCAAGAGTTAGTCGGTATTTGGGCTGGTGGGAGGTAGCAGGTATCCTGTGGAATAGTCAAAAATGCATTCAAGCTTAACTTGGGCACCTCCATAAAAAAAGAATAATTAAAAGAACCCACCTCGACTCTCCTTCACCCCTCAAGGCATCCAAGGTAGTTTCCATTTCCTCTTGGTAACTCAAACCTGATCCAATGGTTGTAGGTGAAGGTGGTGTCAAGTGTTATAGTTGTGCTGTTTGTTTGGTTATGTTATCTAGGTGCTTTCGGGAACTTTCTTTTGTTGCCACATCCTCAGAAGTCACGATAATTGCAGGAAGAAATGCACAAGCCAAAAAGAGATGGGAAAATGTCTATGATAAAAATTTGTGGGTGCAATTGTTTGAGAGAAAAAAGTTTTTATCTGATGTAAAGTAACTTCTTAGTCTTTAAATGCTTGCTTTGATTTGAACTTAGTACGTTAGAAATACTCATAAATACTATAATGATTTTCCTTTTGGAAGTATTATATGAAGACTAAAGTCTGATATTCTTTTCGCAGAAACTAGAGTTTCATATCTTTTCCACAAATAGTTAACCAGAGTTCACTACTTCCAATTAAACAGCAAGGAGAATGAAGCTGGACCATTATTAGCTGTAGACTCGGAAGCCAAACTAGCTCATTTATTTGCGGGCTACTTCGCACAATTATATCAAAAGCATTTATTCTTTTATTGGATGATAAAATAAAAGACCTTTGGATAAGGCCGCTATGTCTATACTCTATATAATGCCGACTTCCCGTGAGCTTTAGAAATTCTCGACAACTTATATCTACCTACTTGAAAGTGTTCGTCTCAATTGATTTAGTTGTAGCATTAATCGCACTAACAGATCTTTCTAGATGGTGTAGTTTCCTTCTCCTCACCCAAGGATTTAGTCATGTGTGATTAAAGCCTGATGAATTTTAGATGTCATTGTTTCAAATGCTTGCTCTATCTGTGCTACTTTTCGTAAGCAACAATCTTTTTAGTAAAGTCTTCTTTGTGAATTACCTATTGGGCAATCAAGATCGTCTCTGACTCTCTTGTCTTTACCTTTTTGGTTGTGGTCCTTGTGATAGAATGGATTAAGGGTCGAGGGAGATTTATCTGCTGCTATTGATGCAGCTTCGTTGGCTTGCTGTATCACAATTTCTTAAATACCCCATAGATGTAAATTTGACAAGCTAGCTGATGCATATTTGATATGGACCTTTGTTGTTAGATAGGAGTTTATGTTGGATGCCCCTTTTGCTTTTCGTTCTTTACTCCCTAATGTCCACGCACATCTCTGCCGTTAATCTCCATATTTGATAACTAATGTTATTCCTCACGAGTTGTTATTGTTCACTTTTTGGATAGCTCCTCTGCCCCTGGTCGTGGTGCAAGATGTAAAACACTAACCTTCTAGGCTTATACTTCTTTGATAAAGATTGTTTACTAGAATTGGATATCCTATATAGAGGTGTTAGTGATTCTTAATAGATTACAGTATCTTACATCCTATTCCTTAATGGGACTAGATTTAAATCCGCTTTCACGCATCCTGAAATCGGCAACATGGTGGATATTAAAAATTTGAAATTTAGTTCTGCTGCTCTTGTCCTGTTATCCTAAGTTTGCTGACCTCAGATGTTTGCCGTTGCATTAATTACCATTAGTATATGGTTGGTTTAGTCAAGGAATGTTGAATATGCTTTTGACTGTTCACTACATGAGTGGAGTTCATTCGCGAAATATGCACATATTGATTGTCTCTAAAGAATATTAGATCATCTGATCTGGTTGAAGAAGTTCCTTTTTATTTAGATTATCTGTATTGATCGTCTGTAATCATCTCGTGGTCGTTAATAATTTTGAGCACCGTAATCTTCCAATAGTATGTAATAATTTTTCAGGTTATGTTATGGTTATTTACCATCACTTTTCTAGTTGGTCATATGACCTTTACATGTTTTTGGAGTGTACTGTGTAAAGGGAAGAATGAAAAGATGCAGTGTATACATGATATCTGCCTTTTATCATTCTTCTGTTTATCATCTCCGCCATAATTTTAGAACCCTGATGAACCCCAGCTGCAGGGTCTGGCGAGCTAAGCCCTGCCAGTATCCACTCATTACAAGGAGGAGGGAGTCAAGATATTGGTTCGTCTGGGTCAAAAATGAGAGAGACTGGAAGCAGAATGTCAGGAGGTGATATGGACAGTCCATCTAAGAAGCTCGAGGCAGCAAGTCGGGCAAAGGAAACTGGAACAAACACGTTAGAAAATATGCCATGCGTTTTTACGAAAGGAGATGGTCCTAATGGTAGAAGAGTAGATGGAATATTATACAGGTACAGCAAAGGGGAGGAGGTAAGAATTATGTGCGTCTGTCATGGTAGTTTTCACTCACCAGCCGAGTTTGTCAAGCACGCTGGAGGCACCGATGTCGCTCACCCTCTCAAGCATATTGTCATAAACCCCAATGCTTCTCCCTTGCTGTGATTGATACCACAGGGTTTTCGGTGGAAGAGGATATCACAGAGCATACCGTGCAAAGCAGTATGAACTTATCCCATTTCCCTTTTTGTTTCTTTGATTCCTCTTTTTAAGAGTGAGAGATATATGTATCGACTCGTGCACATCTTGGGATACTGGACTAAAGAAAAGAGTTTTGTATGTACATTTACGGATTCTTTTTAGGAAATTCAGAGGAATGAATTGGTCTTGAATGATATCATTGTCCTCCTTACTTTAGACCCTTTTGATCCTTAATATGTTACAACAACAACATACCCAGTGTAATCCCACAAGTCGCAAACCTTACCTCTACCTTTGCGGGGTAAGAGAGGCTGTTTCCGATAATCCTTTATATGTGAGCTTGCTATAGACTCTACATATCTTGCATTTAGTCAAATCTTTATCCATCATGATTTCTGTATATTGGAAGTGTCTGATGTGCCATTTAATTTTAGAGGCTTTATGTTCTGGGGACCATATTGTATGATTGCATCATTGTGTTGTTGGGGGAGACAAGGAAGTGTTTGTTGGTCGCAATTATAGGTGGTCCATGAATTGAATGTGTCCATGATATAGATTAGGAACAAGTGGTTGATTTCTGACTTTGTCTTTGCTCATATTGATTTTTAAGATATGAACCTCGGGTCTAACTTAATAACAAAAGCTAGCTTACGAGGTGAGGGTAGTTCAAAAGACTATATAAGGTGATCCAGTAACCCGTGTGCCACCGGTGTGGGACAACTCGACACCTCCATGCATGCCCATGCTTGAGGTGAGGGTTGTTCAAAAGACTGTAAGGTGATCCAGTATTCCACGTGCCACCGATATGGGACAACTCGGCACCTCCATGCATGCCCATGCTTGAGGTGAGGGTTGTTTAAGACTATGTAAGGTGATCCAGTATTCCACGTGCCACCGATGTAGGAAAACTCAACACCTACTTGCACGCCCATGCCTGAGGTGAGGGTTGTTCAAAAGACTATATAAGGTGATCCAGTAATCCACGTGCCACCGATGTAGGAAAACTCAACACCTACTTGCACACCCATGCCTGAGGTGAGGGTTGTTCAAAAGACTATATAAGGTGTTTTAGTATTTACACGTGTAGGACAACTCAACATCTACACGCATGTCCAGACCTGAGGTAAGGGTTGATCAAAATACTATATAAGGTGTTTTAGTATTTCACGTGCCATCGATGTGGGACAACTCAACATCTACACGCATGCCCAGACCTGAGGTGATGATTGTTCAAAAGACTACATAAGGCGATTCAATAACTTACGTCCCATCGATGTGGGATAACTTAACACCTCCCTATCCATGTGGGATAACTTAACACCTCCCAACATGCCCATGCGTGGCAACATAACATTAGGAGTTCAAACTTTGATAAATCAAGAATTAGATTGGGTTGAATCTGATACCATGTTAGGAAATCGATATTATTACATTTATTTTAACGTCAAAAGTTAGTTCATAACATTTGAAGTTCAAACTTTGATAAATGAAGAATTAGATTGAGTTGAATCTGATACCATGTTAGGAAATCGATATTATTACATTTATTTTAACGTCAAAAGTTAGTTCGCAAGGTAAGAGTTGTCCAAAAAATATATAAAGAGCCGTTGCGGAATCCAATATTCCACAATAAAATGTATTGTCTTTCAAGGTATGTTACTAAGGACCCTGCGTTTTTTTCCTCCCTGCAGTAATAAAATTTTGACTTTATTATAAGTTAAAACAAAACAATAACTCCAAATTTGCCTTTGTATTATTTAACGTTACATTTACTATATGTTTAACTTTTGGTCCATTCATGCCTTTATCGAATCGACTTATATTTGCCTTTATCATCAATCGAATTTCAACGTGAAATGAATGGATAACATTGCACGTGTCCAAATTCCATTAGGTGTCGAAGGAAAAAAAAAAAGAGATCATTTTCTAATGGCAAGAGTAATGTTAGACCAAAATATTAACGACATGAGAAGTTGGTCAATTTTGAAAAATAGCTATTACATTCAACTATTATCGTACCACCATTATTATTAGCTTGCAATCATCACTAATTAAGTATGTCTTAATAAACACGCTTCTTTTTTTCGAGGTTATATAGATTAAGATTTTCTCTAAAAGAGTTCTAATGAAATATTTAAGTGTTTATTTATTTGTTTTTGTCCTCTATTAATTCTAAAAATAAAGATAAATTGAAGTACGCATTCGAAAGATAATATCATAATATTTAGATATATATTCAGATTCTAATATCCAAAATAAAACCTAAGATGAAAACATGGCCTAGCTTGCCACTTTCAAAAAGTTACACTACCAAAAATAATAACTTTTTTAAAAATAAAGTTCCAATTTTCCACTACACTATACAACAAAAAAATCAATATTATGAAAATCAGTTTGATTAAGGCATTCTAGAAATGGTTAAATAAGTATCATATTCTAAATTTAGACAAATTTTAGATTTTTTAAAAATAGCCTGCAACCCAATGCAATGCCAATCTCTTAATTTCACAATCCAAATTCAAATAAATAAATAAAAAGAATTAAGAGGAATATACTATGACATGTGACAAGATTCCTAATTATGAAATTCAGAATTTTCATATATTAAATTTTAGAAAATAAAGGGCAATCAATCAATTATCCCTTTGCTTGGAAGCCAAGAGAGAAAAGAAAGGATAGAAAATAAATTTTATGGAGAAAGATGATAAATAAAATGAAAAACTGGGTGTATTGACTAAATAAAAAAAATTCTGTTGGGAGCAAGGGCGTATCTAGGGGGGGTCACCGGGTTCACGTGAACCCATGTTTCCCTCCCGAGATCATATATAATAGTGTTATATTTTTAAAAAAATATTGAAATATAGATGTGTGAACCCATATTTGGAGTATCATATTATGTGACGATGATTAGGTACACCTTAGAAATCCAATCTTATATATGTATGGATATATCCGATCAAATTCACATTTTAGATCCACCTTTTTACAATAGTACACCCCTCATTTCGAAATCCTGGATACGCCTCTGGTTGGGAGCACTCAAAAATGAATCTGTAATGTGCGAAACATAATTTATTTAGACTAATGAAATATCGAACACTAGTAAAGCAAAAAAAAAAGTATAAAGGAAAAGTTAACAGAATACATATATACATTCAAGAAAATAACTTTTAGGAGTAGTTTGATTATGGTTAGATCATAAGATAATACAATATTTGATTGATCATATAACTAATTAATGTAATATTTGATTGATGATATTAAATAATATCTATATTATTAGTTATGTATTACACATTATTTTACTTAAAACCAAAAAATATCTTTTTAATTCATGTATACTCTTTATATTTGTAATTGCAATTTTTTCCATGTATTTTCTTGAAAAATATTTTACTAAGAAAACTTTTTCATTTCCACAAAAGCTTAAAAAAACACATCTAAACTATCTCGATTTTTAACTGTGTTTTTGAGATTAATTCCTTTCGAAAACAAACGGCTTAGATTAAGGCTACGTGGTCTGGGGATTTTGATACTATAATTGATTTATCCGGATTCCTAGGACCCTTCTTTCTTTCTTTTCCCAAAATCTTTATACTTGATTCAGTTAATATTATACTTTTAATTTTATTACTATTCACTGCAAATCTGTACTGTGTAAAACGTGTTCTTCTTCTTGAATTCATTGTTGCAGAGACCCTTTTAAGCCCAAAAGCCTTTTTCTTGTAAAGGTATGAGCTTTTTCTTATTGTGGTTTGAGTTGACTTGATGTGGGGTTTAATTTTCATACTGTTTAGTGGTCTGTAGTTGATGATTTGGTAATTTGTTTGGTGGTTAAATATTGGGTTATTCTGTTGATTTTGAGTGTCAAGATTCAAACTTTGTGTTTTTTTGTTTTGTTCTCAGCTGTTTTAGTGTATTGTTCTGTTTAGTTGAGCTGGTGTATGTATTTTTTTTTTGATAACTGTAGTGTCCTGCACCAACCTCGACTAATTTCACGAGATACCTGCAAACGCCCACCAAGGCTAGGACTGATGGAAAGAAAGAAATCATCTGGTTTTTTGTCTTTGTTGGGATTTGAACGTGATACCTCATGGTTGTCATCCGCTTCATTGACTACTAGGACATGCCCTTGGGTGCTTTAGTTGAGCTGGTATCTATGAGAGTTTGTTGCGAATGTCCCTTAGGTAGTGTTAGTGTGAGATAGAAAAAGAAAATTTTGCTTACTAGTTACTGGTTTGTCGATTTTGACATGGTTATTGTTTTCTTGTGGAATAGTGTTGAGTTTGTAAAGGTTTTTTTTTTTTTTTTTTAAAGGAAATGATGGAATTGAGTTTCCATGCTATTTTTGATATTTGATTACATGAGATCTGAGTGGGAGTAGTGTGACTATCTTACTGTTACCAGATTTCAATGCCATAGGACGTATCGTAGTTTTCTATTCTGAATATTTGGTAACTAGGGCAATATGCTGTTAAATTTGAGTGTCAAGATTCAAACTTTGTGCATTTTGTTCTCTCCTCGGCTAATTTAGTGTATTGTTCTCTTTAATTGAGCTGGTATCTATGAAGGTTCGTTGTGAATGTCCCCTAGGTAGCATGAGATAGAAAATAAAAATTGTGCTTACTGGTTGGTGGATTTTGACATGGTTATTGATTTCTTGTTGAATAGTGTTGAGTTTGTAAAGGTGTCCTTTTTAAAAAAAATTGTTTTCATTATGTTGGAATTGAGTTTCCATGCTATTTTTGATATTTGGTACATGAAAACTGAGTGGGAGTAGTGCGACTAGTGACTCCCTCATTTCAATTGGTTTGTCTTACTTTCCTTTTTATTCCGTTTCAAAATGAATGTCTCTTTCCTTTTTTGACAACTCTTCATTTCTAACTTTCCACATGACATGTTTAAGACCACAAGCTTAAAAGACATTTTGGTACTTTCTACATATCTTTAGTTTAAGACCACAAAATTTAGGAATCTTCTATACTTTCTTAAACCCCAAGACAAATAGATTGAAACGGAGGGAGTACTATTTTGGATTTCAATGCAATAAGATGAATATAGTTTTCCATTTTAAATAGAAAGAAAGTCGAATATGTCTAAATACTAGACATAAGGAAGCGTGGCCTAAAATGTGACCTGAATATGCTGGCCCTTTGGATTTTTCAAGCTCTAGCAGATGGCACAAAACTAGTTTTTGAAGAGGTGATACACGTTTATTCAATATTCAGACAATCCATAGCAGCAATTCATATCTTTCTAAGTTGAACTTACTACAAATCAGAATTAAAACAAAGATTCTAAAGAATGATTGTTGACGATCTATGATTCCACGTTTCATTTACATTCGAACTTGCATTATTTTACACTTGTGATACCTTCTTATTGTGGAATTGGGGTTGAATCAATAACTCACTTAAGTGCTTGAATAATTTATAGTAAGTCAAGTTATAACCTCCTATTTGGATATCCTCCATCTCTTTCTTTTTTTTTTGACTGTTTAAGATCTTTTTTGATGTTGGAAATGAGTTTCCATGCTACTTTTGATGTGAGGTTGCATGAAAGGGAGTTGCTTTTCAGAGTGGATTTCATATTATGCTTACAACACACATTCTTATTGTGGAAATGGGATAGGAACATACATAAATGCTTGGATAAGCTTTATGACGTTTAACCTGTTAGTGTAAGTGAAATCTCCTCTTTAGATATCCTCAACAACAACAACATACCCAGTGGAATCCACAAAGTGGGGTCTGGGGAGGGTAGATTGTATGCAGACCTTACCCCTACTTCAGAGGTAGAGAGGTTGCTTCCAATAGACCCTCAGCTCAAGGAAAAACAATCCAAAGCAGTCCCGAGCAAGAAGTAGCGGAGGTACAAGAAATAACAGATAATAACGAAAATAGCAGATAGTTTTTAGATATCCTCCATTTCTTATTTTGCAGCAGCCTATGAAACTGTGATATCAGACTCCTCTTGTTAATGGCTAATTCTAAATCTCCATGAATGCAAATGCAAAGGAAGATTGATGTTCCTTCTCAAAAAAAAAAGAAGGGAAGATTGATGTTGAGATAGGGTTTTGCTTGTCCCTGATTTTGGCTATGCTTACACTTAAGGAAATTATTTTGATGAGGATTGTAGAAGGATGAAAATCAAGGAGAAAATTTTCTGATTAGGAGTAGACCAAAGACCACATGTTTGTCTCATTTTCTAGTAATCGTTTGGGATTGTGTTTCAGGATCAATGTGTTCATAAATTTTCTTCTGAGGCTCTTATTTACTTATGCTTTTTGGTGTCAAGATGAAGCTATTAGTGAACATTACATTTACTTATTTTACTTTTTGATAAGTTACATCTATTTGATTATGTGGTTCTGTTCACAATTTATTTTGCAGGAGCAGTAAGATATGAAAAATAAAAAGGTTATAAGAACCATGATAAGAAAAGCTACTACTGTTGCTAACACAAACACTTTGCTAAAAGCAACAGTGCTGCAGTAGGAGTAAGTGATCAATGCTGAAATCTTTGTTTCTGAGGTTTGTTCCTAACTCACAGAAAGTGAAAGCAAATGGCAGAAGAAAATGGTCCTTCTGTTTTTACAGATTTTCCAGAATCTACGTCTACTAGGTTTTATTCAGATGTACAGGCAAATAACAACTTTCATGGGTCTGGTCTACCTGGTATTAAGAGGAGAGGCCAAGGTCATGGGAGTCGCTCTTGGATAAAGATTGATGAACATGGTAATTCAAAGATTTTGGAATTAGATAAGGCTACCGTTATGAGACATTGTTCTTTGCCAGCCAGGGATCTCCGGCTTTTGGACCCTAAGTTTATCTATCCTTCCACAATATTAGGACGAGAGCAAGCTATTGTGGTAAACCTTGAACAGATCAGATGTGTCATCACAGCTGATGAGGTTATACTGATGAATTCTTTGGATGCTTGTGTACTGCAATACGAGTCTGAATTGTGTAAACGCCTTCAGATAAATAAAGATCAGCCGGGTAAATCCATTTCTATTTATCTTTCTGCACTAAAGCTTGGTTTTTTTTGTCAAAGCAATGAAAACCAGTGAATGGTAGTTTGTGTCGAAGAGTTGAAAGCCAATGGATGCTCCTATTCTGTGCAATCTAGCTTATTGCTAGGTTATCTCCTTTTGTCTCTACATAGCTTTAAATTATCTTAAATTGTCTTGCACCAATGGATGATAATGTTGACAAAAATTAACTGTTCCACCCTCCACACCAGTTCCAAGTGTTAATTGTGACTTTTCAAGGCCCGCTAGACCAAGTTTTTTTTTTTTTTTTTTTTTTTTCGCTAGACCAAGTTCAATATTGAAATAACCATTAATGTATTGAAAGTAAAACTTAAAAGTTTCAGATGCTATCTGGAAAATACTATGCACTTATGATTCTGCATTCCAGGGTTAAAAGGAGAAGTGAAAGACGACTTCTCATAGAAAACCTGTCGCGCTCTTGGAAAGGCAAAATAGACTAAAAATTGTACAGAGGATATACTTTTCAGAGTTGGATTCGCATAATTTTATAAGCAAAGTGCTTAATGCAGAAAGCCTATTTTTGTAAGGAATACATTGGAATCGTTTGGGATTGAGGCATAGTTGTTGAAATGTTGTTTGGTCTATGTCTGAATCAGATCCATTTAACTCTAAATCATAACACAAGAAAATGCAACATGAATTGCTGAAATTGATTGGATCCACCTCTTCGTCCCCCTCAATGGAAACAGTTGAGTAGGGCAAAGTTTGTGACATTCTATGAGGGGAGCAAAACTCTGTTGTTGTTGGCTTTTCTTATTATAATATTTATATCTGGAATTTTATCAACGAATAGCAATATGGTTATATAAGCAGAACAAAACTTCTGAACATATCTATACAGAGAGAGAGAGAGAGAGAGAGAGAGAGAAGTCCTGGAAATAGTTCTTGGTTCCTTTGTTGCATAGCAATTAGCATCTAAATCCATTCCTGACTCCGCATACGGAGAATTATTAAAGTAAAAATGGAAAACTTGGATGGTGCTATAAGTTGGACATATTTCTTACTATTGGGAATGGTTTAATTCTAGAAAGTTTTATGTTGTGTAACTGTATATTTCCTCGACTCTAACAGTGAATTTGTATATATAAAGACCTCAATTAAAAGGAAATGTTGGAGAAGAGAAAAAATGATAAACATTCAAGGTATTGAGTATAATCTTTCTTGAACTCCAAGTTTGTTATGACAATTATGATATCCAGCTGCTTTTGTCCATGTAGCATGCATTTATTAAGAGCTTCTGGGAAATGCTACTTTTGACCAACTCATTGAAGAAAGAAATATAAAACTTAACCTTAAAATGTTTCTTGCTCCACCTTGTCTGAGCTTTGTAATGACAGCCTGTCTTACATCTTTGACTTTAATTTAATCAAACTTCTGTACTTAGTATCTGTAATTCGTTACGTATCAATAAAAGAAGTATCTATAGCTATTAGAAGCAATGAAGGCTATCCCTTCTATTATAAATGAACTACACTTTAGCATGTTCAGCAACCGATGGTGTTTTTGTTGTTTGAGGGATCCTCTATATCCATTCCCCTCCATTTGAACCTATTTTATTCCAGTGCGATGTCTCTTTTGATATATGGTAAAGTCTCTAAAGAGGATATTCCAAAATTTTCATAATGAGTGGTGTTTTAATTCAGATGGTCTTCCTTTCGAGTTCAGAGCCCTTGAGCTTGCTTTGGAGCTAACTTGCTTGTCTCTTGATGCTCAGGTATGCAGCAGACTCACTTGGCGGCTGATTGAAAACTCTTTTTCTGCAATAGACTAGAGTATTTTCTGTCCATTGCAGGCATAATATACTAGCATCAATCTATGTGCCATTGTTGCATAATGTGATAAACATCATCAAGTCTAGTGGTCAATGAAGTGGGTTGAAAACCATGGGGTCTCAGGTTCAAACCTCAGCATAGACAAAAAATCACTAGGTCATTTCTTCCCATTTGTCCTAGCCTTGGTAGACATAGTTACCTGGTACCTGTTGTTAGTGGGAGGTGGTAGGTATCCTGGGAAATTAGTCGCGGTGCATGCAAGCTGGTCTGGACACCACGGTTGTCAAAAAAAAAAAGAACTGTAGAAAGGAGTTATAGAATATCTTAAAGCGTAGTTGCAGCTTGATCCATTCTAAGTTGAGCTTTCATGGTTCTATGTTGGTTAACTATAAATGGATTCAAGGTGCTTTGCATCAATTGCTTTTGGATGTTAGTAAATCCCGTCCGGTTTGTTTATTACTCAAGTTTTATTATCATCATGATGTGAGGTGTTGGCTGAAATATAAATGCACTTTGACATGGTTTTTTCTCTCTGTATCCAGTAGCTCAAACATACTTCAGTTATTTCTCACGATTAAACGTATATTCTCAATCAAAACTTATTTTTCATGTCTTTCTATATTAAACAGGTGAAAGAATTAGAACTGGAAGTATACCCCGTGCTCGATGAACTAGCGTCATCTATTAACACTCTAAATCTGGAACGAGTTCGTAGATTGAAAGGTCAGCTGCTTGCCTTGACTCAGCGAGTCCAAAAGGTATGATTGTATACGTAGTCTAATACTGCTCGACTATCTGTCAGACCACTTAAGCTTTTAAACAAATGTTCAGGCATACAGATGTCTCCAGTACCTGTATTAGTGGAATAGGAGTCACAAATGTCTTCCTCTTGTACATATTCCGTACCTTAATAAAATTACTTATCGAAAAAATGTTCAGGTATGTGATGAAATAGAACATCTAATGGATGATGACGGTGACATGGCTGAGATGTACTTAACAGAGAAGAAACAGAGGAAGGAGGATTATCTTAATAATGATTCATATGATCAAGCAGATATATTTGGAAAAATTAGAGGAGCAGCAAGATCTGCTCCAGTCTCACCTGCATCATCAACTACCGGGGTGCAACTCGGGGTGCATAAGTTGCAACGGGCATTCAGTAGTTTGAGCTCAAGCAAACACGGAAGCATTTCAGCTTCATCTAATGGTCAAGAAAATATTGATCAGCTTGAAATGTTGCTTGAAGCATATTTTGTGGTCATTGACAGTGCTCTGAACAAGTTGTCATCAGTAAGAGATTCTTATGTTACTAGCTTTTCTTCTTGATATCCAGAAAATCTTATATTTATACTGCAACACTAATTAAATTAGAATGAACTAAACTCCTTCCCTGATAGATTCAAGAAATGCAACTAGAATTGGATTACCATTCTTACCAAATAATCTTAAGATTTACTTCCTCCGTTTCTATTTGTTTGTCTGGTTTTGACTTGACACAGAGTTTAAGGAAGTCTAGAAGAATCTTGCGGTTTTAAACTAAAGATATATAGAATGACCAAAATGCTCTTTAATCTTGTGGTGTTAAACATGCCATGTGGAAAGTTAGAATCACAGAATTGCCAAAAAAGAAGGAAAGAGACATTCTTTTGAAACAGACCAAAAAGGAAAGTAAGACAAACAAATTGAAATGGAAGTAGTATTTGCTAAAATATAGCTTCAGGTTCTGGTTTACGGATAAGGGTAGAATTATGGGAGTAATCTAGCATTTGATTAATATTAAGGGGGTATACTAAGTAGATCTTGTATTACTGTTTGATCCTAACATTTCTCTACAACCTTGGGCGCGTCATTCACTTCCTTTCCTTTTTTCTTTAGGTTGTATGTTGTTTAGTTGCTTAATCTACTCCTAGTTATTGGTTTTAAACTTTTCAATGTGTGAATTATTCTGGGAAAAGATACTGCAGACACCACAGACCCTTAACTAATAGCATCGATGATTTAATCCCTTCAAAATCATGCATTGAAGAGTCAAATATTGCATACACCAAGATTTTCTCCTATAACTCATAATGCATGACCTCTTATTCATTTGATTAGTGATAGTGATGACTAAAACATGACCTCCTAATTAATTTGATTCAACATTCCAACTGAAGAATTTGTATTTCTCACGTTCGTTCTCTCTTGTGTTGCAGCTTAAAGAATATATTGATGACACGGAGGATCTGATCAATATAAAACTTGTAAGACTAACTTTTGGATACTATCTTTTAGTGTTCCCTTGTTTCTCCATGTCTTTTGTTTCAGCATAACTTTTCATATATATTATATACACAAGTATCTACGCTGTAAAGTTCATGAAACTCACTCAAAATTTTATCATGTAACAGGCCAATGTCCAGAATCAGCTAATACAATTTGAGTTGCTTCTGACTGCTGCCACTTTTGTGGCAGCAATATTTACTATGGTGACTGCAGTATTTGGAATGAACTTGAAAACCAGAGTTTTTGACGATCCGGATGGGTTTAACTGGACTATTATCATCACTGGAATATTTTGTTTGGTCTTATACATTGCTTTCATGATTTACTTTAAGCATAAGAAACTTCTTCCACTGTGAACAAATCTTAACATCTATAATGAAGATGGAGTGGAAATCGCCACGATCATTTGATTCTTCATTCTCTCATCTTGTTTTGGAGCCTCTTTATGCATTAACCTGACAGGACTGAATTCTCGTTTGTCTTTTATCTGAGCTACTATTCCCCTTCTCTGCATTAGATTCAGAAAAGCAGACAAAGCAGGAAATGAAGTTTTCTCCATATGCACACGCCTTTCTCATCGTCTCTGTCCAGGCTCGGACCAGAGGTGAATCCATGACTTAAACATGGTGGTTTAATTTTCAAATTTTTAACTATTGAACTCGTTGTACTTTTGAAATTATGAGTTCAGAATATAACGTTTATTGTAATCTTAGTGCTTTTCATTTTACATCTATGTTCTGTGTCGAAAATGATGGATTCAGTTGAAACTTGAATCCATTGCAAAATGGCTACACCATCTTAAGTAAAACAATATAACACCCTCTCTTCAATGGCTACTGTTATAGACAAAATTCTTCAATCTTTACATGTACACTGCACATTTTGTCTCTATACTGAATAGAGTATAGGAACATACAAATATAACATAAAAATAACAGAAAACAACATAATATAGATATGATCATTTTCCCATCATATTTGGTCTATAAATGAATGGAAGCCTTGGAGCAATGGTAATGTTGTTTCTGTAGCTCACGGGTTTGAGCCATGGATTATGTCTTTAATAATTGCATCAAAGTAGGCTGCTTACGTTCATGCACCAGGCTGCCTTTTTTCTCATTTGGGCTATCAATCAATCATCCATCAAAAGGAGCAATGCTTGTATCAGAGTCAAAAGCATTTTCACTTCCATACATGGTCCTGATGGTCTCTTCATCAGCCTCATGCCAATATGGACTCTGTAGACAGGCAGAGGACTCTGATTCGCTCGATGCAAAGTCCTTTCGAGAGAGATTGTGTTGTGTTTCCAATGAACAAGCTCTATTTTGGCTATGAAGAAGGGCTGTTTCAAGCTCCTTAATTCTAGCTTCTAGCCTGGATTCTATTACCTCATGCAGACGCGAGGTTAGCTCCCTCGGGGAAACAGGATAGTTGGCAGGTTTAGAATGAACAATCCAAGTTACACTAGTAAGACTACCTGATTGTGATGAATCAGGGCTCTGCACATTGAGGCAATCTAGTTTCAAGTCTCCTTGAACCACATTTATTTCATCTTCTGGATCTATCTGCAAATTTGAAATTCATAAATCAGAATTCTACTCTAGCAAGTCACAGAAGGAAGACTAAAGATATTTAAATGTTGTAATAACAAGTTAAACAGCAGAGCTCTCCAAAACTTGTCAACATAGACATCACATTAAGTATAAAGTCTATGTGACTTAAGTCACAGATTCGAGCCCTGTGCCATGCGAGATAAGCATTTGGTCCTAATGGCTCACCCCAGATGAATTTCTCGGTTATAAAAAGAAAAAGTTATGAAGTCTATGCTCTTCTTTGATAGGATTCAACCAACCAATCAACTACGCCTTAATCCCAAACTAATAGACGAGCTATATGAATCCTTTATATATTTGTCGCTCTTTGGAGATTTTTCATACTTAAAGTTAAGTTTATGCTGGTTGTTAGCCTTCTGCAGACGTCCTCTTCGGGGACTAGGACCAACTATACTTTGCACAAAGGTGGAATATTTCTAGCAGCTAAATGCAGGGCTTACACTAATATGACAGTTGTGCCTCAATCTCAAGCAAGTTGGAGTCGGCTATACAAATCCTCACTATTCATGTCGTTCCATTTGTGGGCTCATCTCAGTCAAAATCTCGAAAAGGATATTTTCCAAAAATACCAATAAATAGAAATGTAGCTACATGCAGGTTTACCTCAACAAAATCAGATATTCTTTCAAAGGTTGAAACCTTCAAGCTCATTTCCAACCTTTCCAATTCAGCTTCAAGCTCTGCCTCAATTTTGCTCATCGACTCGTTTTTCTCTGCTTCACTGGTTTGTCTTGTTGGTTCATCAACAGTTGACATAGAGGGGCTATACAGATTTGGATTTTCATAATCATCATTAGCAATCTCTTTCACATTGAGCTCATCTTCTAACTCTTGTACTAAATTCTTGGTCCATTTTAACTTCTCATTAACCTTTTCTATCTCTCTTCTGTTTGCAATAACAGCAGACATCATGCCACTAACAATTCCCATATATAATATAGCCATTCCATTTGGTAGCCCTGCTTGAATCAAGACAATGGAGAAACAGAAATAAGGCATTAGGTAACTAAATTGTTGCTCGGACTCTCCAAAAATATTGTCATACTCGTGTCGAATACTCCAAAAATGACTATTTTTGGAGGATCTGACACGCACCTAGTCACATTTGTTAAGAGTCCGAGCAACATAAGTTTTGGCTAGATAGAGCCATTCCATTTAGAGCAAAATCTTGAAGATAACTAAAGTGCTTTATGTTTTGGCCTATGTTGCTCGAACTCTCCAAAAATGTTGCTGCACCGGTGTTGAATCCTCAAAAAAAGACTATTCACCTGGTGGCATTTTTTAAGAGTTCGAGCAACATAGGTTTTGGCTAGATCCATTAGATAATCAGAATAACAATGAACTCATGTTCTTCAATTGTTTTTCTCCAAATGGATAGAGCAAACTGATGACTATACACTCGAAAATATCGAAAATAGATAACTTTGCATAAATTTTCAACAAATTCTATCTCACAAGAAATGTGAAAAAGGAATTTTGAAACTAAACCAAGAAAAAAGGGACTAGAGGGCGAAGAACAGCTCATTCAACCTACAATTCATTTGCCTAGTTCATGATCTGGTAAGTACAGCAACAACATATCCCGTGAAATCCCACAGTGGGGTCTGCGAAGACTGGAGTATAGAGTATACACAGACCTTACCCCTACCTCGTGGAGGTAGAGAGGTTGTTTCCGAAAGATCATTGACTCATGATCTGGTAAGTGCAACTTATATATACTTACACGGTCACCTAAATAATAACTACAGGCAACTCCAATCCACAAAGACATGCAAACAACAATCTAGAAAATAAGGCATGTTACGCGCTACAACATGTCAAAAACACATATACTGTAAAATTTCTCTACGCTGTCAGTATATATACGTTAAATCCAAATAAACATCATATAGTTTTTGAAGTTAGAACCTGTTGAATTGAATGATCCACCAGAATCTTTGTTCCTTGTACTTGTATATTCTTCTGACTTATTCCTTTGAATTGCACAATCATAATTCGTAGAGGATGGAAAAATCGAATCTTTCTCATCACGGATGCAATAGGATGAATCAAGATTAAGCTGTCTGAATGTGAAAACCCCTTCATGGGGGACTTCCTTTTTAGCTCTTTTTAGAGCTAATTTGCTAAATGGACAAACTTTTTCGCGTAATTGTTGCAGAAAATTCTTGTTATCTACTAATAAGTTATACTTTTCCTCTGATGAACTTTGCAAATATTGTGCTACATAACCTGCTCCTGCAGCTGCTACAACAACCCAAAACTCCATATTCTAGACCAGGGGCGGAGCTAGAAGGTTACCTAGGGGTTCGGCTTAACCAGTAGCTTTAGTCCAATATGTGCAAAAATTTAAATTCAGAACTCAATTACTAACGATATCGCTATTCTAGAATTCAGAACACATAAATGGTAAATTCCAAACATGCTATTAATGGAATACTAGCTCTAATCTCTCATACCAAAAAAAACAAAAAACATTTCTGGATAATGCCATAGAGTTGGATATATTAGACATAATCATTTAAGAAAAAAAAATATTTTGGTGCACTAAGCATTTCACGTTTACACAAGGTTAGGGAAAGGATCCGTACCCTTATGGGGTGTAATGTAGGAAGTCTACCCTTATGTAAGCACCAATGACTGATTCTACGACTCGAACTTATGACTTATAAATCACACAGAGATAATTTTACGTTACTATACAACCCTCCACTGCAAACAGAACCATGTATTCTTCTAAATAAAAAAAGGTATGAGTATTAGCTATATTTGTTATAATACTTAGAGAGAAAAATATAGGTGGAATAATGTATGGTTATCACAAATTTAGTCACCATGACCATGTAATTTGTTCTTGAAAATGAAAGGTGGACCAAAAGAAATAAATAGAATATAACTATATTATTAGAAAAAAAGGATCTCTTTCTCTGAAAAAACAAAAGTGAGGCCATAAATGAATTACGTGTCCTTTCGAGGACGACTTCCATTCAATTCTTGCAAAAATAGAAAAAAAAACGTCTACGGATAAAGCATCATATCCATATAATAACTTCGGTAATAATATCTCGATCTCAAATTTGTTTAACCATGGGCCACAATATTATAAGACCTTAACAAAAGTCGCATACAATAAAACTATTGTACCTTTAACATGAACATGTAAAGCCAAAACAAGATTTTGATATAATTAATTAAGCCTAAAACAACACTAATTATAGTTCTTTTGTTGGTAACCTTCTCCCCAACGTCCATCAGAACTCTGAGGCCGGCTTCTCGATTTCAAACGACCACCGCGAAATTCATCTCTCTCCGATGGAGAGTTTGCCCTCTCACCGTGAACTGAAAAAAATTAAATACAATATGATTACGACATAATAAAGAAAGGAAGTCTCGAAGCAACAGTAACATTATCTCTATGACGTATAGGTCATCAGTTCGAACTATAAAATCAACAATTGATGCTTATGTCACCTTGTATTATGACAGAATAAAACGACAAGCACATATATATAAGTACCTCTGTTAGGTCTCTTGTATCTTATGTAAGCTCGTTTCCCCTTCACAATAATGTGATGAGTCTGAATCGAACATTAAAAGACGATCAATAAACTTTAAACCGATAAATATTTTTGAAGAATAAAATGTGTAAAATTCATTACATGGACAGCATTTTGAGCAGAAATTGCATCTTGAAAATGCACAAAACCACAACAATATCCATCCTACATTCAAAAAAATAATTCAATATATATAAGTTTTAAGCAAATGATAAACCGAAAAATAAACACATATACCTCATAAGCTTTTAGTTGAACGTCATGAATGTGAACGGGTCCAAACTCTTTAACAACAGCATATAAATCATTTTTTGTTGTGTTGGGTAGTAATCCTCCGACAAATACCGATTTATCTGTAACGTGTAAACGAATAATTCAATAATTGACTTAACATGGTAAGAATTCCATCAAATATTTGACTAAAACAATACAAATTACATTCAATGTCATAATAATTGTCTTGCGCGACTTTGGTTGAAGGAGTACTTGCAACTTTCAACACACCACTCGAACTAGACTTCAATGCCTGAACGAAGCTGTTGGGTTGAGTTTTTTTAGGTGACGGTAGACCAACATTTGCTGGTGGCAAGGACCTACCTTGCTTTATCTATAGAAAATAGTTCGAATTAGACAAAGCTTTAGAGGTAAAATTTCAATTTAAGAAAAATTTCATGATCTTTATATAACTAACATGTGAATCAAACGATCCATAAAAGTATGACTAACCATTGAAGCATAGGTAATTTTTGGAGCTTCATTCTCAACGACAACGGGGGCCTTCTTTTGTTGTTTTTGTTCTTTCGGGCTTGAAGGCTTCTGGTCAACTTCATCATCGACAATGTTTTCAGCTTTGCTCCCAATAGCTAATAATTCAAATGGAGAACAACTTAATAAAAGTTAAGTTCTATGCGCTGATAAGTTAAATATTTATACGATCAGACCATTTAAGAAGTGATTATAATTAGTGATGGACACAAATTAGGATTGACATACCTAAAGGAGTACTAGCAATTGAAGCATTTTCCTCAACAATTGTTGAAGATTCTTCCACGTCAATAAATTTAAAAATATCATTCAACACGTAGTATCCTGTCTCTTGAGGAGCAAGAAAAAAAGTTTGAGAGAACCTTTTTTTCGACTTGTCTTGCCCGATTAAGTAAGCCATAACTATCACCAGAACACCTCCAGCAACAGATAATTGAGAGTCAATAGTTGTGACTTCAACCTTGCTATCCTTAAAGTGTGATGAAATGATAAAATCATTTATGCCCTAAAATTAGAAAATGTTAAGCCAAAATCAATTATAATGATAAAATAGAAACAAAATTTTATTCAAAGTTAAAAACATTGAAACTTTAGGTAACAAACAAAAAACGTGCTTTATGAGAAATTACAAACAAATTTTCCACAATGTAAGATTCAAAAGGCTAACTAAGTGTTCAACATAGGATAGAAACTATCAAATTACACAAGCATTCCTACTACATCTACAAATTCTCTCTATAGTTTAAAATAATTACATTTTATATCACTACTTCATAATTTCATGTCAGATTTCAATTAGTCAGATACATGTTTTTTGCTACCAGATACACCGAAATAGGGAAAGGGGAGAGCAAAAACAGAAGAGAGGCGAGCTAGATATATTTTCAGCATAAACGTCAGGTAGCCAACGAACTGAGCTACTAAGATTCCTCGTTATAATACTTACATCAGAAGTTGTCACAGACTTAATTTCACCATTTGATGATGGCCAACTTAGAACACTTTTTTCCTTGTAAAATCGATATGATTGGTGGATTAGGTTTTCTAAAATGTTATAATATTGAACCCCAAAAGCAGTGGCAACTTTTTCAGCAGCATGTCTTGTTGATTTGGTAGCCATTTTTGCACTACAATAAGATCAAATGAATAGAGGGTTAATAAGATTTAATTTAACTATTTAGATAAAAACAATAACAAATAGTCAACCTACTAGTCTTAAGTCTAATACACTTCAAACAACAAGGAAAAAGTTATAAATGCAAATTAATAGTTTAAGGAGCATCTACATTAGGTCAAATTAACATCCGCAATCCCAAGATAACTAATCTCGTGATTTTATCTCAATCGAACATGAAATAATCTTTTTAAAATTAATTATTACTTCTCGTACCAAATGAGCCCTAAGAGTTAATCATTCAAAAAAAAATTATGTCAAAATGAAACCTCTTTTGACCCTTCTATAATAATAATTATATCACATAAAAATAAAAAGTATTCAATCATAAATAATCATCAAAAATGTATACATAGATCTAACAATAATAGTTTAAATGATAACTAAATAAATATTAGAAGTGATATATTTTATAGTCAAACAATTGAAAGAAAATCTAACAATCCAAGATATAAGCCTTTTTCTTATTTTATGTATAAACCTAACACCAAGAAAAGATGGATTTGATATATATCAACTCAATTAGCAAATAACCTTCCAAAGTTAAGAATTCAAAGCATAAAATAGGGTATCCTTAAAGCAAAAAATTATTAATAATTTATACACATAAAATTCAAATAGAAGGTCTAATCTAAAGGGAAATCACAACAACAACAAAAAGAGAAAGAAAAAGACTATTTTTAAGAAAAAAAAAGTTTTTAAAACCATCAAATCTTGGAAGAGACTATTACATGTTCAAAAATTAGCAAAAAGAATAAACCACAACAACAACTTTAATAAATCCAAATTATTAAACCTACCAAATCAATAAATGTATATTAATTATTAAAAAAAAAACATTCTTTAAAGGTTTGATATTAAATTCTATGTGGAAAGCACAACAAGAACAACAACAAAAAAAAATTCCCCTCTTTTGATTTGAGACAACAATAACAAAAGAAAGTATGATAGAACTTGATTAAAGTTTTAAAATCATCAAATTTATTTTTAAAATGGTGTTACAAATTTAAGAATTGATAAAAAGATGCAATAACAACAACAACAAAATTAATAACTCAAAATTATAAAACCTACAAAATCGATCAATGTATATCAATCAAGAAAAAATCATGGAAGATTTAAGAGGGAAAAAAACAACTTTGAGAAAATTTATACAAGAAAACAACAAAAGTATGGAAGAAGCAAAAAAAAAAAAAGAGAAGTAATTTGTGAATACCTCAAGAGAAAGTAATGAAATTGTAAAAATCAAAGAAAGAATAAAGAGAAAGAGAAAAGTATGTGATTAATTTATAGTGGTGGAGTGAAAAATATCAAGGCTTTTGGATATATTTTCTCTAATTCCAACTAGGATGTTATAGGTCAATATTTAGTAAATTAATTAAGTACTTTCCTTATATGTCTATTATAATATTTTTAGAAATAATATGAAGTATGTGTTTGAACATGAAATAGTTGATATTTGGAAGAAAAAAAAAAGAAGAATATTATTTGAAGTTTAATGAGAAAAAAATCATAGTTGAAGTATTGTGAGTGTAAAATTGAAAAAAATATATGATATTTTAAGATTGAAACTATATGACTAAAAATAAAACATAATTGAAATATGTATGTTAAAAATTAAAAAAAGAAATAGTATTTGAAGGTTCTATTGATAAAGGGTATTTTGAAGGTCGACGTTGTATGGCTAAACATAAAATTTAATTAAAGTTTTATAAGTGAAAATTTTAAAAACTCTTAAAATATATTTTTAAAATTTCATATTTCAAGTTTAAAGTTGAAACAAATGAGTATATGTATAATTATAAAGTATATATAGATAAAAAAATTCAGTTCTTCAAACTCCATCAAAGTGAATATTAATGTTTAAACATATTATTTCAAGAGTGGATATAATTCATGTCACCAAACTTTGATTACAACTCAAAGTGATTAATTTCAAAGCTTGTTAGAATTATAGAAAAGTAAAAACTATAATTGTTGGTGAAATTTAAGGACTACAATATTACTAACTTAAATTTTATTGTCCATAATCTTAAGTGGTAAACCAACATTTTGATTTTTAAAAATTTCTCAAAAATATTCAACAAATTTAATTGATTTCATTAATAAGCTTCTAATTCACACAAATTGCATTTATTATTTCAATATTGTTCAATTTTGACCTTTGACCAAGAAAAAACTTATTAATGAAATCAATTTTAAAATAATGAATGCAATTCGTTTGAATCAGAAGTTTAATTAATGAAATCAATAATATTTATTGACTATATTAAAGGGAAAAAATTAAAAATCAAATATGTTGATTATCACTTAAGATTATGACAATAAAATTTAAATTAATTACAGTATAGCCCTAAAACTTTACCAGAATTTGTAGTTTTTTCTGTAATTCTAACTAGTGTTGGAATTAATCATATTTAGTTCTAATCAAGCTTAGGAGACAATGCATAAATCTCATAGTGTAAGAATTAATTATATTCCATCCCTATTCTTTCCCAAATTACAAAAATCTCAGATATCGGATACATCAGGAACCTGCAGATACATAGCTCACGAATGTATCTAAGAGGGGAGAGATGTATCAGAGAGGAGGATGTATTCGAGAGGGGGTAAGGAATGTATCCGAGAGAGATAGGGATGTATCTGAGAAATGATAGGGATGTATCCGAGAGAGGATAGAGATGTATCCGAGAGGGGATTTTTGTAATTTCCGTAAATGGTAGGAAATTTTAGAGATTATGATATATATCTGCAAAACAGTATGATTCAGAATCCCTCATAACTAAAAGTTCACTATGATGCTGAACCAACAATGTTAAGGCAACTGAAAATGTCATCTGTTACTTCATAAACCAATAGAGAAGACGAGGGCCATGCTCCAGAAACAGTAAACAGTGCAGGTCGAGTCCAGCCATAGAGAAGCATCACTTGACTGGTTTTGTTTGTTTGATTCAAAGGGATTGATAGCAGACTGAAACGAGTACGATAGGGCATCATCTGTCATCACCTGACTCCTACGTTAATCAGTCAGTCCCTTTCTTGTTCATCAATAGGTGGAGGAAGCTGCTGGTTCAATACTCTGATGCTGTCAGCTTCACAAATGCCTGATCATAATCCCTGAAAGTAGTCAACTCGGTCTGGATGGAGGCTAAATCCTAGTCCCTTTAAAAGTGCTTCTCACTGGGATATATTTATGTTCTGCATGAGCCAAAATCGTTTGAAAGGACGTGTCACGTGTAATGTAAGCCTTTATTGATGTATTTACCTGCAAGATGTGCAATTTCACAAAAATGCAATGTGGAACAACATATAGCTACTCTCTGTATCTCAAATTCTGATGTTAGATTATTTTTTATCAGTACAGCAAAGATAAATTCTGATGTTAGGAATAAATTTATTGTTCTGCTTTTGAGTAACCATTAAATCTCTCTACAAAATAGTGCAATTCTAAAATGGACCCAAAAAAACACTTTTAATAACCGAGTAATCCACAAGGGTCATCGGTGCACGTTTCGAAACTCAAATATAAGGCTTATGGCAGGGTTCAAACTCGTGACGTGCACCTAATCCACACATCACGTGTTCCACTCTTTCACTAGACCAAAGGCTGGACAAAGACAAGTAGTACTCCCTCCATTCCACTTTATACGACACAATTAATATTTGAAAAGTGCAATTTTTACTTTGACCACAAGTTTTTCATATAATATTTTCAATATTAAAAGAATTGTAGCTTACAATACTTTTTCTCTAGTTTATAATTATGTAGATTTTATTTTAAAAGGCCATTGTTCGAGTTGAGACTGATAATTATCAGAAGGTTTTAACTCTGGTACTCTGAACTTCTTCATTCTTTTTTAAACGGAAGGATTTATTCTTATGCTACTGAAACACATTCCACTAACATGCCTAATTCTCAAGATGGTATCACAAAACCTACTAATTCCCTACTCATTCCTTTCTTCTTTGTTTTTCCTTATTTTCTCTTTGTTTTTTCAGTTTTGCCTTCTTTCCCGATTTGGGCTTTATTAATAAGCAGCCTTCTCTCTCCTGATATGAATTAACCAGAGTAGACCAGTTTTCTTTCCGCCAGCAAATGACTGAAAAATCATATTAAAAGCCCTGAAGATACCTGGTAAAAGAACTTGTTCAGAAAAGAAAATACCTGGTAATGGGATGTCCGTTCATAGTTATGCACATGGTCATTATACCGCTGCAAAAGCTTTTAAGGTTGCCCGCCTCTTATGATCTACCGAAGATCCTACATCAGCATGAAGTTAGGGCCTGTTTAGAAAATTTTCAGAAAAAGTCTATGTCGACTAAAACTACACCTCAATCCGAAGCTAGTTGGGGTCAGTCAATTTCTGGAAAAAGTGTATTTTTTTTTGGACAAAAGCATACAGAAGATGAACTGAATAGATGTAGTTTTTTTTCCTCAAAATTTTGTGATTATATTACAAGTGAAAAAACATCTGTTGGTTTGACAAGAAACCTCAAGGCACTTCTCCACCCAACAAATTTTTTGAAGGGTTCTTTTAGAAACTTTTGGAAAAAACTTTAACAGAACCAAGTTTTTTGAAGATCTTTTTTCAACTTCTTTATAAAATTCTCACGTCCAGACAACTCAAAGTGCAGGGAAAATCACCATAGCTGTTTGCCTGTTCGCAAATGATGGATTCGAGACAGTTCTCGATGAAGTTATATAGCTCTACAGCAGTGTTCACTCCATCAAATCATGTTCAATGTTATAAATCAGTTATACACAACTGACACGTGCCATAATCAGTATTACACCTCAGAGATTGAGAGATGATATATGAACCTATGAAAGAAAGGGCATTTTACGTTTAAGCAGAGATCAGGACCTCGGTCCTCCAGCTTATTCTGTGTCTTTTTTTTTTGGGAATATATTTCTTCCTAAAACTACACAGTTGCTAAGGAGAAAAGAGAACTAAATACCACTTACTTTTTTAATTGAGTAAAAGAAACAAACCAAATTTTACCAGATAGCCAAAGTATAACTACCTTAAAGCAACCAGCTCAAACTGAGAAGCAATATGATCCCATCGTGGAAGTAAAAACTTTGGTGTGGCAAATGAAACACTGGAATATTGTCCTGCAGTTCAAAAAGTAAAAGCCAGTCATTACTATATTGGCCATGAGAAGACTGCTAGTCTTCAGAATGCCTGACCATATCAAATCTACAAAGTTCACCAATGAAAAAGGAAAAATGCTGAAAGTTGGGGAATTGAAGGAAAACAGAGTTAAACTTTCTTATTATTTTGGGAGGAATTTTGTCAACAAAAAAGAAAAGAAACTATTATTTCTGAACAGATGGCTAAACAGCTCCAGATTACAGGGCCTAATATTCAACTAAAACCATAGACATTAGATGTTCCTTACTTCCTTTAATACCCATCTTACGATACTAACATGTTGACTAGCTGCCTTGCAGGCAATGACAATGGTAAGGGTCAACTTGAAAGATCAATCATATCAGCACACATGGTAATTTGGTGTAATTCTATGATATCACAGGGTGTACTTTTAAAAATCCAAAGCAAGTAATCATACCTAGCCACTAACCATTTAACATTGTTGCATCAAGGCCCATGTATAGTTTAGGCAACAGCCAGCTTGACTTTGCTCTTGTTCTCCTTTCTTTGGACCCAATTCCACAGAAGGTCTACTTTATTGAGTCAGTTCCACTAAACTAGAGTGGCTGCGGATTTGTGGCACATATTCCTTTCAGTTTTTGGCATTTAGTTGAACAACCCCTCAAGGTATAAAAGAAGTAGTTGAAAGTTGGAGCTACTGGGAAGTTGACAAAACCATCAAGAAGATCAGGCAGATGATCCCAGTATGTATATTGTGGTGTATTTGGACAGAAACGAATTGGAAATGCTTTGATGGCATTTCAACTCCCAATAGTTCCCTGAAAGCCAAATGTCTTAGGAATCTTTATAGTTGGAGCAATCTTTCCCCTTAATGATATTATCCCATTTCTAGATTTTATTAGCTCTCTACTTTGGCATGATACCCAACCTTTAGGCTTTCTGGTTCTATTGGTTAGCTCCCTGACTAAGGTGTGCCTTCTCCGATTCAATCAGGGGGCTAATCTGCTTGGCCAAGAGATCTTTTTGTTCTTTAATCTTGGCCAATTCAAGTTGATCCAAGGCTCTTTCGATCTCGGACCAAATTTACGGCACTTGAGAGCTTGGTTGACACGAGCACAACAATCGGCGGAGCGCGATGGGAAGGGAAAACATGAGTATAAAAAATCAGATTTCTTCCATAATTGAAGGATATTTCAAGTAGAAGAGCTGACGTATTGTTTCACATTTGAATTTCTCTTACATTCTACGAAATGTATTTTGTTTGTAATTGGAGCTAGCCAACCTATTTTGTACTATTTTGCATCTTCTTGATGCGAGATATGTAACACCTTACATCATTAAAAAAACAGAGTTGATTGTGTGGAGGTCTATTTTGAGGTGCTGCTAAGCAACTAACTCAGCCATACTTGTTTCATTATCCCCTACATGGCATAGCTTTGACTTGATGTTCAAGCATCTACTCAGCACCAAGTATAGAGACAAGTGAAAGATAAATAATTAATCAACTATATCCTACTGCATATTATATACTACTAGCTGCAGTGCTTGTTGACAGATGATAACCAAGGAACTACTACATACCCTTGACATCCCAAATACACCAAGAAATCTGAATAATAGAAAAATGGAAATTTCAAAGAAACACCTCGCTTCCTTCAAACACGGCAAACTTAATGCCTGATCTAGAAAAAGTGAAAGAAATACAAACGCAAACATGTAAATGAATACATCTACCAGGAGATGTTTCTATATAAACAGGAATCATGAAAAATGGAACATGAAACTTACCATACAAATTAGGTTGCCATTGTACTTCCAAACATCCTTCAGTCCCCATTGGGCTATTTTTGGAGAAATTACAAATTATGAGGAGGCTCATAATCCATTGAAGTAATAGTTCATCACTTCTGCTTCACCAAAAAGAAAATGGAGCTTTGTGGATTATGGAGGTGCTGCAAAATCAGCTAAACCATTGAGCAGAAATAACTGTTTTTGTACTTCTAACTACGATCTATTATTGACCGCATCACGTACAAAGATTCTGTTGAGAAAGGGGGTATCTTTTTCTTAGCCAGGATGACTAAAAATCGAGCATTTCCCATTTTTTCCTCTGTTCCATCCTTGCACAGCCCCTCCAGGATATTTTTAATAATATCCGAACTTGGGAACCAATTATTTTTCATGCTTTCTTTACACATTGAATATGCCAAATCAAAATCACCTGCTCTACACAGGTAATGAATCATTGTTTGATAGATTCTAGAATTTGGCTTGAAGCCCGCACCATGGAAAGCAGAGTAGATTCTTTTTGCCATATGAAGATTCTCTACTAGGAAAAAGCCTTTGATCACTAAATTGTATGTAACCTCATCAGGAGTTATCCCAATACGTTTCATCAACTGCAACAATTTATTAGCTTCCCAAGCAAACCTCATATTTACCATGAATTGAATTCTAACATTAAAGGTAGCAACATTAGGCATACAACCTTTACGGACCATGAGGTTCCACAATCCATCAGCAATCTGCCATCGGTTGACTTTATAGAAGGCAGATATAAGTATCGTATATGTAAAAACATCAGGTGTTATACCTAACTTTTCCATCTCAACCATGAACAAATAAGCCTTCTCCAAGATACCCATTGCGCAAAATGAGCTAATGACTGTATTGACTGAAAGTATATCTATATTGATGGAGAACCTTTCAGGAACATCCCACAGAAAGGACTCAATAGCCTCCATATCATGAGATTGAGTCAAAACCTTGAGTGCAGCATTGAATGACTTAACAGTTCGTGGACATCCATATAAATGCATGTCATAGAAGGTTTTTACAGCATTCTGTATCATCCCAGCCTTCCCGTAGAGCATTATAATTCGAATAATGAAACCTTCACGGCGACCTTGTGGCAGAGTCTTCTGATGCTCAAGCAGATTTTCAATGTAATCAAACCTGCCCGCACCTGCTAAGCGAGAAACTGTATCTTCAAACGCATAGCGATTCTCAATGACAATCTTATTATGAGCATTCTCCTTAAATAACTGAAACAACTTCTCAGGGTTCTTTTCCTTTTTTAGCCTAAAAAGTGCCGGTTCATCTACTTTTACACGCTTCCTCTTAGAAACTAAAGCTTTTTTAGAAGTATTACCAGCACATGAGGCAGCAGCAAGGTGACTCCTAGTTCCAAATCTGCGAACCAGGCGCAGAGTGAGCATGTTCTGATGCTCTCTCCTCAGTTTCAAACATATACACCAAACAAAATATTGCCTATCCACTAATCTCCACTTCAATATATCCTACGCAATACCTCAAATACCAATAATATTGAGTACCCTTTTCAAGAATTACAATTCCCAGAAGCATTAACAAATCAAAAACAGCAGACTATGTTCAAATTGATCAAAAAACTAGCTCAATCAAGAAACAAACAAATCGTGGATTCAATCAAATACAATGAGAACCCCTCAAGACCCACGAAAACTAAACAAAACCCAGATATGTTATTGGTTTTTTAGCAACCCATTCATACGAGTATAAACATGAAATGAATAAAATATGGGTCAAAACCATATGAAAATATTATAAATGTGGCATTTCAAAGAATCAATTTTTTTTCTAAATATCAAAGAATTACCAGAAAGCGAAAGAAGAAAAGTGAAAATTCTTCACTGAGAGTCTGTAAAATCCACCCAGCAACTATGAAGCGAAGCTGGTGGTAGAGGTGATGGGAGCGTGGGTTTAGGTTTTGGGGTTTTTGTTAGGGGCCCAATAGATTTTGCTTTAGGAATATCTACACTTTCATCCCTAAAGTTTTTTTCTAGCTTAATTAGGTACCCGGTTCTTGGTATGTTGTACTCGAGCTGAGGGCCCTCTGAAAATAACCTATTTACCTCCGCCATCTACCTTTCCGAGTATGTTGTTGTATTCATAATATCGTGTTCTTCAATTTTACTCATGTTCGTTTGCTTTGTTTGTCTTGCTATTATGCTATCGTTATTTTCTTGTCTATCATGTTTTTACTACACTTCTTTTAAGTGGAGGATTTGTCAGAAACAACTTATTTACCCCATAACGATAGAAGCAAGGTTTGTGCATGGTGCAAAGTGAAATTTCCTCTTGTATTTGATAAAAAATTAAGATCAATTATTATACTCCTATAAAATTTACTAAACTATATTGGATAAAGAGATCTTGTATAGGCCGAGGGTATTTTGGAAGTTGTGAAGATTTGAGTTAAGTTTGACAAACTTTGAACATTTTTGTCAGAAGTGTGGTCTTTCAAGGCCAAATATCGAACATTTCTGCCTAAAGTTTAGCATGGGTTGCCTTTAGTTTCATAGTGGGGTAAGTTTACCTCTCAGATTGAGCCAATTGCTTCAACTGTAAATTATATGTTGCTGCTTTATAGAGACACTTGTAGTGAACATTTAAGCCAATTGTTTAATGGAAGATGATAGCAATACATTGAATAACACAAATACTTGAAAAAGGCTAATAAACAATCTATTTCCCTCTATCATCTATTCACCCAGACTGTTTATCTGTGAGGCTCTTAGTGTTTGTGGCTCTGAACTTGGATTCTTTGGAACGCAGGATGCTTTGTGCACGGGGATTGTCTGTAGAGATATTGATGGTATAGTGGGATGCTACATTAGTGCATAACAGAAATCAAACTTTAAGTCTTCCTTCATAAAACCAATCAAGATGCCAATGTCATGCTTGGGCAGCTATCCACAGTGCATGCCAAGATGTCTCTGTAATCCCGGGAAATATTGAAAGAGTCGTACACTTTGCCATCACTGCTCTTCTTGTACTCGAACAACAGGTTTGAATGATCGAATGCTGTCATCTTCACAAATCCGTAATCATAATCTTTGAATATACTCCACTTAGTCTGGAGGGATGTAAACTTTACTAGACCAGCTCCACCTCCCCCTGCAACGACATGTATTGTCCCGTTCAAGGTTCCCTTGTACGAGTTCTTCTCGGTCATTGTACAAATATTCTGCCAATCACGAAGACACATCAAATGCGTTAAAGAATGAAGTATAAACATTTGAGGAACAAGAACATTAAATTTGAATCACTCTCTTGTTTGTAAAAAGAAATTCTTTATGCAGCTTAACTACTAGTTGATTCTCCAAACTTGTACCTTTCACTAAGAAAGCAAATAGGATTAGGTAAATTGTGCATGCAGCTTAGCTCTTTATTACTCCCTCCATCCAAATATACGTCTTTGTCAAAATATAATATATAAGTCAAATTTCATCTGTATAGTCATATGAAAAGGGACACGCCCAGTATTTACTTTCTGGGAGTGATTTACATGGAGTTGAGGTATAAGAGCATCATTATTTTCGATGTCCTCAGAACCTAAGCATCATCAGTGGCACTCGTCGATCAATTTAACTAAGATAAGAACAAAACATAGGATGAAAATTACAAGTTTTCAGGATACCTGGTAAATAGGACATGTTCTTTCATAATTATGAACATGACCATATATAGCTATATCAACTTTATACTTCTGCCACAGCTTTTGAAGGCTTTCCCTCCCCATTGGTTCTCCAAATGATCCTTCATTGGCGTAAAAATCACCAGAAGAGTAACCAAGTACCCTATGTGCAAGGAAGATTAGCCATGGCTGCTTCTGTCTATCTACTGATGCGAAGCAGTGTTCAAGGAACTTATATTGTTCGGTGCCCTCTCTCCAATCATGTTCAGTATCAGCAATACAGAATCTGAACATGCCATAATCAGTAGAGTACCTGAGAGCATACGACAACATTAAACCTAACACTTTGGAGGGGGGTGGGGGGTGGAAGAAGTATCTATTCACTGCCTCCATATGTACAAAATTGATGACAATTAAGTTTAGTTGTAGTTTATCCAACAGCCATGCACATTTAGGTTTTAAACAACCTTTGACTGCTAAATTTGTTACAAGTCTGATTCTCATAAACGCCACCACAAAAGATGCATATCCATAATTTTCAGGAAGAAAAAAATATGCATATAGTAGATAAGTAATACAGCAAGTGAGATTTGGGAGGGAACAAAATGTAGGATTATCCAAAAGATACGGTCACCATACCAGAACTTATCCCTATTTTCAGCAGGAAAATAGAACATTGTCTGAGCCAAGACACCACATTCTCCACCTGAATCCTTTTTACCATAAAAAGACCCACTATCGGGCCAATCGCGTTCATGGTTGCCACTGGGAGGGAAAAGAATATTAATTACATGAAAAAAAGAAAACAGACAAGTGTATACTCAGAAATAAATTGTAAAAGACCTGCAAAGTACCTAGCAATCATGTATGGTACTCTTGAAGTAATTGGCTCAACTTGAGAAGTAAATTGATCCCACTGAGAAAGATATCCATTGGCGTAAACGATATCCCCAATGTGAAAGACTATGTCAATGTTCTTTAAGTCCTCAATGATTTGCTTGGTAGTGTTAAGGGAGCCAGGTTGGTATTGATTGTACACATTTGAGCCATCGGCTTCTTCCTGTAGTTTAAAAGGCAATAATAGATCTTTGTCAAGTGTAACTTCTGAAATTTGCTAGCGATAGATCTTAGGCAATGGCAGAATCCATATTTAACTTTCCATAAGTATTGCTAATGGAATAGTAAAATGCAAAGAATTCAAATATGAACAGGATTGTAACATAATCCTCTTCTGAATAGAAGGACAGGAAACTCAAAAGAGAGCAATTTCCAGAGTTTCAAGACAATGAAGTACAAATATCTACGCACAAATATAAACACTTAGCTCTCTATTCTAAAACGAAAAATAGAAAAAAGATGTTAAGATTGTCCAAACCTTTCCCATGTCACCAAAAATGACCACTTGCTGAAGAGAGCTTTGGCCAGGATAGGGTGATGCTTTAAATTTGTACATCTGACTCCAGATATATGTGCCATTAAACAGTTTATGCCCCAGCTTGTAGGTATATCTGCATAATCAGAAAGTGCATTGAATTTACATTTTAAATGTCAACCTGCATTAGCATGGAGTGCAACCGTCTTATCCAAAAAACAGGAAACTAAGTTTCTTCTCAGTAGATGTATTTTCGTATTCAACTATAGTGGAAAGAAGAAGAATTTCAAAGTTGTATGACATCTTCAGAAATGGATGCCCAATAAAACATGAACTCATTTAAAAGATTCGATTATTGTCTTTCTGATGCTAGGAAGAGTGTAAACCTACACTAAATTGGGCCACAACTCTTTCAGAAAACTAGTGTGAATGAATCCAGGATCGCGCCATCCAACAGTTCTTGCTGGTGCACCTGCAGAACAGAATGACATTCTCTTTAAAAGAACCTTTTATAAGTTAATGCAGAATAAAATGACATCTACCCAGTGTTTGTCAAAATGAAGCAGGTGTATTCCACACAGAGTTGCTTATCATACATTCATTGTATCCAATCAAGTCTCCAACATGTGCATCATATGTCACATTAACGGAAAACAGATGATACGCATCATGTTACGTTTACAGAAAACAGATGCTACTTTTAGGACACAACATGAGGAGAAAAAACACCCACCACACAAGCTACTACGGTCAAAAGTCAAAGTCCCTGCTGGTGAACGAGTCTGTTGTCCACCTTGTGGACCCCACTCCACAAAGGGCTCTGCTTCATTGATATCGTATCCACTTGTCCATGTAACAGTCATCTGAGCATCAATTTTAAACTGTCATTATTCTGATCTTCCAAAGTGGTCATTATTCAAACTATTAGTCACGCTGCAGAACACATTGATTATTCTGCCTGAAACATAATTTCAACCTTGTTTCGCATATTAAGAAACCGTGGAAGAAACAAACTTACTTCATTCCATGTCTTTCCCTGTGCTAACCGCGGGTACAATGGTGCATTTGGATTTGCAAAGGCAACAGTATTTGACACTGCTACCAGCTTTGGCTGTTAAACAGGAAAAGAAATGCATTAGAATAAGCTGACATCGATCCTGGATAAGCAACTCTAGCCTTTAGTCAGATTCATACAAGAAACAAACAGAGAATTTGAGCCATCACCTACAAGAGCTTATTCGTTGGCATGATAAAAACAAATTCATATTACAAGGGAACATCAGACTGTAGAAACTGTCTTCATCGAGAGGGGATTAAAAGGCAGACAAACCAATAAAATATAACCAACCAGAAACGAAGAAATCAAGGATTTTTAACAAATTTAAAACAAGTCAAATATCATCTTGAAAAAAGAGACATCTTTTTTTTTTTTTGGAGAAAGACTTTAAGAATTGGACCACCGGATTTTAGAATTTGGTCTCTGACTTTTACTTCATGTAAAATATGCAAACTCTATAGAGGTAAACAAGGCAAGGGTAAGTGTTAACATACATTTCGTAATCCACCAGAAAACAAAGCGAAGGAGAAATCTGATCTCTGGTTAATCAATTGAAGCTTTAACGATCCTTTTCCTGTCCTTTTGTAGTTGGGATTGGAGCGATTTGCAAATTGATACTGCAAAAGAAGCGAGACACGAGTCAATCTCCAGAGGAAAGAGCTTCTAAAAGGTTGCACTATAAATCTATAAATGGGACGGACCTTTATAGGAGCTGTACACAAAAGTGGTGGAGTCACCATGTTATTTTCAGGGTCACACGTAGCTGCACTGAAATATTTTGTAAACGTTCAGCATATTAGCTTAAACTAAAAAGTAATGAAAATTTATGTAACTAAATTCAGCAAAAGAAAATCATTTCTCACATCTTAAACTTTTCAAATAGAGCTTAGTATTTAAGATATTGACAGTTTTATAACCAAGTGTGGTTCACCTGAAATTGGCAGGAGAAAACACTCCAACCCAATCATCATTTGACGGGTTGCGTGTACCATACTCCAGAGTTATCCATTCTTGGTTTAGACCCTAGAACATAGGGAGAATGTAAGGAATCAGAACTTGAAATCCTTAATCATCAGTTCGAAAATTGGTTATCACACCCTTTCAAGTTCTTGAACGGAGGGATAATTAGGAAAGTTAACACAAGGTAGCTGAAGCATAGTTATCTTAACTAAGTATTGGGATATAGCTCCAAGGTAATGAAGCTTACGTTTGACCCAAGAACAGAAGGAGATGCTTTGATATAAGCACGAGCATCCAAAGCAGCAATAGCATTATGAACAGCAATCCTTGCTAGAGGATGATCTTCATGAGATGTTACCCCTTGAAGAGCAACTAGAACCCATAAAATGGGCAACAACATAACAAATGTTTTCATCGCATCCACCTTATGGCTGCATCATTCACCAATGAACAGACATGAGAATTAAGAAAATAAGATACAAGACACAAATATTAGACATTTCTTCAAAAACTCAACAAAGAGCATGTATCATACAAAAGAACTCTTCTTTGCATTTAATATGCTAGAGTGATTCACTCCAAGAACTTAAAAAGGACAAAATGAAAAACATCTCCAGGTGATCCAACAAATAGGTACTTGTAATGAATACAGTCACCAACTTGCCAAGCCTACCGACAACAAATACCCGGTGTAATCCCACAAGTGGGATATAGGGAGGGTAGAGTGTACGCAAACCTTACCCCTAACCTCATAGAGATAGAGATCACCAAGCCTGCCAACATCCTAAAAATAAGAGCTAAATACCACTCCTTTTATTAGGAAAAACTGATGAAAGGCAATTTTCAGAAAAATATCTATTATAATTGCCATTATTTGAAGCTTAACTAGCCCACTCAAGTACCATATTGGTAAAAATCAAATCTTTCTTGCACCCCACACCAAACAACAAACATTACAACACAATCAAAAGATTTAAACTTGAGAAAAATGAATCACAGAGAAATAGGCAAAAACACATTGTAGGCATGAGAACAAATTGAAACAAAAAAACAATTTGCAGCTTCTGGGTTGCAAAAAGATTAACAGACATGAACAGCTACAATCAAAACACCTAAAACAGACCAAAAAACAAAAACAAAAACTCAATGTAAATGTGATCAAAAACTGGAAAGAATCAACAAAATACCAGCTTCAGGGTAGATTAACAAATATGAACTCCAACAAATCTCACCAGATATGAACACCCAATAGAACAACTAGTAGATCAATGAAAGTTCTAAAAGTGACAAAACAGTGTAACAGAAAAGGAATGGCACGAAACCCAACGTGGGTGTCATCAAAATTGGAACTTTAACCCAAAAACAAACAAACCCTTCTGCATGAAACCAAAAAAAATACTCCAACAAACCTCACCAGATATGAACACCCAATAGAACAACTAGTAGATCAATGAAAGTTCTAAAACTGACAAAACAGTGTAACTGAAAAAGGAATGGCACAAAACCCAATGTGGGTGTCATCAAAATTGGAACTTTAACCCAAAAACAAAAAAACCCTTTTGCATTAAACCAAAAAAATTACTCCTATCAACATATATCAACTTCAAGAAATGTATACTAACTGACCTGAAACTGAAATAGGTCAAAAAATTAGAGCTTTGAACTGAAGTTTAAATAAGAAAATCCAGCAGTAGAAGTAAAGCAAATGACTTCAAGTGGGAAAAAGGGTCAGATAAATTCTTGGAATCTTTCTCTATATTCGACCAATCGACCGGATTTTCAGCATAAACTGTTGACTTCTAATGTGAAAATATACGTAATAGAAACTGATTATGATTGTTGATGAGTCGGCTGATCAGAAGCTACTATATATGGTTTCTAATTGGTCCCAATGTGCGTTTCCATTCATCTATTAATGTCAATGTTTAGCGAAGAGTCCCATTTTGTATAACAACTAATCTAACTTACCCTATAGTTTATATCTTTATGATAGCAGGAGCTTCTACTTTCTCTTGGTCTCAATCTGAGCAATTTCCTTTTGTCATAAATTTATCATTCAACTTGTAGAGATATACATAACATTATGTAACAACAGAAAATAATATAATTTGTCTAAATATTTGTTCTCAATAAAACAATGTATAATATGATATGGCATTGTGATACAATACGTAACAATCATCCAAACAAAGTAATTATAGTTCTTTTTAAAGACTTATCAATAGTTTTCAAATAAGTTATATCACAATTAGTAAAGAAATAAGTTACCACTATCGAGATTAGTTATTATAAATAACCTTGAGGTCCTTTAAAACTCTTTCTCTATTACGTAAAGTCGAGGATATTTTTATAAACAAACGATTTCTTATAAAATTAGCAATGTATATTATTTTTAATATAATAAATCAAAAAATAATATTATAATAATTAATTTTAATATAACTAATCTCAGCATACCCGTCTTCAAACCAAACCATCCATAATAAGCTGATATTATAGGTATATAGTTGAAGTCTTAAAGATAAAATAGACTTTATGTTTAGTACACATGCATAGATATTTTTGTGTTTCTAGATGAAGTAACCTTTACGTACACTTTTACTATAAAAATTCCAAAAGCAATGGCAACTTGGAGATAAAATATAAAATATAAAATATAGTATGCTAAAGTAGAGGGACAAAAAAGATAGATCAAAAAGGATATATATGTGAGAATCATTACATCTCTACCTTGGTGTAATATGGTGTGATAGAATTATTTCTCTCTAAATTATATATTTTGAATTCAAATTTTTGATTGAACTTTTTTTATAATGGTGTGAATTAGCTAATGAATTTTAAATGTTTTTTCCTTAGGCATAAACTATTCTTTTATTTGAAATCAACAAAACTATTTAAGTTATATCTTCTTCTTGCTCGTAGCGTCCTTTTTCATCTTAGCTTTCTACTCATCCCCCCCCCCCCCGCCCCTTTCCTTTTGTTTCCACTTGTTCATTCCCGTTCTCTTTCTCCTTATTTGTAAAATCTCGAAAAAAAATTCAAATAATTTGGGGTAAAAATAAGCTTAAGTCAATAATTTAATTAGTTTTAAAGTATGTGTGGATTACAATAATAAAATCATGAAATACTTGAGTATAATAATGACATAAATAGAAGATATAATTGTGATCAAGTAAAAAAGAAACGAAAAGCGAGCAAGAAAATACAATAAATGGAGCAAAACCACTCATAGGCATTTGTACCTGGAGTTGATGTGTCGCGTCAAGGTTGGTGCGCGACATATTTATTGTGATGCTCGACACCTTAAGATAATGACATTTCAAGAAGAGAATTCATTATATTTTTGGATGGATGAAACTAGATTTACTCGCTCTAGTCTCCAGTAATTAACCTATTCCACAGGAGTTTGGTGATGAATGCTATCTTTATTGTTTGTAAGCTAACTTTGGCCAACAAAACTCTATAATTGTCAGTTTGATATTCGTGCACAATCTTGTGTGTCTCAAGTTTACAAGGGTGTGGATTTTGATGTTGTCCATTTTTCACTAGCCCTAGTATATTTTCTTATGTAATAAATGCTTGTTGTTTTAAGGAATGTTCTACTCTATTTCTAACTAGTGATGGAAAGAGAATGAGAAAGGGAGTCATGAAAGAAAATCAATTTTAAGTTGAGTAGAAGTAGATTACGTAGTAGTGATAGCTTGTGAGCCTTGAGGCACTCAAGAGCCATTCTAATCTTTTAAGAACCTTTTTGGGCTGAGGATTGATCCAAAAACGACTTTTTTTTTTATAACTATCGAAATCATGAGCATTAGCATGTAGGTTCCAGATCAAAGTAGTAGTATAGCCCTTTAACTATTGTTCTTGAGAAATGATCCAATCTGGCCCATTTATAATAAGTAATTTTGTTGATTGGTTAATTAGTCATATTTTATTCATAAAACAATAAAATTATTCTGTTAAATCGTACAACCAAAGCATGTGAACTATACGAGTTCCTGATAACATTAATTAGTTGATTAAATATTAAATTTAAGTAAGCGATTATAAAAGAGCAAAAATATAAGTGTTAAGTATTAGGTTATACTCTTATAAAAGATGAGCTTGACCTCTTTCGAGTTGTTCATAGGACCCATGCCACCAATTGCAAGTGTATTTCTAAAGTGTTGTTGTGTTTTTCTCTTATCAACAGTTTGAGATTGTTCATGGGATCCACACCAATATAAGGTTTTCGAGAAAAAAAAAGGAGATGATTTACGATCACAAAAATATATAAATTTATTTTAGATTAAAAATTTAAAATTATTTTAATCAACATCACTTAAAACATATAATGTTAAGAATATTTCTTAGTTAATCAAATTACATTAAATCTGATAATTTACTATCATATAAATACATATATATAATTTATTTTAAACAAAATTTTAAAATTATTTAATTAATATTATTTAAAAAATAAATTTGTGAACAAATATTAAACTCGTGCAGACTTTTTGCCATTAGTCTATATATATATCCACCAAATTTGGCAAACTCCACCCACTTTTCCCAGCTTATTATTAGACCTAGTTAACTAATTGCATTTAAACAATTTTTTATATCTTAAGAGGGAAACGTTTTAAATCATTTACTACACACCATGTCGAATTTTGTGTTGTGTCTATTAAGATGATGTTACTAACCAAATTGTTAATGTTTGGATCAAAATTAAACCTCTTTACATATACTTAACCTTTTTAGATACATTTAATCTTTTTAAATTTCATTTTATGAGATTATTATACTACTTATATCATTATAAATAATATTAAAAAAATTAAATATAAGAAATAATACGACCCTCGCATAGTTAGGATAATAGAACTATCGCGTAACTTAAGTGTTAGGTGTGTAACTAATAACTTTGTCTTAATTTAGGCGTTCTTATGTCTTATTATTTAAAAAAACAAAAAAAGAAAAAAAGAGGAGAAGTCAGAAAAGTTGCTTTATGTATATTCTTTTTTTGTTTTATTGTAAATAAATTTCAATTTTTCAATTTTTCAATTTTATTTTTTTCCAAGTATAACACCCCTAAATGAAACCTACTCTTTGCTTATTGGCTGTTTTTCTTCCTAACTTTTCTTCAGTGCCACTTTCTTGCTCTGCCTCCATTTGTAGAATCAACTTTTCTTGAAGATTTATCAATTTTGTGTAAACTAATCTTACTGGATGGCTCAAGTTCAAGCGATTTCTTCATCTTCTTCTGTCAATCTTCTCTTCAGGGGTTCTGTAAAAAGTATCAATTTTTCATTTTTTTTGGGTGTTTGTGTTGTCAGAAATGGTTTTAATCTTGAAAAGATTGATTTTTGGAGCTATTTTTGATGACCCTTTTGCAAATGCAGGTTCACCTAGGATTCAGGATAAGTTCTGGTGTTCAAAAAAGTTGGTTTCTTTGCAAGAGGTCCTTGATACCCTTTAATGTATTTTATCTGTTTCAATGTTTTTTTAGTTGAAATGAAATTTATGCTGATGGGGTTTGTTTGTTTTTTTATTTTGTTGTGTTATTGCAGCTTGGTGTAAAAGCTAGTGAATTTAATGGTGTTGCGATTGCTCATATCAGTTCTAGCTTTGCTTCCCCTTGTGCCACTCATGGTAGTTTCTGGTTTCTACTAGCTTGTTATTTGCTTTTTTGTCCAACCTGCTTTGAAAAAAATCTTTCCTTGAGCTGAGTTTCGATCGGAAATAGCCTCTTGTGGCTAGTGATAACCCCTGCGTACACCCCCACACTCCCTAGACCCTACAAGTGGGATCATACTGGATTTGTTGTTGTTGTTATTTGCTTTTTTGATAGATTATATAGGTATGAAACACGTTCATGCGCGAGATTGATTCTTTTTCTTGTCTTGGTTCAAGCTTGTGGGAATATATTTTTGTTAAATGGGTGGTGGTGACTTAAGTTTTATAGTCAGATGATCATATTATTTACAGTTTTTAATGCTTTATCAGTTTCTGATGTGGCTAAATGATTTGTGGTAGTGGGTTTGTGTTTACTGCTATTCTGAAGCAGTACTCTTTGAGAAAAATCTAATCTTTATAGGGGAATACATTTTTTCTTCATTCATGTTCTTGAGTAGTTGAAAATGATTTTTGTTCTATATGAAATATCACATCGACTTCCAAGCACACATCTTTTTCGCAGTCAAGAATCATAATTCGGTAAGCTAAAATAGGTGCTCATGCATGTAATTTTGGTATTTTTTGTTCTAACACGTTGGCCTATGGTCTTTATTAGCATTTAAATGTCTCTGTATACACCTATATTAGAATTTGAATGTCTCAATATATAGTGGAATATAAGGAGTCCATACAAAGACCCTACTCAGCACTGTGGAAAATGTTCTCCACTAGAAATATTTTCCTCATCTTTTGACGTTTGGTTGGATATGAAGTTGGAGGAATGTGATTGTGGTGGAGGCTGGGGGTAGGGTTGGGGCGTGGGAATATTGTTCGTTGATCATAAGTAGGGTAGAGAAATGTAGACATATTAGTAAGAGTAGGATTTGAGTGGAAAATGACTTTCCTTAGTTGACTTTAGCTGTTTTTCCTTTTAAAGAAAATATTTTCCACAGATTCAGCAACCAAATATTGGAAAATCTAGGAAAATGGTTTTACTGGAAAACATTTTACATAATGCAAAAATCGAGGCCACTCTGTTGATTTTCCTTTTTGTTTTAAAAATGCTCAAGGCATGTCCAATTACCTGTTTTCAGTTTTTAATATTGCTAGGCAGCTTCGAATGGTGTAGAAAGTTGATTTTTTTCTGCAGATACTGCAGAGAATGACTGTCGAACTCAGCCATGAGATTTATATGTTCATCCATAGAAACTTCATTGTGCAACCCATTAGGGGTGCCATCAAAGTACCTGCCTGGTTGGCTTTGACAGTTTTAGTCGCCGATTTTCAGTGTATAGGGTAATGACGAAAATTTACCTGAATATTGCAGCTATCCAGGCAGTCTTGGGCAATGACAAAGCAACAACAAGCTCCACTGTTGTTTTGGAAAAACCTCTTCGCAAAAAATTGAACAAAGTGGTTCTTGCTTATAGTGGTGGCTTGGACACTTCAGTTATTGTACCTTGGTTAAGGTAGATCCTTTCTGTTCTATTGAATTTTCTTTTACAGTATATTTGGCCTAGGATATGTTCCTTCTGTTGTGTCATGTGTTTAACTGTAACTCTCCAAATATGGTGGGTTGGCCTCAAATGTTGGTTACCACTTTCAGCAGTATGTCTTAGTTCTGGAAAAGTTGCTAGAAATGTATCTTGTATGACAGTTTTACAAGATGGAAACTCAGTAACCTTGTTCTGTTTGCAACTTATATCTGATTCTAAAGTACATGTAGAAAGAGAAAAGCCTGTCAAAATATAAGAACACTACACTTTTTGATGAATGGAAAAGGACTTTAGGGAATGAAAACAGCTTCAGCTTACAGATAATTACTATATTTGACCTTATTTTTTTCTTTTCAAAAGAAGATAATTTTGATAGGTTATTGGGAAGGTATTCAAGTAATTCAGAAAGTTAAATATAAAAATCCATAATAATCAAAATGACAAAATAAGTTTCCAGAATAAGTGAACAATTATGTTGCTTGGTATGTATGCGATGTTTTCATTCTTTCGTCCATTTCTTAATATTCTTTTTCATTTTGCAGGGAGAACTATGGCTGTGAAGTTGTCTGTTTCACTGCAGATGTTGGTCAAGTATGTTTTTTTCTCTAGTCACCTATTGGTTCTTATGTTCTTGTTTAGCAAAAAAATCTAGAATTAAGTGCATTAAATTGAACAGTCAAACAAATGAGTTTTTTTTTTGTAAGAACCCATGTCTGAGATGAATTGTTACTTTCTCAGGGGATTAAGGAATTGGAAGGCTTGGAAGCAAAGGCCAAGGCTAGCGGGGCTTGTCAATTAGTGGTGAAGGATTTGCAAGAGGAATTTGTGAAAGATTACATATTTCCCTGTCTGCGAGCTGGTGCTATCTATGAAAGGAAATACTTGCTTGGGACATCAATGGCCCGCCCGGTTATTGCTAAGGTGAACTGCAAATCTTAAATTTTAAATTGAATCTTTTTTGGTCATTGTCCCCTTCCATGAACACCCCCACACCTTCCCAGGAAAAGAGAGGGAAGAGTTTCTGTTGGAGAAGTTCATGTTTGTTTGCCAACTAAATAGAGGTTTAATACAAGTTTAGTCTTAATCCCATTTTTGTCACTGGTCAGTAGTGCATTTTTTGGCACCCAACAAAGGATATTGGACAATATTTGCTCTTATTAAGCAGGTTATGCAAAGAAGTTCCTATATATATGAATTATGTATAACTAGTTTGTATAGTACCCAAAGTTCTGTCTCCTGACGGAGACTTTCTCCTGCGTAGTTCATTTTTTAAGTGGTACTTTTTCCTAAAACAGAAGCATTAAACAAAAGAATCAAAAAAGAAAAAGGAAAAAGGAGTCACAGTCACACAGTCAATTATAGACAAAATCACACGCCTAACTTCTCTTTTTGTGAAAATTTAACTTGTGAGAGAATGATGTACAACTCTTAGCTCTAGGGTCTTGATGCATGATTCTTGCGACAGATTGAACTTGTGCAAGGGTTCTAGGTAATCATTCCAATAATTGAACTAAGCTTGTTATTATACGTCTGCAACTTCTCAAGGATATAAAATGCGGAGGATCTTGGAGAATCCCAAGATTTGGTGCTTCACCGGGTGTAGGTAGGCAGTTAACAAACCTAGTCAGTTAATGAAGGTGTCATATGCACAATATTTATGCATGCATTAAAGAGAATCAAGATACTGGAAAATAGGCACCATTTTGGAAAAAGTAATATGTCTGTCTCTGAGTCACTTATGGGGCTTCTTGCTGGCTCTCTGGCTGTTGTTTTCTTGGGAGACGTATATAGCACCCTAGATAAATTTCCTCTGGTTGGATTCAGGTTTGTCTCTCAATATATTTCCTCAAGTTTAGTTAAGGTTGACCTCTCAAGAGCGACCTGTCTATATAGGAGGAAGTATTAACTTGATAGACATAATTGCATTCTTTTCTTGTGCAAAATAGTTATGCAGTAGCACTTTCTGGAAAACTATCCGCAGAACCAGCGCAGGTTGGTGTTTCCTCTATATAATTGCCTAACCTACAGCGAAACAAACAATTTATTAACATGTATGGTAGAAGGCTGAAGAATTTGCCAGTATTTACAGCCGAGCTTCTCATGGAAGAACAAAATCAGAAATTGAAATTCTTAAAAACATAAAAAGGTCAAGGAAATCAAAGGTACACCCAAAATGGAGAAATGATGAAACTTGCATTTGAGGAATTCTGATGGAGTCATTTTTTCTTCATGATTCGTGTTCGGTATAAAAATTTCTTTTGGTGTATTTGCGATCTTTAGGTGTCTGCTACCAGTTTCTTTTCTTTCCCTATATCAAAAATGTATTTTGTACATCAAGCATTTATATTTCCAGAAAGATGAAACTGCTAGTTAAGTACCAGTACGAGCATCTTCACTATGCATAATCGGTGGGGCCAAACTTTTCATGTTCATATATTGGTCCACTAAACTGATGTACTAACAGTCCAGTTATGAAGCAGATGTAACAATTGATTAAGTGAACGTCCGCATTTGCATCGGTGCTATTATTGCCTTAAAATTCCGGTTGGACTCTGAAATTTAGCTGATAAATGCAGGCAATGGTTGATGTTGCCAGAGAGGTTGGAGCTGATGCTGTTTCTCATGGATGCACAGGGAAGGGAAATGATCAGGTATTACCCTGGATCTTCTTTTAACTTTACTTTGAAAATTTATCGGATCATCTACTCTTCAGCATCATCTTAAACCTATTTTTCTGAGCCCAGGGGACTGCTTAATGAACTCAGCTTATTCAACTATGCTTCTTTACCACTACAGGTCCGTTTTGAGCTGACATTCTTTGCTCTGAATCCTGAACTCAGTGTTGTTGCCCCTTGGAGGGAATGGGAAATTACAGGAAGGGAGGATGCTATTGAATATGCTAAGAAGCACAATGTACCAGTTCCTGTGACAAAGAAATCTATCTATAGCAGAGACAGAAACTTGTGGCACCTTAGTCACGAGGTAATATTAGTTTGTTTTGTACTTTGTAGCTTGTGATACTCGTTTAGTATGCTGATCGTACTATATCTTATGACTTGGTTGAGAGGTATTTGAACTTCTTTTCATCTCATGATTTTTCTTTTTGTTCTTGTCGAAACATTGAAGTTTGTCTCAACTTCAGCATCATGTTTTTCCTTCATTGCTGCTGGAACTGTTTTCTTTCCGCTAGGGATTTTGACCAAATGAACAAGCCCATCTTTCCTGGGACCAGGAGTATATTTAATGTGTAAAACAGAGTGCTATGAAGGGTACCAGTTTAAACCGAGATTTGTATAGGATTATCATAATTGGTAAATGAATCACTGCTCTTAATAAAATTTACTGATTTCTTAGTAAACAAGGAATAAGAAACTAAAACATCAAAAATTAAGAAAATGTTATGACGTAGGCTCTGCCACTTGGGCAAAACTTGGACGGGCACCTCCAAAGTGCAATGGAGCCCACCAACCTAGGTCATGGGCCTTCCTGATCACCCATCGACCCTATTTAGGTAACTTTGAAGAAAATATTGAAGTATGGCCATGTGAATAACTGATTATACCTGTAAAACTCATTTCAAAATGGTATTTGAAGGGAGATATTCTGGAGGACCCTGCAAATGAGCCAATGAAGGATATGTATATGATGTCAGTTGATCCCCAAGATGCACCTGATCAACCTGAGTGAGAATCTTTTATTTCGATTTTCTCATTTATTGCAGTAATAAGATCTAATGCATTTCTTTCTCACTTTCAAAACTACTTATAACTGTGCAGGTATGTAAACATTGGGATAGTCGCTGGTATTCCTGTTTCAGTAAATGGAAAGGAGCTCTCTCCCGCAACTCTTCTTTCTGAGCTAAATGAAATTGGTGGAAGACATGGAATTGGACGAATAGACATGGTTGAAAATAGGCTTGTTGGAATGAAGAGCCGTGGAGTATATGAAACCCCTGGGGGAACTATCCTTTTCTCAGCTGTGCAAGAACTTGAGTCTCTTACACTTGATCGTGAAACAATCCAAGTCAAGGATTCTCTTGCCCTCAAATATGCCGAGTTAGTTTATGCTGGCAGGTGGTTTGATCCACTTCGCAAGTCAATGGATGCTTTCATGGAGAATATTACCAAGACTACAACAGGTTCAGTTACTCTCAAACTATACAAAGGATCAGTTTCAGTGACAAGTCGTCAAAGTCCTCATAGTTTGTACAGACAAGATATCTCATCATTTGAGAGTGGGGATATCTACAATCAGGCTGATGCTGCAGGATTCATTCGTCTGTATGGGCTTCCAATGAGGGTTAGGGCAATGCTTGAGAAGGGTCTTTAAATTTGTGTTCATGTCGTGAATTGATGGTTTAGTGTTGACAGTTCCATCAAATGGTCAGTAGAATCTTGTTTTTTTTTCTCTTCCATTTTGTAGCACTGTAGTTTTTGTATTGCTCTGGAGGCTAGTTTATCATTCAAATTGTCTTGCAGAAATTTCCTCTGGTTCGAAATATTTGAAAGTCCATTAAGAAAAATTGCTAAATCTTGCAGTTTTGCTTTCCCCCTTCTGATTAATCTTATTTGTGTTTGATTACTAAATCTTGTTTGAGTAATTGACTAGTACAACAAAATGTGGCAAAACTGCTCCAGGGCTTTTGTTCAGTGATAAAAAGGCAGTGTGTGATGTGTGGTTTAGGCGCTTGTCATGAGTTTGAATCTTGTTATTGTCATGGACAAAAGACTGATATTAAATAGTGAAGGGTAGAGAGGCGAGCTTATCATCCATCGTGTTTCAAATCGTGTGCTAGCTAGCTGGTCAAGAAGAAAAAATGTAGCAAGACTTGAACATGTAACTAGTAAACACAAAATACTCTTAATGTTTACACTGTAACCATGGAATTGATATTGAGAAGCAACAATAATTTAATTTCAGAGCTTAACTTCTTGGCTTCTGATCAACATGTAATTTTATTAGTCTAATCTTGGTTGACATGAATCTCAGAGAGTATATGGACTGTTTGCACTTCAATTTCATAGTCCTGAAATTTGAACAAGATCTCTTCTGCCCCTTAGATGAAAAGCATCATCATCCAAAAGAATAAGATTCCTGGGGAAAAAAAGCAGCAAAGAATAAGAAACAGTTCACAACAATAACCACGTCTCAGTCCCAAACAAGTTGGGTCGATAATTTTTTATCTTTTAGGACAGAAACAGTAATGTAAAAGCACAATACAGTTAGTAAAAATTTTCAACTAAAGAAGACTTTTTGGTCCAAAAAGGACAAAGCTTTGGACAAAGGAAACTAAAAAAAAGGAATTGCCTTTACCTCCAATACTCATTTCTGTTTGAATATTGTGTCTCCATGTCCCACTCGAAGCATATCCTGATCACATCACAAACACATTATTAGTCTAATATTAGACTATTGGATTGTTTCAATAGACTCTCGACTCAAGATAAAACATTCCAAAGCAGTCCAACGAGAAAAGTAATAGAAGTACAAGAACAACAGATAGTAACAAAGACAACAGATAGTAACACAACAACAAAACAATATGATAATCGAGGTACAAGGAATCAACTGAAAGTAACAAACATTTCAACAAACCTCTTCCATAGCAATTAATAGTAGTGTTAACCCCATTCCTACAAATGCAAGCAAAAGACTCATCTGCACCAGAAAAACCACAAAATCCACCACTATCCTCACAGTTCTTGCAAGACTCATCAACATAATATGAATTATTATACTGCAAAGAAATCCCAAATTCCCATTTCATAGGATCTCCTTCGTCACCTCCAAATCCATATATCGATGAAAACGAAGAACACTGAAGCCTAGGCAAGTTCAAACCATAACCTGAACCAACAGGAACTGGTGGATCATAAACACAACATGTTGAAATTGGATCATTTGGTTCTAATCCAATCCCAGTCACCCCTTTACAAGAATACATTCCCCTACATACATTTGAACCTGAACCGCTATCACACAAGTCCTGTTTTGGATCAAACACAGCAGATGTTGTGGAACATCCTAGTAAAACAAACATGTTTTGTTTCATAATACTAAAGGTAGTTGAATCATCATGATCCAATGTAAAACTGCCTGAATTCTGCATTGAGGAACATGTTGACATAAAGGGGTCAGTTAGAACAAATGTGTTGGTTGAGTAATCTAGTGAGGATATAGTGTAAATGCCAGAGCTAGTGGAGAATTGGAGGACACCAGAAGTAGTGCATTTTATGAATCTTGAAAATGCAGGATGTCCACAACCAAAACCAGAACCAAAGGGATATTTTAGGACAATGTTGCCACATTTATCAGTACATGAACCATTTAGTGGGATGATACTTGGAACAGATTCAAGTGGATGAATTAGAAGAAACAAAAGAAAAAACAGCAAGATTTTGTTAGAGCATGACATGATGAAAGGTGTGGAAATAGAGTGATTTGAATTGCTTATGAATGTGGAAAAATGAACCTTTTAAGTCTGACAAAGTTTTGAATTGACACGGAGTTTAAGAATGAAAATAAGACTTTCGAATATTGTGGTCTTAGACTAAAAGATATGTAGAATCAAGAATGTATCAAAATATCTTTCAATCTTGTGGTCATAAATATGTTACGTGGACAGTTAAAACTAAAGAGTTGCTAAGAAAGGAAAGACTTAAGAGACGTTATTGTTGAAACGGACTAAAAAGAAAAGTAAGAAAAACAAAATTTGAGTAAGTGGGGTATGCTCTTTTTGGTGGAGGAGTAATATTTTCAAATTTCCTTAAAAGAAGAGCCAGATTTTTATCATGCATTGTGACTGCTGTATTCAGCCAAGTTTTCAAAGGTTTCACAGTGAAAGAACAGTATGATTAAATAGAAGATTTTTTTAAACCAGTAAGGATCGTGGTTGAGTTATAAATATTTTTTTATTCTCAATTGAAAGTCTCAAATTTGAATTCTGTTGAGTACAGAGTCAACTTTTGTTTGAGTCTACTAGATATAAAATCGCCTTTGCTTAAAAGCTATACACAAAAAATCACTTATCACTATAAAATGTTTCGTTATGTCTTGACAGAGTCTTGGATTCACACTTTCTCTAACCTGGTTTATATAGATTATACATATACTATTCATGAATTATACATATATTATACATTCACCGGTTATATTTAGTTTAAGTAGTTGAATGGAAGTAAAAATATTTATTAATGAGATAAATTATTTATTTTCTCCTTCAACAATATAAAGCTGGAATAGCTCAGTTGGTTAGAGCGTGTGGCTGTTAACCACAAGGTCGGAGGTTCAAGCCCTCCTTCTAGCGTATATTTTTATTTTCTTTAAATAAATAATTTTCTAGCTTCTTAAATTTATTTAAAAATAATTAACAAAGTGTATTTTTTTTTCAAATTGTTTATGTCATAACTGTTAGGCGTAATACATCAACAATAACAATAAATTTAGTGGGGAAGATAAAATGAACACAATCATTCAAAGTAAAATAAGGAAAAATAACGTAAATAAAGACAATCATGAGTCATAGCAAAATACTACAAACAATACAAATCATCATAAACAATCATAACAAGTTACAGACATAATCAAAGTGTAAAAAAAAAAATCACAAATAATAACCAAACTCAAAGGATAAAAAAACTCTAATAGTACAAGTACGACTAATAGTAAAGAAGAATAATCGAGACAACGCTCAACTAACTAATCCTAATATGTGTCCGTCATAACCATTTATCTAAGGTCACATCCTTAACACATCTTTAATGAATTTCGAGAAACACATGAAAATGATAATTTTGAAAAAAAAATAAAATAACTACTCTCTTCTTATTTATTTTTCACTCCTTTTTCTTTTCTTTATATTTATTTTTGCATTTTAGTTTCCTTAGAGGAAGCAAAAGGAGGACTTTCAGTTTGACTTCGCCGGCGAACACAATGGAGGGAGATCAAAAGGTAAAGTCGGCGCCGGCGCCGGCGATGGTGATCGAAGAATGGAACGGAACTTCGTCGACGAAACTCACGAAGACGGCCACCATAACTTCCACTTCTCATTCTTCGATCTCCATCCAAAGATCCAGTAGCGCATTCACTCATATCTCTCAAAGAATTCTCCAAGCTTTCGTTCCCGAGGCAAGTTTTCGGGTCTCTTAAACTCAAAATTATATTCCCGCTGTTCCAAATTTTAAAAATTATACTTGCTCGTTTCAATTTGCTTGTTTTACTTTCCTTTTTAGTCTGTTTCGAAAATGAATACTCATTTTAGTGCATTCTGTGTACTTTTTTTTTTCTTAAACTCAGTGATAAGTTAAAATAGACACATAAATTGAAGTAGAGGGAGTATTTATATTAAGTCTGCACACATTGTTAGCCACATTGTTACATAAGTACTAATGAGGCATGATTATGAACTCATTAACTTCTAATTGTTTGTGTAAGAGTGTAAGTATATTTAGGAAAAGAAAAATCAGTTTTGGAAGTGTTTAGTTGAATGGTATTTTAGCAAAAAATTGAAAAAAGATTTGATTTTTCTGGTGTTTTATGGAAAAGATTTTCAAAGATGAAATAGTTCTGAGATATTTGGTTGAATGGAGGTAAATGAAAAACGGCAAAAGATTTGATTTTATTATGTTAGTAGAGAAATGATGCATAAGGTTAGATAAACAAGTTATGTAATAGTGTTGGTTTAATGGAGTAGAAGCAAAAAAAAAAAAATTTAATTTTTATGGAAAAGATTCATGAAGTTTGTTTCTTTTTCTTTGGAGCAAGAGATGTCGAGTGCGTTTCATCTGTATCGATTATTCTGTCTGATTTTTCTTATTATTTTTTCAATTTATTTACAGGGGTATCCTACTAGTGTTACTCCAGACTATTTTCCTTTTCAAGTGTGGGATTCATTGCAGGTTAGGCTTTGTTGCCCATAAAACTAATTTTCAGTTTCTCAATTGGTGTTGAGCGTCTCATCGTTCTGTTTTTCCTCTTATTGTTACTGATTTAGATTACTGCAGGGGCTTTCTACGTATGTGCGGATGATGCTCTCTACACAAGTAAGAGAATATCAGTATTAATGTGAGTAACTTGTGATATTAAAGGCTAATTCACCTGCTCAAACAAATATAGGCTCTTCTAAGTGCTATAGGCGTTGGTGAAAAATCCGCTACTGTTATTGGGGCAACGTTTCAGGTGGAGTCCGGCATCATTTTTGTCCATTACACTTTACAGTGTATACTAGTTTGATGGCAATGTTTTTGAAAATCTTAAAAATGTTCCAGTGGTTCTTGCGAGATTTAACTGGAATGCTTGGAGGTGTCTTGTTCACTTGTTACCAGGTTTCGTTCTTTCCTCTCTGGCTTAGTTTTCCAGTATCGTATTGATCCTATGGTATCAAATAATGCATGTCTTGATTCCTTTAAAAACTGAAGCCACAGAAGCATCTCATTTCTTCGAGGATAAATGGTTTCTCATCAGACTTGCACTCTTAACAGTTTCATTCACCGTCTCTACATGAAATATATAACAGACCAATGCTCCTTTCCCATAAAGGAAGGAAATGAAATGATGATTTCTTTTCCGCTAAATAGAACATTCCTTTGGGCAGTATTTTTTGACCTGCCTCTTACACCAAGTGTCCTATATTAGTTGATTGAATAGTAAATACTTGTTTGAAAATGACTGGTGTGGTTGCTTTCTTTTTCAGGGTTCTAATTTAGACAGCAATGCCAAAATGTGGCGTTTGGTGGCAGATCTCATGAATGATCTCGGTATGCTCTTTCACCTGTATGTTGTGTTAACTCTAGTCATTTTTGTTCTTTGTATCAAAATTATATGAAAATATACTTCCTATGTTGGTTTATCCCATTATTATATGATGGTGTTTGACTGGCCAGTGACCATGGAGTTTAAGATGTTCTTTGGCGTGCATTTGTTTCTAGTGACAGTAGAAGAAAATAGTAAATTAATTGTAGAAAAGTTTGGTCGATAGAGAAGATGTCACATCAAAGTTTATTTGAACAGTTTAGTGAATTTGAATTATTGAAAATTAAAAGTTGTGTAGAAGTTGGATGGTGCAAAATATTTTAGGTCATTCAAAAAAACGAAAAAGTGTCATATAATTTGGGACAGAGGGAGTATAAGTAATGGGGCACTGGTTATTCTTTGTAATTTGAATTGATTTATTAAGTTTAGAAATGCAGCAACAAATTATTTAATAATAGAAAACAGTTTCTAGAAGGTCAAATGACATTGCTTTGTGCTTCTGTTGTCATTCCTGAAACGGATTCAGTGACAATAAATCATTTGCATTTCTTGCAGGAATGTTGATGGATCTCGTGTCTCCTTTATTTCCATCGGCCTTTGTGTTCATCGTCTGCATAGGGAGTTTATCAAGGTCATTCAGTAAGTGATATATCTGCTCTTTGAAATGGCAATATCGTTCACTTATCCTCTAATTAAAGAAAGTGTAAAGTCTGCCTGTGTCTAGCATGACTTGTTTGTCTAATGTCTTTTGTTTTTTAGGGTTGAGGCTGTTAGCATGAATTGTCTGTTATATCAGATCCTTCACCTTGCCGAAAGTACTAATGTGCTTTTTAATTCAATGTAAAGATGCTTTCCTTTACTATCTTGATCTGCCGTGTCTTGATTTATTACATGGGTGAATCTAATAGTAAATATTTAAAATGAAACACAAGTTTGAAAAGATACTATTTAGTTTTAGTTTTTCTTACTGCAATCGTCTAGTCCCTTCTTTCAAGAGTCCCACAAAATAGGCATAAAGGTAGCAAACTTTCTTTTCCTAAAAAATAATCTAGTCCCTTGTTCCAAGAGTCGTATAAAGCTATCGAACTTTCTTTTGCTAAAAACTAGTCTCTTGCAGTATGTGAATCCAACACTGTGGGAAAGGTTCATCATCTCCTGTTTCACGACTTTATCTCTGTTTAAGTGTCTAAAATATTCAAAAGTAGAGACAAAGGGGGTATGGGTATTAGAGATTTGAGGAAACAAAACAATAGCCTTTTGATGAAATGGTTATGGAGATATAATGAAGAGGGGCAAGCCTTATGGAAGGATGTCATCAAATCCAAGTATGGTGAGTACAATTCTTGGTGCAGTAATGTTAGTGTTGATGCCTATGGGGTGGGGGTCTGGAGAACAATCAGAAACTTATGGCAAAAACTTGAAGCTAATATGCACATTGAAGTGGGAGATGGCAGGAGAACTAAGTTTTGGACAGATGCGTGGAACAAACAGATTCCTCTAAAAGAATCCTTTCCAGATCTGTTTTTACTATGTAGTAATCTAGATGCAAATATCAATGAATGTTGGACAGCACAAGGGTGGAATCTGATCTTCAGAAGGTTTTTGAATGACTGGGAAGTGGAGAGAGTGGCCAAATTGCTAGAGCAATTAGAAAAATTCTCTGGCATCACCAATGCTCCTGATTCTTTGAGATGGAAACATAGTAAAGATGGGGCTTTCACTGTTAACAGGGCATACAAAATGGAAGGTCCCCAGCAAAGCAACTCTAAGCAGAGTTTGTGGAGAAAGGTATGGAGAACCTTAGCACCAACTAAGATAAAATGCTTTACATGGTTGGTTGCTAGAAGGGCTTGCCTGACACATGAAGTGCTGAGGAGAAAAGGAGAGATTATAGTATCTTGGCGTTCATTATGCGGGAACGCAGCAGAGACCAACAAGCACCTATTCTTGCATTGCAACTTTACAACACAAATTTGGGCCATCTTCCTTAGTCTCACAAAGACAAACTGGACCATGACCGAGCATACCGCAGACTTGTTGAGTTGTTGGATAAGAAGAGGGGGGAGCAAGAGACAAAAGGCATGGTGGAGGATAATTCCACATTGCATTTGGTGGACAGTATGGAAAGAAAGAAATAGTCGAAACTTTGAAGATAGGTCCAATTCCATTCAGAAGGTTAAATGGGATTGTATTGTATCCTTTTATTTTTGGTGTAAAGAGAAAGGTTTCGAGGAAACAGAGCAGATTCTAGAATTATTAGGATCCTTGTAAGTATTTTTTTTTTTCCTTTCTTTCTTTCTCTTCTTTTGTTTCCGTTTGCAGGTCACCAGCATATCCTTAATGCTGAAGAATACAACATTACCAATTTAAAAAAAAAAAATATTCAAAATTTCTCATCAGCATTTGTTACAGAAACAATAACTCTTCTCATTGTAGTCTTATCTAAGATTAAGAGCTTTGACATCTAAAAGATCATTGGACTATATCTTTCCCCTAGGTAATGGAAATTAGAATCAGCCACTGATCAGTTTCCTGTCCTCGTCATCATGAATGAAATTTTCACCTTCACGTGTGGGTCAATTACTGAAGATTGCACCTTTTCCTTGTTGAATAAGTAGATTGATCTTATTGACAAGGAGGACAAATCCCATGTATAAGGGTTCCATTCTGCGAGCAGTACGCTCATCTATATAGGTTGGAGAGTCCTTATGAACAAAAACTAGAATGATAATTTGCAGTAGCAGTACTCCCTTTCCTCTCCTTCAAAACCTCTTCTTTTGTTTCCTCCATGTAGTTCACAGATTGCTTGTGGAGTTACTTCCCGTCCCCTATTCTTGACTTCCAGCTTCCAAGTAGTGCTATATATAGAGCTTGCATATGCAGCTGATAGATAACAGGTCAAGTATCAAACTCTGCATTTCAGTCACAACTTCGCTAATGAGAAATGCTTAACGTCCTTTACCGATCTCCTGCACATATATTGTATATTTGTATGGTCTATTGGTCTTCAATTTTGCTGCAGAAGATTGTAAATCGTGTGGCCTTATGCTTCATAACTGTTCTACTTGCTAAATACTTTCGAAGCTTAGGTTACTTAATACATACAGTAATAATTACTTATTTGCTCTAGAGTTATAATGTTCACTTTCTTCTTGACTGCTTTCATTGTTTGTCATTCTGACCAGAATATTATGAGATTTCTATTGCAGTAGCTTTATGATCTCCAGGTTTTCATGAATTCATCCCATTTTAGATACTGGTTATTTTCTGGCAACAATTTTAAGAAATCTGAAGAATGTTTTTAACCTTGGTGCCTAGCCTTTATGCTTTAAATTTTACTAGAAGATGAACTTTCTTGTTAATGAGGCCAAATATGCTGCACCGGTGGGACTGATTCTCTAAATCTCATCTATTTTCTTGCCATTTAGCTGGTGTTGCTAGTGGAGCCACTAGGGCAGCTTTGACACAGCACTTTGCCCTTGAAAACAATGCAGCGGATATAGCTGCAAAGGTATTGTGATAGATATTAAGGTGACATTCATTTCAAAAAGATAGTAAGTTGGCAAAGAACTGAAATCTCCTTTACTCAGACTTGGCATCCATTTTTCCTGTTCTGATAGGAAGGAAGCCAAGAAACTCTTGCTACGATGATTGGGATGGCTTTAGGAATGCTTCTTGCACGCCTCACAATTGGCCACTCTTTTGCGATTTGGATATCCTTTTTGTCTCTTACTATGTTCCATATGTATGGTTAGTTATGCGATGCTTTGAATTCCCTGTTTCCGTGAGTAGTAAAATGCAAAGCTGAAGCTTTCTAAAATGCAAGTCATACTAACTCCATGCATCTGACAGCAAACTACAAGGCTGTATGTTGTCTTTCGCTGAATACTCTGAACTGTGAAAGATGCTCCATTGTTTTATCACATTTCCTCAAGACAGGCCAAGGTTAGTTGAGCATCTTAATTTTATCATAGTCATCAGAAGGGATAACTCTATCCGTGCCCTATATAATATCATCTGAGTAGGAATATCTCATGACATTGTGAAGCTAAAATGACCCAAATTTTCTGCCGCTTTTGCCTTGTGCCATAGAATCATCAACGATTAGAGTTCCTCTGTGTGCTGAATGTTGCAAACCACGAGTCTTTGAATATGCATGCAGAAAAAAATATGTGAATCTAGGTTTATGTCTAATAACATTAATTCACTTATCTGGAGATTTCATGCATTGGTTTCAGTTCTCTCTCCAAAGCAGGTCTCTTCCATGGAGCATGTTCTACCTTTATGGATGACTTCATGGAACTTACAGGGTGGTGATTCTCTATACAAGCACGTACGTTTAGGTGTCAGAGTTTCTTCACTTGACAGCCTTGCTATGTAAGTTTATGTTTCTTATTACTAATTTGCATCCATATATGTTGAATGTGGTAGTAGCAGAGAAGAAACATTACTTTCTTCTTCTTAACTTGTTAACAAATAAATTTGCGCCTTATTGTCGAAAATGATGGAAGATATACAAACAGTATAGAGTGGTGTAATCTAGAGATAATAAAGTAGGAAAATGAAAATTCCTTTTTAGTTGTCTTCTAGACATTTTATTCTTTATAAAAAGAATCATTATCATTAGATTAACATTGTTTCTTTCTTTAAAATCCTTTCCCTTGTATCTTGCATTTGATAAGGCTTAATTGATATCAATCATGACCATGTAATGTTGAAATGAAAAAACTAATTGGGGTGGGGGTTGGGGGGTTTGGGGGGGGGGAACCATTATGGAATACTTTTATTAGTTGTATATATATATTGCTACAGCGAAAAGCTTTTAATGTTAGTTAGCCAGCTTCAAATAGCATGTTCCATTAAATGGTACCTTGGTATGCTTCCTATACTAGAACTTATGGTTAGTGTATTTTTCTCTGAAGTAGCTCCCTAATGCACTTTCAATACTGCTCCTAGAGTGTTAAAAAGCTGTACGTTAAATGTTTGGGCAGTTGAGTAACGAATTGTCTTTGATGGATAGGGTCGACCTATTACAATCTGCTGGATCGCATTACAAGAAAGGTTGATAGACATATTAAACATTTTTCAAGCTAAACTACTCGAGCTAAGAATTTCGCTTATATCTTCTCTTTCGTGTTTCTAGAGAAATATTTACTTCAACAAAAAGGGGGTATTATCAGGATTATTACTCATAAGGATTCAGCGGGAGCTGATATATTACAATCGTTCATCCATGCTCTTGTCATGGCAAAACTAGATGATCAAGATGGATCCATGTCTTCGGAAAGCCAATCATGGATGGATAAACATTATGAAGTCTTTGTTTTGAAGGTATTTGTCTACACCAGGAGCTCCTTTTAGAGAGGAAATTTCATGATATATTCACTGCTTTTACATATTACAATTACAAAAGCATAGCCAACTAATCTGTCCCAATTTCTTTGAAAAAATCAGTTTATCAATATTTTGAAGCAAATGCCACCCAAATAGGTTGATGTTCCACTATGAAAAAGTTCATAAGCAAAAATTTGTATCTGCAAAGTGAAAGTTGGCGATTGGTGGGAGGTGGCAGGTATCTCGTGGAATTAGTTGAGGTGCACGCAAGGTGGTCCGGACACCACGGTTATAAAAAAAAGAAGTGAAAGCTGGCGGATGGTGTAGAAGAGGACAAATGCAAATGCCGATAAGAAGTCAACCCACATTTCGTTATGATAGTGACGTTTGGGGCCAGCTTGTGCGCACCTCGGCTATTCCTTAGAGTACCTGCTACCTCTCACCAACACAGGTACCCGGTTACTTTGCCATTTAGGCAGATTTGAAGAGATCACCTAGTGTTTTTTTTGCTTCCGCTGGGATTTGAATATGAGATCTCATGGTTCTCCTTACTTCATTGACCATTAGGCCACACCCTTGGGTGCAAGAAGTCACCCACATATAAGCCGATTTTGTCATGCCAAATTTTCATTTAACTTGCTAGCTGTGCAGTTTCTTTTTCTAGATTGAGCTAAGTATCTTGTTTCTTTCACAATTCTCTGTACAGCTCCAGCCATCAGGATGGAAGACTGAGCGTCTCCTATCATCATCAGTTGTTTGGAGAGCAAATTGGCTGGTAAATTATTCAGATCGCAAACATGACTAATCTGCTTTAATACAAACTGAAAGTCATCTAGTTTCAGTCAGATGCTTTCAAATTACGACTTGGGGTGATTTCAAGTCATCATTCGGTATGTCTTGGATCTTCCAATGATCGTTGAGAAGGTAAAAGTTTAGCCCGGCTTACATGTTGTGTTCAAAGGAGAGCATTTGATGAATAGTTTCTATGATCTTGGAGAAACTCTTGTTTATTGGAATTTTAACTAGGTCCTGGGTCATCTTGAAATCAAAGTTGTAATTTATTGGCCTATTAATATATGTTATGTAGGTCAATGCCCTTTTCTTCCTACTGTGTATTAACCAACTCCAAGTAGGGCTTGATGCCTGTATAGCCTCGTCTTTGTTAGGAGGGGCAAATCTTGAGATGTTTACTGCTTTTGAATGCTGCCTTGAGACAAGTGATGTACCCTAGGATTGTACAAGTTATAATGATTTGGATCAGAGTTATGAGGTTCTAAAAACTTTACTTCCTTTCACAACTTGATATTTATGTTATATTGTTTTTCAAGTTGTATCGGCCTAGTGTAAAGGGGAGTCTAAGAGCAACGGTAAAGTTGTCTCTGTCTCTGTGTGACCTATATAGATCATGGGTTTGAACTATGGAATCAACTACTGATGTTTGCTTTAGGGTAGACTATATACATCACCTCTTGGGTTGTGGCCTCTTTCTAATACGGGATACTTTGTGCATGAACTGCTCTTTTTTATCGGCCTATAACATAGTGTAATTCTACAAGAGGTCACGGATAAACAATATGAGATGTATAATTACCATTTAACGTTATCAATTAAAAGAAATTACAAGAATTGTTTGGCAATTTTGATATGAGTAAAGTGTATAAGTTAAATTACATTGCTAAAAGGACAACAATAATACCTGAAGAAACATTTAATTAAAATGTTGGTTAACAAGAAATAACAAGAATTGAATTCGACTTTGGTTGATCGAGCAACCATTATCTTGAGTTCCTATGATGGTAACCACAACTGCTGGCATGTTATGTTTGGGCATAGAATCGAGTCCTTGTGAATAGGCAAAGACGATTGCTTCCATTACTGACCAGAAAGACACCAAACTCACCTTAGGTAGAAGGAGTTGGTACGGGAATACCTTCTATAAAAGGTTTAAAAAGGTGAATCGGGGTAGAGTAGACCGGTGATACTATAGTCATTTCGCCGGCTATTGAAAGAAAAAAAGAAGCATATTCTACCTAGAACATAGGGTCATTCTGGAATATTACCTTCTGGCATCCATACGCGAAGGAGCTGGTCATAAAATGAGCAAGTAGCAATGACATTATTCTTCTCTAAACGACCTCTGTGCCAATCTGCTCCATATGCCAGGGAACCATGTTTATTATAGGTTTCAACTACTTCTGCTTGATCGTCTTTAACTTTGACAACTGCAAAACCGTTGTGCATACAAGCAGTCAAGACTAGATCCGGTACAGAAGGATGGTACTTAATTCTCCAAACCCCTCCACCTAAGGAGATTGACGTCTCATGTACAGGTTTTGCGATTGATCTGACATCCCATACCCTTAGGTGTTCATCATAGCTACCGGTGAGTAAGGTATAAGGGTCACTTGGACTCTTGGTAATGCAGCAAATCCCCATTGTGTGAACTTTTCTATTTTGGAATGCTATGTTAGAGGGATCATCTCGCAAATCCCAGCAACTAAATTTGCAGTCATCTGAACCTGTATACACCATCTGTGGTTGGTGGATATCAAAAGAGGCAGCCCAAACTTCAAAGTCATGCGCTTTCCAGTCTCTGGAAATGCTCAGTTGAGACTCGAGGAATGAAATTATCGAGACTGATCCATCTGAAAGCCCCACAGCGAGGGATGTAGCTGATGGATTCCAGTCTATACACAAGCACATAGAGGAACTGACATGTTCGTCGCTTACCTCCAGTAAACTATTCCCTATAATAAGAAGAAGATCCCGCCATGTTAGTGCTTCAGTTAGTTATTAAAAGTGAATTGTCAAACGAATCTAGTAGTAGCAAGGACCTCCAATGCTTAAATGAAAAAGGGAAAAAGAGGTTGATGGGAATAACACAACATACCCAGTATAATCCCACATGTGGGGTCTGTGGAGGGAAGGGGACTAGGGGTCGATGGGAATATTTGTAAATATGAAAAGCTTAATAAGTCCATCGACGAATGAGAACAAAATCGTAATACTTGCAAGATGTAACTCGACCTGGCAAGTATTTAACATTTATATAGCGTGTATGTTTTCAGCCTCCCATCCGACATCTCTTGTAAGCAAGTAAATGCGGAGATAGTGATTAAAGCACTCAGACAAATCAAGTCTTTCAAACTCTAAAATCTATCATTTCATATTGTTAAAGCCAAAGAGAAGTGCTGACAGGCCATTGCTTCTTGTTGTGACAATAGACTTTAGTAACATACAGCATATATTGAATTCTACATTTTGTCAAAATACATGCCCCACACCTATAATATATGCATTTCCGAGCTACTTATGAAGTAAGAACACTCACAAAACAAGGAATATTGGTACCAAAACACTTAGTCCTTTACTAGTACTCTGAGTCCACTTTGAGTTGGCTAGACAATTACTTGTAAGGATTTTAAAATATGATGCTAGAGCAGAGGAAAATTTCTTCATAGCTAAGTGATAAATCAGTTTCTAATGAAGGTGGTTACGAAGTTTGTACTACGTCTAGATCATTGACACTTTGTATTCCAATTCCTTAAATCTACACGTTACTTAAAGATTTCCATTGTTTCCTTACTCCGTTACAGACAGCTTGGTATTAAGTTACCAATATTTATTTAATAAAAGCAACAAAACGATATCACATAAAGATTCCGTGATCTGATAGCAACCTGTGGGGACTTCCTCATATGCCTCTGATCCAATACAACAACATACTACACCTCAATTCCAAGTTAGTTGGTTCATCGTATGAATCCTAAATACGCATTTCTCAACACTAGACTCATTTCATTCCAAATACTCCAAAACTTGGTTTTCATAGTTAAAAAAAACAAAACTAAATTAGTCTTGTTCTCCCTCATGTAACACATCACTTTTGACGATAAATAACATACAACAAGAAAAGAGACGCTCAAGCATACCAGGAACTTCTGATTCATCCAAACAAGATTCAAGTTTGTGAACTCTAACATAACCATCAGCATCAGCCTGAGCCAGTAGTGGCCCCACAATTCCACTGATCGGGCTCCATTTTATATCAAATATACCAGCTGTTTGTACTCTATGTATCAAACTAAGGCGACTGGAATCAGCATCAACATCAAACAAGGATATACTACCAGTTCTACTTGGTTGATCTCCTTCTTGTAAAGTATACGTGCAGGCAGCTAGAACATTATGAAATGATTCGTGTGGACAAAACTCCACAGCATCAGCATTTCCATCAAGATGACAATGAGCTATATCCATACCTGAATAACATAAACTAAAAGAATGAATAAACAAAATATCAAGTTCAGTTGGACATTTTGTCGAACATGTTGTAAACTATCAGTTTGGGCGTAGATTTTGGATCAGATTATGAATTCACTCCCAAAAGTTTGAATTTTTACAACTAAAAATGAGAAATTGAATAGAAAACTGAATTTTTCAGGTGTAAAACCGGATTATTGTTCATTAAACTGCATTTTTCATCAGCAGAGCAGCAAAATTAATCAACTGATAAGCTATAAATTACTACGAAACCGCATTTTTAGGCTGCAAAATCGAAAACAAATTACTGAGAAACAGAGAATTGACTCACCGGAGTATTTTCCGATCGGTATGTGCTTACAGCGGCTGCTTAGTTCACCGGCGGCTTCAGAAAGTTTGATGGTGTAATTCAAAATAGTCCTTTTTAAGTATGTATTTAATAATTTTAGTTCTTTATTACTTCCCAACATCTCGATATTGCATCATGAGCGAAATAAATTTCTAAATTCTCGAAAAGCGAGGTGTTTTTAAGGATATAGTTCGGAGACGAAACAAATAATTTGCGTCAATTTCAGGAATATTTTCAATATTTCTCTCATAAATGTTTCAATTTGTAGTATCTATTATTTTTGGTTTTTTGGTTTATTTCTAAAATTTTGTATCGAGACTTTATGAAATTATACTAAATATGTTATTATAGTTTGGCACTAACTTTTTGAAGGTGTAATGTGTGATATTGTAATATCTTTTTGGTCTAGCTAGTTTTTTTGTTGCATATTTTATGATTTGATTAAAAAAATTGGCGTTTATGTTTAAAAAAAGAAAATTATTGCTTTCGTCGAATCTAACAATTATAAATTGTTAAATATTTCATGAAGACTAAAGTGTTACACTTTAGGAAAACTTAAAAGACAAACTGTTCATATCGTTCCATTTAAAATCATAACGTATACTAAAAATTCTTTACAAATTGACTAGTTTTACGCTCGTTGTTATATAGTTTTGCAGCTTAAAATGTTGAATGTATATTACTATGACAGAACTGAACTTGACACAATTGTTTTTAGGAACTCACACTTCAAATAAGAAAGAACTCTTGAAATACATTCGAAAATACATAAGCCAAAATGAACAACTTCTAACTCTGTGTTAAGTCAAACACCACCATAAAAACGAGGAGTTAACAAAAATCAATCCTGCTCTTTCTTCCGATTAAATTATTTCTCCCTAATTTTAGAGGGCGCGACAACAAGGAAAGGTAAACATAATATGTACAGAAAAACATAGTCTTACAACTAGGCTATATCGCGCTATTTGCGATGTCCTGATGATGCCATGAGAATTGCAACAGCTGCTGAAAACATTAATAACATGCCTGCAAGGAGTGTATATGTTTTCCTTGATGATCTTCTGTATTCTCCAAACAAAATCACCCCCCAAAATGTGCTCACAAGAGGCAATGCCTGAAATTTGCCACATATTTCAAATGAATAAGTGTGTTTGATACATAGAATGATAAACGAGTAATCAATCCGATAATAGATAATCCCTACGCTTCATTTTACATGAATGTGTTTGACTAAGCATGGAGTTTAAGAAAGAAAGAAAGAAATTTGCAGGAACTTATGGTCTTATATATGTCATGACGTTTGTGTGTCTTTAAAGTCATGTCATTGGTAAAATAGGACGTTTAAAGTTAAATTGTTTCCAAATATAGAAAGATGTCCTTTTTTTGGGAATAAAACTAAAAAGGAAATAGTGTCGCAACTAGAACAAAGGGAATATTACTCAAACATCAACAATTTTTAGACTTAGCAGGTGTATGTTATTCCTTTTTTCAGATTCTTTAGTGGAAAGTTCAATATGTAACTCCGCTATGAGAGTGCTGCAGAGCGGTAATGAACTCAGATAACGGAGGAAGGTTCCTTATGTCATAGTGGATTCATATAGTCAACAAAATGAGGCGTAGTTGATGTATATTGAAAGTATAATTGGCTGATAAATGCACAAACCTGAACAGCGTCTGCAGCTGCGTATCCAGCTGCTTGACCTCCCATGAATTGGAGACCATTACCAAAGCCACACACAAGTCCAGCCAAAAGAGCCCAACCTCTGCCATTCCAGTCATTGAGATAGGCCTTGAAGGACGACTTGGGTGCATTTAGGATAGGGTAGTACAAGAAGGTGAGGTTCAAAACTATGGCAATCACGAAACAAAAGGATGAGAAGTAGAAAAATGCTGTATAGACGGTCAAGTGTGGAACTCCATCTTTGAGAGTATGCCATTGATCATTTGTGGCTAGGTTGAACGCAGGCGAGAACATAGAGAAGCAAATCCCAGCAAAGAATGTTATGGTCAAACCAATGAACGTGCCCTTCCCGAGAACCTGCAAGCAAACACGAATTTAACAATTAGGATGTAACTACAATGTATTTCACAAAAACATTAATAAGTTATTCTCTTGTTGTTTGTTAGTCTTACGCCTAAACTAAATTCGTGTTGCCAAGATCTTCGTAGTCTAGCTAGGGACTTATAGATGAAGTAGAACATGAAAATGCAATAAGAAACAGAAATTCTGACCTTGATTGATCTCGTGTTCTCAAGTTCTATAAGGAAAGCCGCAGTCCCAAATTTTGCCTTCTCTGAAGCATCTCCATCCTCTAGACCATTTGTACCACCTGAGGATATTCAATATTGCAAAATGTTATAAGCCAATCTAAGATAATGGAGAAGATATGGGAATCATATTTTAGATGCTCAGGCTCACAATACCTGGATTAAAACTTGTTGGTTTGAAGGAAGAAACTCCATTAGTCCTGCAAAAGTGCAATTAAGTTGGGCATCAATTTTCTGCGATTATTGATCAAGTTTTACAACAGCGTTGAAGCGTATATATGCCTGACAGGATTTTAGTATATATAATTATATCCTGCACGTTAATCTTATAACTAGAGGAACATGAGAAGACACACAAAGAGATGAGGAATTGTATTAGTTCATCGCATGCAAGTTATCTAGCTCTGCATGTTTACACGATGTGGTTATGACATGGACCTAAAGAACAAAAAGGTCGATTTCCTTGAAATGATCAGAAGAAAGGGAGCCATAAACATTAAAAGAATTAACTAGGAAAGTATGCTAGCATACTAATGCATACCCGACTCCGTCTTTACAGTCATTTGAATAATTATCAAGCTTGGTTTTGTTATCAGCATTGTTGGACGAATGAACAGCGGAGCCTAAACAAACGGCAACCAAGAAGCATGCAACTCCAGAAAACAGAATCTCAGCTTTGTTAATTTTGTCGTCAAGGTAATAATTCAAGGTTGTTCCTGTCATAACCAAAGGAATAGCACATGTCATGTTTCAACACCTTGCACTCACTTCAGGAAAATGGAAGTTGCTGAAGTTAAAATGATACCTATAACAACTGTAATGCTGGCAGAGACAACTTCGGTGACTGACAAACCAACGAAAGCAAAAGCATATTGAGTTGAGAGGTTCCCAAAGCTGAGGACCATCCCTCCAGCCATTGCAAACAAGACACTGGGCCAATTATCCTGCAATGTTCATTGATAAAAGCTCATATACATCTCTATTAAAAAGTAATAGGAGTATAAGTTAGCGCTACTCATCAATCAAAAGTATATGCTATCTTGGAAGGGAACAGTAATCTAATTTGGATTTTTACATTTTATCGTGTCGAAAAGGTGCCATATGTTTCTTGTAGTTTCTTAAAGAAAAAAATATCCCTAAGTGGCCTGTATATATACCACTATGTGTGGGATCGGGAAAGAGCTGGACAGCCTTACCCTGCATCTCTGCAAGAGGCTGTTTCCACAGCTCGAACGCGTGACCTCCTGGTCACATGGAAGCAACTTAACCAATTACGCCAAGACTCCCCTTGACCATTTTCCAATTTGAACAATGCGTTGAATCGAATACAAGAAACATTGTCCTAAAAAATACAGCTGGTGTATTGGCTTTGAAGGGCACTAACCTGAGAGAGTTGAGTGAGGAAATTAGGCCTTTCTGGTGTGCTTGGCCCAAACTGACCAAAGGTTAAAGCAATTATCACAGCAGCCAGAAGATTGGTAATGGTATAATCAAGATAAGTATGTTGAGGAAGACGACCTCGCCTTTCGAGTAAAGTCAGTAGAGCTGGCCATGTCCCTAACAATAACAAAGAAAATAGCATACAAGCTATAGCACCACCTTTGCTTTCAACCATATACATCTTCAATCCACTAGATAAGACCCTTTCTGGTGAAAGAACTGCCAACTTGGTAAGGCTCCAATAATCCTATCCAAAGAAGAAAGGGGCACAAAAAAGAGAAAGATTACAACAACATACCAGTGTAAGCAAACCTTACCCCTACCTCGTAGAGATAGAGAGGTTGTTTCCGATAGGCCCTTAGCTTAAATATAGCATGGAAAACATTGAAAGATTCAATCTTTAAAATTGTTACAACAGATTAACACATCCCAAATTCATTGTCTGCATCAATGGAAGCAGAGAAGAGGAAATCAGCAAAACAGCTCCTCCACTGCCATGGGGACCACATCCCCAGAGACAGGGAACTGATGTTTGTCATATACATATCTGTCTGCATCCTAGGAAACCACAAAGACAGAAACTTTACTCACAAAATTCCCTAAAAACTTGAAAACAAATGTATGAACAACCTGAATATAGCACAAACAACATATAGAGTGTAGTCCTACAAAATGGGGTCTGGAAAAGGCAAAGCATAGCAAACCTTACCCCTACCTCTATAAGAAAATTTTACAAAATTATAGCTTACACAAACCATTTCCACATAAAACCAATTCTTTCCTCTCAAACATGAAAACCCAATTCACTCACCATATCATATTGCAAAAGGGTATCAAGAATCTTTAACAAAAAGAAAAATGAAAAAACAAAAAAAAGTGAACATTTTTTTGGACTTGACCACCATTTGGGCCACCAAATATCCATTGTTGCTTCTCAAACAACAACCATTCACCATGTCAAAAGGTCAAAAGGGTATCAAGAACTTATTATAATAATCCAAAAAAATTGAATCTTTCAACAATAAACAATATCTACAGATGTGCAAACACAAGCAACAGAAATTAAAAAAAATTGATTTTTATTTTATAATTACAAAGAAAAGAATAGATAACCAACCTATTATAAAACCCCACCAAAAAAATGATCAAGAACCCCACTTCTTAACAAGAATGGAACCCCAAAATGGGATCCTTTTGAAGAAGAAGCAAAGCAAATTGAGATTTGATATTTGAAAAATGGATTGGGTTTTTCTTTTTTGGCAATTCCAAACAGAGTGTATATATAAACTCCCATTATATTTGGAATATGGATATCAGCTAAGATATATAATAATGATGATATAAATGATTGTTGTTATTCTTAGCTGTGAATCATGTTGTCAGAATCTTTGATTGTTTCGGTGATGGAGTCAGAATTTTCATATTTAAAATATAATATACATGAAAAAATTAAAAAAAATTCAATCTCTATTATGTATATTTAAATAATATTTTTTCTATTGAAGGGGTTTGAATTTCCTTTGATTCTAACTAGCTTTGCCCCTAGAGTATCGAATTCTTGGAATTTGATGTTCCTAAATTCAATTTTGTATTATGTAACCATGTGGTCAATATCTTAGGAGGTCAAATTGCATGTGGACAATTGTATATGCTACAATGCCCCTAAATGAAGGGTCAATAAAGTTTGTTTCGATATCATTATTTAATTTGTATATGTTTTTTTATAAAGATTTTTGTATGTATACTTATTTTACATATGCAATGTATGATAAAATAATGTTTGAAGTTTCATGTTCAGTTACTTTTGTCTAATTTAGACATTTCAATTTGATCTTATGATATGTATGATTAAAATTCAAGCTGGACTATTTAAACTTTAACTATTATGTGAAACTTTAAATATTATATATTTGAAATTATTTTTAAATGGATACATATAAAGAAAAAATTAAATAACATATATGAATTAAATGACAGCAATATATGGCACTCTCCTTATTATTGGGTGATTGTTGAAAGTTGAAATAGAAATTTATTATTTTTGTTTTTTTCTAGTGTTAGTCAATGTTCTTTGTGATATTTTTCTTTTTTATTCTTTTTCAAATTAAATTATACTCTTTTTTTTTTTTTTGGTTTTCTTCTTTGTTTCTTCATTTTTCAACTTACTCCCCTTCATTTTCTTTTTTTGGATTACATAATTACTTAGTGTGTTTTGACTTACTATAACAAATTACTATTTTATTTTTCATATTATTAAATTAATCTTATTACAGAAAGTTATCAACCTTTTATGAATGACCATATAATTTTTACTTTATTGCGTTAGATTTTATGTTACCTTATTAATATATTACGAAAGCTTTAAACTTTTTTTTCTTAACTAAAGTATCACATATTTTGTGTTTATTTACTTTTGAGTTTTCCTGTTTTTACTTATTAATTGATTTGATTAAAACATTTGATAAGACTAAGTTTTTATCGGGTTTCATAAGGTAGAAAATGAGACAAAAAAGTTAGGCAAGTGTCAATTATAGTACTATGATTTATAAGTTGATTAGTCATAAGTTGAAAATTGAAAATTGCAATTTAAGGTATATATAAAAGTTTAAATAATTATTTTTTGTACCAAAAGGGATGAATTTAATTACATCAAATCAATCTTTTTCAACAAGCCAAATTGTTGACTGGACTGGAGTGTTGACATTTAATATTTGCTTTCAAAATAAAATATAAATTTATATTTTTGTATTATAAATATTTTACAAGTTATGTCATTAAAAATTTTACGTTCTATTAAACATAAATTTAATTTCTAAAAGCAAAAAATCAAATGCCTAACTCATTTACTGAATCCTTTCAAACTATCAAACACAAGCAATAAAAAAAAATAGGATTTAACAATGAACATATTTTATAGCTAAATAAAAAAATTTGTCAATATTACTATTTAACAACAACAAATTTTGGTTTGCTATGAAATTCATAGCTAATTTCACTTTTTTTAATAGAGTTCATCACATGAAGTAGTGAAGGATAATTTCTATCGCAAAATAGCAAAAAACTATCGCTAATCCTATTTAATCACATGTTACTAATTATCTATAAGCTGGAAGCTATTTAACGATAAATTTTTATAACTAGTTCCTATTTTTTCTATAGTAAATAATAAGAGAGAAAAAGATAGATAACATACCAATTATATTATAAAACCCCACCAAAATAATATCCAAGAACTCTACTTCACATGCATCATCAAGAATAGAACTCCAAATAAACTAAAGTGGTGATATTTAGCTATTTTGAAAGAGAAGAAGAATAGCAAAACAAATTTAGTGAGGTATATTGAAAAGTGTGAATTGCATTGGTTTATATAATAAGTAATAACTACAAAGAGAGAGAAAGATATATATTAAATTAATTCCAATTGTGACATTATTGTACATGAGATATATATCCACAGTAGTGAAGCATATATCAACCATTCTTTTTTGCCTAAAAAATAATAATAAAAATGATTACAATTACTAAGTTGTGTATGTGAATATATGCATGTTCTTCGTAGAGGCAGAGATAGAATTTTAACTTTTAGAATGATAATTTCAAGTATTAACAATCAAGTTTTTAAATTTTACTATACATATTTAATAAATATTTTAATATAAATAAATTAATAAAGCAAAAAATATTAAATTCAATCGAACATATAACCCTAACTATATGCCCAAAAGTCTTCATCCACTATATTGTAGGTGACAATTTGAATGGATGTCACCTCACATGCCCCCACACCCAAAGGAAGGAAAATATTAATATGCTTATTATGTTATATTGTTGACTTGTACGATTTCTCGATCAATAATTTTGACTTAAAGCATTATATTTGTTTTAAAATTCTTAAAATAATTAAAATTTTGGGTCCATAAATTTCATATTCGAATTCCATCTTTGATTATTTGTTGAAAGCTAAGGTGGGGGTATTGACAATATCTATCTACTTCATACATAGGTTAATGTTTTTCTTTTCGATTTTCTTTATAATTTTTTTTCAAAGTCTTCTTTTGTTTTTTCGTATTTTGACAATAGGCTAATCAAGATCGAATATAATTGATTTTTTAAAGTTCTATTTTAATGATGTCGGTGGTTCAAGATAGCACACTCAATGAGTTAGAGAGGTCCTATTTTGTCACACATCTCTTTATTTCACTCTAAACTTTTTCGTCCACCAAATCTATAGAGTTCAATTCATCTAGAAAGCTAATTCTATGCCAGTAACCGCGATAATACTGATTAATGATTAACATATTTAAAAAATATTTGTTAAAGCTCCCCAAATAGTATGATGCTACTCTTCTCAAGATAGGGGAAATATTTGACTACCTTAAATTGTGAAGAATATATTTTTTTTCACATTTGTATTTATAAAGGAAGTTAAGTTTTAAAAATATCTCTTTTTTAGGATTAAAATTGGTATCTTCTCCTCCTCCCCCAAAAGTTGCTAAAAATGCATAATTTTCACATCCATTGATTTAGAATTTTTAAAGTTTCCTTTCTTTAGGGTCAAAATTGGTGTTCTTTTTTTCTTTTAATTGTTATCATTCAAAATTTATTGTCCGACTAATTCAGATTCTTGTGGGACAAATTTAATTTTAGTAATAAAGTGTTATCTACCCAAAATATTCTATCTTTTTATCATTCGAATTCAAAATTTCTTATTAATAGTGAATGAATCGTAACGATATAAAATTAAGTGGTTGTTGATTTTTTAATTTTCTCTTTCTCCACTAATATAAGTGCAAAGATTCTTGCTAAGTACAAGGATTAGGACACAAAAAACAACTCAATGTGCCAACTATTTGAAGTTGATTAGGCATTATTTGAATTGACAAGGTACAATTATTGTCTAAGAGATTAAATAAATACAAGGTTTTCCATTTAAAAAAACACCATTAATCTAAAGGCCAAACATTTCCAAAAAAGTGTAATCTCTAACTTTTTAATTTATTATAATTAGAACAACTTTTTCCCCGTCTCTGGGAAAGTATTACCTAAAAATTAGGAGAAGAATTTTAAGTGGAAAAACTTTTTAACAAACAAATGTAATTATGTAGAGTTTTTTTATGCATATGCGGTATCGAGCGTTTAACCATGAAATTTTTTCGCTTTTTCCTTATATGGGACTATGGGTCAATGTTATTTTTTCTTCCATTTTCCATAATATTCTTTTTCAAAGTCTTCTTTTTGTTTTTTTTCGTGTATTAATGATAGGTCAATTACGATCGAATATAAAAAAGTTGATGGTAGTATATTAGAAAAAAGTTGCTAAGGCTCCCTAAATAGTATAATGTTATTTTTCTCAAGAGGGCATATCATATATTTAATTAAAATTACACAATTTCTTTTTAAAAGGATGTATAAAAATCTTTTTCTCGATAAAGTTATTTCATTTTAAAAAAAATTAATTAATTACCTTAAATTGTGAAGAATATTTGTTTTCACATTGATATTTATTTATAAAGAAAGTTGGATAGTAGTATATATAAATGAATAGCTATAGTAGTTAAAAACATTTCCTTTTTAGTGTTAAAATAGGTATTTTTTCATATCTTCTCCCAAATATGAAAAAAATCTTTAGTGGATAACGTTTTTTTTGAATGGCTCTACATAAAATAAATTCAAATTAATTAAACTTCGATACATATACGTGTATTATTAACTTTGTATAGTTACTTTTAATTTATTAACGCATAAATTCTTTATTTGTATATGATATCTATGATTAAAGTGAAGATGACATCTCAACCATACAATTCTTTGACATAAATATATAGTGTGATGACTTTTCAATTTCCTCTTCTCCACTAATTTAAATGCAAAGATTCTTGCTAACTAGATAGATCAAAACAGAATCACACAAAAAGTAAAGAAAATATGTGCAACTATGGTCTAAAAAAAATTAATAAATATTAGGTTTTCCACATTACAACATTAATCTAACTTTTCCAAAAAAGTGTAACCTTTTACTACTTTTTTTTTTATTGCAAACTTTTTCCCTGCCTCTGGGAAAGCATTACCTAATAAGTAGGAGAAGAAAATTAAGCATAGAAACCTTTTAACAGACAAAAATGTAATTATGAAGAGTTTAATATATATATATATATATAAAGTAATTATTATATGTTCGTATGATCTCACAAGTAATGTTAGGAAAAGATGGAATTTACGCAGATTTAGTCTTACTTTTGCGGAATAAAGAAATTGTTTTTTTACTTTTGCGGAATAAAGAGATTGTTCTCGATAGTCTCTCGATGAGCGTGAAAGGTCAAATGTCTTTGTGTCAATGTTCAATATTCCACTCACTCAAGTGGGAAGATCTAATTATCATCATGTAGTAGAAGACAATGACACCACACAATAAGTCAGGCATATTGTGCCAACTAATTATTAGTTTTGATTAGCATGTGATTAGTCAAAAGTTTGAATAAATTAGCCGTAAAGCTTAAATAAATATGTTTTATACAAATTAAAACAGTATTAGCAAACTAATACAAACATCTTAGACTGGTAAATATAAATCTTAAATTTTTGTGATTTTTCTCAACCAAAGAAAAATAATCTTTATTTTAATAAACGTTTAATCTGAGATCACCAACTTTTTGCTTTTTTCGTCTTTATTTGTAAGCCGTCCATGTGGTGTTTGACTTCATTAATATTTTAAAACGTAAGTATACTAATGAATTCATATTTTTGAATTTTAAATATCGTACGAGGACATGATTTTAAATAGAAAGGTTAGCTGGTAGTTGAGTGATGTCTCTTTATAGTTGGGAGAAGCATCTCCTAGGTAGCCGAGTGGTTGTCTCGTGAAAGTTGAGAATTAGGATTGAAGGTTAACATGCATTCCGAGAATTGAACTCGGGACCTCTCGCACCCTAATCATACCACTAGACCAAATGCCCTTCTTGATAACTATTATTTACACTAAACAAACAAAAAACAATTTCCTTTTTTTTTTTCTGAGAAAAAACCAAACATTGTTTAGTTATAAAATGGATTCTTTTTTGGTTAGTTTCTTAAGATGGTGTTTTCAAATTTGGAAAGTAGATTCTTGACTAATTTTTCTAAGTTAGATATTTTTTCACTCACAAAACTTCATTTTTTTCCCGAATGAAATACATGTCCAAACAGAATTTCGATTTTCAAATATCATTTTTCAACTACAAAATACTCTTTCTTTATGAAGACTAATCATCCCTTCACACAATACTGCTTGGTATTTACCATTCACAATCCGTGGAATGACACAAACAAATATCATATTAAAAAATGGAGAATTTCCATGTCCAAAGAGGAGTAAAAACTTGATGCTGAAAACTACAGAATGAAACATGCAAATAACCAATTTTATCGTTCTCCATGCGATGTACCAGAAAACTGTACTATCGAGCTTCAACAAACGAGCATAAACAGTACACCCTTAAGACTCTGTGCGCGGTACAGCCTCTTGCAAAAAGTTTCCAAGTAGCCTTTGGTCAAGAACCATGTTGGGCACCTGAAAAATCACATTTTTTGTGTAAGCATAGAGTGCCTTAAACTCGAGAGAGGGAATAGAGATAGATGTAATAAGAAGATGAGCCTTGCCTTGTTCCCAAAGAAAATTTTCGAGTTGTTGGCTATAGCTTCAATGAATCGCAGTTCTAGAAATTCTGGAGTAAGCTTCAGCTTGTTTGCTTCTGCTTCTTTCATTGTTCTGTAAAATCGCAGATATGGTAATTACTAGTTAGTATTGCATATTTTCACTCCTCATTAGATAGGCGATAAGTTTAGAGAATTCACCGATAGTAAGATGCATCTGCCAGGCTCTTTTCACGAGCTAGGTACATTGAATTCGAAATTTCTTCTTGTTTCCTAGCACTATCTTTTTCCATCAACTTCTGTTCCATTTGGATCTTACTAACATGAGCATTTCTTTCAGCTTCACTAATTGCTATCTTTTTCTGCGTCTCTGCTTCCTTCTCAGCAACTCGTTGTCTCTCTACTGCAATCAAGACCTGTAACACATCATTGGTGCACGGATAGGTTACCAATTAAGCCACTGTTAATCGTAGCCCTAATATCTGCATCGGAAGGAACTAACCATGCAACAACGGCACAATGGGAAATACTTTGATTGTCAGCACTCAATAGCTGTTATTGTGATGATAGGGTGAGAGAAACAGTAACACAAAGAAAGATCTTGGAGTCCTTTTCATTGCAATACACAAAGTTTAAAGTGATATACCGATCTTTTTTATTTCTTTAAAGTTTGTCACTTCTCAGATGGTGGAAAAGAAATCATTCAGTTCAGACGGAAAGAGAAAGTAAAGTTTTCCACTTAATACCTTGGTGCGCTCCTGTTCCATGTTCTCAAAATTTCGTCTTATGCTCTCCGGGATGCTAGGTTTTGTAATACGTACACTGAGAATCTCAATACCTGGAGCATATCGTGTGCAGTCGGCCTGAAGAGCATCTTTCATTTTTTCATCGATCTGAAAATGTTTTCGCAGGCACCTCGTCAAGACTATTAACAATAATGTCAGATAAATTAACTTTGCGAATTTTTGTTTTATACCCAGAGAATGTAAGTAATCAATAAATTCCTCGCCTAACAAGGCATATCATGGATTTTAAGCACGGAAATAGAGCATGTCTAAGTGAGGAAAGCATGACTCAGCAGGTTAAAACCAGAAACAGCTAAAAGACACATTGAGCAGCACAAACACCAGAAGAAACAGAAAAAGATAATTCATTAATGTTGACTACAGAAACTGGCAGACTATCAGTACATAGAGGCCAAGAAGATTCTTACCTGATCGAACATGTCAATATAAACTTGTTGAAGGCTGTGAGCACTGCAGAACTGATTGATCTCATGGTGGATCTTGTCGTATATCCATGTATTATCATAATTGACCCCATAATTCAGCAGGGTATCATACACATGATCCTTCCGAAGGCGGTTAACAACCTGAAAGCACATGAAACAAATAAGATGACAATGCATTCCTGCATATAATTATACCATTCCCACAAGGTAGATAGTTTACTTCTACTTTCTCAAAGTTGATCATCACGCCTCCTTTGGTTCCGCAAGGAATATCCCTCACCTGCATTTACCACATGATCCAGAGACATCATTGACCCTATTCTTAATCAGGGTTTATATTACTAAAAAGTCATGCAGCTATAGAAACTCAGGATCTCAGAAATTTTGAGATAAAAAACCTTACAAATATAAAAACAGAAAGGAAATGTTACCAGATCTGTTTGAAGAGTAACTTGAATGGGTTCAAACTGAGTTATAAAGGGCAGTTTTATATGAAAACCTACACATTTAAACATACATGTTTGGTTAACAATAGACTTCAAAAAAAGGTGATACCCCACAAAAATGCAAATAACCATCTAGACAAAGCACCATATCACCTGGATCAGTTATTGTATTTAAAAGGGCACCTCCTCTCCAATAGACTCCAACATGACCTTCCGGCACTTGGTGTAAAATGGATACACTATTATTTAATGTTGAAATAGAAGGAGTCACAACCTGCAAATGATTTTAAGATGTCTCGGTTATACCTTGTCCATAAAAAGAAAGATGTCTCACTTCTAATAACTCACATCCCCAACATGTAAGTCACAGTTATTCTACCCAAGTCCTATTATCAAGTTACTCAACAGCATAGATGCAACACAAATTGAAGATTGCATACTGAAGCATTAGACTATTGCCAAATTTTAGTGTCAAGCAATTGCAAGTAAAAACCCAAGACAAGTATATCTAAAAAATTAATCAAACAGCAGTTTCACCGGAAAGGCGATTTATACTTTTTTTTGGTTATTGGGACAAACACTAGAAAAGTATGACGACTAATCCTAAAACGTCTTGACTAAATAGAACTTTGCCAAAACTGAGAAGTGTGATAGGTTCTGAGCATTAATGCGGTAAACCTTATCCTGCTCGCAAATGTTGTATTAAACAACCAACACAATCACAATTATTCTGAGGTGATGTTTGGTTGCGATTAGTGGAGAAATGTCTCCACATAAAACTTAACACTGTCAATACAAGATTAACAATGTCTGGTTTCAGTTTTCCTTTCCACATAAAACTTAGGATTAGTTTAAGCAATAACTTGTTTTTTCCTCACCAAGTCATGTATCGGATAACTCTACTCACCAAGCTAAGCAGAAGAAATCACCAAATGTTTTCCCCTCAGTTTGAATTCAAAACCTGGTCCTCATTACAATTTTATGACTGCCACGTCACACCCTGGACGCGACACCACTAATAGCCTTTTTGATGGACTTATAGCTTATGGATTATAAGCATAAGCCATGAGTTAAAAATCCTTAACCTATGAGTTTTGGCTTATTTCACTTTTTTATATCATCTAAACGCTCTAAAAATGCTTAAAAGCACCTAAAATAAGCCAATCCAAACAGACTCTAATACTTCTATAGCTCAAATATCAAACACTGTATTCTAGTTAGTCTTTCTTTTACTCTAAAAAAGCAATTCAATCAAAACCACTACATCACCGACATCTTACTCCTCTTAGAAAGGCGAATGTATCATTTTTCCTATTTTTCATAGAACCATCTGATTTCATTTATTCTCAATAGCCACGAGATGATAATCCTTTTGTCCGACGGATGCTCTTACTACAGATCTCAGATTGGTTTAACTTAACAGATAATCCACTTAAGCTAAAAAAAAAAGGGTCATTTTGAGAATCATAGAATGGATTAAACTGAAAAGACTACTCTATAGTAGTCAACGCAATCATCAAACACAATTAACACTATCAATCAAGCACTAGCTGCACAAATACAATAAATGTAATAAACTCAATTATCAAGCACTATGCATTCCACATCTTAAACACAAATCAATAATTACAAAAATAAATTCATACATAGAGAAATCAATAGATAATTTAGAAGCAGTAAATTGATATTTTAGGGATAAGAGTTTGTTCACCAATGCGAAAATGGCGATGAAAGCAACGAGCACAGTCAGAATTGGAGTCAAATCTCCGCCGCCGCCGCCGGGCCTTGGGCGAGCCGGAACACCTTGTTGTCTCTGCTGTTGCTGTGCATCCATGGAGGATTTTTTTTTTTTTGCTTTCTTAGCACTCCAAAATAGAATTTATATTTTTTTTCTAATTCCAAATAAATAATCATCGATTTTTCGTGTAAATTTGGAATTTTAATATTTTAAAGTTAGTGGCTCTAAATTAATATATTTAATAAATTTTAAAGAGAAATAGAAGATTTAAATCAAGCCTATTGAATTCGTCACCTAATTGACCCCCGTAATTGACCCCTAAGCTCGGGGGAATCGGAAACTATTGTATCTTTTCTAAAACGGCACTCTCCCTTGATTTCCACAATAATGTTTGCTTATGAAACCTGGGTGACCGATAGCGAAGTAGTACCGTGAGGGTAAAGAACCCTCGGGAGTGAAATAGAACATGAAAGCGTAAGCTCCCAAGCAGTGGGAGGAGCCAGGGCTCTGACCGCGTGCCTGTTGAAGAATGACACAAAAGTACTTATCGTTAATGTAGAAATGAAATGTTTAAAATTAAAGAGTTTCATATACGGAATTATATTAATCACCACCAACTACTACTCACAAGTAACAGTTCATCATTAGCCACTATCATTCTCAATCACCATAGCTAGTTATTATCGCGATTAATCATCATATAATTTTTTCAGATAAATGTCAAAAACACACCTAAACTATCCCTTTTTTTTTAGTTTCATACCTGAACTATTGAGAGTGTGATTTTCATACCTAAACTATCACTTATTAGATTGAGAAACACACATATCTCTTTTATTACAATCTTTTCATGGTGTGTGTACTACACTCTCTCTTTTATTTAAAAATATTTATCACATCACATTCTACATGGATAAAACATTCCACCTTGACAAAAATTAAATAAATTATTAGTATTAATTAAAATTAAAAATTAAAGAATTATTATATTATTATTTTTATAAAATAAAATAAAATATTTTTCTTACCCTCACTCCCTTTTCAAATAATAATTTAGATATTATTTTAAAAAAATAATAAATTCCATCCTACCCCACCTAATCCTACGCTTCCAATTTTTTTTTCGTTTTGTGTGTGTTTATATATATATATATATATATAAATAGTAAGTTTTTCTTACTTGTCTCAAAAAAATTTTAAAAATAAAATTTTTATTTATGTTATATTCGGTACACAAGTAGAAAAAAAGATTTTTCTAAAAATATATGTACATATTTTACACAAAACGAGAAAAATGTAAATAATTAAATAAATTAAGAGTCAAGGGTTAAATAAGGTGGGGTAAAATTTTATTTTTTTAAAATAAAATAATATTAAAAATGGGAATAAGTGGGTGTTTTTTTGTGGGGGGCGGGGGGAGGTGGTGGAGTGGGATAAGAAAAATAATTTAAATTTTTTTAAATTTTTTTTTTTTTTTTTGGGGATAGTAATACTTTAATCTTTAATTTTTAATTAATATTAATAGTTTATTATTTAATTTTTGTCAAAATGGAATATTTTATCCATGTGGAATGCCACGTGACAAGATTTTTTCAAATAAAAGAGAGAGTGTATTACACACTCAAACTAATAAGTGATAGTTTAGGTATGAAACTCACACTCTCAATAGTTTAGGTATGAAACTCAAAAAAGGTGATAGTTTAGGTGTGTTTTTTATGCTTATCTCCTAATTTTTTAAAAATATTTTGTTGATATATAATATTAGATTAATTTTAAAACGTTATGAATGAACCCGAACCGATATTAACAATTGGGCTCGAACCAATGCTAACAAATGGGCCGGTGGACAAATTGCATAAGGGCCTCAAGCAGAAGCAGCCCAACACCATCTTAGATGACCATATTTGGGATTCAGATGAAGTTTCATCTAGTAAACTAGTGATTTTATCTATTTGTAATAAGTTAGTCCGTTTCGATAACTTTATTGGAAACACTAATTTTGGTAGTGATACTGAACTATCTATTATATTTGTAATTAACTAAGTTATAGATATAAAAGATAAGACATAAGTATCTTCGAATTATACCCGAAATTTTAGCGACATACCTAAATATAAGGGGTAGTCTTTGCTATCCTTTCTAGTACTTTAGTTGATGTTAATTATTTAGTATTTAGATTTTAATACGACTATTTCAATAATTTAAATTTTAATGTATATCTTAATATTCAAATTGATATGTATTCAGATACAAACGTCTTAAACTTAATGCAAACCAATAAAACCTTTTGTATGACAAATATATCTTTATGTATCTTTAAGTCCTTTTAAAAATATTAAAGTTAGAAGTAATATATACATTGCAACTATTATGGTACTACCCTATAGCTTGGCCACCTAAAATTAACAAGAGTAGCTTAGGGTTGCAAATTGCAAGGGGGTTTAATTTCAAACTTTTATTTTATGTTTGATACGTAAGTAAAAGATATTATTTTAAAAGTATTTGTATATAATTTAGATAGATATTATACATGATTAAAATTTCTCACTGAAAAATATTCAGTGGCAATTCACACATATATTTTGATTGAATCGGGGAAAAAAAAGTAGTGTTTTCATACGAAAAATCAGGAAGCTTTCCAATATTTCAAAGAGAATTTATTTCTCACCATGTGTTTTCCGAATGAGTTAGTTCGGTGGGAATTAATGAGGTCGGAAAATTGCATGTTTTATAACATAAATTTTTTATTATTTTGCCATGAAAAAAATTCTCTATTTCTAGTAGTGATAAGAGTTGGAGTGTGGGGTGGTGGGGATGGAGTAAAGATGAGGTGTATTGGAGGACGATGAGAACAATCAATGTGAAATGCCACTTCCCTATTTAGGCTAAGAAAGTCATCTTCCTTATTTTTAAGAAATTAGTTGTAATGGACCAACTCGATTGTGATATTATCCGCTTTGGGTCTAGGCCTGCACGGCTTTAAAATGCGTTACTAGTTGGTAAGGCCTACTTACTTATATACATAACATCTCTCCTATGTTTTGCCGATGTGGGACTTCTAATCTTAAGCTGGGGCGTCACATACACCCCCTCTATGGACTCAGCGTCCTCTTTGAGATTTGCCCCAATATATGGAATTTGCCTAGACTCAGCACTGAGGTTTGCCCCACCTTATCGGGATTTGCCTAAACTCAGTTGAACTCTCACCCACATCAACAAGGCTGACACATGAGTGACTCTGATACCATTTGTAATGGTCTAGCCAGCTAGTGATGTTATTCGCTTTGGGCCTAGGCCTGCACGGCTTTAAAACGCGTCACTAGTTAGTAAGACCTGCTTACTTATATATCCAACATCTGTCATGTGTTTTACCGATGTGGGACTTCCAATCTTAAGCTGAGGCGTCACACTAATTTTTCTATAAAAGAAAATAAATTTTTTTGATCAATCGAATATGAAAAAATAAAAAAATATTTTCTTTCGTACCGAACACCCTAGTGTGCACATATTCTTCATATCTTTATGAAGATTGCTCCTGTGTGATTTAATTTTGTCAATATTGTACAACAAAGTTTGTGTTAAATAGTCAAGTCTAGAAAGGTATAGATAATTAGATATGGTATAGTTGCCTATCAGAAAAAACACATGGAGAAACAATATAAGATTTGTGCTAATAATTAAGAATGTCAAAGTTAAACCAAGTGGGCATTAATTATTAGAAGTAGAAGAGGTAGGCTATATAATAGACTAAAGTAAATATATTACAATCATTTTGATTGAAGGTAATATTAGGTATTAACAAAAAAATGTCCAAGGACATCAAGAGCCCTTATAAGTTTTTGATCTTACTTCAATTGAAAAAAAGTTCAAATATGCCTTGTACTATATGATTTAAAGTTGATATATTTTTTATTAAAAAAGGTGATTTAGTTATCTGATTGTCATTTTATTAATGACTTAAATATACCTTTTTTCACTGTCAAAATGAAAAAGTCAATTAAAATTTTCCTTCTCACACATAATTTTTGTAGGGAGGTATATTTCGTCATTCTCGCAAAGTTAAAGTGTATATTTAATCATTCTTATGCATGAATTTTTTTTTTTTGCCTTTTATAATTATCTTATTAATTTAAATTTATTTCTTTGATGATCAATTTTTCCTACTCATCTTCTTGTTAAATCTATCCTCAGGAAAAAATAATCAATGCAAAAGCACAAAATAACTTTTTAGTAGGATTTTTCTCTCTTCCGGCCACGCCACACATTGTCATGTTATAATTAGTCGTTATCTATACTAGTCATCATTACCATGATAACCATCAATATTATATATCATTAACTACCATTATTAATCATCAAAACCACTAATAACTATAACTATCCACCAACAATCAACAAATAATCGTCATCAATCACCATACATGCAGATATGCACTTATTAAGCATATAAATACAATGTATTTCACTATTATTATGCGCGAGGATATATAATGTATTCTGCTATGAAAATATTGTACATGTGTGAATACACTTATTATGCATATGGATATAATATATTCTACTATTATTATGCACACAAATACCATATTTAATTTTCTGCTCCATTTTGAAATCAAAATATCTTATTCATCTCTCTTAAAAAAATGAATGGATCATTGTCACATGGCTTAATTTTCCTCCCGTTTGTTAGGCAAACATCAAATCCATATTTTGGTCATCAAATCAATTCTTGTAAGTTGTACCAATTAAATGTCAATTCGATATCTTGTTTATTCATCAAAATCAATAATTGTACCATCAATTATTGTAAAATGATACCTTGTGGGATCCTCTTGCTGTCTTACATTTGATGGGATGGTATCTATTCATATTTTGTTTTTCATTTTAATATAATCCGTTACAATAAGGCTGATGCATATACCAATAATGGTTGTAGTGGAGTGATAAATATTTCTTCATCATTAAGCAGAGATCTCAGATTTAAGCCCATCCAAATGAATCTAGTCGAATTTCAATTTAAATATCGAACACAATTCTTTAATTTCTTGTACACCCTTATATTTGATATATCTTTAATATAAGACTTTAAGATTCAAATAATCCTTTACTTTCTTAAACTCTGTATCAAATCAAAATAGACCAAACAGATTAAAACGGAGGGAGTAACTCTTTCCCATTAATCTTTTTTTTTTTCTTTTGAAAAACTACCTAATTACACAACATTTCTATCATATTTACTATTTTTCCCTATATTTGAAATAATTACATATTATCTCACTAATTAATAATTTTATACCAAATATCAATTAAAATACACTTACATATATGTACCTGTAAGTTTCGGTATATATACATACGAATCACGTTTGGATAAAATGCATTTGAAACAAATTATACATAATTTTGATTTCATATATCTCAGATACATGTATGTGAGAATCAATATTTGGAACCAATAATAATTTCAAAAACACATATAAATACGCAGTGGAGGAGCCAGGAATTTCAAGAAGAGTGTCCAATTCGAATACGTGAGCACGAGCTCATCCAAGGTGCTTTGAACCACTAGGCTACAATAGCTTGTTGTGTCAGGGTGTATAGAATATGTGATCTAAACTAGTGAAATTTGCTGTGTTCGCAAAAAGTACAAAATTAACAAATATGGACCAAAATTTTCCATAATAAAACTCTTCCCTATGAGTCTATTTTTTTCCAGAAGCAGAAGAAAAACAAACAAGAAAGGCATTAAAAAAATGGCATAATGCTGAATCCTTCTTCTGTTTGTTAGTATGTTTTAGGCAAATGTCAAATCCAATCGGTTAGTAAAATCTTGAAAAAGTTGAATTTTAGCAGAAAAATCCAGTAGTACTTTGCGTCAGCTATGCTAACATCTTTCTCAGCCGGAGCCGGTGGTGCTCCGGTGCCGGGATTAACAAATTTGAAATGGTTGAATTCGAGGCGTTTAACGATCTGGGCTGGCTGTGATTTTCCGGATTTTCTTCCTAAACAAGTTAAGAAAATCAAAGACCCTTATGCTAGAAAGTTGGCTTCACGAATTGAGAGAATACCAGTATGTTTTTTCCACTCTCTTTTTAAAATGTGGGGTTTTTTTTGTGTAAGCTGATTTTCCGTTGTTTTCGAAGTGTTTGAAGCATTGGAATCAATATCAATGGGTGTGAAATCTGTAGTTTTTGTTGAAATGGGTTTGTGCTGATTGGTAAAAAAATCGTTTCTTTAGACAAATTTAGGGTCTAATATCAGTAGATTAAGACTTGCATCATGCATGCAAGATCTTATGGATGGGGTAAAGGTAGGGATAATGTCTGTTTACATCCTATACTCTCCGAACTCCATTTTTGGAATTACACTAAGTATGTTGGTGGTGGCTGTGCCACCTTGTGTGCACGGGTTACTTACTACCTCTTGTGGCTTTGTGCAAATGGGATATTTTGATGTCTATGCCTGAGATGTCAGACATGGATGGAGGGTTGTGTTGGAGGACAAGGAGGAGTGGATACCACTTGTGGAACTTGTTTTCAAGTCATTTTAGTAACTTGTTTTCGTAGAGAAAATGTTTTCCTAAAATTTTAACCAACCAAATATGGAAAATTGGAAAAGGGAAAACATGTGAAAGTTTTACAGAAATGACATGGAAGAAGTGTTGGATATTGAGAAGGAGGGAGTACTTTCTATTTAGTCATGGTTGTTTAGGAATATAGCAGAGGTGCAATCAAGATTTTAAGACTGGTATTGAGTACTACTGCACATGCTAATGTGACGATGCATACAGAAGAAATATAAATATATATATTGTTAAAATCTTTTTATATATATCACACAATACCTAGATGAATGTAGTGAGTGTGGATGTAACCATTGCTGTGATGGAGGTGTCTGCCCATGATCCACAACTTAACCAGTCTTCCTGTATGGAATATGTATTTTCCTTTTAATCGTAAGTATCTTGCTTCTCCTGTTTTGTATTGAAATGTCTAAATATCTTTGGTTCTCCTGGTTCATTTAGGTAAACTTTTCGAAGGGTTGTGTCATGAGTAGTTGTGTGAAGCCAAAAGAACAGAAAGAGGCCAATCCACTTGTACTTCTCCATGGTTTTGATAGGTATGCCTCATGCTAAGCTAATAGTATTGATCACTTTCTCTTGATGTGCTCCTGCTGTTCATTATACCTCATTGTTCAGCACATGTTTAGAGTGGAGGTACACGCTTCCATTGCTTGAGGAGGCTGGGTTGGAGGCCTGGGCAGTTGATATCCTTGGATGGGGTTTCTCTGATTTAGGTATATTGTTTTGTTCAAGCTCTTTCTCAATTCTCATTTTTCAAAAAGATTTTGCGAACAAAGACTCAAGATTTGCTCATAGTTTCATCCCTCTATGTTTCCTTGTGATTTTTAAGGAAGGCTTCCATCATGTGATGTAGCTTCCAAGCGTGATCATCTTTACCAGGTACCTACTGATTTTATGAAAGATATGTTCTAAACTAGTATCGGAAATAACCTCTCTACACCACTAAGGTAGGGGTAAGGTCTGCGGTGCCCCTCACCCTCCCCAGACCCCAATTATGGGACGACATTGGGTATGTTGTTGTATATGTTCTAATTCAGTGCATACAAACTTGAAAGGCTGGAATTAGTCTCTTTTATCACAAATTCTAATAAATGTAAAAGTAGCTTATACAACAGCAACATACCCTGTGTAATCCTCCAAGTGGTGCCTGGGGAGGGTGGTGTGTACGCAACCTTACATCTACCTTGTGAAGGTAGAGAAGAAGTAGCCTGTATAAGTACAAAATAAAGTTAAAAGTCACATTCAATTAGCTCCGAGTAGTGTAGGCTAAGTAAATACTTAATATGCTGGATAAGGTTCCACAATTACACTATTGTTCAGTAGTATAGTATAATATCACAGTTATGTAGCATCATAAAGGAGCTCTCTTACTTACTAGGCAGAGACCCAACTAGGAAATAATGATGTAATCTTTACTTCGTTTAAGTTCATCTGTAAAAACCAGTATAAGGGCAATAAGAATTTTCTGTTAACTCATTTTCTAATTGTTCAGTCTTGTTTTTCTTTCAGCTGTGGTCTGCCTACATCAAGAGGCCAATGGTACTTGTCGGACCGAGTCTTGGATCTGCTGTTGCTATTGACTTCTCTGTCCACTATCCAGAAGCTGTAAGTACGTTCAATGACTGTGAATCCCTATCCAGATTTTATAGATTAGTTTCTACTTTCTGGTATTAAGGAGGAATCATTTTTATGGCTAACTCAGAAGTACTTATACTTTATAGGTGGATAGGCTGGTTTTAATCGATGCAAGTGTTTATGCGGAAGGTACAGGAAAGCTTGCGACGTTACCCAAAGCAGTAGCTTATGCTGGGGTGAGTCTTCCCCAAGTCCTCTTAAAATAAAGAGACACATTCTACTCGATTTGACCATTTGATGTAACTGAACATCTTTATCATAAGGATTGTTGTTTCACCAATAACTTGGTTTATGATTAGCTTTAAATAAAAAGGAGAGAAGCTTCTTACCTAATCGTTAATGATTGAATCAACTTAATTGGTCCAAGATTAGCATCCCTTGTATACTGAGGCTCTTTGTTGGTCAGATCTTTCCCTTAGTGCTGCAAAACCCCAAATAAAGAAAGAACCCGTTCTAGATACATGGGACTGCTACTCGAAGGGAAACATTCTGATCCAAATCATAGATATAACATGTTTTAAAGTATGTTTACATCATTCTTCGAGTATCTTCCATCCATGATTTCTTTTTGTTTTCACTATCTTGACAAAAGCCTGTTGCAGGTCTACTTGTTGAAAAGCATACCACTTCGTTTATATGCAGCATCATTGGCTTTCAATGGCTTACCATTAAGTACATGTATAGACTGGACTAATGTAAGTTTTGACTCTCTGATCTTTAAGAAACCCGAAAGTCGTGGAGCTCAGATGTTTAAAATGTGCATCTTCACTACTTGTCTTATCAGACCTTTGATTACATGGTTTTCTATCCAGATAGGTCGTCTACATTGTTTATTACCTTGGTGGGAGGATGCAACAGTGAATTTCATGATCAGCGGAGGTTACAACGTCATTGATCAGATAAAACATGTATGTGGAAATTTACGTACTAAATAATCTTAATGGCTTCCTATATAGACATCCACCTTTATTACTTTCTTTTGTCATGACTATGATATATCAAGCAATATTTTCTTGCTGTAAAAAAATTGGAAATGTTGGAGTCTATTATACAGAAACTCATGCCAAACGGTTAATTTTGAAAGTCTGTTTTAGTAAGTGATATGCCAAAGTCTTGTCTGTCCAGTAAATTGGCATACTGTGAAGTTCACATGTTTTCTTCAACCACAACTATTAGGGGGAAACCGTGCCGCTTTCTTCAAATAATTCCTCTTTTCTATCCAATTAATTATCAGTTTCCGTTTTTTGGGTTGTGTCCCAAATGATATCAATTTCTGAAAGGAAAAAAAAGGCTCCTATATTCTTATGTCATAACACTTTTACGTCATATTTTTTCCTATTAGAACAACATTGTACATTGTCAGTTTCACCAAAGTTGCAATCTTGATGAAGATATTTTTTTGAGAAAAGGGAAACCTTATATTCACACCAAAAAATTCATCATCCAAAAAATGATGAATTGGAAACTTACATCCCACATAGGGTATTCTTTACAAGTTTCCTATAAAATCAACTAATTCTACTATCTCCCCTATCAGATTTTGTTTACACCAAAAAAACAAAAGGCTTATACAATTCATTCTAATCTTCTGTAAGTTAGTCTTTTGTCCATCAAAGTACCTTGAGTTCCTTTCTTTCCAAAGATTCCACCATATGCATCCTGGGATAGTTCTCCACCAGAATTCTTTTCTTCTTCTGTTGCCAATACCTTTCCAGGGTTAAATGCTCTCTGCAGTTTAACTTTGCATGTGCTGAAGTTTCCAGGAGCTCCTGAGTTTAGATATGGTGAATCATTAATTCTTTGCTCAGTGGTGTTGCTTAAAATCTGGTTTATTAGTTTTGTACTATCGTGAATTTCCAATTTTTGTGCTTATCTTAGGAATTATTGATTGCTTTGCCTGGAAAGGGTAATTCTTCACCATTCTCATGCTAGGAGTTCTGTCGTACAGGTCAAGCACAAAACACTAATACTATGGGGCGAAGATGATCAAATTATTGACTACAAGCTTGGAGTGGTACATTTCTTTCAAACTTCGCAAAAATATTACTAACTTGTTAGCTCCTACCAGCCAAATATGCAGTACATGGAATAATAACTGAAGTGTCCATTGCCTTTTATGTGCTCAGAGATTGCATTGTGAACTTCCAAATGCAACTCTACGCCAAATACCAAATTGTGGCCACATTCCTCATGTGCAGAAGCCTGATGTTGTTTCCAAGTTGATCGCGGAATTTGTTCAGTCTGATCTATCACAAAGGGCAAAACCTGACTCTGACTCCACCATCTCTGTTCCTGTGATTACTGGTACTTGTACAAGCAAATATTTAGCATATCCAATCCGACTTCCTGGTCCAACATAGTGATGAGGTTAGTTTGCCAGCTTCAATGGTGAACTATGATTTCATTCTTTAAGCAATGTCGGCAATATTACCAACATACCCAAGGTGCATTGGCATCCAGTTCGTAATGTAACAAACTGAACACTTGAGCAATCAGCTAATTACTTCAGCATTCTGGTACATAGTTCTTTCAGTTTTACTTCGATACTCAGAGCTAGAGTTTATGGCCGGTGAGTCATAGCCCGGACAAGCCTTAGTGGGCTGAGTTACTCAATACCTTTACTGGTTGGAGGTAGCAGCTGGGGGAATAATAGTCAAGGAGCACGGCTGGCCTAAACGCCACAGTTACAAAAAAAAATAGCTAGTGGCAGTGTTGAACTTTTGTTGTGTAATGTATCTTGAATTATCTTAGTTGAAGCATATTGTTAGATGGAAAATTAGTTGAATGATGTATGTTACTATTATTTGTCATCTTGTTAAAAGAATAAGCTTTTCTGCACTAATGGTTGCATGGTTTCCTATTTTTTGTGCTATGTTCATGTTTCCAGATGGTTTTCAATTTTCTTGTGATCTGGTTCTCTTTAAATTGTGTCATGTAAAGAGTGTACACAGATGGAAGAGGTAAAAAGTTAGTCATGCTAATCTCATTTCATGTCATTTACCAGTTACAACAACAACATACTAAGTATGTCAGTATAATTCCACGAGTGGGGTTTGGAGAGGGTAAGATGTACAATTATACGCATACCTTTGTGAGGTAGAGAGTTTGTTTCCGATATATCTTCGGCTCAAAGAGAAGTTACATGGAGCAGGGTTATTAGAAAAATATGACAACAAAATATTATGATACAAAACAAATGAAGCTACAAATGGGATAGAGATTGTTTTCGATAGATCCTTGACTTAAAAGAGAAGTTACTCGGTGCAGGGTAGCAAGAAAAATATAACAGTAAAATGTCAAGATAAAAAGCACATGAAGCACTATATATTACTAATACATATTGAAGAAAAAGAAACTATACAATCACTTAAATACTATTATTAATAAGGGGGAGGAGATTGGACTAGCCTTCTTGCTTGACTATCTATTGACATTTTATCCTAGTACTCGACAAATATAATACAATTTTCGCGCACCTCGACTTGTCTCCATAGAATTTATCTGAAACCTCAGAATCCTCAATCACTTCATTGGCCACTAGCTCATACTCATATTTAGAATTTACCTAAAATCTCTGAATCCTCAACCACTTCATTGGCCACTAGCTCATACCCATATTGCTACAAGAAGTAAAGTTTGAAATTTTATTCATAAAAGTTATTTTAAAAAATAATCAATTTTTAAACACTTATTATAAGCTAATTATAATTTATAAATAACATATCAAAAGTTTTCTATTAATACATATATTTTTATGTTTCTTTTATAAATAAATGTTTGCGATTTTTTGGCGCCACATAATTGGATAATATTATATGGGCGTCTTTTGGTGTTCTTCCCTTCTCAGTATGAGTAGTAGAAAAACCGGCGGCCACCGTGCACGGCTGAGCTAGTGAGAAACAAAGAATATGCTGACATTTTTCTCAGCCGGAACTGGTGGTGCTCCTCCGCCAGCATTTCTACTAACTGGAACCGATTTGAAATGGCCGAATTCGAGGCGTTTAACGATCTGGGCAGGTGAATTTCCGGATTTTCTTCCTAAACAAGTCGAGAAAATCAAAGACCCTTATGCTAGAAAGTTGGCTTCACGAATTGAGAGAATACCTGTACGGATTTCCCTATCTCTTTTATTATTTTCAAATATGTGCTATTTTTGAATGATTTTTGTTATCTTTTTTCTATGTTTTTCTTATTTGGTTGTTGAGGAATCAAGGAGCAGAATTCCAATTGGGGAAAATTGGGTTATGTGCTTGATGGGTAAAATTTTGTTTAGTGTGTGAAGAATTGACATGCAATAGCCAACATGGGCAAATTAACTTTGTAGGAGTACTTTTTATGAAGTGGATTATGCTCTGATGAGTAAAGTTTTTTTCTTTTGGAAGAGTGCACATAGGTACCAAATTTGAAAATTTAGTGCTTTAGTAACTAACATCAGTGGTACAAGATTTGTGGAGGTGTGCGCAAGCTGTGTAATTAGTTGAGGTGCGAGTAAGTTGGCTAGGACACCACGGTTTATCAAAAAAAAAAATTGGCTGTAGTGCACGAAAATGATTTAAGTAATTGTTAGAAAGTTAATTTGAAGAGATAACATCCCAGTCTATAATTTGGATAGTTCAATGAACTATATTTCTTGAAAGTCTTGACATTTCGGGACATCCCAAAAATGGAAAGTGTATCATATATTGGGAAGAAGGGAATATGTTTTATAAGTTATGATTGTTTAGGTACAACCTATAGCAGAGGCGGATCCATGATTTTAACACTTCAGGTGCTGACTAATACTGGACACACTACTTTGTGACAATGCGGGTGGACTTAAAATGAATATGTATTTAAAATGTATTTTTGTGTACACACTCACCCGGCAGTAGTGTAGCTGCTGCCATGGAGATTATAGGTGTCCACCATCATATGCAACTTAATCATTCTTCTTTTATGTTTTTGTCCTTATAATCGGAACAAAGTCATATATCTAGATATATTGCTCTGGATTGAATTAATCATTCTCTTTCTTTATAAAGTTCTGGTTACTGCCTTTGTTTGATGGTCCAGCTTCATTGCTGGTTCATTTTAGGTAAACTTATCGAAGGGATGCGTCATGAGTAGTTGTGTGAAGCCAAAAGAACAGACAGAGGCCAATCCAGTTGTGCTTCTCCATGGTTTTGATAGGTATGCCTCATGCTAAGCTATTAATTTTGATAACTTTCTCTTGCTGTGCTCCTGTTGTTCATTATACCTCATTGTTCAGCTCATGTTTAGAGTGGAGGTACACACTTCCGATGCTTGAGGAGGCTGGATTGGAGACATGGGCAGTTGATATCCTTGGATGGGGTTTCTCTGATTTAGGTATGTTGTCTTGTTCTAGCTCTTTCTCAGTTTTTTATTTTTCAAAAAGATTTTGCAAACAAAAATGAAGACTTGCTCATGGTTTGTATATTTTGTTTCCTGTGATATTTAAGAAAGGCTTCCATCGTGTGATGTAGCTTCCAAGCGTGATCATCTTTACCAGGTACCTACTGATTCCTAAATATATGTTCTTATCTAGAGCATACATCTCAAAAAAAAAAAAAAAGAGCATACAAACTTGAAAGGTTGGAATTAGTATCTTTCAACATTCATTACATATTCTAATAAATGTGAAGTTACATATCTAAGTTCAAAATTAAGGTAAATCTCACAATCATTTTTTTCCTAGCAGTGTAACTATAATACTTAGTATGCAGGGTCACGTACACAGCTATACCCCATCGTGCATTGTGCAGTGGTATGATATCACAATTATGCAGCATTAAGAAGGGGCATCCTTGCTTACTTGGCACAGCTCTTCACTATAAAAATATCGAAGTAGTGTTTCTTTGTCTAGCTGTAGAAACTGTTAAAAGTGTGATAAGGGTCAGGCAGATCTTCCTGGTCTGGCCTGGCCTTAAGACCATGTTGAAGAATTATTATAGATATTAAGTTTCTTAAAGAATTTTCCATTTACATGTTTTGAAAATTCTCTGTATCGTTTGTCTTTCAGCTGTGGTCTACCCACATCAAGAGGCCAATGGTACTTGTCGGACCTAGTCTTGGATCTGCTGTTGCTATTGACTTTTCTGTTAAATATCCAGAAGCTGTAAGTTCATTCGGTAACTTAGGATCCCTGTCCAGATGTTGTAGATTACTTTCTTCTATGAAGAAGGTACTGTTTGACACTTACTTCAAGTAGCTTTACTTTATCAGGTTCATAGGCTGGTTTTAATTGATGCAAGTGTTTACGCAGAAGGTACAGGAAACCTTGCAACCTTACCCAAAGCAGTAGCTTATGCTGGGGTGAGTTACCTCCTCGTCCTCTTTAAACAAAGGATACATTCTACGCCAGATTGGATTGTTTGATGTAACATAACATATATGTTATAATGTATGTAGTTTATTAACAACTTTGTTTCTGATTAGCAAACTCTATGAGTAAAGAAGAGAAACTTTTGCTTAATTGTTAATGAGAAACAACCTGCTGCAGGTTTACTTGCTGAAAAGTCTCCCACTTCGCTTATATGCAACTTCATTAGCTTTCAATGGCTTACCATTTAGCACCTGCATAGACTGGACTAATGTAAGTTTGACCCTTTGATATTTTTAGAAACCTAAAAGTCATGGAGATCAGATATTCAAAATGTGCTTCTGGCATATTTTTGATGCTCTTTGTTTTACACTTTCTGATTATCTGGTTTTCTATCCAGATTGGCCGCTTACATTGTTCATTACCTTGGTGGGAGGATGCATTGGTGAATTTCATGATCAGTGGAGGTTACAATGTCATTTCTCAGATAGAACATGTATGTGCAGATTTACTAAATTTTCTCAAGTGTTTCCTAAATAGACATGCCTTTTGTAACCTTTTGTCACTTTTTTTTGGCATCGACTCTAGTATCAAACAACATTATCTTGCTCTATTTAATAAGCATTGATTTGATCATGGAAACTAGCAATATTGAGTTTGATCTTACTAGTTTCATTTTAACATGCAATTGTTGGAGTCTAAATACAGGAACCCCTGGGCACTGATTTTAGTTTTGAAAAATTTGTTTAAATAAGAGATGCCATAAGTTTCAACTGCAAACATCTCTTGAAGTTGCATACCTATTAGCTTTAGACGTCATTAAAATCACTCACGTGGTATGTAAACTAGTGGATATTGAGCCTGATTGATTCAACTTGCTTCTGATTCTGCTGTTACATGGCATTTCTAGCTGTAGCTTCATTTTCTATGTTGTCTACTAGTTTCGTTCTTGTCACAATGGAAAATTGTACAGCATTCTCATGCTAGGACTCTTGTTAACAGGTCAAGCAGAAAACACTGATAATTTGGGGTGAAGATGATCAGATTATTGACAACAAGCTTGCAGTGGTATGTTTCTTTCAAACTTTGGATCAATATAAACCTGTTAGCTCCTAGCATCCATATATTCAGTACACGGAGTGTTACTGAAGTGTCCGTTGACTTTTATGTCGTCAGAGATTGCATTGTGAACTTCCAAATGCAATTCTACGCCAAATACCGAAGTGTGGCCATATCCCTCATGTGGAGAAGCCTGATGCTGTTTCCAGGTTGATAGTGGACTTTGCTCGCCCTGACCTATCACAAAGGGCAAATCCTGACTCGGTCTCCACCATCTCAGTTCCAGCTTGATTACTGGCACTTGTACAAGCAGATCGTTAGCATATCTCACATGTGAAGATCCAACTTCCTGATTCTACCTCGTGATGAGGTTAGTTTGTCAGCTTCAACGGTAAATATCTCTCATTCTTTGAGCACCGTCGACCTCATTGCATGCATATCGGTTATGAAAGGTGCTTTGGCATTCAGTAGAGAAGTGTAATAAACTGAATACTTGAGCAGAGTATTAGCTGAATGCTTTAGGATTCTGGTATATTTTTCTTCCAGCACATGCTATAATCTTATTTTATACCAATTATCAGTTACTATGAACTTATGTGATTTGCTGTTGACATATGTTTTGTTGTGTAACAAAGGTGCAACATTTGACAAAGTTCAAAGGTAGTCACCAAGTCATTATCCCTTATTATATCATAAAAAAAAACACATGCACGTGCAGTGGAGTCACCATCCAAGTGAACAATTATAAGAAAGTTCTTTTTTTAAAGAAACCAAACAAGCTCAGTCCAGATTCACTTTACCTTGCCCTTTTCGCCTGCATAAACCAAATAAGGTCAAAAAAATTTAATGCTTTTTTGCACCTAACCATGGTGTCTTGGCTAGCTTATGTTCAAGGCTCTTACACTAGATACATGCTAGCACATGCCCTACTGTATTCTGACCACCAAGATCCAAAATCCTGATCTCTTATAATTTGTACTCATTACATGGACCATCATATCCCACTTTTTTGATCTCTTTATGATTTTCACTCATTTCATCGACCACCGTATGAAGAAAACTTGTTTGATTCATTATGTATGATGGCAGGCTAAAGGGTGGTAAAGAAGGTGGAAGAAAACCCTGGTTAGGTTTATTTCCTTGTGAAAAACCAAGATTCCATTCACTCTGACTACTAGGATACTTTGACCCTGTTTTATGCTCTTCTTTATGTTGGTTTTTCATTTATACTTCGCAGATGACCAGGTGGCTAAAAGAGTTATATTTTAGGCATAATACATAAACTGACCCTTAACTTAGCATCAGCCCGCAACTATGATCTTTAACTTTGGATGTGCACGAGTAGACACTTAAAACTTGTTTAAAATTGAACAAATAGACACATTCATCCCACATAACAATTTTGTGTCCTACGTCGCGTCCTATGTGTTGGGTTCGAAAGTGATTAGGGCGTCATGCGGAAGTTTACAATTGCAAATTATATGATTGATAAATTAGATGACAAAGAAAAACATACTAAAAACATATAATTACTATGATTTGGTCAAATGACCTACTCACCTACATATTAAAAACTAATATTGAAAAACATAAATATATTGGGAGAAAATCTCTCCATAAACAAAAGTCTCTAAACGACTACATTGTGGATGCTATTGTGTTATTGATATGAGAAGAGAGATCTTCAATTTATAGATCTCCAAACTTTTCTTCTAAGGAAAGAATAACCAAATATGAAAGAAAATATTGTTTTCCTTTCGGGAAAAGTTAAAGCATTTATAGTAATACTTTGTCTTTTCTTTTAGGAAAAGATAAACTTCAAATAAGGTAAGAAAATCAGGGCAAAACCCTAACACTATATGTATTAACCATGTATGACTCGTGTATCTATTTGTTTAATTTTATACAAGTTTAAGTGCGTACTTGTGCACACTCAAAGTTGGAAGGACATAATTGTCCACTGAAACCAAGTTAAGAGTCATGTCTATATTATGCCTATATTTTAATATAGAGATGCACTAATTATACCAAAGATGGTGAGTCATGTCTATATTATGCCTATATTTTAATATAGAGATGCACTAATTATACCAAAGATGGTGAGTAGGGTAGCAAGTACTCATTGATAAAATTTTCTAAAATAAAAAATACATACTTCCATGTCTCTACTTCTCTAGATATACAAAAAGGAAAAATCTAAAAAGAAGAGATCAGATTCTTCTACATTACAGGTACATATTACTACCCCAGAAACAGCCACATCTCCACTTCAAGAAGGAATCTAATTCCAACTTTGTCCACTCTCCAAAGGAGGAAGGGAAGATGGGAGATAATAAAGAGAACAAGAAAATAACACAAAAAAGAAGTCCAAGTGGAAGTGTTGTGTCCAGATGATTCTACCCTGCTGACCATTGAAAAATGCTACCCATACTTTGTGACCAAAAGTCCATTATCTTCTCAAAACCTTTCTCTTTCATTCACTGCCTCACATTCAGACTTCTTACTTTATCTTAAGCATACCACCAAGAAGCTGCTTGTAAACAAAAGTGCTATGGTGATAAAAACTCTGTTTTGATGAAGAGCCTCTGTACCACTGCCATCTGGGTTGAAGCCACCACTTCCTGTTGGTCCTAGCCCAAAAGTTGGGTTGTTAATACCTGTATTAGTTCCTGTGCCAGTGCTACTGCCTGTGCCGGTCCCGGTCCCGGTGCCATTTCCAATCCCCGGATTTGTTGTGGTTCCTGGTGCAGTTGGGGTTGTGGTACCTCCAGTGCTGCTGGTTGAAGAGTAAAAACAATGTGAGAGATGTGAGAGAACAATATCATACACCATCCATCCACTACATCGACAACATATCCAGTATAATCCCACAAAATGGGATCTAGGGAGGGTTAGAGTTTATGCAACTTTACTACAACAAATAATAACTACAACAAAACAAAATAATATGATAGTTGAAGTACAAGAAACAATACATAGTAACAGAAAAGGACAAGAAACTACAAGGAGCAATACTACAAGCAATACTACACCATCCATCCACTATATTCAATTATTAGTTCTATAAAGAAACCCAAAAGTCCAACTAAGACGGAACCGCCTCCAACTTGCTTGAGATTGACACTTAGTTAACACACTGTTGTTGTCATTATAGTAAATTCCAGAGTAAGCATGTTACATGAAATTATAAGAAATGGTGGGAAAGGAAACTTTGGTTCATATAAACTATTTGCATCATGGCTGGAAAACACATTTCTTAAAAGATTTCCATTATGACAATTGGAGAAAGTGCCAAATAAAACATTAACATACAGACTGTATATCAACATCAAGACAGGTCACATGGGGATAGTATTATAAATGATGAATCTAACTCATTTTGTGTTTGAATGTTATTGTCACAGTTAGGACATTAAAAATGATACATTTTGGTTAAAAAGAAACAAAAGAAACAAAAGAGACAGCTAACAACAATTTTTAATCATGACCTCAGAGAAAAAGGCCATTATATTAGGCAAAGCTTTCAGCCATTCACTCATACACAGTCAAATTTATCTAGCATTTAATAATTACACCTTTTTTAGGTCCTTTTTACCTAGAGAACTGAGTTTTAAATTTTAACTTCCATATATTACCAGCCCTAGGGGTAGGTGAATAATTGTACTGACATCTTGGGAAAAAAACAATCTTTTTCCCAAGATGTTGAGAATGATCTACAGAGAGAAGCCAACAGGGGCAGAACAAAAATCTTCTATTTTTGTGTTATAATCAAGGGCAATATCACCATTTATTGTCCTAGAGGAAAAAAAAACTTATCCTGGATGCAAGTTGAGAGATGCTACATTCAATATTGACATGAAAAATACAAGATCTCACATCACAAATAACAAAACTTAAAGATTACATACCCTCCTGTGGTCTGGTAACATGCAGAACTAGTGGCTGTTGATAAAACAAAGAAACAATATCAGTGACTATTACTAAAAGAGGGGAAACAAAAAGAGGAGAAATATCAGTCGATTCAAGAGCTTACAGGCTGGTGGACTTGAAGTCAAAGTTGCAGTTCCAGAGAAGTCACAAGTAGCACCAGTTGCAGCCTTCCTCTGATAATAGCTATTCACAGCATATGAGCAGTGATCTTTGATAGTGTTAGGGTTGTAGCAAGGACCATTTTGAAGGATACCAGTGCAATCAGCTCCATTTCCACAGGCATAGTCTATATTTTTCTGCAGAGTTGAGTCCCCAGCCCCATCTTTGCACACACAGTAATTAGCACCACCTAGAAAACAAAGACCACCATAAGAAATCAGCTCAAGAAAGAGAAATCATTGATAATGGTCAAGTAAAAAGACTGGATCTTTGAATAAGAAGTTCTTGAATACACAACTAAGAGCTAAAATTCTGGTGAAACACATGGAAATGCAGAAAAAGGTAAAATCTTGAAGTGAAAGAGCAACAAAAACTCAATCTTTGCTTAAGAAATTCTTGGATACACTACTAAGAGCAACAAAAAGAGAATCTTGAAGTGAGAAAGCTAAAAGAAACTCAATCTTTGAATAAGCACCATCTGGTAAAAACCCATCACAAGAAAAGAGATTCTTGAAGTGAAACAGCAAAAGGAACTGTCAGATCAAAATCTGATGAAAATCCATGGCAAGAACATGAAAAAAAATGCAGGAAAAAGAGAATCTTGAAGTGAGACATTAAAAGAAATTGTTGGATACACAACTAAACATATGAAAAATGTAGTGAAAGAAGCAACAAGCAGCTTACTTGAGTAACCAGTTAAAACCAAGAGAAGTATTAAAGACAGTACAAAAGCAGCCATGATTGTGCCAAGATTTAAGAAGTAGATATGAAGATATTACTATTCCCTGTATAAATCAAGAAGGTTAGTTGAAGCTAGTGAAATAGTATAAAGAAGCAGAAAGAAGAGATGTTTAAGGGGAACAGAGAAAGTGTTATAGGGAAATGTTAGCTCTCGAGACAAGAAAAATAGGTGGAAGGTGGAGGCTCAATGTCAATTTTGGGTGGCATTTTATATGTATAAAAATCTTATGTATTACTCGTCCGTTCACTTTTATTTATCTATTCAAAATTATTTTATAATATATATCCAATATATGAAAATAAAGAATATTAGTGATACAATAAACAATTTTAATGCATGCATTAACATAATTAAAAACATAATTGTCCCTTAAAAAATTTCATGTCCTTTCCGTTATACCTATGAAGGATATTTTGTAAATAAACATTTTTTTAAATTATACAATTAATATTTGGGATTTTTAATCTACTAAATTAAACACTATATAACTTATAAATAATTTCAACATGCAAACATAATCACTATCAACATTATTAATATATCATATTAAATATTATTCTTATACACTATATCGAACCATATTTTTCATTCTAAAATTACTACTGCTGCATAAGAATGGGAGCATGGGGGGATGTGTTTTAGGAAAGTGAGCAGCAAAAGCCAAAGCATTTTGTCATGTATTTGATTGTATGTATGTACTCTGTACTATGTATGTCAGTGACTGTTTCTCAAACGGTCATAAACTTAACTATGTGGTCACAATTTAACCAAACCATGGTTAAAACTTCAAACAAAGGATGTGTTTGGTATAAATGAAACTATTTTCCTCAAAATTATCAATAATATTATCTCAAAAAACTTTATATATAAGTTGCTCCTCCTTAATCAGAGTCTCAGATTCAAGCTTCGTGTATAAAAATATCTTTTATGTTTCCCTCAAATGAGGTTCTATGTAGTACAAATTTGAAATAGTCGAGCTCTAATAAGGATATCGAATACTAAATGTAAAAAAATAAAAAACTTTATATATAATATAATCTAGACAAATACTATAAAATGGGATAGTGAATTCAAAGTTTAAGAAGTAGATCCAAAATTTTAAAAGTTTAAGCATTCCTATGACAATTTCGAGGTAATGTAATAATAACTAAATTTATAATCTAACATTTACTAATTTATTTTTTAATATGCATACAATCAAATATTTTCTATAACCTATAATAACTTTAAACTATTTTTTTTCATGTTATGTTTTATTATATGTTCAATATAATAACATTGCACTATAACAATTAAAAAAATATCAAAACAAACACCATCACTACATGAAAATTTGGTTGTATAAGGTATGTAAAAACTATCAAGTTCTATGAACTCATAGGTTTTCTTCTAGATTCGGTCTCGCGGGATGGGAGGTGAGATATGTTTAAAACCTATCAAATTTCATATTCGGTTTGAAATTATACTGAATAAGTTATTTTTGCCGGGAGGAGGGTCCCCAATCTAAGCCTTGAAACAGAAGAGGACCCCACAAGGGTTGTGCTGTCACTGTTTAATATTGCACTTATGTGTCTCTTGGCATATCAATGGAGGTACTAGAAAATCTCAGAATCTACTACACAAATAGTAATATTAGTACAATATAATTAAATAATCTTCTCTTTTTTATTATATGATTTTTAATTAATTTTTCAAGTGATTTTTTTTTTCAAGATCTTGAATATGTTATATAATAATTATAAAATTTATGAAACTTGCGTTATTTATATCTGTCATAATATTTGTGTGAATATAAAAATTTATCACCTGAGATAAAACATAAAGTTTAATTATTTACAATTTCAAGAAAAAAACTCATTCTTCTAAAATAAACTACAAAAGATATAGTATTATATAATTTAAACGCAAAATCTCATAATTTTTAGTCATTACATCCTTGAAAGTACATAAATATTATTGAATAACAAGTAGAACCATTGCATTTTTGTAAAATCATTGAACTATAGGATTAAAATATAGCAAGTGATAAATGCAAAAAAAAATATATATATATAATTTTATTTAGTCAACTATCTTTAAATTTCTTTAAAGAAAAAATAGGTTCAAGGAAAATGACATGATCATTGTAAACATGAAGAAAAATACAAAAGAAATGAAAGCCACAAGATTAACGTAACTTTTAGATTATTTTTTTTTTTCATTTGATGTCTAAATTTTGCTTCAGAATTCGACTAATTTAAATTTACATTAAAATTTGTACTATAAAAATAAAATGATAATTATTTAATTGCAGAGTCTCAATCAAAGCTATTTAATTTAGGGATCGAAAGTACTTACCACTCCATTCAAATTATGTGAAGCCTATATTATTATTCTAAAGTGAACTAATCGTTTTTGTTATTTTCTTTTCGAGACAAATATACGTGAGCAAAAAGGGCATATCCAACTCATATACAAATTAATTTGAAGAAGACGTTTTTGAGTAAGATATTTATTTATTATATCAAATTAAATGAATGGACCCTTTTTTCGTCAAATATGAACAAACTTTAATCATTTTATATAGTTGTTAACTAAACAAATAAAATACTATCAAAAAGGAAAAAAAGAATTTGAAATCTAATACACTTACAAAAAGCTTCTTTTTCATCTTCTATCCAGCCAAGTTATTATGTTTCCCATTTTCTGAAAAGAGAATAAAATAAAAAATGACTTTGCATAAGATTTATCTAGAATTATAAATGTAGCAGGTCAATTTTTTTTTAAATTTTTCATTCGATATTATTTCATATCCCTTTTAAAATTTTAATTAATTCAGAGTCAATTGCAAAAGCACGTTAAAGGAGACAACGTTCTCTATCTGAATTTTTCTATTTCTAGGCTCAAACTTTAGAGCCTGATAAAGAATATATCGATGAATTATATCTATCATATCACAATTTTTATTTATGATTCAATTTAATTAATGAATTACTCACTTTATTCTTCTTCTTTTTTTAACTTCATTATTGTTATTCTCTCTTCTTCTTTTTTGGTGCTTTATAAAGTCTTGCTTTGTCATTTATTAATTTTCTTCTGAGTATATGTAAATTGGTTAAAGCTTTTTTCATTGTTAACTTTGAGATAAAGATATATGTGATCGAGGATTATAATAGAAAGATAATAAGTAATCAAGTATTGTAAGATATTTTGTGGGAGAAGTAGGAAGCTAGTCTCTTTCTCTCCAACTTCTTTCTATTTGGTAGTATTTCACCTAAGATCTTCTTTATTAGTACATGTTGTTTAATTTCATTTGTGGTGTATTTTTGTTATATTATCATCGTAAATTTACTTTTATTATTTGAGTACTTTTCGTTTGAGTTAGGTCTATCAGATATAAAGTTTAAAAAGAAACATGGAAATGAATGTTAATTAAGAAAGTTATATTTTTTTTTGGTTTCCCACTAGATTATTCGGTATTCACATTAGAGTCCGACTAAATCCTGATTTGGCCCGTGAAGTCCCATATTGGGGTAAAACGTTCCATAACAAAGGCGACTTTGTACCTAGGGGGACTGAAACCCGAGACATCTGGTTAAAGATGAAAGAGTGCTTACCACTCCACTACAACCTTCGTTCTTAATAATTAAGAAAAGTTTTATTTTCTTCATCACTATTGTCAAACGCGGTTGATATATTCTTTGCCTTTTAACATATATATGCAAAGGCAAAAAAGAGGGGTAGGGTGTAGGGTGGAGGACCTTACACCCACTAAATCCAGCAAATAGTGACACCCTTAATTATTTGTCACACATTAAATTAATCATAATTAGAGAATCACATTCAGATGTTTCATTTATTTTGGACAACCAATAAGAGTGGGTGAATCTTGATTAATACTACTACTTTTATGTGTCCAACCACCAATTTTTGGTTCCATGGAATCACCTCCTACTACATTAGCATCTCACTTTGATTTCAACAACATTTTAGGTAATCATTAGAGCCATCGAGATCTTGAGTTTGAATCTACTGAATATAAAATCATTTTTACTAGGGAGTATTTTATCATTCAATTTGAATTTTTTCAGTTCAAGTTTTAATTTAATCAAACTCTAATAAAGCCATGTTGAGAGTTTATTTTATCAAAAATAATTTATTACATAAGTGGAAGAGGAGGTACGATGAGAATCAAACTCATATTTATTGTGTGGAAAATTTATGATAGTACTATTAGATTATAAGTCTTAAGAGGTTATTTAACCTATGTATCTTGTGGATCAAGTGATGTTCTCTTTTCAAATTTATATTTGTAACATACACACGTTTCTATCTTTACAAGGTAATAATAAGATTATGTACATATTATCTTTTTTAAATATCACTTATGAAATTGCACCGAATATATTATTGTTGTTATTGACATAAAGATAAAAGAATTGGTCACTTTTGGAAAAGGGTGAATCCAAAGTAGGAATAGGGAAGCAAAGTCATGGAAATTTAACTCTGTACAATACAGAAGCATGCATGAAGATAAAAGGAATAATCACTTTTTGGAAAGGACAATTCAAATTTAAGACTTTGAGGTTTGAAATTTGATTCCAAAATGACTAAATTTTAAACACTTTTATAAATTTCGAATATATTTAGACATATTAAGAATTGTATTATATGTCTATAAAACACCAAGTTGAGAGTCTTTCGGAAACAATCTTTCCACCTCTACGAAAATTTGAAGTGTCTATTTGTGAACTTTACACGTTAGTTAGTTTAACCGTTACTTCGGCTCCGCGAATATCGCTTATCTCATACCAGGTGATTTATAAGAATGATCTTGAACTGTTTGCCCCATGAGTAAAACTTCAAGATTAGCATTTTGATTTTAAACCTTGAGGTATTGTTTGGTAGTTGGTTAGAATTATGCAAATACTAGTAATATGAGTATTGATTCTGCGTGTACATCAATGCCCTCATAACTTATACATGTATTTATTAAGGAAGTTTCTAAATTACAAATCATAAGTCCTTACTAGCTACCAAATGTTGTATAACTTATAGTACATAAATTGATACATGAATAAGCCGCTTCTTTACTGGCTACCAAACGATTCCCAAAGATATACTCATAGGACAAGCCCGACATCAAAAGTTTAAGACTACTCATTTCTAAGGTCATTCAGCGCAATTTCGTGTTTCCAACTCCTTTATGCCTTTTTGAAGCCCATTTCAATCAGCCCAATATTTAGAAGTCCAGCCCAAAACAATCAAATACACCAAATTACCCCTAAACTTCTAGATAATATCAATAATACCCCTCTAACCTTTCTTCTTCTTCAACATACTAAAACCCTAGCAAATTATTTCCCCAAAAAACCTTAAAAACACTTACAATGGCGATCCTGATTCGATCACGACCGTTGATCAGAAAATTAACAAATTTCAAATCAATCTCAACCGTTCCTTTCCTCTCACAAGAACCTCAACTCGCCGGAACTCCGCCGGAAAACACTACCCCACTACCCCCAAATCCATCCTCCGGTAGCCCACTCTACAATGAAAACTGGAGATCCCCATTTCCAGCTACCTCACCATCTGTATCTTCCTCCGTTGTGCCCTTGGGATTCTTACGCCAATCGCCAGCTGTGCGTATGCAGGCAATGTCGGAATCACTTGATGTGGAAGGTTTGATGAATCTGTTTGCTGATTGGGTGACGACGCAGAGGTGGGGGGATATGAAACAGGTGTTTGAGCTTTGGATTAGGTCGTTGGATGGAAATGGGAAACCGAATAAGCCTGATGCGAATCTGTTTAATTATTATTTGAGAGCTAATTTGATGATGGGTGTTACTGCTGATCATTTGTTGGGATTAGCTAGTCAAATGGAGGAGTATGGACTTGTTGCTAATACTGCTTCACATAATTTGATCTTGAAAGCTATGTTTCAATCTGGTGAACCAAAGTCATGGGCTGATAAAGCTGTCAAATTGCTCGAAAGGTTCGTTTTTCGAGCTAATTATTTAGCTTTGAATATATTTGTTGTACAACATGAATGTACATAGACCTTACCTTAACCTCGGCTCAAAAGAAATAGCAAATGTACAGAACAAGTATACCAACATATATTATGCATTTAAGTTATATATACTGGTAGTCTTTCAGTATAAGGTTGTTGCTTTACTTTTGGGTTATGGATCCATGCTTATTATAAACTACTAGTATTAAGTAACCTACACTTATCCGAGTATAAAATTAAAACTTTGTATGTAATTGTGGAGATTCCTTTATTTGCTTTATTGTTCATTTATATGAAATCGTTGTTAGCCTTAATTATATTTTTTAAAGTTGCAGACTGTTAGTTCATTTATATGAAATTGTTGTTAGACTTAATTATATTTTCTAAAGTTGGAGACTGTTAGTTGAGAATAGTATTGAGCTGAGAAGTTCATTGCAGTAAAAGAAAAGCAACACAGAAAAACTTAGACTAAAAATTTAGTAAGTTCAGAGTTTTAAGACTTTTATATTCATAGATTAGAAATATAAAATTTATAAGGCATGTATATTGACATAAAGATAGTATTTTCATTTGTTGTGATATTAACATTTGCGGCCCTTTTGGTTGGCTGTTAGGGTGATCCGGGATTATGGTTTGGTATTTTTCTAGGAAGGTTTCATAGTAGGCAAAAAATGCTTCTGGCCTTTATACATATTTGTGTACAGTATAACACACTAAGAAGCTTTGCCAGATTTAACTGGTGTTGTGATACAGCCGCCAGCTGGGTGCGATTGCCAAATCAAATTTCTCTATTTAGAGCCTGTTTGGATTGGCTTATTTTGGGTGCTTTTAAGCCAAAGTAGCTTTTAAGCAGTTTTGTAGTGTTTAACAGTGTGTTTGGATGGACTTAAAAGTTACTTTTAAGTTCTTTTCAAAAAGTTTCAGGGGGATTGACAAAATTCAGAGTAACTTTTAAATTAAGTATTTTTGAGTCAAAGGCAATAAATTGACTTATTTTAGCTTAACAACTGTTTTGCTTTGATTAATCTATTAACTTTTTCTTATCACAAATAATTATTTTTCATCCAATATAAATTAAGCTTCGGCATTTGAAACTTAAAACTACTTAAATTAAGCCAATCCAAACGCGCTCCAAGTAAAATAAGGAAGTGGTTATAAGCACTTGTTTTTAAGCCAAAATAACTAAAATAGGCCAAAAGCCATAAGTTAGAATTTCTAACTTATGGCTTTTGGCTTATAAGTCACAAGCCAATCCAAACAGGTTCTTAGCCTCACCAAGACAATGGAACATTTAAAATAACAGAGTGGGGAACTGCCTCTAAAATGAACTGTGTGAGGCGTGCGAAAACTATTCTCATTGCAGCAAAAGTCCAAATTCCTGTCTGTTAGCTACTACTGGATTCATAGCTTTGTTATTTGGGTTTTATTTTCCTTTAGTTTAGTCTTGCTGCAAACAAAATTTTGCCATATGTCTTAGCTCCTCCTTGTCCCTTCTATACTTCTTTTCTCTCAGTTTGGATATTCTTGAATTCTCTGGCTCCTTTCAATTTAGTGTCGGATAGCAAGTCGACTAAGTGACAAGGAACCTCGTGGTGTTTATTGAGCTTGTTTTGATTGCCACAATTCACTAATATTTTCACCATGCATGTAAGTACTCTGTCATGCATTGATGATATTTGATAGATTTCATGTGTTATACTTATGCCAGGATGATTGCAACTGGAATAGAGTATAAAGAAGCTTTGCCTGATGAGGAGTCATATGACTTGGTTACTGGCATGCTATTTAAAGCAAACCTTATTGATGATGCGTTGAAATATATTGATTCAGCCTTAAAATCTGGGTATAAGCTATCCATGAATGTATTTAATGAGTGTGTGCGAAGCTGCATATACAACAACAGGCTGGATACGTTGGTGTCAATAATTGAGAAATGCAAGGTATGCATCCCTTCGTTGAGATCATTCGATCCATGAAACTTTCTATTATTTGAAATATATTTTAGTCTTTGATACTGCTGTTTTGGGTATTCCCAGAAAACAGATCAGAACAAAGGCCTGCTGCCGCCTTGGAACATGTGCACACACCTTGCTGATGGTGCACTACAAGCAGATAATAGTGAACTAGCTTTTACTTCCTTGGAGTTCTTTGTGAAATGGATTGTTAGAGGTGAGACTGTGAAGCCCCCGGTTTTACTCAGTGTTGACGAAGGACTGCTTGTGGCTGCACTTGGAACTGCTGGTAGAACTTACAATGTTAAACTCCTCAATGGTGCTTGGGAAGTCCTTAAGCGCTCACTACGGCAAATGAGGATCCCTAACCCTGAATCTTTCCTTGCAAAGATATATGCCCACGCGTCATTGGGACAATTGCAGAACGCTTTTGCTACCCTGCATGAGTTTGAGAAAGCTTATGGTAGTTCTAAAGAAGAGAGTGCAGAAGAACTATTTTCTCCCTTTACCTCTTTGAATCCACTGGCTGTTGCTTGCTGCAGGAATGGTTTTGTCACCTTGGACTCTGTATGTTCTCTTTCTCTTCCAACTAGGAATTCTGTATATCTCACAGCTTAGCACTTTGCTGTACCTGCTTAAGTGTGTTGGATGTTCTCTATCTGGGTCACCTTACACTTAGTATTGCCACTGACTTCCAAATATTTCAGGTTTACTATCAGCTGGAGAATTTGAGCCGAGCAGACCCCCCTTTCAAGTCTCTTGCTGCACTAAATTGTGTAATTTTAGGCTGTGCCAATATATGGGATATTGATCGTGCTTATCAGACATTTGCTGCAATTGAATCCACTTTTGGATTAACCCCAGATATCCACTCATACAATGCGCTGATATATGCATTTGGGAAGCTTGGCAAGGTAAATAGAAATGAATGTCACATCTGAATGTACATAGTATGGGTTCAACCTAGGGGTCATTTCCTTGGATCCTATTTATTTGTTCATTGGTAAACATGTGACTGAGAATAATCTGAAGGGGTCATTCTACTAATTATCCCCCAGGGGTTACCTCAATTGTTAAAGGTTTAGGGACTTAAGTCTTATGTCACAAGTTCAAGCCCCGTGTCAAGTGAACTAAACTAAGTCCAAGGGGTGGGCCCATCATCTCTGAGTTTCGAAGGCTGCGTTTGGCCCTAGATGAATTTCTCGATCATAAAAAAAAGTACTGACTGTGATACTCTTGTAGATTCTTATCCCAAGTATTGTAATAATAAATGTTTCGAAGCTACATTCTTTCATTTGTATGCACAAGTAATTGGAACACATATTTGCATCGGCCTTTCTCTGTTCTATGATTATATAAATATTGATGAAATATCTTTTCTTGTTGCAGAGGGATGAAGCCACAAAAGTCTATGAGCACTTTATGGATTTAGGCGTGAAGCCAAATGAAATGACATATTCTCTACTTGTTGATGCTCATCTTATTAAGCGAGAACCGAAAGCTGCACTTTCAGTAGTTGATGAGATGGTAACATGCCTTTCACTCTCTCAATTCAATCATCAGTGACAAAATGAGCCTGCTTGTCATTTTAGCTAAGGAATTGTACTCTGGCTTCATGTGCAGGTGCATGCCCAGTATAAACCTTCCAAGGACATGCTGAAAAAGATCCGAAGACGATGTACTCGAGAGATGGATTACGAATCTGATGATCGAGTCGAGGAGTTGACCAAGAAGTTTAACATCCGAATGGGTGCAGAGAATCGTCGTAACATTCTCTTTAATCTTAGATACAACATGGAATTTTCTGGTTAGATGGTACTGAAGTGGATTTAGAGATCGCATGCATAGTCAACACCCGTTCAAAATTTCTTGACCTTCTGCTGAGAAACTTGATGGAATGAAATATTAGAAAATCAGTGCTTCTAGCATATGAATGTTGGACTCCTTTTCCTCTTCTTCTAGCTTGCCTCTGCTAGTTGGACACTTGAGTGCTGATGTTGGCGTTCGCAAAGTTTAGTAGTGTCACATCTCATATGCCTCGGGTGCGATCCTCTAACCAGTGGCTGTAAATTACTTAGTTCTGGTTAGTATTGAGCTGTGGAGGATGGTGTCTGGTTAGAAAGTTCTTGTTTAACATATTTATGTATTCTTTTTTCCACCCATTAGGTAGCTTTTAAAGACAAGAGAATTGCTAGTGAAATGAGATCCATCTCATTTTGAATAATCTGTACTCTTCATGCTGAAGCAGTTTGCATCAAGTGCAATTTTCTGCTTTATTCTTGTTTTTGCAGTTTCTTCCATAGTTGATTACCATTTTTACATGTGAATTTCTGGTTGCTACATTTTGAGGTGTGAGAAAAATATTTCTAATACCATTTTAGCCCCTTTGTTTATCCTTCTTTACTAGTAGTCGTAATATTTTTCCTTTAGATTCTTGTCCTCCGATTTATGTTATTATTAACTATCTCTTGTTCTTCGATTATTGCCCAATTTTGTTGTATTTACTGTTCCTTTTTGTCAGAATACTTTGTCATGCTTTCCTTAACATCTGCTTTGATATTGTTTTCCTTTGGTAAGAAAATCCTCTCAAAATGCAAAATCATAAGTTGAAAGTGGACCAACTTTAAACTGATTTTGTCTATAAGCACTGGTTAAAATTTATTCAATGTATTTTAAATAAGTGACGGACGACTGTATGTTGTACTTGTATGTATGCAAAAATATTTTGCGATTTTTTACGTATTTGCACGATTATATTCGTGCATACAGTCAATCATAAATGTATGTGTTGATACAACGAAATTTAGCAAACACATATAACTTATTTTAATTGTATCTGGCACCACTATATGCATTGATACATATCAAATTTGAGCTAACACATATAGTGATATCAGAACAATAGCTATGAAATTTAATTAGGCGAATTATAGTTATAAATGATAATTATACTCCAAATCAGTGGCGGATTCAGGATTTTCTCTCAGGGGGTTCGGAATATAAAAAATATAAATGGATTATCTTTCTTCTATGGTTGAGGTGGTTCAAAATTAGTATAAATACAAAAATATTAAAAATCTACCCAATATATATAGTGTAAGTTTTTGTCGAGGGGGTTCGGGTGAACCCCCTTACACCCATGTAGGTCCGCCCCTGCTCCAAACTATAACTATTCATGAAAATTATATTCTATATCAAATAATTTAAAAATATTAGTTTAATTTGATACTCATTAAATTCTAGAGCCCAAAACTGATCCAATTCAAAATCCCCAAAACCAGCCCAGTAGAATCTTGTTTTTTAGATCAAACAAATTGAGAATACCTAGTTTTTCTCAATAAATTGAATCAAAACCCCTTTCAAGAAACCAAAAATTTATATAAAAAATTTCATCTTTCATGGATCATTCTCCAAAAAAGTGATAAATTTCCCATACCTAGAAACCAAAAAGCAAATGGGGCAGAATACTGGTGCAAGTGGCAAAGGCAAGAAAGAAGCAGAAATGGAAAAGGAAACAGCAGTAGAAGAAGAAGAAGTTGAAGAAGGTGGAGAAGAAGCTGAACAAGATGGAATGTCTGTTCATTCTCCTTGTAAACCTGCATCTTCTGCTCTTCGTAAGGTACCATTTTTTCTTAATTAAGAAAAAATTAGGTACCCTTTGTGTTTTTATTCATATGCATGGGGATAGGGTATCGGACTATCAGACCAAACCCCCCTTGGTCGAAAAATTATACTATCAAAATTAATTTTTTATATTAGATATTGAATCCCTTTTGGTTAAATTTACATTTATTCTAGCCTTGGTGGATAGAGTTACCATTGGAAAGAGAGTAGGAATAGACAAGTCTCACTCTTGCCCTTAGTAGGAATAGGAATCAAAAAGCAGGGATCAGCCTAGCTGATAGTACCTGCTGCTGGTGGGAGGTGACAATTATCCGGTGGAATTAGTCAAGTTGCGCGGAAGTGGACTCGGAACATCATGGTTATCAAAAAAGATGTTGAATCCCTTTTATTTAAATTCCCATATGTAGGCCTTGGTGGATAGAGTTACTTGGTACGTGATGCTGGTGAGAGGTGGTAGGTATGCTGTGGAATTAGTCGAGTCATGCGAAAGCTTATCGGACACCATGGTTATAAAAAAATGAAGATGTTGAATCCCTTTGCTTTCTTTGTATTTCGAATCCCCTTAGTAAAATTCATGGCTTTGCTACTAATTATATGCTTGTTGATGTGTTTGATTATAGAATTTATGGATTCTTTTGTTTCTTTTGTTTTATGGGTATGTTTATTTTTCGAACTATAGGAACAATCACAGGTGGAATTGGAGATAAGATTGTTGGAGGCTCTTGAAATCTATCCCCCTGCCAAATTGAGAGGTATAATTTGTAGAAGTGTTATGTGTCATCGCTCATTTTATATGTTTCCTCGTTAAGTTTTGCTGTGTTTTCTGTTATTAAAGCTGAAAAGGTGGTAACTTTATCATAGTTTGTCTAGTTCATAAGTAAAATTCACAGTAAAATGTGGTGGATAGAAACTCGTGGTGTAATCTGAAACTTGCATAAATTTTGCTTTCTTCTGTGGGAGTGAGACGTTTAACATGTTCACCTTGATTCTTATTGCAGGCATCCATCGTCATTTTGTCCTATACGGCTTAACAGAGCATCTACGTAGAAGGTTACCAGGCTACGTTTGTTCTTTTTGTTTATGAACTCTTCATTTTGTGGCTTTGTGAATGAGCTTAGCTCATGCCAACACTCTCAGAAAAGAAATAAGAAAGCTGAGGCACGTGTAAAAAGTGTACCTAAGAGTGTGAAGAAACTTACTGTGACTTTATCGTTTGTCTTTCAACACTGAACTTTTTTTGTCACAGCTTCAATAGGCAATTTGCTCCTGCTGATGTTTTGAAGCTGCTGGATCGCTTCTACAACTTGGATATGGTGGTATGTATTATTGGTTTTACTTTCTATTTAACTTCAATCTTCACAACTTTTCCGTTATTCGGTATTTGACTTTGAAAGGCTGCTTGTTTGAGCAGAAGTATTTACATATGTAAAGCCATTCTTCCTGCTCCACAATTAGCAGGATCATAACTGATGTAGTTAATCCCGTGTTCTCCAAGAGACCAAAATTAGTCGTGGCTTTGCTACTGAAAATCGCTACTTTCCTTTTGAAAATCGCTACTTCCTTTCTCGTGGCTTCACACTGTTCTTGACGTAATAATCCGAGTTTCTTAGAAGTCAAGTCCTCTTAATTTATCATAGTTAATCCCGTGTTCTCCAAGAGATCAAAATTAGGACATTGGAAAGCGACATCAAGGAGACAGATTTGTTCAATTTGTTGCTAAATTTTGGCCCTATACAGCATACATCCTATTGATATTTGATCTCGAAAGAAAGAGATTGAATACTTCAAATAGATTTTGTTGGACTAAATAATTTACCTTGAGAGTTGTGTAGCACTTTATGAAAAGATGCTTATGTTAATATAGTTGGATGAGTTAGGAGTTACGTGGGATGAGTGTTCTTATAGTTGTATTCTTTTTTCTAATTTCAGAAACCAGAGGACGAGGACTCTGAAATCCTAAATCAGGAGGAAGAGTTTTGCCTACCTCACAGTTATTTCTTGAAGGAGGAACCTTGAACTAGTTTGGAATCGATATGGATATTGAACTTTCACATATGGCAGTTTTTGTATAGTAGTATCAGGGTGGTTAAGTTATTTTTTTTGATGCCATAGACATTCTGCATCTTAATCTTACTGAAAAGTTTGTGTGCATCCTCTCTCTCTTTCTGTACTTGATACATTGTGAAGCATCAACATCCCCCGTGCGCTAAGAGATGCTGTCGACATCACGCTCCTTGGGTGCCACCCTTCCCCAGACTCTGTCTGAACACGAGATGCTTTGTGCATCGAGCTGTCCTTTTGAATCTTGTCAGTTAAAGAGCTTGGTTGATAAATCATTATGGAGTTGGTTGTGTTGCATAATGCAAAATGTTCGATGGCTAGAGAGCTTATTTCTACTAAACAGTGGTAGGTCAGCCATAATCCTTTTTCTAACATGGTTAAATTGTTTCATGGTAGATTTCTTTCATGTGGCAAAAATTAGTGGTCAATGAGCATAGAGTTACAAGAAACCAAAAGATCTTTCACGGGGGAACTTTGCTATCCTTCTCAATCAATTAGTCTACCTATAGGGCGGAAGCCATATCACAAAAAAATTTATTGATTGAAAATCGCCTACTTCCTTTTGAGTGTCCCTAAATGCTATAAAAATGGCGCGGACTATGGTGAGAGACTATACGTATCACTCCCCCGGGTTATGACGAAGGATCCTGAAAAAGTTTTGCAAAAAGTGCTTGGAAGTCATATCACTATAAAATTCATTAGCAATCCTTCGAAAATCATATCACCAAAATATTCATGGGTTAACAAACAAAAAATTGAAAAAATCGCTTAATTCTTGTAAATGGACCCCTAAATGACCAAAATGAACTTTGAAAATGATGAGATTGTACGTACTGTCCCCCCAACTCTCTACGGAGGGTTCCGTAAAGGTTTCTTAGAGAAATTGTCCAGAAGCTATACACCAAAATATTTATGGGCTAACACACGAAAAATTGAGAAAATTGCCCAATTTCTGTAAATTAGCTCCTAAATTCCCAAAATGGACTCTGAAAAATGGTGAGACTCTACGTACTGCTCCCAAACTCCCTATGGAGGGTTCGGTAAAGGTTTCACGAAGAAATCGTCCAGAAGACATATATCACCAAAATATTAATGGACTAACACACCCCAAAAATTGAGAAAATCGTCTAATTCCTGTAAATAGACCCATAAATGCCAAAATGAACTCTGAAAATGGTGATACGGCACCTATTGCTCCCTCAACTCCCTATAGAGGGTTCCGTAAAGGTTTCACAAAGAAATTGTCCAGAAGCCATATCACCAAAATATTAATGGGCTAACACACATGAAAAACTGAGAAAATCACTTAATTCTTTTAAATTGTCTCCTAAATGCCTAAAATGAACTGTGAAAATGGTGAGACTGTACGTACTGCTCGCCCAACATCTTACAGAGGGTTTCGTAAATGTTTCACAAAGAAATCGTTTGAAATCAATATCACCAACATATTAATAGGCTAACACACACGAAAAATTGAGAAAATGACCTAATTCCTGTAAATTGGTCCCGAAATGCCTAAAATGAACTCTTAAAAATGGTGAGACTGTACATATTGCTCCCCAAACTCCCTATGGAGGGTTCCGTAAAGGTTTCGCAAAGAAATCGTCTGGAAGTTATATCACCAAAATATTCATAGGTTAACACATACGAAAAATTGAGAAAATCGCCTAATTTCTGTAAGGTGGCCCCTAAATGCCTAAAATGGATTATGAAAATGGTGAGACTGTACGTACTGCTCCTCGAACTCCCTACAGAGCGTTCCATAAATGTTTCACAAAAAAAATCATTTGTAAGCCATATCACTAAAATATTAATGGGCTAACACATACAAAAATTGAGAAAATAACTTAATTCCTGTAAATTGACACCTAAATGCCCAAAATGGACTCTGAAAATGGTGAAACTGTATGTACTGCTCCCCCAACTTCTTACGGAGAGTTCTCTAAAGGTTTCGCAAGGAAATTGTCCAGAAGCCATATCACTAAAATATTCATGGGCTAACATATGAAAAACTAAATGGCCCCTAAATTCTCAAAATGGACTCTGAAAATGGTGAGACTGTATGCACTGCTCCCCCAACTCCTTACAGAAAGTTCTATAAAGGTTTCGTAAAGAAATCGTCCGGAAGCCAGATGACAAAAATATTCATGGGGTAACACACATGAAAAACTGAGAAAATCGCCTAATTTATGTAAATTGACCTCTAAATGCCCAAATGGACTCTGAAAAAGGTGAGACTGTACGTACTGCTCCCCCAACACCCAACAGAGGGTTCCGTAAAGGTTTTACAAAGAAATCGTTCGGAAGACATATCACCAAAATATTCATGGACTAACTAACAAATAAAAAAAATTGAAAAAATCGCTTAATTCCTATAAATTGGCCCTTAAATGCCTAAAATAGACTCTGAAAATGGTGAGACTGTATGTACTGCTTCCCCAACTCCTTATAGAGAGTTATGTAAAGGTTTTGCAAGGAAATCGTCCGGAAGCCAGATCACTAAAATATTCATGGGCTAACACAAACAAAAAATTGAGAAAATTGCCTAACTCATGTAAATTGGATCCTAAATGCCCAAGATGGACTTTGAAAATTGTGAGATTTTACGTATTTCTCCCCCAATTCTCTACGGAGGGTTCCGTAAAGATTTCACAAAGAAATCGTTCGGAAGCCATATCACCAAAATATTTATGGGTTAACACACACGAAAAATTGAGAAAATCACCTAATTCCTAAAAATTGGCACCTAAATTTCCAAAATGGACTCTGAAAATGGTGACGCTGTACATACTGCTCCCCCAACTCCTTACGAAGAGTTCCGTAAATATTTCGCAAAAATTTAGTCCAGAAGCCATATCACTAAAATATTCATGGTCTAACACACACAAAAAACTATTAAAATAGCATACCTTCTGTAAATTGGCCCCTAAATGTCCAAAATGGACTTTGAAAAATGGCAAGACTATACGTACTACTCCCCCAACACCCTACGGAGGGTTCCATAAATATTTCACAAAAAAATCGTCCGGAAGCCATATCACCAAAATATTCATGGGCTAACACACAAAAAACTAATAAAATTACCTAATTCCTGTAAAATGGCCCCTAAATGTCCAAAATAGACTCTGAAAATGAAGAGACTTTACATACTGTTCCCCCAACTATCTACGCAGGGTTTCGTAAAGAAATCATATGAGTTCCATATCACCGAAATATTCATGGGCTAAACACACACAAAAAAATTGAGAAAATTACATAATTTCTGTAAATTGCCCCTTAAATGCCTACAATGGACTCCGAAAATGGTGAGACTGTACGTAATGCTCCCCCATCTCCATACAGAGGGTTCGCAAAAGGTCTTGCAAAGAAATCGTCCAGAAATCATATCACCAAAATATTATGGGCTTACACAAACGAAAATTAAAGAAAAATGCCTAATTCTAGTAAATTGCCCCATAAATCTCCAAAATAGACTCTGAAAATGGTGAGACTTTACCTACTGCTCCCCCAACTTCATACGGATAGTTCCTTAAAGGTTTCACAAAGAAATCTTCTCGAAGCCATATCACCAAAATATTAATGGGCTAACACATGAAAAAATGAGAAAATTGCTTAATTCGTATAAATTGCCCCGTAAATGTCCAAAACGGACTCCGAAAATAGTGAGACTGTATGTACTGCTCCCCTAACTCCTTACAGAGGGTTCCGTAAAGATTTCACAAAGAAATCGTCCAGAAGCCATATCACCAAAATATTCATGGGTTAACACACACAAAAATTGAGAAAATTGCCTAATTCTGTAAATTGACCTCTTAATGCCCAAAATGGACTGCGAAAATAGTGAGACTGTATAAACTGCTCCCTATCTCCAAACGAAGGTTTTCGTAAAGGTCTCTCAAAGAAATCATCCAGAAGCCATATCACCAAAATATTATGGACTAACACAAATGGAAAAATTAAGAAAATTGCCTAATTCCTGTAAATTGCCCCCTAAATTTCCAAAATGGACTCTGAAAATGTTGAGATTGTACCTACTGTTCCCCCAACTTCCTATGGATAGTTCCATAAAGGTTTCACAAAGAAATTATCTAGAAGCTATATCACCAAAATATTAATTGGCTAACACACACGAAAATATGAAAAAAAATCACCTAATTCGTGTAAATTGACCCCTAAATGTCAAAAATTGACTCCAAAAATGGTGAGACTGCATGTATTGCTCCCCCATCTCAATACAGAGGGTTCCACAAAAGTTTCACAAAGAAATCATCCGAAAGCCATATCACCAAAATATTCATGGGCTAATACACACAAAAAACTGAGAAAATCACCTAATTCCTATAAATTTGCCCCTAAAAACCCAAAATGAACTCTAAAAATAGTGAGATTGTACGTACTGCTCTCCCAACTCCCTACGGACGGTGTTGTAAAGATTTCACAAGAACTCGTCTGGAAGCCATATCAAAAAATATTCATGGGCTAACACACAAAAAAAATTGAGAAAATCGCCTAATTCCTATAAATTGCCCTTAAATGCCCAAAACAAACTCTGAAAATGATGAGACCGTACGTATTGTTCCCCTAACTCGATACGGAGGGTTCCATAAAGGTTTCTAAAAGACATCATCCGGAAGCCATATCACCAAAATATTCATTGGCTAGCACACACAAAAAATTCCTCCCTATATGCCCAAAATGGACTCTGAAAATGGTAAGACTGTACGTACTGCGTCCCAACTCCTTACGGAAGTTTCCATAAAGGTTTCACAAAGAAATTTTCCAGAAGCCATATCACCAAAATATTTGTGAGGTAACACACACGAAAATTTGAGAAAATGCCTAATTCTTTTAAATTGCCACCTAAATATCCAAAATGGGCTCCGATAATGGTTAGACTGTACGTACTGCTCCCCAAACAACCTATAGAGGGTTTCATAAATATTTCGAAATAAAATCATTTGGAAGCCATATTACCAAAATATTCATGGGCTAACACACACAAAAAACTGAGAAAATCGCATAATTCTTGTAAATTGGCCTTAAATACCAAAAATGGATTCTGAAAATGGTGAGATTGTACGTACTTCTCCCCAACTCCCTACGAAGGGTTCCATAAAAGTTTCACAGAGAAATCGTCCAAAAGTCATATCACCAAAATATTCATAGGCTAACACATACAAAATACTGAGAAAATCGCCTAATTCCAGTGAATTGCCCCCTAAATACCCAAAATAAACTCTGAAAATGTTGAGACTGTACCTACTGCTCTCCCAACTCCCTAAAGAAGGTTCTGTAAATGATTCACAAAGAAAGCATGTAGAAGCTATATCACCAAAATATTCATGTGCTAACACACTCGAAAAATTGAGAAAATCGCTTAATTGCTATAAATTGCCCATTAATGCCCAAAATGGACTCTGAAAAATGGTGAAACCGTACATTTTATTCCCCCAACTCCCTATGGAGCGTTTTATAAAAATTTCACAAAGAAATCGTCTCGAAGCTATATCACCAAAATATTCATGGGCTAACACACACGAAAAATTTAGAAAATCGTGTAATTCCTGTAAATTGCCCCGTAAACGTCCAAAATGGACTCTAAAAATGGTGAGACTCTACGTATTGCTCCCCCAACTCTCTCCGGAGGGTTTCGTAAAGGTTTCGCAAAGAAATTATATGGAAGATATATCACCAAAATATTAATGGGCTTAAGAACACAAAAAACTGAGAAAATTACCTATTTCCTGTAAATTGCCCTCTAAATTCCTAAAACGGACTTAAAAAATGGCTATACTGTACATAATTCGCCCTCAACTCCCTACGGAGGGTTCCATAAAGGTCTCGCAAAGAAATCGTCCGGAAGTTATATCCCCAAAATATTCATGGGCTAACACCTAATTTCTTTAAATTGGCCCCATGAATATTCAAAATGGACTCTGAAAATGGTGAGGCTTTACGTACTTCTCCCCCAACTCCCTATGGAGGGTTCCATAAAGGTTTCATAAAGAAATCTTCCGGAAGCCATATCACTAAAATATTAATGGGCTAACACATATAAAAAATTGAGAAAATCACCTAATTAATGTAAATTGGCCCCTAATACCCAAAATGGACTTCGAAATTGGTAAGACTGTACGTACTTCTCCCCCAACTTCCTACGAAGGGTTTTCACAAAGGTTTTGCAAAAATATCATCTAAAAGTCATATCACCAAAGTATTAATGAGCTAACACACAAAAAAATTTGAGAAAATCACCTAATTCTTGTAAATTGCCCCCTAAATGCCCAAAATAGACTCTGAAAATGTTGAGACTGTACGTACTACTCCCCCAACTCCCTACGGAGGGTTCTGTAGAGATTTCACAAAAAAATCGTCTAGAAGCATTATCACTAAAATATTCATGGGCTAACACACCCAAAAACTGATAAATCGCCTTATTTCAGTAAATTGCCCTTTAAATGCTCAAAATGGACTCTAAAAATGGTGAGACTATACGTACTTCTTTCCCAACTCCCTAGTGAGGGTTCTGTTAAGGTTTCGCAAGGAAATCATCTGGATGTCATATCACTAAAATATTCATAGACTAACACACACAAAAAATTGAGAAAATCCCATAATTCTTGTAAATTGCCCCCTAAATGCCCAAAATGTACTCTGAAAATAATGAGACTGTACATACTGATCCCCCAACTCTCTACGGAGGGTTCCATAAAGTTTTCGAAAAGAAATCATCTGAAAACCATATCACTAAAATATTCATGGATTTACACACTAGAAAAATTGATAAAATTGCCTAATTACTGTAAATTTCCCCCTAAATACCCAAAATAGACTCTAAAAATAGTGAGACTGTATGTACTATTCACCCAACTCCTTAAGGAGGGTTCCATAAAGGTTTCACAAAGAAATCATTTGGAAGCCATTTCACAAAAATATTCATGGGCTAATACACACAAAACTGAGAAAATCACCTAATTCCTGTAAATTGCTACCTAAATGCCCAAAATGGACTATAAAAATGGTGCGACTGTACGTACTTCTCATAAAATCACTACGTAGGGTTTCATAAAGATTTCTTAATGAAATCATCCGAAAACCATATCATCAAAATATTAATGGGCTAACACACACGAAAAATTGAGAAAATCACCTAATTCTTGTAAATTGCCCCCTAAATACCTAAAATGGACTCCGATATTGGTGAGACTGTACGCACTGCTCATCTAACTCACTACGGAGGGTTCCGTAAAGGTTTCACAAAAAAATCATCTGGAATCCATATCACCAAAATATTCATTGGTTAACGCACACAAAAAACTGAGAAAATCACATAATTCTTGTAAATTACCCCATAAATGCTCAAAATGAACTATGAAAATGGTGAGGCTATACGCACTGCTCCCGTAACTCCCCACGAAGGGTTCCATAAAGGTTTCACAAAGAAATCGTCTGGAAGCCATATCACTAAAATTTTCATGGCCGTTCACACGAAAAATTGAGAAAATCACCTAATTCCTATAAAATGCCCCCTAAATGCCAAAAATCGACTCTGAAAATGGTGAGACTGTACGCATTGCTCCCCCAACTCCCTCCAGAGGATTCCATAAAGGTTTCACAAAGAAATCGTCCATAAGCCATATCACCAAAATATTCATGGGTTAACACACACGAAAAATTGAGAAAATCACCTAATTTCTATAAATTTCCCCCTAAATACCAAAATGGACTTCGAAAAGGTGAGATTGTACATACTGCTCCTCCCACACCCTATTAAGGAATTCGTAAAGGTTTCACAATTTTTTTAATCTAGAAGCCATATCACAAAAATATTCATGGGCTAACACACACAAAAACTAAGAAAATCACCTAACTCATGTAAATTGCCACCCTAAATGCCAAAAATGGACTATGAAAATGATGAGACAAATTCCCTTCGGAGGGTTCTGTAAGGGTTTCGCTAAGAAATCGTCTGAAAGTCATATCACCAAAATATTCATGGGCTAACATACACGAAAAACAGAGAAAATCACCTAATTACTGTAAATTGCCCCCTAAATGCCTAAAATCGACTCCGAAAATGGTGAGACTGTACGCACTGCTCCCCTAACTCCCTACGGAGGGTTCCGTAAAGGTTTCACAAAGAAATCATCTAGAAGCCATATCACCAAAATATTCATGGGCTAACACACACGAAAAATTGAGAAAATGACCTAATTTCTATAAATTGCCCCCTAAATACAAAAATGAACTTCGAAAATGGTGAGACTGTATATACTGCTCCTCCAACACCCTATTAAGGGTTCCGTAAAGGTTTTATAAAAAAATCTAGTAGCCATATCAACAAAATATTCATGTGCTAACAAACACAAAATACTGAGAAAATCGCATAATTCCAGTAAATTTCTCCCTAAATTCCCAAAATGGACTCTGAAAATGGTGAGATTGTACGTACTACTCCCTTAACTCCATACAGAGGGTTCCATAAAGGTTTCGCAAAGAAATCATCTAGAATCCATATCACCAAAATATTCATGGCTAACACACAAAAAAACTGAGAAAATCGTTGAATTCCTGTATATTGCCCCCTAAATCCCAAAAATAAACTCTGAAAATGAAGAGACTCTATGTACTGCTCCCCTTACTTTCTACAGAGGGTTCCATGAAGGTTTCGCAATGAAATCGTTCGGAAGCCATATAACCAAATTATTAATGGGTTAACACACACAAAAAACTGAGAAAATCACCTAATTTGTGTAAATCGGCCCATAAATACCCAAAATAGACTCCGAAAATTGTGAGATTGTACGTACTGCTCCCCCAACTCCTTACGAAGGGTTTCATAAAGGTTTCACAAAGAAATCGTTCGGAAGCCATATCACCAAAATAATCATGGGCTAACACATATAAAAAATTAAGAAAATCGCCTAATTCCTATAAATTGTCCCGTAAATGCCCAAAATGAACTCTGAAAATGGTGAGACTGTACGTACAACTCCCCCAACTCACAACGGAGGGTTCCGTAAAGGTTTTACAAAGAAATCATTCGGAAGCCATATAACCAAAATATCCATGGACTAACACACACAAAAAACTGAGGAAATCGCCTAATTTCTGTAAATTACCCCAAAATGCAAAAAAATGAAATCTGAAAAAGGTGAGACCGTACGTATTGCTCACCCAACTCACTATAGAGAGTTCCGTAAAGGTTGCGCAAAAAAATCATCCGGAAGCCATATCACAAAAATATTCATGGGCAAACACACAAAATAATTGAGAAAATCGTCTAATTTCTGTAAATTGCCCCCCTAAATATCCAAAATGGATTTTGAAAAAGGTGAGACTGTACGTATTGCACCTCCAAATCCCTACGGAGGGTTCCTTAAAGATTTCACAATGAAATCGTTAAGAAGTCATATCACGAAAATATTCATAGGCTAACACACAAAAAATTGTAAAAATTGTCTAATTCTAAAAAGTTGGACCCTAAATGCCAAAAATGAACTCAAAATTTGGTGAGACTATATGTACAACTCCGACAACTCCCTACAGAGATTTCCATAAAGGTTTTACAAAGAAATCATCCGGAAGCCATATCACCAAAATATTCATGGGCTTACACACAGACAAAACTGAGAAAATCGCCTAATTTCCGTAAATTACCCCTAAATGCCCAAAATGAAATCTGAAAATTGTGAGACTGTACGTACTGCTCATCCAACTCACTATGGAGGGTTTCGTAAAGGTTTCTCAAAGAAATCATCTGGAAGCTATATCACCAAAATATTCATGGGTTACACACAAAAAACTAATAAAATCACCTAATTTCTGTAAATTGCCCCCTAAATGCCCAAATGCACTCTGAAAATAGTGAAACTGTATGCACTGCTCCCATAACTCCCTACGAAGGGTTCCATAAATGTTTCAAAAATAAATCATCCAGAAGCCATATCACCAAATATTCATGGGCTAACATACAAGAAAAACTGAGAAAATCGCCTAATTACTGTAAAATTGCCCCTTAATGCCTAAAATCGACTCTGAAAGTGGTGAGACTGTACGCACTGCTCCCCTTACTCCCTACGGAGGGTTCCATAAAGGTTTCACAAAGAAATCATCCAGAAGCCATATCACCAAAATATTATTGGACTAACACACACAAAAAACTAAGAAAATCACCTAATTTCCATAAATTGGCCCCTAAATACCCAAAATAGACTTCTAAAATGGTGAGACTATACGTACTGCTCCTCTAACTCCCCACGGAGGGTTCTATAAAGGTTTCACAAAGAAATTATCTGGAAGCCATATCACCAAAATATTAATGGGATAACACACACAAAAAACTAAGAAAATCGCCTAAATCTTGTAAATTGCTCCCTAAATTCCCAAAATGGACTCTAAAAATGGTGAGACTATACATACTGCTCCCCAACTCCCTACGGAGGGATTCATAAAAGTTTCACAATCAAATCATCAGAAAGCCATATAACCAAAATATTCTTGAGTTAACACACACGAAAAATTTAGAAAATTACTTAATTCCTGTAAATTGCCACCTAAATATCGAAAATAAACTCCGATAATGGTGATGATGTACGTACTGCTCCCCAACCTCCCTATGGAGGATTCCATAAATGTTTCGGAAAGAAATCGTTCGGAAGTCGTATCACCGAAATATTCATGGGCTAACACACATAAAACTGAGAAAATCGCCTAATTTCTTTAAATTGGCCTCTAAATACCCAAAATACATTCTAAAAATGGTTAAACTGTACGTACTTCTCTCCTAACTCCCTACGGAGGATTCCATAAAGGTTTAACAAAGAAATCGTCCGGAAGCCATATCACAAAAATATTCATGGGCTAACACACACAAAAAAACTAAGAAAATTGCCTAATTCCTATAAATTGGCCCCTAAATGTCAAAAATGGACTCTGAAAATGGTGAGTCTGTACGTATTGCTACCTCAACTCCCTACGGAGGCTTCCATAGAGGTTTCTTAAAGAAATCATTCGGAAGTCATATCACCAAAATATTCATGCGCTAACACACACACAAAAGTGTGAAAATTGCCTAATTCTTGTAAATTACCCGCCAAATGCCCAAAATTGACTATGAAAATGGTGAGACTGTACGTACTGCTCCCACAACTCCCTACGGAAGGTTCCATAAAGGTTTCACAAATAAATCATTCGAAAGCCACATGACCAAAGTATTATAGGCTAACATACACAAAAAACTAAGAAAATTGCCTAATTCCTGTAAATTCCCCCCTAAATGCCCAAAATTGACTCAGAAAATGGTGAGACAGTACATATTGCTCCCCTAACTCCCTACGGAGGTTCCATAAAGTTTCACAAAGAAATCGATCGGAAACCATATAACAAAAATATTAATAGGCTAACACACATCAAAATTTGAAAAAATTGCCAAATTCTTGTAAATTCCCCTCATAATACCCAAAATGGATTCCGATAATGGTGAGAATATACGTACTGCTCCGCCAACTCGCTATGGAGGGTTCGATAAAGGTTTCACAAAGAAATCGTCCGAAAGCCATATCACAAAAATAATCATGGGCAAACACACACAAAAACTGAGAAAATCACCTAATTTTTATAAATTGCCCATAAATACCCAAAATGGACTTCGATGATGGTGAGATTGTACGTACTGCTCCCCCAACTCTCTAAGGAGTGTTCGATAAAGGTTTCATAAAGAAATCATCCGAAATTCATAACACTAAAATATTCATGGGCTAGCACACACAAAAAACTGAGAAAATCACATAATTTCTGTAAATTGCCCCTAAATACTTAAAATGGACTATGAAAATGGTGAGACTGTACATATTGCTCCCCTTACTCCCTACTGAGGGTTCTATAAAGGTTTCACAAACAAATCATCTAGAAGTCATATCACCAAAATATTCATGGGCTAAATTGCCTAATTCATGTAAATTGCCCTAAATACCCAAAATGGACTTCGATAATGGTGAGACTGTACGTACTGCTCCTTCAACTCCATACGGAGAGTTGCGTTAAGGTCTCAAAAAAAAATCGTTCGGAAGCCATATCACTAAAATATTCATAAGTTAACACACACGAAAAATTGAGAAAATTACTAATTCCTGTAAATTGCCCCCTAAATGTCCAAAAAGGACTTTGAAAATGGTGATACTGTACCAAATTCACCTCCAAATCCCCATGGAGGGTTCCATAAAGTTTTCACAAAGAAATTATTTGGAAGCCATATCACAAAAATATTAATGAGCTAACACACACGAAAATTTGAGAAAATCATCTAATTCGTGTAAATTGCCTCCTAAATGCCTAAAATGGACCTTGAAAATGGTGAGACCGTACATATTTCTCCCCCAACTCTCTACTGAGGGTTCCATAAAGGTTTCACAAAGAAATCATTCGGACGCCATATCACAAAAATCTATGGAACCCTCCGAAAGGAGTTGGGGGAGCAGTACATACAGTCTCACCATTTTCGGACTTCATTTTAGGTATTTAGGGGCAATTTACAAGAATTAGGTGATTTTCTCAATTTTTCGTTTGTGTAGGGGCAATTTACAAGAATTAGGTGATTTTCTCAATTTTTCGTTTGTGTCAACACACGAAAAATTGAGAAAATCACCTAATTCTTGTAAATTGCCCCTAAATACCTAAAATGAAGTCCGAAAATGGTGAGACTGTATGTACTGCTCTCCCAACTCCTTTCGGAGGGTTCCATAAAGGTTTCGCAAAGAAATCATCTGAAAGCCATATCACCATAATATTCATGGGCTAACACACACAAAACTGAGAAAATCACCTAATTCCCGTAAATTGGCCACTAAATACCCAAAATGGACTCCGAAAATGGTGAGACTGTATGTATTGCTCCCCCAACTCCCTACGGAGGGTTCCATAAAGGTTTCACAAAGAAATTGTCCGGAAGCCATATCACGAAAATATTCACGGTCTAACACACAGAAATACTAAGTAAATCACCTAATTCTTGTAAATTGCCCCCTAAATGCCCAAAATGGACTCTAAAAATGGTGAGACTGTATGTACTGCTCCCTCAACTCCCTACGGAGGGGTTCCATAAAAGTTTGACAAATAAATCATCAGGAATAATATTACCAAAATATAAGTGGGCTAATACACACAATAATAAAGAAAATTGCCTAATATAATTAAAATATTCATTGGATAACACACACGAAAAATTGAGAAAATTACCTAATTCCTGTAAATTGCCACTTAAATACCCAAAATGGACTCCGATAATGGTGAGACTGTACATACTGCTCCCCAAAATTCCAATGGAGGGTTCCATAAAAGTTTCGGAAAGAAATCATTTGGAAGCCATATCATTAAAATATTCATGGGCTAACACACACAAAAAATTGAGAAAATCACCTAAATCTTTTAAATTGGCCCCTAAATACCCAAAATGGATTTCGAAAATGGTGAGACTAAACGTACTTCTCCCCCAACTCCCTTCTTAGGGTTCCATAAAGGTTTCACAAAGAAATCATCTGGAAGACATATCACCAAAATATTCATAGGCTAACTGTAACACCTCAGATTTGAAAGGAAGGAAATTACAGGTTTTCAAACTGGTGTTAGTACTGACGGAAGCCATCTACGGACTGTAGGTTGACTTACGGGCTGTAGATGGGAACCGTAGTTGGCAAGGTAAATGGTTTTAAAATGTCAAGTTTCAGGATCCTTTCTACGACTAAGCCGGACGGTCCGTCATTACTTATACAGTACGTAGGTAGGTTTCGTAGGTCTCTCTAGACTTAGTGAAATTTTGAGGGTTCAAGGTTGGAATGGTGGTTGATATTTACGGTCCGTCAATGGACCTACGAACCGTACATGGGGTCCCGTCATTTGAAGGTCCAAAACTATAGTTTCTGAACATTTCTATGGTTGACCAGGATGGTCCGTAGTTGGACCTACGGACTGTAGGTCTGAACCGTAGGTAGAGATTCGACAGTTATTTTTAAGGGCTTTTTGGTCTTTTTTCTAATTGATCTATTCCTAATCTAAGTCGGTTAAGCCCTAATCCTAGACCCTATATAAGTCTTCTAAGCCTAATTCCACTCATGCTAATCTCTTTCAAACCTCCAAAGTTTTCCCCAAATATTTCTCTCTCTAAAGATTGAAGAAGAAGAAGAAGAAGATTCTAGGGGTTTCCATTCAGGTCTCCTAAGTTCACCATTGATTTCAAGCTTTTGGCATCAAGGTATGATAACTTTCACCTATGGAGTCCTTTCCTCCATAAGGTTCCTAAAGTCTCCAATTTTGTAAAGTTAGATTGTTCAATTAGAATTAGGATTTTCTTCTATCTTATGGGTTCTTTCAAATTATGATCTAATGGATTGAATTAAGTCTTTTTATGTATGAATTGAATTAATTGCAAGACTTGAAGTTGAAATTCCATGAACCCATGCATGATTTTTGATTTCTAAGCTATGATTCCATGATGAAATTATGAATGATCGAAAGATGGATTTTATGAAGTTATTCATGTTCAATTATGAAATTATGATGATTTAAGATTGCTTTGAGAGTGAAGCATTATGTTGTTGTGAAAGGATTTTCACACATAAAGGATTCACAAGGGTTGAAAGGTTTTCTCAACTAAACTTTGAGTCAAGATTAAAGAGCTATTCTAATGATGAGACAAGAGGCGATTACCCATGTCTATTAATGATAAGATGACTCATGAATTATGACTACTCCGTGGGATTTATGTTTAAGACCGAGTGGACAAGTGGCGATTACCCATGTGCCATAAACTATGTGTCACCATAGGTTGTCTTAGATAGACATTAGCTAGTGGATTTACGTAAGCTAGAAGTTATGGTTCTTACCTTGGAAAGTAAGGGCGCCTCTTTTCGGTGTGGGGTAGACACCAGATTCCATGTTATAGCTCACATGGTCTATGTCAGTTAAGTCTAATCTCCCATATAATGAACTAAGGTTACTAAAAGGGCTTTTCAAGCATGTGTTGTTTTAAGATGATTTACTTGCATTGACCATGGTTTTTAACTCATATTTTTCATCATGTTGTTGTATGATTTAACTTTGTCATTGTATTTTATGTATAGCCCATTTTTAGCATGATTTTATAATCTCTATGCATAGTTATGATACTTGGCACATTCTTGTACTAACACATACTCTTGCCTACATTTTCTCATTAGTGTAGGATCCAGCTCATCTCCATCCTCTCGTGGCTAGTTCGTTGTGATAGAGACCTTGAAGACTTGGTGAGTCCTTATACATTCGAGGACAATGCCCTGTTTATGCCTTTATGTCATTTTACTTTTAAGAGTTGTATAGGTTACGTCCCACTTTCATTCATTGATGTATTAGATGGCTTTGAGACTATGTTTAGACTTCCGCTACCTTTGTCAACTCTTTGATATAAAAATGTCTTCTAAACTCTATCTACTATTATCTTGTATAATGTGTGCTAAGGGGCTTGTATGGGGCCCTTTCGAGGTCTTGTACGTCATGTCTTGTCTAGGGGGTACTTTAGGTCGTGACACTAACACACACAAAAAAACTGAGAAAATTACCTAATTCCTGTAAATTATCCCCTAAATGCCCAAAATGGACTTTGAAAAAATGTGAGACTGTACGTACTGCTCCCCCAACTCCCTATGGAGGCTTCCATAGAGGTTTCTCAAAGAAATCATCTGGAGTTCATATCACCAAAATATTCATGAATAACAACACAAAAAAGTTCGAAAATTACCTAATTCCTGTAAATTGCCCCCTAAATGCTCAAAATGGACTCTCAAAATTGTGATACAGTACGTACTGCTCCCCATACTTCATAAGGAGGTTTCCATAAAGATTTCGCAAATAAATCATCCGAAAGCCATATCACCAAAATATTCATGGGCTTATACACACAAAAATTTGAGAAAATTGCCTAATTCTTGTACATTTCCCCCTAAATACCCAAAATAGACTCTGATAATGGTGAGACTGTACATACTGCTCCACCAACTCCCTACAGAGGGTTTAATAAAGGTTTTGCAAAGAAATTGTCTAAATCCATATCACAAAATTAATAGTGCGCTAGCACACACCAAAAACTGAGAAAATCGCCTAGTTCTTGTAAATTGACCCTTAAATGTTCAAAATGGACTCTAAAAATGGCGATACTGTACGTACTACTCCCCCAACTCTCTGCGGAGGGTTCCATGAAGGTTTCGCAAAGAAATCATTCGAAAGCCATATCACCAAAATATTCATGGGCTAACATACAAGAAAAATTGAGAAAATTGCCTAATTCCTGTAAATTGCCCCTAGATACCCAAAATAGACTCCAAAAATGGTGAGACTGTACGTACTACTCTCCCAACTTCCTATGGAGGTTTCCATAAAGGTTTCGAAAAGAAATAGTTCGGAAGTCATATCACTAAAATATTCATGGGATAACACACAAAAAAAATTGAGAAAATCGCCTAATTATTGTAAATTACCCTCCAAATACCCATAATGGACTCCGAAAATTGTTAGATTGTACGTACTGCTCCCCCAACTCCCTACGAAGGGTTCCGTAAGGTTTTTGCAAAAATATCATTCGGAAGCTATATCACTAAAATATTCATGGGCTAACACACGCAAAAAACTGACAAAAATGCCTAATTCTTGTAAATTGCCCACTAAATGCTCAAAATGGACTCTGAAAATGGTGAGACTGTACGTACTGCTCCCCCAACTCCCAACGGAGGGTTCCATTAAGTTTTCACAAAGAAATCGTCCGGAAGGCATATTATCAAAAGATTAATGGGCTAACACACACGAACAATTGAGAAAATCGCATAATTCCTGCAAATTTCTCTCTAAATGCCCAAAATGGATTTCGATAATGGGGAGACTGTACGTACTGCTTCCCCAAGTCCCTACGGAGGGTTCGATAAATTTTTCACAAAGAAATCGTCCGGAAGTCATATAACAAAAATTTTCATAGGCTAACACACACAAAAAACTGAAAAAATCTCCTAATTCCTTTAAATTGGCCCCTAAATACCCAAAATGGACTCTGAAATTGGTGAGAATGTACGTACTTCTCCCCCAACTCCCCACGGAGGGTTCGATAAAGGTTTCGTAAAGAAATCATCTGAAAGCCATATGACCAAAATATTCATAGGCGTTAACATACGAAAATTGAGAAAATTGCCTAATTCCTGTAAATTGCCCCCTATATCCAAAATGGACTTTGAAAATGGTGAGACTATACGTACCGCTCCCCCAGCTCCCTACGGAGAATTCCGTGAAGGATTCTCAAAGAAATTATCTGGAAGCCATATCACCAAAATATTCATGCGCTAACACACACAAAAAGGAGAAAATTGCCTAATTCCTTTAAATTGCTCGCCAAAAGCCCATAATGGATTTTGAAAATGGTGAGACTGTACGTACTGCTCCCCCAACTCCCTATGGAAGGTTTCTAAAGGTTTCGCGAATAACTCATCCGAAAGCTATATCACCAAAATATTCACGGACTAACACATACGAAAATTTGAGAAAATTGCCTAATTCTTGTAAATTTCTCCCTATATACCCAAAATGGATTCCGATAATGGTGAGATTGCTCCGCCAACTCGCCACGGAAGGTTTGATAAAGGATTTGCAAAAAAATCATATGAAAGTCATATCACAAAAATAATCATGGGCTAACACACACAAAAAACTGAGAAAATCGTCTAATTCTTATAAATTGCCCCTAAATACCAAAAATGGACTCCGATAATGGTGAGACTGTATGTACTGCTCCCCCAACTCTCTACACAGGGTTTGATAAAGCTTTCACAAAAAAATCATCCGGAAGCCATATCACTAAAATAATCATGGGCTAACACGTACAAAAACTAAAAAAATCGCCTAATTTCTTTAAATTGCCCCCTAAATACCAAAAATGGACTCTGAAAATGGTGAGACTGAACGTACTTCCCCCCAACTCCCTACGGAGAGTTCCATAAAGGTTTCACAAAGAAATCATCTAGAAATCATATCGCCAGAATATTCATGGGCTAACACACACGAAAGATTGAGAAAATCGTCTAATTCCTGGAAATTGCCCCCTTAATACCCAAAATGGACTCCGATAATAGTGAGAATATACGTACTTCTCCCCCAACTCCCTACATAGGGTTCCATAAATGTTTCACAAAGAAATAATCTAGAAGCCATATCATCGAAATATTCATGGGCTAACACACACTCAAAAATTGAGAAAATCGCCTAATTCATGCAAATTGGCCCCTAAATACTCAAAATGAACTCCAAAATTGGTCAGACAGTACGTACTTCTCCCCAACTCCCTACGGAAGATTCCATAAAGGTTTCAAAAAGAAATTGTCCGGAAGCCATATCACCAAATTATTCATGGGCTAACACACTCAAAAAATTGAGAAAATTGCCTAATTTCTGTAAATTGCCCCATAAATATCCAAAATGGGCTCCAAAATGATAAGAATGTACGTACTGCTCCCCCAACTCTCTACGAAGGATTCCATAAAGGTTTAGAAAAGAAATCATACGAAAGTCATATCATCAAAATATTCATGGGATAACATACACAAAAATTTGAGAAAATCACCTAATTTCTGTAAATTGCCCCCTAAATACCCAAAATGAACTCTGAAAATGGTGAGAATGTACGTACTGCTCCCTCAACTCCCTACGGAGGGTTTCATAAAAGTTTTGCAAAGAATGCGTCCAGAATCCATATCACCAAAATATTCATGGGCTATCACACACAAATTTTTTTGACAAAATCGCCTAATTCTTGTAAATTAGCCCCTAAATATTCAAAATGGACTCCGAAAATGGTGAGACTATACGTACTGCTCCCCCAACTCCCTACGGTAGATTTCATAAAGGTTTCCCAAATAAATCAACCATAAGCCATATTAGCTAAATACTCACGTGGTAACACACACAAACAAAATTGAGAAAATCGTCTAATTTATGTAAATTACCCCCTAAATGCCCAATATTAACTTTGAAAATAGTGAAATTGTATGTACTGCTCCCCCAACTCCCTACGGAGGTTTCTGTATAGGTTTCGCAAAGAAATCGTTCGGAAGCCATATCACCAAAGTTTTCATGGGCTAATAAACACAAAAAACTGAAAAAATCACGTAATTTCTGTAAATTGCCCCCAAATGCCCAAAATGGACTCTGAACATGGTGAGATTGTACGTACTGCTCTCCCGACTCCCTACGGAGGGTGCCATATATTTTTCACAAAAAATTGTCCGAAAGCCATAGCAACAAAATATTCATGGGCTAACGCACAAGAAAAATTGAGAAAATCACCTAATTTCTGAAAATTGCCCTCTAAATGCCCAAAATGAAATCTGAAAATGGTGAGACCGTACATACTGCTCGCCCAACTCCCTACGGAGGGTTCCATAAAGGTTTCGCAAATAATCATCCGGAAGACATATCACCAAAATATTCACGGGCTAAAACACACAAACATTGAGAAAATCGCCTAAGTCTTGTAAATTGGCCCCTAAATACCCAAAATGAACTTCGAAATTGGTGAGGCTGTATGTACTTTTCCCCCGACACCCTACGGAGGGTTCCATAAAGGTTTCGCAAAGAAATCATTTGGAAGCCATATGACCAAAATATACATGGGCTAAAACACATAAAAATTTGAGAAAATCATCTAATTTCTAAAAATTGCCCCCTTAATGCCCATAATGGACTCTGAAAATGGTGTGATTGTAAGTACTGCTCCCTCAACTACCTATGGAGGGTTCCGTAAAGGTTTCGCAAGGAAATCGTCCGAAAGACATATCACCAAAATATTCATGGGCTAACACACATAAAAACAGCGAAAAACGCCTAATTCCTATAAATTGCCCCTTAAATACCCAAAATGAACTCTGAAAATGGTAAGACTGTACGTACTTCTTTCTTATCTCCCTACGGAGAGTTCCATAAAGGTTTCACAAAGAAATCATCTAGAAGCCATATTACCAAAATATTCTTGGGCTAACAAACACAAAAAATTGAGAAATCACCTAATTCCTGTAAATTGCTCTCTAAATGCGCAAAATAGACTCTGAAAATAGTGAGAATGTACGTACTACTCACTCAACTCCCTACGGAGGGTTCCATAAATGTTTCACAAAGAAATTTTCTGAAAGCCATATCAATAAAATATTCATGGGTTAACACACACACAAAATTGAAAAAATCAAATAATTCTTGTAAATTGCCTCCTAAATATCAAATATGGACTCCGAAAATGGTGAGACTGTATATACTGCTCTCCCAACTCTTTATGGAGGGTTCCATAAATGTTTCGCAAAGAAATCATCCGGAAGTCATATCACCAAAATATTCATGGGCTAACACACATAAAAAAACAAAAAAAATAGCATAATTCCTGTAAATTGGCCCCTATATCCCAAAATGGACTCCGAAAATGATAAGGTTGTACGTACTGGTCCCCAAACTCCTTACGGAGGTTTCCATAAAGGTTTCGCAAAGAAATCGTCAAGAAGCCATATCACCAAAATATTAATGGGCTAACACAAAAAAAATGAGAAAATCACCTAAATCCAAAAAGTTGCCCCCTAAATGATAAAAAATGGACTCTGAAAATGGTGACACTGTACGTATTACTCTCTCAACTCCCTACAGAAGGTTCCGTAAAGGTTTCGGAAATAAATCGTTCGGAAGCCATATCAACAAAATATTTATGGGCTAAGACACACAAAAAACTGAGAAAATCGCCTAATTTTTGTAAATTGCCCCCTAAATGTCCAAAATGGACTTTGAAAATGGTGAGGCTGTACGTACTGCTCCCCCAACTCCCTACGGAGGGTTCCATAAAGGTTTCACAAAGAAATCGTCCGAAATTCATATATCCAAAATATTCATGGGCTAACATACAAAAATAGGAACAAATCACCTAATTTCTTTAAATTGACCCCTAAATACCCAAAATGGACTCCGAAAATGGTGAGACTGTACGTATTGCTCCCCCAACTCCCTATAGAAACTTACGTAAAGGATTCTCAAAAAAATTATCTGAAAGCTTTATCACCAAAATATTCTTGATCTTACATACACGAAAAATTGAGAAAATCGCGTAATAACTATAAAATTGGTCCCTAAATATCCAAAGTAGACTCTAAAAAGGTGAGACTTTACATATTTCTCCCTTAACCCCATATGGAGGAATCCATAGAGTTTCACAAAAAAATTGTCCGGATGCCAAATCTCTAAAATATTCATGGGCAATTGAGAAATTTTTTTAATTCTTGTAAATTGGCTCCCTACGGAGGGTTCCATAAAGGTTCGCAAAAAAATTGTCTGAAAGTCATATGACCATAATATTCATGGGCTAACATACACGAAAAATTGAGAAAATCGCCTAATTCCTTTATATTGGCCCCTAAATGCCAAAAATCACTCTAAAAATGGTGAGATTGTACGTACTGCTCCCCCAACTCTCTACAGAGGATTCCATAAAGGTTTTGAAAAAGATTCATATGAAAGTCATATCACCAAAATATTCATGGACTAACACAAACGAAAAACTGAAAAAATCACTTAATTCCTGTAACTTGGCTCGTAAATGCCCAAATATCACTCTAAAATGGTGAAACTGTACGTACTGCTCCCCCAACTCCCTATAGAGGGTTCCATAAAGGTTTCACAAAAAAATCGTTCAGAAGCCATAACACCAAAATATTCATGGGCTAAACACATGAAAAACTGAAAAAATCACATAATTCCTGTAAATTGGCCCTAAATGCCAAATATTACTCTAAAAATGGTGATACTATATGCACTTCTCCCCCAACTCCCTACGGAGGGTTCCATAAAGTTTTTGAAAAAAATTTGTCCAGAAGTCATATCACCAAAATATTCATGGGCTAACACACACAAAAAACTGAAATAATCGCTTAATTTCTGTAAATTGGCCCCTAAATGCCAAAAAATCACTCTAAGTGTAGTGAGCCTCCAACTCCATACAGAGGGTTCCATAAAGGTTTCATGAAAAATTAGTCCGAAAGTCATACCATCAAAATATCCATAGGCTAACACACACAAAAAAAATTGAAAAATTCGCCTAATTCCTATAAATTGGCCCTAAAAATGGTGAGACTATAAATACTGCTCTCCCAACTCCCTACAAAGAGTTCTATCAAGGTTTCACAGAAAATTTATCCGGAAGCCAAATGACCAAAATTTTCATGGGCTAACACACACGAAAAATTGAGAAAAACACCTTATTCGTGTAAATTGGCCCCTAAATGCCAAAAATAATTCAAAAAATTGTGAGACTGTACTTATTGCTCCCCCAACTCCCTACGGAAGGTTCCATAAAAAAAATCATCTAAAAGCCATATCACCAAAAAAATCATCTAAAAGCCATATCCCCAAAATATTCATGAGTTAACACATGAAAAACTGAGAAAATCGCCTAATTCGTGTAAATTGGCCCCTAAATGCCAAAAATCACTCTAAAAATGGTGAGATTGTACATACTGCTCCCCTAAATCCCTACAGATATTTCCATAAAGGTTTTACAAAAAAATCATCTGGAAGGCATATTACAAAATATTTATGGGCTAACACACACGAAAAATTGAGAAAATCGTCTAATTCATGTGAATTGGCCCCTAAATGCCCAAAAATCACTCTAAAAATTGTGAGACTGTACGTATTGCTCCCTCAACTTCCTACGGAGGATTCCATAAATGTTTTTCAAAAAATTACTCCAGAAGCCATATCACCAAAATATTAATGGGCTAACACAAACGAAAAACTGAGAAAATCGCCTAATTCCTATAAATTGTACCCTAAATTTCCAAAAATCACTCTAAAAATGGTGAGACTGCATGTATTGCTCCCCCAACTCTCTACGGAGGGTTCCATAAAGGTTTTACAAAAAATTCGTCCAGAAGTCATATCACCAAAATATTATGTACACAAAAAATTGAAAAAAATCACCTAATTCTTATAAAATGACTCCTAAATGCCCAAAAATATCGCGGATCATGATGATGCTATACATATTGTTCCCCAACTCCTTATTGAGAGTCTCATATAGTGTTTTTATAAAAAATCGTTCGGAAGCTATTTCACCAAATATTCATTGGCTAACACACACACGAAAAATTTAAAAAAATCGCCTAATTCCTATAAATTGACTCCTAAATGCCCAAAAGTGCCGCGGATCATGGTGAGATTATATGTACCGTTCCCCAACTTCTTATGGAGGGTCTCATAAAGTTTTTTATAAAAAATCATCCGGAAGCCATTTCACCGAATATTCATGGGTTAAGACACGAAAAATTTTAAAAATTGTCTAATTCCTTTAAAATGGCTCCTAAATGTCTAAAAATATCAAGGATCATGGTGAGGCTATACATACTGCTCCCCCAATTCTTTACGGTGGATCTCGTATAATTTTTTCAAGAAAATCGTCTAGAAGCCAATTCACCAAATATTCAAAGGTTAACACATACGAAAAATTGAAAATTCTCCTAATTCTTATAAAATGGCTCCTAAATGTCCAAAAATGTCGCGGATCATGATTAGGCTATACGTACTCCTCCCCTAACTCCTTACGGAGGGCCTCGTAATATTTTTTCAAGAAAATCATCTGAAAGCCATTTCACCAAATATTATTAGGCTAACACACACAAAAAATTGAAAAATCACCTGATTCCTATAAAGTAGCTCCTAAATCCCCAAAAAAGTCGCGGATCATGTTGAGACTATACATACTTTTCCCCCAACTCCTTATGGTGGATCTCATAAAGTTTTTTCAAAAAATCGTCCAGAAACCATTTCACCAAATATTCATAGGTTAACACACATGAAAAATTGAAAAAATCGTCTAATTTCTATAAAATGACTCCTAAATGCCCAAAATTGTCGCGGATTATGGTGACACTATACGTAGTACTCCCCCAACTCCATGCGGAGGGTCTCATATAGTTTTTCAAAAAACTTGTCTAGAAGTCATTTCACCAAATATTCATGGGCTAACACACGAAAAATTGAGAATAACCTAGTTCTTGTAAATTGACCCTTAGATGACAAAATATGTCGTAAAAAATGGTGAGACTATACATACTGATCTCCCAATTCCCTACGGAGGGTTTCATAAAAATTTCGCAAAAAAACAACCAGAAGTCATATCACCACAATATTCATGGGCTAACACACACGAAAAACTAATAAAACCCCTAAATGCAAAAATATGTCGTAAAAAATGGTGAGACCGTACGTACTTATTCCCGACTCCCTATAGAATGTCCATTTATATCCTCTTACACTTTATCAGATATGTTTAATTTAAAAATATTTGATATTAAATTCTAGAGCCCAAAACTAATCCAATTCAAACCCCCCCCCCCCCCCGCCTCCCCAACCCCAAACCAGCCCACTAGAATCTTGATTTTTTAGATCAAATAAACTGAGAAAACCTAGTTTTTATCAACAAATTGAATCAAAGTCACCTTTCAAGAAGCCCAAAATTTCTATCAAAAAGCAAATGGGGAAGAACACTAGTGCAAAAGGCAAAGACAAGTAAGAAGCAGAACATGATGAACCAGATGGATTTTCTGTTCTTTCTTCTTGTAAACCTGCCTCTTTTGCTCTTCATAAGGTACCATTTTTTTTTTCTTAATTAAGAAAAATTTAGGTTACCCTTTTCTACCATTGTTTCATATATATGTATTTTCATCATATGCATGGGTAGAGCTAGGGTATCAGAACAAATCTCCTTTCTCGAAAAATTATTCTATCATAATTAAATTTTTAGGTATATATATATATATATAGTAGATGTTGCCTTTTATTTCCCATTTGTCTAAGCCTTGGTGAATTGAGTTACCTGGTGATACATGGTGCTGGTGGCAAGTGGCAGGTATCCTGCTGAATTAGTCAAAGTGCACGAAAGCTCACCAAAACACCACGGTTATGAAAAAAAAGATGTTGAATTCCTTTGGTTTATTTATATTTTGAATCCCCTCCGTAAAAATTGTGGCTTTGCTACTGATTATATGCTTGTTATGTGTTTGATTATAGAACTTATTGATTCTTTTGTTTCTTTTCTTCTATGGGTATATTTATTTTTCAAACTATAGGAGGAACAATCGCAGGTCGAATTGGAGATAAGATTATTAGAGGCTCTTGAAATCTACCCCCTTGCCAAATTGAGAGGTATAATTTGTATAAGTTTTATGTGTCATTACTCATTTTGTATGTTTTCTCTTTAAGTTTGTTGTGTTTTTTTGTTATAATTAAAGCTGAAAAGGTGGTAACTTTATCATAGTTTGTCTAGTTCATAAGTAAAATTCACAGTAAAGTGTGGTGGATAGAAACTTGTGGTGCAATCTGGAACTTGTTGAAATTTTTTGGTAAATAGAAGTGCTTTGATTACTAGGGTTTGAAGAATTTAATACAGTGCACACATTACCTTTCTATTTAGATGGAAGGTGTGTAACAGTAAGGAGTTGTTTGGTTCATGTACTAGTTATGCATGAATTATAATGCGGGGATTGTTTATGCAATAAATAATAATGTAGGTATCCCCTTCCCCTATCCCATTTTTTTTTTAAAAGCTATTGCTATGCGATGAATAACAATGTATGAATTGTAATAAGGTGAATAACAGGTGAATCACCTAGTTCTAATGGCATTTTTGTTATTAAATAATTTTATCCATGTACTTCTAATAAACATGTTTTTATTCTACATTCTGTCTCTAATAACCCTTTGGGTGGCTCAAATGGTTTGACTTGGGACTTCCATAATAGAGGTCTCAAGTTCGAAACCCCTTGCCTCCCATAGCAGGGGGTTGACCTTCTGGGTCGAGCACGCGATTTACCTTTTCTGTGTGGTTTGCGAGCTATTGCACATGAGCGGGGTTTACCTTGTGCGCACCCAAAGGGTAGGGGTTACGGGTTTCCCTTGTCATTAAAAATATTACTTTATACCTAGGCTATAAGGAGTGGTTTGGTGTGAGGTATAAGGGTATAATAATCTTAGGATAAAATGCAGGATTATTTTATCCTCCGTTTAGTTGGAGGTATTAGGTAATCCTTGAATTATTTATCCCACCATTTATACCTTAGTGATGGGATAACTTATCCCATATACATAGTGGAATAACTTATCCTGGGATAATTAATCCCGGGATAACTTGTTCCCAACCAAACAGCCCCTAATAGAATTAGTCACTTTCATGCTATTTAGCGGCGAGGGTTACCTTGCATAGCTAACTATAAGAGAAATCGTGATAGCTAAGTAGGAAAGCCTTTTAATTAAATTATCTATGTCACAATAATAGATACTATATATATCATAACCGTAGAAATTGTAGAATTATATTGTGATCGAGAAAAAAGCAAAAAAGTAGCTATGATCTTAAGAATGTTCTTGGAATTTTATTAACTCTTGAATGAAAAGGTGTGGAAAGGGAAGATTAGCTTGCATTTGTTTTCCTTTCTGCTGTGGGAATTAGACGTTTAACATGTTCACCGTGATTCTTATTGCAGGCATCCATAGTCATTTTGTCCTTTACGGCTTAACAGCGATCTGCGTAGAGGGTTACTTGGCTACTTTGTCCTTTTTGTTTATTAACTCTTCAGTTTGTGGCTTTGTGAGTGAGCTTAGCTCATGCGACACTCTCAGAAAAGAAATAAGAAAACCGAGGCATTTGGTTAAAACTTAATGTGACTTTATCCTTTGTCTTTAAACACTAATAATTTGTTGTCACAGCTTGAACAGGCAATTTACTCCTGATGATGTTTTGAAGCTGCTGGATCGCTTCTACAACTTGGATATGGTGGTATGTATTATTGGTTTACTTTTTATGTAACTTCAATCTTCACAACTTTTCCGCTATTCAGTATTTGACTTTGAAAGGCTTCTTGTTTGAGCAGAAATTGTTGGACTGCATAATTTACCTTGAGAGTTACGTAGCGCTCTATATTCATCATTTTACTTTTCATAGAATCTTCAACTTATGTTTTTAGCTGTTCTGTTTCATAGACTAGAATCTTGGTTTTACGGGGCATTTTTTTTTTAAAGTTACGTAGGACGAGTGTTCTTACTGTGGTGTTCTTTTAACTAATTTCAGAAACCAGAGTGTGAGGACGCTGAAATCTTTAATCAGGAGGAAGTGTTTTGCCAACCGCACAGTTATTTCTCGATGGAGTAACCTTGAACTAGTTTGGAATCGATATGGATATTGAACTTTCACATATGGCAGTTTTTGTATAGTAGTATCAGGGTGGTTAAATTATATTTTTTTGATGCCATAATCATTCTGCATCTTTTGTATACAGACAGTTGATCTTTATACAATTTTTCTTATAGAGAATCCCCCCCCCCCCCTCTCCCCCCCTCTTTCTGTGCTTGGATATATTGTGAAGCATCAACATCCCATGGGCTAAGAGATATTGTCTATATCACGCTCCTTGGGCGCAATCCTTCCCAAGACTCTGTGTGAACACGGGATGTTTTGTGTATTGGGCTGTACTTTCTAAACTGGTCGCTTAGTTGTGTTTGTATAACGCAAAATGTACAATGGCTAGAGAGTTAATTTCTACTAATAACTGTGGTAGTTTAGCCATTATCCTTTTTTCTAACATGGTTAAATAGCTTCATGGTATATTTCTTTCATGTGGCACAAATTTTCGTCAAGTTTTGGCGGTAGGGTTGGGGTGGCTTGTTGGGGCACGAGTGCCCTTACTAGTTTTGGGGCAAGTGCCCCAAAGGGATGACTTAGTGGTCAATGAGCATTCTAATCACAGGGACCCCTTCTTGCTTATCCACCCATCGTAAATGATTACGAGCAAATTTAGAATACGAGTGATCGATAAAAAAAAGGTCATTATTCGGGCAAACGATGTAATAGCTTCGATTAGAGCAAAGTCCAAATGACATAACCAAATAATTGTTTTGTCAATGATGGATTTCGCCTCACGGAATGAATTGAGGAACTAAGCCCAAAATGGATAACCAAATAATTATTTTAGCAATGATTAATTTTGCGCAACGAAATGAATCGAGGAACTAAGAATGTTTCCAATATCGAAGTTTGAATTCCAGCAGAGACGACAAGTAGGTGATTTTTCCTCTTTTGTCCTAGCCACTTTGTTGATGGAGTTATATGGTACATTTTTCTCATTTACCTTCTTCTTTGATATGAATCGATATTATTCCATTCCAAATCCTTCCCGATACCTCCCAAGGAAAATCTCTAATTTGGATTCCAAATTGACATGTTAGTGTGAGCAATCATTGGCGAGGTTCTTCAAATTCTACATTACATACTCTTTTTCTACAAATGATTGATCTTGCATATAAGACTACGTTAGGTAATAAAAAACATTCTTTTATTTCGGATTAATTTTTCACTTTGTTTGAAAATCAACGTCTAACCGTGAAATTTAAATTCAACTTGATTAAGTTATTTTTCAACTCACTTTTCACTTTTAAATTGTATTTAGGTACATCAAACATGACATTATTCCATATACTATTTATAAAAAGCATACCCAAACACGACTCTTTCTTCAACTTGACTCCGAAAAAAAGTGAAAATTATTCGGAATCTTTGTAGATAGGTTGCTTCCGAGAGACCCTCTGCTCAAGGAAAAACAGTTTAGAAAAAGAAGTAACAGATGTACAAGAAATCAACAGATAGTAACGTAAATCGAAGAACAAGAAACTACAAGAGCAACACTACGACTACTAATATAAACGAACAACAAGACAATGCATTACTCAAAAAGCCATTAGAAACCCAACAAAAACTCAAAAAACCATTGGAAAAAGAAGAAGATACTATTAAGTAATACAAAATAATATGCTTGTTGTTTAGATGATAACTCTTCCACAATCATGAGTAAATCAAAAACAAAAATCAATGAATAAGTCTCAAACTAGTAAAAAAATCAGATAATCATTCAATGAATTGCATCTTCTTCTGATGAGGCCATTGCAAAAGCAGTTGTGTCTGGTAAAACTGAGATTTTTTCTTTTTCCTGAAGTAATTTGTTGCGCGTATCGACTATTGTTTAGATTTTGATGCCACGAAAACTTCGAAAAAATGGAAGTATACTAAGTTATGCAACTCACTTCAGGTTTAACAGCTTTTGGTTCATCAGTCTTCACATTGTCTTCTCCTGTACTAAAACTTTATCTTCAGTATTATTCCGCAATTTTTGCTTATCTTCGTGATTGTATCCGTTGATACAACGAAATTGATCGAATTCATACAATCTATCTTTACTGTATGCAGTGCGATTATAAGCGTTGATACATCGAATTTGAGCTAACAATAGTTATGAAGTGTGATTAGACAAACTATAAAGGAATGTAAGTGAAAATTATACTCCTATTATGAAATGTCCATTTATATCAAATATGTTTGATTTAAAAATATTTGATATTAAATTCTAAAGCCCAAAACTAATCCAATTTAAAACCCCCTAAAAACCAGCCCACCAGAATCTTGATTTTTAGATCAAACAAATTGAGAAAACCTTGTTTTTATCAATAAATTGAATCAAAGCCACCTTTCAAGAACCAAAAAGCAAATGGGGAAGAACACTAGAGCAAAAGGCAAAGAAAAGAAGGAAGCAGAACATGATGAACAAGATGGAATTTCTGTTCATTCTCCTTGTAAACCTGCCTCTTCTGCTATTCATAAGGTTCCATTTTTTTTCTTAATTAAGAAAAATTTAGGTTACCCTTTTCTACCATTGATTCATATATATGTGTGTTTTCATCATATGCATGGGCAGAGCTAGGGTATCAGAACAAATCTCCTTCGTCGAAAAATTATACTATCAGAATTAAATTTTTAGGTATATATATATAGTAGATCTTGCCTTTTATATATATAGTGAATTGAGTTACCTGGTGGTACCTGTTGCTGTTGCTGGTGGGAGGTGGCAGGTATCCTGTTGAATTAGTCAAGGTGCACGAAAGTTGACCAGGACACCATGATTATGAAAAAAGGAAGATGTTGAATCCCTTTGGTTTCTTTATATGTTGAATCCCCTACATAAAAATTGTGGCTTTGGTACTGATTATATGCTTGTTGATGTGTTTGATTATAGAGTTTATTGAATCTTTTGTTTATTTTCTTGTATAGGAGGAACGATCGCAGGTCGAATTGGACATAAGATTGTTGGAGGCTCTTGAAATCTACCCCCTTGCCAAATTGAGAGGTATAATTTGTACAAGTTTTATGTTTCAGTACTCATTTTATATGTTTCCTCTTTAAGTTTTGTTGTGTTTTTTGTTATTAAAGCTGAAAAGGTGGTAACTTTATCATAGTTTGTCTACAAGTAAAGTTCACAGTAAAATGTGGCGGATAGAAACTTGTGGTGTAATATGGAACTTGTTGAAATTTTATGGTAAATAGGGTTTGAAGAATTTAATGCAGTGCACACCTTTGCGCACACGTTACCTTTCTATTTAGATGGACGGCGTGTAACTGTAAGGAGTTGTTTGGTTCATGTACTAGTTATGCATGAATTATAATGTGGGGATTGTTTAAGCAATAAACAATAATGTGTGGTTTGTGAGCTATTGTGTAACAACCCTGTGCGGACTCAAAGTATAGTGGTTGTGGGTTCCCCTTGTCATAAAAAATTACTGCCTTATACCTAGGCTGTAAGAGAATTAGTCGCTTTCATGCTATTTAGCGTAGAGGGTACCTTGCATAGCTAACTATAAGAGAAATTTTGATAGCTAAGTAGGAAAGTTGTAGAATGTACGTTGTGATCGAGGAAAAACAATAAAGTAGCTATGATCTTGAGAATGTACGTTGTGATCGAGGAAAAACAATAAAGTGGCAATGATCTTGAGAATATTCTTGGAATTTTACTAACTCTTGATGAGTAATCTTTTTTTTCTGAAGGCAAAAGAATGAAAAGGGCAGATTAGCTTGCATTAACTTTTGCTTTCTGCAGTGGGAATGAGACGTTTAACATTTTCACCGTGACTCTTATTGCAGGCATCCATAGTCATTTTGTCCTTTACGGCTTAACAGCGCATCTGTGTAGAAGGTTACTTGGCCACTTTGTCCTTTTTGTTTATTAACTCTTCAGTTTGTGGCTTTGTGAGTGAGCTTAGCTCATGCGACACTCTCAGAAAAGAAATAAGAAAACCGAGGCATTTGGTCAAAACTTAATGTGACTTTATCCTTTGTCTTTCAAGACTGATAATTTATTGTCACAGCTTGAATAGGCAATTCACTCCTGATGATGTTTTGAAGCTGCTGGATCGCTTCTACGACTTGGATATGGTGGTATGTATTATTGGTTTACTTTTTATTTAACTTCAATCTTCACAACTTTTCCGTTATTCAGTATTTGACGTTGAAAGGCTGCTTTGTTTGAGCAGAAGAATTTACATAAGTAAAGCCATTCTTCCTGCTCCACGATTAGCAGAATCATAACTGATATACCGAGATAAAGAATTGCACACTGTTCTTGACATAATAATCCGAGTTTCTTAGAAGTCGAATCTTCTTAATAATATCATAGTTAATCCTGTGTTCTCCAAGAGATTGAAATGCTTCAAATAGAACTTGTTGGACTGCATAATTTACCTTGAGAGTTATGTAGCACACTATATTCATCATTTTATTTTTCATAGAATCTTCAACTTATGCTTGTAGCTGTTCTGTTTCATACACTACAATCTTGGTTTTATGTGGCAATTTTTTTCTTTTTGAGTTACGAGGGACGAGTGTTCTTACTGTGGTGTTGTTTTAACTAATTCCAGAAACCAGAGAACGGGGATGCTGAAATCTTTAATCGGGAGGAAGTGTTTTGCCTACCGCACAGTTATTTCTCGGTGGAGGAACCTTGAACTAGTTTGGAATAGAGAATCCTCCTCCCCACCCCACCCCATCCCCACCCCCCCTCTTTCTGTATTTTGATATATTGTGAAGCATCAACATTCCCTGTGCTAAAAGATGTTGTCTACATCATGCTCCTTGGGTGTAGTCCTTCCCCAGACTTTGTGTGAACGCTTGATGTTTTGTGCATTGGGCTGCTCTTTTTAATTTGGTCACTTAGTTGTTGTATTGTATGGCTAGAGTTTATTTCTATTAAATGTTGTGGTAGTTCAGCCATTATCCTTTTTTCTTACATGGTTAAATAGCATCCTGGTATATTTCTTTCATGTGGCACAAATTTTACAAGTGCCTCAAAGGGATGATTTAGCGGCCAATGAGCATAGCAGGAACTTTGCTAACCTTCTCGGTCAGTTAGGCTAACCACAGGATTCCCTCGTTCTTATCCACTCATCATAAATGATTACTAACGTACTTGAAATATGAATGAGATTAAAAAAGGTCATCATTGGGGCAAATGATATAATAGCTTTGGTTAGAGCAAATCTCAAAATGACATAACCAAGTAATTGTTTTGCCAATGATGGATTTCATGCTACAGAATGAATCGAGGAACTAAGGACGTTGCTAATACTGAGGTTTGAATTCCAGCAGAGATGACAACTAGGTGCATTTTCCTCTTTTGTCCAAGCTGCTTTGGTTGATGGAGTTATATGGTGCATGTTTCTCATTTGTTTAAGCTTTAGTTGATACAAATGGTTGGTGTTGAATATCTGTTTGGCCATGAAAAGTATGTATCTTTTTAAAAATAATCTTTTACCTTATTTGAAAAACAGTGTTTGATCATGAAAATTTCAAATCCAACTTGAATAAGTTGTATTTCAACTCACTTTACGCTTTTTTGAAGTTGTATTTGCGTATATTCAAATATGGACATTATTCCATTTTTTGCAAAAAAATTAATCACACACAATTTCATTTTCAACTCCACTTCCATAAAAAAAAAAATTTAAAAACAAGTGAAAACTACTTGGAAGAATGTAACAACAGATAATAACAAAAACAATAGATAGTAACAACACAACACCAAAACAATACAATAGTCGAGGTACAAGGAATCAACAGATAGTAACATTAATTGAAGAACAAAAAACTACAAAAGCAATACGACGACTACTAATATGAACGAACAGCAAGACAATGCATAACTATAAATGATTGAACACAAAAAAGAAAGAAAGAAGATACTATTAAGTAACACAAAATGTGCCTGTTGTTTAGATGATAACTCTTCCACAATTAACAACATGAGTAAATCAAAAACAAAAAATCAATGAATATGTCTCAAACTAGTAAAAAAAAAATCAGATAATCTTTCAATGAATTGCATCTTCTTCTGATGAGGCTATTGCAAAAGCAGTTGTGTCTTGTAAAACTGAGAAAAAAAAAAAATCCTGTAGTAATTTGTTGCGCGTATCGACTATTGTTTATCTTTTGATGCCTCCTATGATGATGCCAAGAAAATAAAATTTTGATGTTAGAAGAGTCATAAGCTGTAAACTTCAAAAAATGTATGTTACTTTATGCAACTCACTTCAGGTTCAACAGTTTTTGCCTCAGTAGATTTTGCTTCAGCAGATTTTGCATCAGCAGATTTTGGTTCAACAGCTTTTGGTTCATCAGTCTTCACATTCTCTTCACCTGTACAAAAAGTTTATCTTCAGTATTGCTTCCAAAAGATTTCTTTCTTGCGTGAGTTTAAGTTCTATGCACTGACGAGTGACGAGTTGCTTTTTTTTACACAATCAAGTCATTTATTAGGTGCTTGCGACTAAATCTCTCGATAAGCATTAATTTGTAACTTGATGGCAATGGTACCTGACCTATTATATGAAAAGTTTGATTCAGAAGGAGATGAAGAGTCAAAAATTGGAAAAGAAAAATCATTTGATTCGTCGATCCTCAAAAAAAGAAATAAGCAAGGTTCAGTCGTTTGAGTGACAAAAAATTATGGAAAGTTACAATCCCCTCCATGGAATAGTGCATCTACACGCCTTCATCGACGTTTTTTTTTACCGCAGGGTTGAGAGCTAATTGTCGAAAATTTTGACTATCTGGACACATACTTCAACAAGATCAAGTTGGTAAAGGTAACAACCCTTCATTTATATTTCCATGGTAGAAGCCCCTTTACCATTCTGTATAAATGAGCTATTCTATTTGTACAGATAGAGTCGAGGGGCGTGTTTACACTGTCAGTGCATATAACTTTTAAATCCTTACTGCATTACTATACTTTCATTGTTATCAACATGTAAAATGTGTGAGTTATGCTTGACCTGGTATGTGCTTATAGAGTTTAAGAGATATATCAACATGACTGAAATCCATATTATATTACTCCTCTGTCCCAATTTATGTGGTTAACTCTCGAAATTCCAACTGTGCCACATAAATTGGGACCGAGGGAGTAGTTATTTAGGATAACTAATTACCTCCATCTTCAGGCAAATCAGAAGTCCATAGTGTGAGGTTGTCTCTCAAGAGCTGCATAATTAAGGTACTGTCCTTATATGATTCCTCACTTAAAGTGTCTAACTCTGCAATTGCTTCATCAAAAGCTTGTTTAGCCAAGTGACATGCCCTGCAAATTGAGTCATCGATATTTAATCATCTTATTGGTTCACAAGGTAGGGGTAAGCCAGACCCCACTTGTGGGATTACACTCGGTATGTTGTTGTATTAATCAAGATAGGTTTAAAATGTTACCTTTCAGGAGAGTTCATGATCTCATAGTAGAAAACAGAAAAGTTCAAAGCAAGACCAAGCCGAATCGGATGAGTTGAAGAGAGATCAGTGTTTGCAGTGGCAGTAGCAGCCTAAAAGGAGCAAAAAGATGCAAAATCAAGTGGTATCCCAAGTAATCGTCTAATCGTGCATTTTCAGTTAGGATGGAAGAAGAAGTAACTTGCCTCATAGCCCTTCAATGATTGTTCAGAAGCCTCTTTCCTTTCGGAATCAGTCTTGAACTCCGCGAGGTAACGAAAATAGTCACCTTTCCTGAACCAGAATGACAAATATAAGAAGGTAAATCTATTATAAATATATTGAAAACTGAAAGAGTTCGCTTTTGGAACATCTGATTCACTGGCGCTACCAAAAAGTCTCATGCTTGTATTAGTGTTGATGATGGTTTGATTATCTTGAACCACAAGGATCGTGGTCGTGCTTATCGTTTTCATTCCAATCATCGTATTGATGATAAATCTCCTTGCGCACTCCCGGGTATGGGAGATTGGGAGATTATAGGTAAGCCAGATTCTTCACGAACCATATTCAACTTCTTTTTCTTTTCTTTTTTTTTCAAATCGTAGTGCTCTAACCAACTTGTGTCCACATTGACTAACTCCACGGGGTACTTGCTACCTCCCACCAACATATGTACCGATTAACTCTATCAACCAGGCACCAAGGATTGGACAAGTGGCAGGAAATTGCAACTAGTGTTTTTTGCCTCTGATTTGAACTTGAGCGACCTCATGATTCTCCCCCCTTTCATTGACAACTAGGCTACACTCTTCGGCACAAACCATATTCAACTTTAAGACAATTCATTTACTTTTAACACCCTCATGAAGAGTTACACTTCAATACCATTCATGTTCATTACCTCGTCCATTGATTATAACAGAGCAAATACTGGTATAACAATGAACATAGGGATGATACTAGGAAACACTGTTTAAAAAAAAACTCGATTGACTTACATTTTGCAATAGAAGACAGTAGCTTCACCAGTGCCAGCAGATGGAATGAGATGTTTGTCAATGATTTCAAGAATATCAGAGCAAATCTTGGAGAGCTCTTCCTCGACCTTTTGACGATAGCCTTTTATCAGCTTGACATTTTGCTCGTTCCCTTTCGACTCTTCTTTCTGTTCGATGGAAGACATAATACGCCATGAAGCTCTTCGAGCTCCAATGACATTCTTGTAACCAACAGAAAGCAAGTTCCTTTCCTCCACTGTCAATTCCACATCAAGTTTTGCAACTTTCTTCATACTCTCAACCATCTCTGTAAAATCAAGATTTATACATTCCATTTATGAACTATGCAATATTCACAAACCAAATTATAACTGAACAAGCCCAAGATTCAACTTTTAACTATTTAGTTATCAATCAACAAAAGTTTATCTTTGAGTCGATTTTTCAAATGGTCACTCAACTAACAATTATTATCTCAGAAAGTCACTTTCTTTGTTGAAGGAATTTGGAATCTAATCCACTTCGTTTTTTTTTTGTCTGAGTCATCAGTTGATCATTCAAATCGAAGCAATTGCATGTCCAAATTGGGCCTATATGCCATGACAGGTAATTAATAGATCTACCTTTGTCATACATTCCATACATCACACTAGATCATAAATAAAGACACATATCATGAACTTATTGCTTTGACGCATATCGCGAGTAATTAACTAATATTTCATCATTGCACACACATTGTACTCATATGTTCCATTTCTCAAATCTAGTACATAGAAACTACTAATACAAAGATGCAAACGAATCTATCATATAAACAATCATGGACTACATATATGTATAAAAAAGATTTTTAAAAAATCTTTAAAATGTAAAAAATTAATAGGAGCACCTACTACCTCCAAATCAAGAATCCGTCTAAGGTACAATCAAACCTCTCTCTATAACAGTCATCCTCTATAATAACATTTCACTATAATGATTAATTTTTCATATTGTATTATATGCTCTCTATAACATCATTTGGTTATGTACAACATCCATAAGATATCCAGACAAACGACACTGTTATAAGGAGGTTTGACTGTACAAAATTGAAGAAGGGGAAAGAAATGAAACCAACCATCGTAACGCTCAGCTTGCTCGGCGAGCTTGGCCATGTAAACATGAGTTTCTCTTTCCTTTTGAGAAGCCATCTTCAATGCAAAATGTAGTAAACAAACAAGATAAATAGATGAGATGTTCAAATGACAAAATTAAAATAGAGTAGTATAATATAACTTCAAAGTTTTCTTGTTTACAAATGAGATAGATAGATAGATGTTTTGAAGGAGTTAAAGAAGGAAAGGAAAAGCGTGAGAAAAGGGAAAGTGGATGAATGAGAGAGTTGTGGGAGGATTTGACTCAATCTCCATCTTTGGATCACTTTTAGTACATATCCATTCATGTTAAAATTTGTATAATAGCATGAAAATAGGTAACAAACTTATTATTAGCTATTGTAAATAACTGATACTTAGAATTGCTAGAAGTGCTAATAAGGATTGATGATGTGTTTGATTAAAAAAAAAGAAGCATAATATATAAACATATATTTAAACTTAGCCTCAATTGGCAAGTTAACCCGTTTTCATTGTGTCAGTTGAACACTCCAACTTATAAAATGATCATATAAACACCATCAAAATTTATTTGCGACGTTCCCGTTTCCACTGTGTGTCTGTGTCAGTTGAGCACTCCAACTTACAAATTGATCCTATAAACATCACCAAAATTATCAGAAGTGAGTGTTTTTTATATCCATCACACGTTAACAAATTTTGGTGGCTAGATGTAACGTTATTAACTTGTATGCCTAATCATTATTTCATTTCTTTTCTCATTATATTATTACTAGTTTCTAGGCACGCGCTCTACGCGTATACCCCATTTCAAATGAGCACACAATTTTTAAAAATCACACACACACATACACAGACACACACACACATCATATGAAAAGGATAAATAAATTACAATACATGAAATGTTTTAACCCTCGTGAAAAATAAATAAGTAAATTCATGTTGATCCTTTTCTTCCAACAAAGAAAAGCCATTAAAACAATTGAATTTGGGAGCATCATAAGGTGAAATGAGATTTTCTAGGTTGCCTCCTCCTTATTTGTGCTCATCCAAATTTATAAATGTTATGCATATTATAACAATAGTCTTTTCATGTGCTTTCAACATTAAATTAGTTAAATTTGATCAGTCAAATGTTAAGTATATGAATTTCAAATAGAGTACAGAATGAAAAATAAAGACAGAGTTAATTACATTCATTATTTATCATTAATAATTTAGTCACGCTTTTGTACAATTAGCAAGATGAACTTGGTTTATTCTAATTAAATCAATTAATATGATGTCTCAAATTTTCTAACTCTTTGGGTAATAAAGAAAACTTTAATGTGTATCATTGAATTTAGCTACGTTTTTGTACAATTAGCAAGATGAACTTGGTGTATGCTAATTAAATCAATTAATATGACGTCTCAAATTTTCTAACTCTTTGGGTAATAAAGAACTTTAATGTGTATCATTGAAATATTGAATAAGGTATATGATTTGAAGAAGAATATGATAAGTTTAAAAGGGTTGAAGCTAAAAATGAAGAAAATAAATACATGACATAAAATATTGAACTTGTAAATAAAAAAGTTCATAGAATTTGTACATGTCCAAAGGTAGATGAAAGGTCTTTTCAATTAAATTTAATACATAATTAATTTCAGAAATATTCTGTGGAAAAATAATAATAATAGAGGATTAATTTTCTTATAAAATAATCAATCTAATTTTAAAGGACATTTTAGTCATTCAACTTTTGATCGACTTAGACTCTTCCCACGTATAATAATAGATACGATATGATGATATGATATATGATATATGATATGATATGATGATATATGATACTTATATTTAGTTGTTCTATAGGTAAGAAATAACACAAAAAAAACGATGAAGATTGATTATTGAGATTTGAGAGGATTAAGTAGGTGTTTAAAAAAGTCAATCAAAATATGAGGGCGATAATAATTATTGTTTAAAGTTGGAACAAAAGTTTGATAGTTTTAAAGCTTTTATATTTAAATTCACAGTCAAAATTTAAAAGTTTGAATCTCAAAATTCCAACTGCACAAACGATTACCCTACAAGTTTTTGTGTAATTAATCAAAAGCTAGGCACAAGAATGATGTGAAATTAACCCGTAAGGGAGGCTAAATCGGTAGAGTAGGTGGTGGGATGCCAACAATCGATTTTCCTTGCCAACACATTTTCAGTAGCTTCCAATTTTATTTTATTTTTTATGTGAAGTTGATAAATGATGAAGATATCGAATATTGAATAATGGTAGTAGCTCTTCAATACAAAACGCGATTCAATTTCAATATTGGAAAAAATGAGATGACAAGTTCTTTCTATGTTGTAACTACTTGTTTTGTTGGCATCAAACACCAGATGGGAAATAAAGAGGAAAAAAAACTACTTCTTTGGCAGCAAAGTTTTTTCTTTATTCTTGAGCTTCGAAAACGTATATAGTTTGTTTGCCCTAGCTGACATGCTCATGGAACAGTATGCACATCAACGCTTTCCTGGAGAGTATAGTTTGTGGTTGCACATCAATATCGCCACACCAGTTGCTACCTTGATATGCTTTTAGAAGACCTGGCAACAGGTCTTTCGAAAGTATATCTAGCTAACAACTGGTATAGGGAACTACAAACTACTACTCTTCAGAAAAAGTTTTGATGTGCACAACAACTAGAACGGGAAAATTGAAGTAGTACAACACATTGTTTCATGGGCTTGTTGACACGGGCCAACGACGAGCAATCACTTCCCAAGTTCGCACTAACATTATTGATGTAGAGAACTCTTGATCTTTAGCAGTTGTAAAATGGATGTCAAGTACAAGTACCCCTGACGAAAGAGACCCTGGAATTGGCAATACACAAAGTAAATCAATCTTATGCATGTAAATTTGGAAAATCTAAGATAAAGAGAATATAAATCTTATATACCCAAACATAGATTTAGTATAAATACATATGCATATATGAAAAGATCATTTTCTTTTATTAATTTTGTAAGAGGGGAAGTGATCTTAATTCCCCGAAACTTCTACTAGTATTTCTATTTTTTCATCTCATGCATTCACTTAACAAATAGAAACACTAATCTCCCGTATAACTAACTTGATCCTTACCACAAATCTAAAAATTTGGATTTTTTTTTAATTTGACCCTAATATGTATCTATGTGGGATATCCACATCTAAGTCTGAGCAACTTAGATTAGGACTTACTCCGACCGATACTTTAACCTTCTAGTATTTCTAAAGAAAATCATCTCATACCTACACCAAAAAGTGAGAAAATGAAATCAATGCAAGTTATAAATTGAATAGAAAAAAATGGTGTTTTCAGATCTTGTCTTATGTATAAAAATGAAGATCTTTTTATGCATAAAATTTTAAAAAATCTAAGTGACTTAGAAAATCAATTCTCACCAAACAAATAGAAACACACAACACATTCTACCCAATAAAAGTAGTCATGCTTTCTAAATCTTGAAATAAAACCCTAAATCATGATATCTAGCATATATAGAAAAAATCTTACCTTTTGAGGTTGGCTGACTTCTCCAAAGAGCCCAAATCACCAAATTAAAACTGGTACTCTTTCAAAAATTGAGAGAGAAGGGAGTAGAGAGAGTTAGAAGAGCCCTAGTTTCTTCTTGATATTAGGGTTTTCTTTTCATTTTATAGTGGTTGTTTTAATATTAGAACTGTCAATATAGGCTCATTCAGTCCATTAACGCTTTAAAATTTGATGGATCAGGCCAGTTGGGCCTTAAAACAACAAACACAAACTCAATCTATTACTATGTGGACTGTGGATTGTGTTGAGTCTCACTTTTTTTTAGAATATATAATTTTTAATTTTTAAAATTTTAATTTTAATTTTAAAATACTAATGTACATATTTGCAAAATAATAATACATGTGTTACTACTTTCTGATCAAGTCTCAAACCCACAAATAAAATATTCATATAAAATATAATACTTATTAAATTTAATTTTGAGTAATGATTTAGTTGTATAGATTCAATTTGAAATCGTCATCATATGTCAGTTCTTTTGTTTCACTGTTCTATCGACTCCCTCACACATCAAGCTCCAACGTGGTTTGACACACACTCTCTCTCATATATCACGTTTAGGATTTGGCTCCTCCTCATTACACTTTATCTATATTTTCTCAAGTGCACTTAATTAATTGTTTAGATTAATTAGATTAATAAAAGAGTATTTTAACTATGATTAAAAGAACAAGGACTAAACAATACTCCCTAATTTGGTATGAATCTTTCCATAAATGGAGGGTGATATCCTATATATGGAATATTTCATGAGTTGCCTTGAAAAAATTTACCCTGAAATAATTAGGGTTTTTGTTTTGTTGAATAATAATCATTACCATTAACAAAACGAAAAATAAAATAAAGGAAGATTCAAATTCCATCCCAACCAGACAAGAATTAGGAATTCAACCATTGATATCATCATAGATTATCTATAAATAGTTTACTTCTCTATAGTAGCTCCTTTGTTTCTTTAATTTCTTTTCATATCATATCAATATATCACTAAAAAATAGTTTGCTAAAATACAAGTTTAATTATTCAATTATCAACCATAAACGTTTAATTTCTTTTCATATCATATCCATAGCTAGCACCATTAATATTGTCATTCTAAAAAGAAAATGTTTCAGTAAAATGAAACATTTTATTTTTTATACAAGGATCAAGTAAAATAAAACAAAAAAAGTATGTATGAAGGATCGTGGTAGTGCTTCAGGATTTCAATATACTACGTATAATTAAGATCACATTACAAAAAAAATAACTTTTAGCGGCAATAAATATACACATTAACAAAGAGTGATATAAGTCTATCAACATTAGTTAATTGTCATTGGATCCAGTGCCGCTATAGGCTTTAGAGATATTTACAAAGAGTGCTAAATGCCGCTAAAAATATGTTTTTAGTTGCAGTTAAGCTATTGTCATTAATTAGTTGCTGCTAGAGATCATTTTTGATGTAGTGTCAGAACGAGCTTGTCGGAGGACAGTAAGATCAAATAGATCTGTTAGCTGGAAGGATCAAATATGAGTTGTGGAAATTTATGAATGTAACCCTAGTGTTGGTGTTTTTTTCACAAAAGGATTGAAAATGTCTCTCTTTGGATTGAAATGACTTTCAATAGCTTTCAATAATTTTATTAAGCATTGAAGGGCTTTAAATAGACAACACAAAACACATAATCTGCATAATTTGAAATTTAAAACAACCTAAAATATCTAAATAATTCAAACAACCTAACTAAAATTCAAAATTCAAATTCATCTGAAACTAAACAACTTGTTTTACTAAAAGTTACTGCAGTAACTAAAAGCAAACTTCAACGCTTAGAGAAGAATCAAAGTTTAAAAGTTCACATCAATTTTGTGTTATTAGAGGAATATAAATAAATAACATAACTTCATGAGGAAGATTTTTTCCATTTGTGACATGCAAACTTTGTTGCTCGTTTTCTCTTTTCCTTCACAACTTTATAAAGGCTTTTTCAGTAACAACGAGGGAGTTGCTCAGATGGTAAGCATCCTCCACTTCTGATCTCGAGATCTCTGGTTCGAATCGTCAAGGGTGCAAAGAGGTGAAATTAAAGCTCCCACCTTTTTGCTCTGTTGATGACTCGAGCCTATAGTTTTGAGGTTGGAGGTGAAAGATTATTACCATCTGAGCAACCACTTTCGTTAGCTCCGAAGAAACCTTGATGGAGTTCTGAAGGAAAAGAGGGAAAAAATGGCCATTTTCCAAAAGGAAAAAATATTCCTCATGAAGTCTTTTCTGGTAATTAGTTCAAGTTTTATATTACACTTGAACCAAATTAAGTTTAATTTCAAATTCGATTAGACTAAATACAATTGTACAAGTACAATATATAATTACTTGGGAATATATTATGCAAACATTATGTTTTGCTTTTTTCTTTATACAATTATGCAAGTGCAATAAATTTTTTAGAATAATCCATAATAATCTAGTGAATCATAAATCAAAGTCTCTAGAGGATTCACGCCACTTTTTAGCATTTAGGATCACGAAATAGGAATTTAAGATTTTCTCAAATTTTTAGGTGTGTTAGTTCATAAATTTTTGAAAATATTACTAACCGGCTCTGTTTGACCCGATCTTTTTTAGGATCATCTTTAATGACCAAGTGAACAAGAACTTCTACATGATCCATGCCACGTTTTATAGCATTTCGGAGTCACAAAAAAAGAAATTCAGGATTTTCTCAGTTTTTCGTGTGTAATGTCTATAAACTTTTCGAAATATTATTAACCGGCTCTTTTTGGTGCAAATATTTTCAGAACCATCTGTAATAACCTGGTGAACCATACTCACAGTCCCTAGAGGATCCACGCCACTTGTTTTAGCATTTAGGGGTCACGAAACATGAATTTTAGATTTTCTCAATTTTTCGTGCGTATTAGTCCTTGAATTTTTCAATATATTACTAGTTGGCTCTGTTTGATCCATTTTATTTAGGATCATCCGTAATGACCTGATGAACCATACTCAGCCTCTACATGATCTACGCCACTTTTTATAGCATTTAGGGGTCACAAAACATGAATCTACGCCACTTTATGAGTCAACTTGCTTGAAGGAGAGATATCAAAACAACTCGCTTCTCTTATATTTCTTGAAATGTTGAATCTCTCTTTCAATCTTCTCATGGGATGCATACCTCAAGGACCTCGATTTCATACCTTTGACAAAACTTCATTTGTATTCCAAGGTAATTATGGATTACGTGGATTCACAGTTACTACGTATAATTAAGATCAGAACGAGCTTGTCGGAGGACAGTAAGATCAAATAGATTTGTAAGCTGGAAGGATCAAATATGAGTTGTGGAAATTTATGAATGTAACCTTAGTGAAGAGTCGACGTTTAAAAGTTCACATCAATTTTATTTTATTAGAGGAATATGAATAAATAACATAACTTCATGAGGAAGATTTTTTCCATATGTGAAATGCAAACTTTGTTGCTCATTTTTTCTTTTCCTTCACAACTTTATGAAGGCTTTTTCGGTAATAACGAGGGAGTTGCTCAGATGGTAAGCATCCTCCACTTCCGAACTCGAGATCTTTGGTTCGAATCGTCAAGGGAGCAAAAAGGTGAAATTAAAGCTCCCACCTTTTTGCTCTATTGGTAACTCAAGCCTATAATTTTGAGGTTGGAGGTGAAAGATTATTACCATTTGACCAACCTCTTTCGTCAGCCTCCAAATAAACCTTTATTGAGTCTCTTTTCCTTCACAACTTTATGAAGGCTTTTTCGGTAATAACGAGGGAGTTGCTCAGATGGTAAGCATCCTCCACTTCCGAACTCGAGATCTTTGGTTCGAATCGTCAAGGGAGCAAAAAGGTGAAATTAAAGCTCCCACCTTTTTGCTCTATTGGTAACTCAAGCCTATAATTTTGAGGTTGGAGGTGAAAGATTATTACCATTTGACCAACCTCTTTCGTCAGCCTCCAAATAAACCTTTATTGAGTCTCTTTTCCTTCACAACTTTATGAAGGCTTTTTCGGTAATAACGAGGGAGTTGCTCAGATGGTAAGCATCCTCCACTTCCGAACTCGAGATCTTTGGTTCGAATCGTCAAGGGAGCAAAAAGGTGAAATTAAAGCTCCCACCTTTTTGCTCTGTTGGTAACTCAAGCCTATAATTTTGAGGTTGGAGGTGAAAGATTATTACCATCTGAGCAACCTCTTTCGTCAGCCTCCGAATAAACCTTTATTGAGTTACGAAGGAAAAGAGCAAAAAAATGGACATTTTCCAAAAGGAAAAAATATTCCTCGTGAAGTCTTTTTCTGGTAATAGTTCAAATTTTATATTACACTTGGACCAAATTATGTTTAATTTCAAATTCGATTAGACTAAATACAATTGTACAAGTGCAATATATAATCACTTAGGGAATATATTAAGTTGTTACAGAGAGCACACTTTTATTAGTTAATGATATTCTCAACACACCCTCTCACGTGCAGGCCTGATTCTTTTTCATGGGTCAAGCACGTTAAAATTCTTTTTAATTAGGGTGGCAGTGAGATTTGATTCCTAGACCTCTACCTGCTTTGATACCATGTTGAAGTGTGTGACCATCTCATCTAAAAGCTTGAGTTGTTAGAAAGAACACACTTTTATTAGTTAATGATATTTTCAACATATACAAGTGCAATAAAAAATTTAGAATTATCTGTAATAATCTAGTGATTCATAAATCAAAGTCTCTAGAGTACTCACGCCACTTTTTAGCATTTAGGATCATGAAACAAGAATTTAAGATTTTCTCAATTTTTTATGTGTGTTAGTCCATAAATTTTTGAAAATATTACTAACCGGCTTTGTTTGATCCGATTTTTTTTAGGATCATCTTTAATGACCTAGTGAAAAAGAACTTCTACATGATCCATGCCACGTTTTATAGCATTTCGAAGTCACAAAAAAAGAAATTCAGGATTTTCTCAGTTTTTCATGTGTAATGTCTATAAACTTTTCGAAATATTATTGACCGGCTCTTTTTGGTGCAAATATTTTCAGTTCAGAACCATCTGTAAGAACCTGGTGAACCATATTCATAGCCTCTAGAGGGTCCACACCACTTGTTTTAGCATTTAGGGGTCACGAAACAGAAATTCTAGATTTTATCAATTTTTCGTGTGTATTGGTCAATGAATTTTAAAACATATTACTAGTTGGCTCTGTTTGATCCATTTTATTTAGGATCATCCGTAATGACCTGATGAACCATACTCATAGCCTCTACATGATCTACGCCACTTTTTATAGCATTTAGGGGTCACAAAACATGAATATACGCCACTTGATCAGTCAGCTTGCTTGAAGGAGAGATACCCAAAAAACTCGCTTGATCAGTCACAAAACATGAATATACACCACAAATAGATTTGTAAGCTGGAAGGATCAAATATGAGTTGTGGAAATTTATGAATGTAACCTTAGTGAAGAGTCAACGTTTAAAAGTTCACATCAATTTTATTTTATTAGAGGAATATAAATAAATAACATAACTTCATGAGGAAGATTTTTTTTCCATTTGTGAAATGCAAACTTTGTTGCTCATTCTCTTTTCCTTCACAACTTTATGAAGGCTTTTTCGGTAATAACGAGGGAGTTGCTCAGATGGTAAGCATTCTCCACTTCCGAACTCGAGATCTTTGGTTCGAATCGTCAAGGGAGCAAAAAAGTGAAATTAAAGCTCCCACCTTTGTGCTCTGTTGGTAACTCAAGCCTATAATTTTGAGGTTGGAGGTTAAAGATTATTACCATCTGAGCATTATGGAGTTGTGAAGGAAAAGAGCCAAAACAAAATGTGCATTTTCCAAAAGGGGAAAAATATTCCTCATGAAGTCTTTTCTGGTAATTAGTTCGAGTTTTATATTACACTTAACTAAATTAAGTTTAATTTCAAATTAGACTAGGCTCAATACAATTATACAAGTGCAACAATTACTTGGGAATATTATGCAAACACTTTTTTCTTTATACAATTATACAAGTGCAATAAAAAAATTAGAATAATCCGTAATAATCTAGTGAATCATAACCCAAAGTCTCTGGAGGATTCACAACACTTTTTTTTAGCATTTAGGGATCACGAAACAAGAATTCAAGATTTTGCAATTTTTGGTATGTGTTAGTTCATGAATTTTTGAAAATATTATTAACGGATTCTGTTTCACCCAATTATTTTAGGATCATTTTAATGACCTGGTGAAACATCATCCACATCACTTTTTATAGCATTTAGGAGTCACGAAACAAAAATTCAGAACTTTCTCAGTTTTTCGTGTGTTAATATTAGTCCATGAATACTTTTGGGAATATTATTGACCCACTCTTTTTGGTCCGAATATTTTCAAAACCATCTGTAATATCCTTTGAACCATACACACAGCCTCTAGAGGATCCACGTCACTTGTTTTAGCATTTTCGGATCACAAAACATGAATTTTAAATTTTCTCAATTTTTCATGTGTGTGTTAGTTCATGAATTTTTGAACATATGACTGGCTGGCGCTATTTGATCTAATTTTTTTAGGATCATCCGTAATGACCTGATGAACCATACTCATAGCCTCTACATGATCCACACCACTTTTTATAGCATTTATGGCCTTGGGGGTCACAAAATAGGAATTCATGATTTTCTCTGACTTTTATGTGTATTAATTCATGATTTTTTGAAAATATTACTGATCGACTTATTTAGGCCGAATTTTTTAGGGTCATCTGCGATGACCTGGTGAACCATACTCATAGCTTCTACATGATTCACGCCATTTTTTATAGCACTTAGAGCTCCATAAAATATGAATTCTGAATTTTTTCAATTTTTCGTGTGTAATAGTCTATAAACTTTTGGGAATATTACTGACCAGCTTCAATTGGTCAATGTTTTTTTAGAATCATCCGTAATGACCTAGTAAACCATATCCATCGCCTCTAAAGGATCCACGCCACCCTTTATAGTATTGAAGGATTATGAAATTAAAATTCAGAATTTTCTAGTGTGTGTTACACTCCATGATTTTCCATTTTTGTCTCACTTTTCTTGAATATGTTAGTCTTAGCATAAATCATCTCTCTGACACCATTTCACCTGAAATTGGTAAACTCACTAATCTTATCTATCTTGTTTTGTCCACCAAATATATTTCAGACATAATCCCACCACAAATTAACTCACTAACCAAGCTTGAGACCTTCCACATCTCTGAGAACCATTTAAATGGTTCAATTCCAGGAGAAACAGGCTACCTAGGGTCTCTTATTGATTTAGCTCTGAAAAATAACTTTCTTGATGGTTCTATTCCTACTTCATTAGGGAATTTGAACAACTTGACCTATCTGTATCTTTATGGGAATCACCTTTCTGGCTCCATTCCCGTAGAAATAGGGAAACTCGTCAATCTTATAAAACAATTTTTTTATCTCTACGAGGTAAGTGTAAAATCTGCATACACTCTACCCTTTTCAAACGTCACTTGTAGAATTATATTGAATATGTTAGTATCGACATCTTAGTTTTTCATACTAGTACAACACATAACTAGGGAAGTGGATAAGATTTATCAACCAACACAACAGAAAGACAAAAGTCATTAACCCATTGAATTGTACTGCAATTTCAACATCTTCATTAAACACTTTGGCCAATTCAAAAGTCATTGGACTCCAAAGTCTACTCGTGTTTCACAAGCTGAGAAATGTACTCATTGACTAGCAAGACTTGCTACAATATAAAAAGATACAAGTTCTTGATCAAAAACTAAAATAATCAACTGTAAAATAATGATGATGGTTACCAAAATATTTCCTCTACTTCATTTTTTCACTCTCTTATATCTCTTCACAATTACTTTTGCTTCTATTGAGGAAGCAACTTCTCTCCTAAAATGGAAATCAACTTTGCATTATAAGAATGATTCATTATTGGCTTCATGGACACAAAATTCTAGTGAATGCAGGGACTGGAATGGAGTTAAATGTTCTAATGGAAGGGTAAACAGTTTGGATATTACAAATGCAAGTGTTATTGGCACACTCTGTGATTTTCCATTTTCGACTCTCATTTTTCTTGAATATGTTAATCTTAGTATAAATCATTTCTCCGGAATCATTCCACCTGAAATTGGTAAACTCGCTAATCTTGTCCGTCTTGATTTGTCCAATAATTATATTTCAGACACAATCCCACCACAAATCGACTCACTAGCCAAGCTTGAGACCTTCCACATCTCTAAGAACCAGTTAAATGGTTCGATTCCAGGAGAAATAGGTTACCTAAGGTCTCTTACTCAGCTAGATTTGAATAATAACTTTCTTGATGGTTCTATTCCCTCTTCATTAGGGAATTTGAACAACTTGACCTATTTGTATCTTTATGGTAATCGCTTTTCTGGCTCCATTCCTGTAGAAATAGGGAAACTCGTCAATCTTATTGAAACTTATCTTGATTCAAATCAGTTAACAGGTCATATTCCTCCAGAAATAGGTAACTTGATCAATGTAAGAGTGTTCTCTGCTTTCTCCAACGAAATTTCTGGACCCATTCCTGTAGAAATAGCAAAGATGCAAATAATTGAGGTATTGGACCTATCAGTCAACTTGCTTGAAGGAGAGATACCAGAACAACTTGTTTCTCTTTCAAATCTTGAAATGTTGAATCTCTCCTACAATCTTCTCACAGGATGCATACCTCAAGGACGTCAATTTGATACCTTTGAGGAAAGTTCGTATGCATTCCAAGGTAATATTGGATTACATGGATTCCCAGTTACGAGAAGTTGTCCTAATGATGGGGTAGAAGAACAGAACGATACATCATCATTGCTAGATCAAGAAATCGATTCTCAATTTCTCATTGAATGGAAGGCGATTCTTTTGGGCTATGGATGTGGACTATGTATTGGATTTTCCATTGGATATTTCATGATTTCTACTGGAAATCCAAAATGGCTTTCAAGATTCATTGAAGAATATGAGCACATAATTACTACGAGAAGGAGAAAAAAGCAACGAGGTCAAAGGCACAACAAAAGAAGAAATAACCGCTTCTAAGAAGTGTTTAAAATTTAAGTCTTCAAGTTAAGTTCTATATTGATCTATAGTCTATTGTAACTACTGAGGGTTTATCAGAAACAACCTCTCTACCTCTACGAGGTAGGGGTAAGGTCTGCGTACACTCTATCCTCTTCAAGTTATTGTTGACATTTAGATTTCATACAAGTACAATACATAACAAGGGAAGTGTTTAACATGTATCAACCAACACAACAAAAAGGCAAAATATGACTAAAGAAAAGGCTACAATTGTTGTAGCCATTCATATTTTTCTGTTCTTTTTTAAATTATTGTAGTAAGATGATAAATGAATTTTTTGGTCCAGTAATAACACAAACTACAGGTGAAGCAATGTTTTCACGGTTCTTTCCCTAGTCAGCCACAAAAACCAAGTTATTGCTGCAGTAAATTACATATCTGGTGGTGACCCGCCCAGGTGCGGGAGCAACGCAGCTTCTTTATTTGTCCGAGACCTTAAAGAATGTGTATGATAGGATCAAATTGTTGATGCCATCCATTTTGGGGTCGGTTTCAAACTCGGGATCAATGTAAAAGAAAACCTACAAATGCAAGTTGATTAATGTGTCATTGGCACGAAAAGAGGGATAGATGTAATAATCTTCAGGCAAAGAAAGTTGATGAGCTACGTACAGGCATGTCAATCTGCTCCCCGGGAAGCAATCGCTGTTCCTCAAAGCAAAAACATTGTATTTTATTGAAATACACAGCAGCCTGATGAGACAAAGATAAAGGATCAGCATTAAGCCCGAAGTTGTTTACCCTAATTATTAATGAGCTAACTAACACAATACAAAATAGAGGTAATATTGTGTTAATTGATGAAACCAACGAGGGTGTCAACCAAAAGATGGAACTGTGGAGAATCATTCTACAATACAAGGGATTTAAGAAAAGCAAAAGACCGAATGCACTACAAGTGTAGTCAAAATAAGAAGAGTGAAATTGATGTGAGATTAGACAGGGTTGTGGTGCTTGAATGTTGTTTACAGATATCTAAGGTGAGATGTTCTTCGAAAATGCTATGGTTGAAATAAAAAAGGCCTATCAAGGTTTTATATGATAGCATGATTCCTACTAAAAAGGTAAGTTTTATGGAACAATTATAAGACTAGCAATTTTATATGAGAGTGAACATAATGCCACTAATGTGCAACACAACCACAAGTTAAATGGCGCAGAGATGCTTATGCCATGAATTAAGATGGATGTGCGATCAGAATATAAAAGATGAAAAATAACCACATTTGCTAGAGGGTGCAAGTTGCACATATTTATGACTGTTTTTAAAATGTGTGAATCTGACAACTAAGTATGGGTCTACTTGGGTGACTATGCTATGAAACTGAAGGCACATCACCATTATGGTTGTCAGTTTATGATAATCTATGCAGAACAATATAGTTTGAGCAAACGACTGGACTACAAAATATATAACTGTCAGTAGTAGATAGATGATCTACGCACAGTCTCAAAGAGCATAGTGACATGGTCCTTCACTTCCTTCTTTTAGAGAGAGCGGTTAAGTTACGAATTGCATAGTTGAAACCCTCATGTTGGCGACGCTCTTGAACAGATGGTGTGGCAGTGGCACCATATTGGTGCCAACATCAATGAAAGTTGACTCTCAAACATCATATTTTAGCTCAATACTTTTAAGAGAAAAGATTCCTTTGTTTATGACCTATAATATGTTTGGAATAGACTCGGAAATAGAAGACTTGTCTAACAAAAATTATATAACACTGATGAGGAGCATCTACAGTTTTGAGGTATTTCATAGAGGAAATCATTGAAAATATGACAAATAGGTGGAGGGACTAGGAAGTTCCATCTTCAAGTCATAAAAGCTGCCTTGTATTGGATGATTGAGAACTACGAGGGGAGGTGAGCAAATTACAATACACCTGATTTTATAAGCATATACCTTCATGGGGGTTACATTGTAAGTTGATACACCTGTAATAGGAGTCGAGCTTCGATTTTCAGCAGTGTAAAAGGCAAGAGCGCTCTCTCCTGGTTTTACTCTTACCTGAATTGCAAGATAAGTAGAATGACATCAAGTGGAACATAGGAAGCACACTAAACCATTAGTACGTTGACTAACTATTAATGAACATAACACACACTATAACAGAAAAGGCACCTCACGCTGTGTTGGAATAAACTTCCAAGGCATCCCATCTGCAACATCAGCATTGAATTGTACTGCAATCTCCCTAATGCAATATACAAGAGTTACATAAGTAAATTGTAAAAAAGGCTTCACTTAAAAACATACCATATTAGAAATTTCTTCCAGAAATAATGTTTTTCTTTTGATAATTGAGAAATCTCCAAGGGCCAGTGGAACAGTTAGAAATTAGGTGGATTTGCAAGTTACATGACAGTTTATACAAGTTCTCTGTAGTATTTACTTCAAGAAACACCACTGTATTTCTTATTCACTATCTGTTAGGCAAGTAGACAGAAAGAACTAAAGAGAAACAATGTTTCTTATAAGCAAAAAGCCCAAAAAATCGACAAGGTCCATAAGGCTTGAAACAAAAGTGAGAAGTAAAGCGCATTCTTTTTTGAAGTGAAGCACATGATTTACAAAAAAAAATCCCATTGCATTTAGTACTACATCAAATTGCAATAAAAATTGCTTATTTCAGCATCTAATAAGATATAATGCCAATATTAATCCAACTCCTTAACATTGAGATTTAAAGAATCGACTGGTTCTTCTTTGTAATCAGTATGGCTTTATAGTTTGGTGAGCACACTTCTCTAGAGTGCATGCCTCCACCCATGAAGAGATGTCCCCTAGTTTTGCATCACTTCATCTCTTTAAGTGACGAAGCAATGATTTTTAATAACATGAGTGAACAAAAAGCTTTCAAATATTCCCATAAACAAAATATAGTTGCAAGTTACAATAAAAAAGATCTTCAAGCGAGCAACATATGAAAGTACCTGGAAGTAACTCTTCCATCTTTCTCATGTCGGGCAATCTTTTCTTCTACACTCTGTAAGGTGGTAAATTTCATTAATTTCATAGGACTCGGAATGCCTATCTATAACCAGATCAATGAAGAATAACTGACCTCCCGACGTTGAATTGTACCTCCATATCCCGTGGCTTGGCAGAATCTCCTGTACAGAGGAACTGCAGCATAGCTAGCCCCTACCATAGCAAAAACTAAACCCACCAAATAAAAGAGCATCTTCCTTGATTTATTCTCTGTTGCAGTAGCCTGAGTTGCATAATGATGACGAAGATTCAACACTGGCCAAGACCTAACTGTACTCTGCCCTCTCAAAAGGAAGGGCCCTTTGCAGTTGTGAAGTGTAGATTTGTTAAGCTCACATTTTGATGTGAAACCTCGATATCCAAAACCAAAGATTTGTCCATATTTATTGTCGATTGTCCCAAGATTTATATTTTTTGACACTACAATTTCAAGATATTCCCTGAATCAAGGAAGAATAGGCTGAGCAATATGGGACACACTCAACTACCACAAACTCATTGCAATGCAGATATTCCAGAAGGGAAAAAGAACTAAGAGAAAAACAAAATAGCTAATTAATCACCTGGATGTGGAAAGCGGATAATGATGTGTCCTGTTTAGAGAAAGTAAAGGATTGACTCTTCTAGAGAGCCTGAAAAGTGACATCTTCCGCGAAACTGAAAGCTACCCTGTAATCAACACATCCAAGATTGTCATTTTTTTTTGGAGATCCACATCCTCTATTATCTTTAAGAAGAAGATAATACACTCCAATTAATAGTCCAGCATTATTCTGTTGCTTTACTGCTGAAGACTTCAGATGAAATAAAGGTCTTTGAAAAGCAAAGCTTAGTATTGGAACTGGGAACACATATTGCTCATAAAATGTTGTATGCGCCGGAAGCACCCATGACATTGGAGGCTTTCAACTTGACATCGAGTTAATGGAGTGCTTTAGAGGATGTGGAAACCAAAAAATCAAGTCAAGGACACGGGACAAATCTTTTCAATTTTGGATATTATTGATTAAAAAATCAAACAAACCTATGAACCAACTGGAATTTACGAGAGACCTGGTTCCCAAATGCAAGAAACTACACAGCCTAAGATCGCATATCAAAAATTTCGAATCACACCACATTAATCGTCAACACTTTGTTTGGATGGTTGTTACATATCGTTTCATAATTTATCGTATTATATTGTGTTGTCGTGCATTGTACTGTATTGTTTTAATGAATACGGCATTTGGATAGATTGTGTAGTCCTTTCATAGCTCACACATTAGCAATTTGAAGAACAAACCTTTACAAAAAGATATGGTAAATGATAAAATAAGATTATTAGCTGATAAACAACGCCAAAATGAGAAGAAAAAACAAGGTAACTACGCCATCACACTGATTAACATACCATATAATAAAATTAAAGTAACACTCAAAACAAAAATATAGAAGCATCAAAACAAGCTGCAAGCAGTAAATAGAGTAGATTTGAGGTATACCCGGATTTTTCTCCAAAGCTATACAAATTTGTTCAGAAAATAGCAAAAATCAAGAGGCTCAGCTATGAAATCTGGTCGGAATTCGAACCAAGAGGAGGGAAAAGCGCAGTAACCTCGAAGTCGAACGAAAAATACCAATCTTTATCTCAGGTCTCCGGTGGAGGAAGGTGGCCGCCGGTGGAGTGGGAAAATAGTTCAGGCGAGGAAGATGAAAATTTGAGGAAAATACAATTGAGGCCCCAATAAAACAAATTTAGTGAAATTGGGTCCATTAGAAACTACAAGGCCCAAACATGGGTCAAATTACATTTGGATCCTAATTAGATGAAGCATTTATTTGCACTATATAAAGCGCGGAGGCAGATTCAAGATTTGAAAGTGTCGGACATCACTATCTTTAATGTATATTAGGGTTGCTCAAAATTGAATCGAAATTGATAATCTGAATCGAAGAAAAGTTATTGGTTTAATCGATAATGAGTTATTGATTTAGCAGTTTCGGTAATGGTTTTGATTTATTAACGATTTGAGGTTTTTTTTAACAGGTTAACCAATAACCCGATAGAAAAATAAATAATTATGTTTATACCATTTGATATATAAAGTCATTGACTTAGAGTTTAGTTTCATACTTTTATTTCTGACTATCTCAAACTCTCGGTTATTCTACAATGTGAGTGTGTTTACTTTTGAGCGAAATGCAATCTGTCAACTCATGTGCAGGTTCATCTGGCTTATCACCTTATTTCGAAGTGATTCTCAATGATTTTTTTTTATCAAATCTTAACGGTTTAACCGATAACAATATTAACCCATAAACCACTGGTCCACTAAATATCCACCATGCACCACAAATCAATTAGTAGAACCGCTTTATCTTTGTTGTTAAGGGTGATAATACAGAAAAATTAATTTTAGTTTCTTAGTTGTTCATAGTAGAAATCTTGAATCTCCCTCTTTACTAAGTTTCATTATTTGTTTGTTAGAAATATTTGAGCTTTACTACAACATGAGAATAAAAAATTGACTTAGTGCACACTGAATTCAAGGTATCTTAGATATTTGAATTATTTTTAAACGATACCCTGAACTTGTACTATACCTGAATTCGTACTATCGAATTTTTAGAGTTAGATCATGAAGAATCCTACCTCTAACTCCGCACTCGTATCGAATATCCGCACTCGAATCCAAGCAAACTTAAGTATGATTCAATCCCACAAGACAAATGATGGAAGACCAACTCTTGAAGAATTTGGTTAAGTGTCATCTTTGTGATTGATTCCAATATAGAACTCTTGCTCACAGTAAGGGTAGTTCTTCAGAACAAAACATAATTCAATTACAAAATTCAGAATGAATTTCATAATTGAAAAAAAAAAAACAAAAAAAAACAATGAGATGAAAGAATTGTTACATAAATATTGAAAAAAATAAAAATATAAAAGGCCAAAAATCTTCTTTTGTGTACTGTTAACTACTTAATGAAACAAAAGCACTCTCTATATTCATCAGCTTCCAAAAATTTTAGTTTCAGCTTTGTGAGCACCATATTATCCATCAATAAGAAGACCAAGAGATTCAGACGTCAACGCGCAGCTTGTGGCCTGGCAATATCAAAATATAGTCCACTTCACCCGCAAAACAATATGACAGAAAGCGCGCATTTACAGATGGGAAAGAAATTTTCAGTTGAACTTCTGCTTTTTCATACTTATTCCTCGTTTACACGAGAAGTTAAGAAATTACCAGTGTTAAAAAGGACCCGGACAATCATTGGATTGGTGAAATTATGCATTTGCAGAATATCACTTCCTCACGAATGGTTTTTGGCATACAAGTAGTCGCTGGTCACTTCCATTCTGGAGGTCGATCACCCTGGCTTCCCAGCGGATTTGAGCACCTAATGTGCGTGCTTTCTCTATTGGGCCCAATGTATCAGAAAGAATAATCCATCCCTGCAACAAGTATATTCTTACAATTCAAATTCATAACAGTATCTCAATGAGAGGAACAAGCTAACCTTCGAAGAAAAAAGTAAATCAAAAGATCATCAAAGAAATATAGAGAGCAAATAGAATATTACCTCAGGCCTTAAAATTCGATCCATCTCCAGAAGTAGTTCAAACATGCTGCATTTTTGTGAAGCAATGTGGGAAAGGAGCCCATTTGCATGGAGCAAATCATATGTTCGGGGATATGTAGGAAAGGGTTCACACCTGGACCAATGTTAGAACAACATCGGAATCAATAGCCAGAATATTTCAAGCATCTAGCAATAAAAACAGTTCAACTCCAATTGCTTTATGAGAATTCAACTGAACGGACTCAAATTTCAAGAATATATCCAGGTGAGAATATGGCCGGGCTTCTTATGATGCTGCCTTTCCATGGTCTTAAATTCATTCTCACTGACTGTATAAAGACATGGCTTAGTGGAAGATATTAATTCTGGTGACGGAGAAGATTACAATCACAACCAGAAACTATTCACGCTGACAGCCAACATTAAATTATGCATGGAAAACAACAGGATCATTCCAGAAAGATGTAATTGCTTCCGCTAACTAATATGAGACAGAAATTATATAATAAAATTTTATTATCAAGAAACTTAAGAACATGAGAGCATTCTTTCCAACTTTAGCATGTTCACACATCCAACCACATGTCTTTGCAAGTCTTTAGAACATATATAACAATGTCTCACCAGTTATGCAGAACACCGGCAAAACCTCGATCATGTATGAGAGGAAGTGTATTACGCGCCCCAAGAGGAACCACATTCATCACCCATACTGCTTTTCTTGCCTCCATCAATGCAGCACTAAGACCACCATAATGAGCATTCATGTCCATGACATTACGCACCATATTATATGGAGGTAATGGATCATCATCACCTGGCCTTTTCGGATGGTCAGAGAAAATCAAGGGTGAGAGCAAAGACCAATAATTTCTCAGAGCTAATTTCCAGAAGTTTGAATCCTCGAAGAAATCATCAGGATGGAGCCCTGTCACAAAGCAAAAGATTGGTAAAAAAAATGACTGCTTAAAATAGAGGGTCAAAATAACCGGAATTTGAGAAGAATATAAAACTGAAAACGTGCAACAACTAATCTAGTTTTGGAAAAACAGAAAGAACACTTGCCGTGAATTTCAAGCTCAGTTGAGTTCAGATGATCAGATTTGCTATGAATTGGAACCCACCGGTGACTCGTTGTCCCAGATATACAGCGTGCAAGTGGTTGGTAGTACATTTGCATATCATTTCCCTTACAAACTGGTATCTCACCCTGACTGCTACAATCAAACGAAAATTCTTATCGTAGAAGTTAAGTGGAAAAAAAAAAGAAAACTAAAAAGGTAAAACTATAACTTGAAAACAGATCAAAACACACGAATATTAAGACCAGAGCATATAAAGAGCAACTTTTCCCATTTGTAAATGATAGAGGGTAATTGGGGCATAGGCATACAATAATTTATAAATTAGCTACACACATTGTCTTTCTTAGTAGCCATACCTGGATGTATAACACTGAGAATCAGCTGTCTTCTGCCAAATAAAAGTCTCTTCTTGCTGTGCCAAAAGAGACCAGCAAAGCTTCTTAGTGAATCCTTCCAGTGAACTAGGTGTGCTTCCCTTCTTTGTACTGGTAGTACTATCCTGCTGCTGGGTTGTTGGTGAGGTTAAGACAAAGTAACCACCGGGCTTGAGTAAACGGTCAATTTCAATAAGAAACAGCCCATCTGTTTAGTCAAATAATTGTCAGTTCCATGCTATTAAATTTATTTTCAAATTGTAACAGGACTTGAATGGATATTTAAATGTTTAGAAGGTGATATGAGATCTGAAATTGTTTCATCATGATAGCTGACAGATGAAAAGGACATTCTTTTGATTTTCTCTACAGGAAATGTGAAAGAACAAAATCAACTACAGACTAGAATGAATCTGTAAATATGAATATGGTGCTGGTTTCTAAATGATAATATCTTTTTAGCCCCAGCTAAAGATCAATCATCCGACACACAAGATGGTCTAAGCTTTGAGGCAGCTTCCAGCGGCAGTCCAGCTCAGGTGATACAGAGCAGGATTTTGAATTTAAAAAGAAAATTGATCAACGGGACACAAGTAAATCTAGCTAAGTAGGCAATATCAAGCAACGTTATTCTATTTGGAAACTATGTTAACCAATGTAGGGTGTTAATCATATAACAGATGGAAAGTAATACGCGTAACGTTTCTAGGAGTGGATACGACAATCGACATCATGAAACAAACATGCAAATGAAGCACATATCATAGTTAATACATGGAAATTACAAATATAATAAGATTAGTCACTCATATATGCCTGATGAAAACCCGTACTTCCTCAAAGCACAACTGCAACAATACCTTTGCTATCCCAAATGATTCCACATTGAGCACAGTGAACCATGTCATAGGACAATGATGGAAATGGAAGCTGATTCGAAATGAAACTGCCAACGACAGCTGGAAGTCCTCTCTCGAGTGCTATCTGAACTTGGCTACCAGATGGCTCATATGGTGCCACACAAAGAGCCATCAACCTCAGTGGAAGTAGATGGGCACCAAAGCTACCAAACCCACAACCAATATCCAGCACGGTCCGCACCTGTTATTCAGAAGAGAAAGACAATATATCTAAGAGTGAAATCTGTTCTGCATTTAGATGTAGGAATGAAGCCAGTACATCATTCGCAGACCCAAATAATTGATTTTAAAGAAACACACAAAGATACAAACAAGGGACAAATAAGGATATGTCTATTTAATGCAGAACAATCGTTGAACTTACACCGGCTTGAAGAAACTCTGTATCACTTCCCAGCCCAATCATATCCGCAATAAGGTGAGAGTAATCTTTGACACCATCAACAATCATTCCGTCCTCTGAATGGAAAGCAATTTGGTTCTCTTCCAATAACATTAGCCTGGAAAGAAAGTAAACCAATGAACAACTTTAAAGAAGGCATAAATATTGGCCCTTTAGAATCTATTACTTAAAATAAACCAATCCAGAGGAGGTAAAGACTTAAAACACAAGCTCTATCACATTAAGTTAAATGCATTATTTGAAAGATGACCTGAATTTGACCAACTATACCTTTTTGTCATGCTTCCAGAAGAAAGGAACTGATCTTTGGTTAGCTTCACATTTCCACTCCATATGACATCCCTACCTGCTGGCCAAGTCAGTGGAATCTTGTATTCCTTGGGAGGACGAACCAAACAATTTTGGTGTTCTTGCGATAACTCACAGTGCCTATCAAATTCCTCCCCATCTTTAAGCCCAGCTAACAGGTTTGCAGATACATTATAGCAAGGCATATAATTCTCTCTTTCCTTCCCACAAAGACCAACATCCTTTATCAGGTTACCTCCCAGAGAAATGCTCTTTAGCTCTAAATAATCATTTCTTGCTTGCTCCTTTAGCTTTCTATAATTTGTATAGATATCAGGCTTTGCATAGGAAGTCACCGAGTCAAAGGTAGTAGAAGAAAATGATGAAAACAATAATATTAGAACACAGACACTGACCAGACACAAGAATATCCAGTTGAGTGGCAGTCTAGGGCCGAAAATTAATGATAGTTTATTGACCAAAGGGCTTCTCATGGCCAAGTTTCAAGAATCCCTTCGAAAATCGAGTTGAGTTAGACCACTAGCTGGTAGCTATTGTTTGAACCTGAACCTCCAACAACTATGAAAACTGTAATACATCATCAGAGACCATCTCCCATATATATCACCCAAAATACAAACAATTTCAACTGGCATCTGTTTAAACCACTACCTAAGCTCAACATAAAAGAAATTCCTCAATCATACCATCATAAATCAGGAAAAAATTCAATCCCACAAGTCTCCACAATCACCAAGTAAAACAAGCAAATGGCAGATCGGTGAACAGCCCCTCCTAAAATATTATGACACATCAACTACCAATGACTCACAATTCTCTCACACAACACACAACCAATCCAGCACAATGCCAATTCTGAAACAACTCTCTCTATTCCCTTACAAACCAAGCAATCCAAATCCTCAGATCACCTGCAAAAAGACACCAAATGAAAATTACCAATCACAAATCAAGATTCAAAATTCTCAACCATTCCCATCATCAAACACAAAAAGAACAAAAACCCAGATCAGATCCACATCCAAAATGCCATTTAAACCAAAAAATCACATCTTTAACCAAAAAGATTCAATCTTTACAACAATTAACAATCAATAAAGCATAAAAGCTTAGGGTTTTTGTTTATTGTACCTAAAGATTGAGTCTTTGATAAATGGGGTGGACATAAAATGCAAAAATGTCTCTCTATTTCTCAATATATATAATGTGACAGTTGCAGAAAGCTATGCAGAGTTGGGATTGGTATTGACATATAAAGAAAGATACAGAATATGAAAAAGAAAGAATTTTTATGAAAGAGAAGGCAACAGCAGCTTTCTTTTTTCTCTTTTTTTCTGTTTGAGGAAATGCAGAGAGTCCTATCAAACCGTGAGTTCTGTGTATTCGAAATCTCGTTGTTTGTTGTATACAGATCAAATTACAGAGGCTAGCACATTGAAAAATGGAAACTCACATAATCTAATAATTACAGGAGAATAATTGTGTTGAATATCTTTCTCTTTTTTTTACTTTTTTTTTGGTTAATTTTTTTTTTTTATAACTTTTTGTCCTTTATGACTAGGATTACTAGTGGGGCCTACTTTTCTTTTCCTTTATTTTTTTTAAAAAAAAATAAAACATAAAGGAGGGTAAAATAGTAAAGAACTTATAAAAGATAATACAACAGATAATTTGAGACGAAAATAGTAATTGTCTTGTGGAAGTAGTTTTTTTTGTACGGTAGAATTGAATAGAAAACTTAGTTAATGATCGTAAATAAAATATGAGACGATGGGGTAATATACTAATATGATGATAAGAATATGAAAAGTAATCGACATCGGTAAATTCAACATCAAGGTATGTTTTAATACAATTGAAGTGATAATTTAGGTAAGCAATGAAACAATAGATAATTGAGATATAAAATTAATGTGATAGTTTAAATGAACTTTTCTTTTACTATTAACTTTAACAAATTTATATTATTAGTGTAACTACTAGATATAAATAACTACTTACTTATAATTAGCTTCTAGAAATTGTACTTCAAACTTTACCTTTTTTAATATGTCTATGCTACATAAATGGCAACTTATATTTATTGAAGTTCAGTATTTATATCAACTAACTTAATTTATCATAATTATATATTAGATTGAGATGAGCATATATAGTAATATATTAATCATTGTTATTTAATTAATAAAACTTATCTAACAAGCACAATATCATGTTTGTTTTTTGTTTTTTAGTGCAAAAATTGGGTAATATTTTCCATGATATAATAATTGATCTCTTTATTTATCACTAACAAGGCTTGCAAGACACTCCACTTTAATATTTTAAAATGTATTTAGGTGGAAATGGAATGACAGTTGGTTGGATATAAAAAAGTGGAAGGGTTATAGTTTATTAAGGAAAAAATTAAAAAAAAGTAAAATTCATAATTTAAATGTTTAAAGAGAATCTAATTAAACATGATAGAGTTCTAATCAAATGCATCTTAATCTATTTAAAGTTCTTAATTCCTACCTTTTTATTTTTATCCATTTTCTTATCAAATAGAATTGATATTATAACACCTTGTCCACAATTAAGTTTTACTTTTGATTTCTTAATTTATATGATATTTTTGTTCATTTTAAATGTTCAACATTTAATTTAAAACCGAATTAACTAACATTTATAAAAACTCATAAAATTCAAATCCTAATCATGTTTCTGATTTGATTTTTCAACAAAATATTTTAAAAAATCATAAAATTCAAATTCTAATCACGCTTCTAATTTGATTTTTCAACACAAAAAAGAAAGACAGTTATAAGTTAGGTTAAGATTGCTTAAGAAAGTGAAAACCTATATAAAGCAAAAACATAATGATCAAAATATAAGTTTTCTTTTTTTGCAATTCTAACTTTCCACGTATGACATACTCAAGGCCACAAGATTAAAAATTAAAGAACATTTTAGTATAGTTAACATATTATACATTTATGATTACAAGATTAAAAAATTGACTATTTTCTTAAATTTTATGTCAAGTTAAAATCAGACAAACAGATTAAAACGTATACCGTTAATATATTAGTGTCCTATCATGATATTAGCCCAGCGCGCTGTTGCGGACTGTCGGGAGAAATGGCCAACTCATTGATAAAGACGGTGGAAACTTCACTTTGTATTTACTGACATTTGCTATGACACCATAACAAATAGCACCTACTCTTCCCTTCTTTTATTTCATTGCTTAATATATTTATTAATTTCTCCTTCTATTTGATGACATTTATTGTGAAAAACAGGGTAAACTTGTGAGGGCTTTATGGTGGACGGGTTAATGAGTTCGGGTCAAGTAAGATTGATATGCATGTTTCTACCTGACAAATTTCTAAAGAAGAGGTGCATATGATAGTTTAGGCGAATTTCATATCAAGAAATAAAAATAAATTCGTACGAACCTAAACTGAATTATAATATACGTCACGGACTTGAGATGTGACTAGAGAGAAAATTTGAGGGGTAAGTATAATTTTAGATCGTACGTTGTTTTCTTGTTGACAATGCCATATAATTGTCTTGGGTACAAGTTCCTTATTTTGATATATATTTTAAAGCATTGAATACGATAGGTAAATATGTATTATATGTATCGTAAATACTATACCATATATAGTTTCAATTGAAATTTTAATTTGGTGCAACCAAAATTGCTCGAACATACTCCAAATTTTTGTAAGTCCAACATTACTCTTTCACTTTTTTTTTAACATGCAATTCTCCATAAGGCAATCTAACTTTAGGGTCCACATGAAGTTCTTGTTTTTGTATTAAAGCTTAGGTTGAAACTTTCCTCTATGAGGTATTGTACGACATAGTCGGAATCCAGATTTGAAGTTTAATTTAAGAGTCGTACATAAATCAAGTCAATCATTACAAAATTTCTCGTAAACTAAGTCAATCATCGAGATTAAACAAATAATGATTGTTGATGAAGATAGAGAATTTTTTATTTAGTTTTCCATCTTAACGACAGAAAATAAGATTTAATCAAGTCAATTAGTTCCAATAATACAAGTATGTAATGAGTGCAAAAGGATCTCTTCATTCAGAAAACGACCTGAAAAAGAAAGGCAAGATTAAAAGAAGAATCAGTTGTAAATCAACTTCATAGTTTGAAATGTGCTTACCTATAAATACTATTTTGTTCATCTGAATCTCTTCATTTCTCCATTTGCGACTTGGAACGATTTCATATATTTCTCTCACACCCTGCCAGACGCAGTAGTAAACATGTTAGGACAAAGAAAAACACAAAGCATAGACACGCAAGAGCGGATGTTTCACAGCTATATAGGATGAGATTGTATTGAAATGCTATAGCAATATTTCCTTTAAATTTCCAGAAACGCCGAGAAATAAAGTAGAACGAATAGCATTTGCTTCATTGAATAGCTTTTGGTGCTACTTCACATCACTTATAAAGTTGAAATACTAAAGATATTGACACACATCTGCATAGCAGACACAGGGAACGGGGAAGACAAGTGGAATCAGGAATGCACTTTAGCAGAATCATTCTCTGATTTGTACATCCTGGTTATTAATAGAAACTGTAGGATTGCTGATTGTTGTGGTGGTAGAAGCTGGGAATTTTCAGTTCAGAAGAACTTTTACGGTTGGGAAACTGAAAGAGTCAGATTACTATTATCAGTTGTAGAAGATATTATACTAGATAACTTGCAGAAAGGTTCGATTTACTGGATGGGAAAGGAGGATGGGATATTTTCTGTTAAATTGTGTTATAATCTGTTGATGAAGAAAATGAGCAGAGATGACAGTGACTGGCCATGGAAAATGATTTGGAAGCCCAAGGCTCCAAGTAGAGTTGTTTGCTTTGGTTGGCCTGCAACATATGAAGCTTGTTTTGCCGTTTACGCAGGAAAAATTGCAAAGAGGTGGGCGGGGGGTTTCATTTATGCAGGTGGTGCTATTTCTGTAAAAATAATAAAGAGACAGTGAATCTTTACTACTGCACTGCAAATTTGTTTGGTGAAATACTATTATAAGATTACAGCTAGTAGAGATAAAAGTTGTCTTTATCATAGGATTTCTTACCTGTAAAGTGTGGAGTTCATCCGAGTTTCTGACTCTTAAAATTCCCTTGCAACGATAAACATCCATGCCATACATTTTATCCCAAAGGAGCTCCTCAAGCCATATACGAACCTATTGCCAACAAGGTAAATGAGGACTTTAGTAATCCAACTTCCAAGATAGTGAATAATCAACCTTTGTGCAAGAAACTATGATAAAACCACAACTGGAGCATAAAAGGGATAATAATATGTATGGGCTACAATAAATGGCTTCGAGGTGCACTGATCTTCATAAAACTTTTAGCATGTTCAGGATCCCCAAAGGACAAGTTTTTTAGAGAGGAAAAAGATATCAGACACCATTGGCAAGCCCGTTTGCTTTATGAGGAAAGAATCAGAAAACACGGAAGTAGCTAGCAAAAATCATAGCCCTGCAAGCGCATACCAGCATCCCTTTTAAAAGTTACCTTATCAAGATCAATCTGCTGTGTGTCACAGATGCACAATGTTCTGACTTCACTGTCATGAAGGCCTTTAGTAGTTAGAGATTTGTTCTCCTTTAACAACGCTTCAAGATGAGCAGCATGCTTTAAAAAATCAGGAAAATGGAAGATTATTTAGCTCTTCGTCTGCTAAGTAACAATAGCTGAATTTCGTGTATAAGGATCATTGCTTACAGTAGGATCATATGCCTGGCAGTTTAATATCTTTGACAAATCAACTTGGCAACGCACAGAATGAATAATATTAGCAAGGGAATTAACATCACGTATTTCCTTCTCCAGTTCCTCTAGCACCGCTCCCGAGTCATCTTGAGAAATTAGATCAACCTTGTTAAGAATGATAACATCCTACACCCAACAGTTAACGAATAAGAATTAGACATATTTCATTTCATAATCCAGACCTACTATATGAAGTACAATTCTAGTTAGCACCTATAATTAAAGCCTAGAAACTAACATATCAAAACCTGAGATGATTGAATGGAGAAACTAACATATCAATTACCGCAAATGCTATTTGTAAATAAGCTTCAGGAAATGAAGAGGAGTCAGGATTTGGTTTTAGCTGATATCGAAGGTTCTTTGCATCAACAACCTGTCACAGAAGCAAAACCAATTAAAACCCAAAATCATGCAAAACTGGAAAATAAAATGGCAAGGATTTAAGAAGAGCAACAATGAGAACAACCCGTTGCATATGAAGTTATCATATAAGAGAACAGAATAAGTATGCAAATGAAGTTAACAAGCAATTCCAAAGATACACATCTAACCAGCAAAACAATTTTTAATCGCAATATCTAAGAGCAAAACCATAGAACAACAAATTCTAAACTGCTTCACTTCGCAGAAAATATTCTTTTCTCCATGCACAGAATAGTGAAAGAAAATAAGGAAAATTCTGAATACTCTATCAATTAAGTTTTAAATCATTATAACACAAAACTCACAGTGATAATGGAGTCAAGCCTAACATCTGATTCCAGCTGATCATCCAACCAAAGCACAGATGCAAGAGGTGCAGGGTTCGCCAAGCCAGTAGTCTCTAGCAATATATGATCAAGTCTGCAAACAAACAAAATAACTGATCATCATTACATTTGAATAAGATGAAATACTTTAGCAAATAATTACAGAATTTCATTGCCTTGCTCCAAACTTAACATGTAAGGAGGGATTATTCAAAGAACACACTTGTAAAAACAGATCACTGGCACTAAGATTATTAAATAATAAGTAAGTGCAAGATGAAGGAAAAAAAGATAAGGTGATCAAACTAAATCGGTAGTTACACAAAATGACACTTTTCATCGTCACATACGACAGATTTAACAATACGCCGATATAAAATTTAAATAATAATCAAAACAAACATTGTATTCAAAGGACAATACAATATACAAAAGGTTTTGACTTGACACGGAGTTTAAATCTTGTGGTCTTAAACTAAAAACTAAAGATATGTCAAATATATTAAAATGCCCTTCAATAGTATGGTCTTAATCATGCCATGCGGAAAGTTGAAACTAAATAGTTGTCAAACAAGGAACAATACATCTTTTTTTAAACGAAAGTAGAACAAACAAATTGAAACGGAGTGAGTAATAATTATATAAAAAAAAAACATGGCGAAGCAATATCCTCTAACCTCTCTTTTCTCTGAACAAGCTGCTCCAATGCTTGAACCAAACTATGCTTCACAGTACAGCAAATACATCCATTTGCAAGCTCTACCCATTCCTCCACAAGATCACCTTCTTCCCCTTCATTTATCATTGCTCTCTCAACTCCTAATTCCTCACCAAACTCATTAAGTATCACTGCTATTTTCTTCCCATGTTGCGCTTTCAATATATAATTGATCAACTAACAACAACAACATCAAAATCAACTACTATGCTTCAATTCCAAACAAATTAACCTACTTTATTAACTGAATAAGGAGAGGAGAAGTAGAAATTACAGTGGATTTTCCGGAACCGAGATAGCCGGTGATGACGGTGACGCCGACCGGAGGTAGCTCTGAGCTTTCCTTCAGTTGATTAGAGTTGACGTCGTCGTTGATTTCGACGGCGAGCGGTGGTTCTTCGTCGGAATCCTCCATGCTCAGCCTCTTCAGTCGATTTTTTCAACCTCTTCAGTCGATTTTTTCAAGTATTAGTGTAAATGCCTGAACGGGCTCTATATTATTGGGCCAAACGTAGAGGGCCATGATGGGCTTTTTTAGCTTGAGAATGAATCGGCCCATTGTAATAAGAAGCATTCAAGGCCGAGATCCAGTATCATAAGTCATATCGTTTCTACTTTTTTCTAGAAATTTGATATAAATTTAAGTTGAAGTATAATACAAAATAGGGAGAAGGCTTAGCTTTAGTGGAAAAACGGTTGTACTTCTAGTCTGAGATCATGGGTTCGAATCATTGTTTATCAATAAAGCAAACACTTCTCCTTTTTTTTAAATTCATGATAATTAATTCACTTACCTTAATTACTATTGTAAGACGAGAATAAAATCGAAACTTGAACTTATTATAGCGAAATAAATGTCAGTTATAATGTTGTTGTATGCAACAACTTAATGTTAGTTTCTCAATTTGCACAATTTGTAGTAACCTTAACAGCTCTTTAAAGGTTTTTTTTTTTTTTTGGAGACAAAGGGGGTTGCACATGTAGTAAGCACGCTTGACCTTCAACCTCAAGATAGTGGGTTCGAGTCATCAAGGGAGAAAAAAAGGTGGAAGCTCCTAAGGATGGGTTAAAAGAAGTTTCTTCGGACCAACCCTACTACTACTTAGAAATGTTTGAGGGCTCTAAGGATGAGATCCCTAGAACACAAATCTCATGTTTGCGGGTTACTAAGAAAGAAAAAAGGTGGGAACTCTTAGGGTGGAGTTAGTCCAAACAAACCTTAGAGGTCTCAAAGAATGAGAGCTATAGATAATTATGGAGCTGTATACATATACTATATATCGGAAAGGAGCCAAGAATGATTTGCCCCTTTTCTTCACAACTCCATAATCATTTACAACTATCATTCTTAGAGCCCTCTAGGGCATACTCGAATTAACTCCTACCTAGGAGTGCTCTCACCTTTTTGCTCCCTCGATGACTCAAACCCGTAACTTCGAGGTTGGAGATGAAGAGTGCTTACCATCTGAGCAATCCCTTCTTGTTGTCAGAGTTATGAAAGAAAAAGGAAAAGAGCAAAAAAGTCTACATTTCCCACAAGGAAAAACATCTCCCTCATGACGTTATTTTATTTATGTTGTTTAATTATATTCCCCTGATAAAACAAAATTGCTCAGACTTCCTAATTAATAGAAAGATTTCATATGATCATGAACTAGATTTCATATGATCATGAACTAATCAAACTTTAAAACTTCCTAATTAATAGGAAGGTAAACCTAAAGCAGTCGTTATTCTCCTAAAATAAAATGTGAATGGGTGCAATAATGCAAGGATTTTGAAAAATGATTTTTATGCCTTTTAAAATATCATGTAAATAAATCCTTATTTTTAGGAAAAATGGTCAAATATATATATCTCGTAATTTTGCGATTTAGAGTTAATATATCCTTCGTTAAGAAAGTGACACATATATATATCCTTGTTGTCTAACAAAGAGATGGGGTGGAGGAGGTAGGGGTGTGGGGTGATGAGGTAGGGGTGAAGATGAAGCGTGTTGGAGGATGGGAGGATACAATCAATATGCAATAATATTTGTGCAACTTATTTTCCTTATTCCACAAACCAAACGACCCTTATGGTATCTCGAAGGACATTAAATAACTATAATTGAAGTATTAAAATTTTGGTGTGTATGGTTTGGCGCACCTTATCTATGGTTTGGCACATCTTAGACCTTAGCTCGACATAAGATGAGTTGTGTTAAATCCATGTATACATTGTATGTATATAAACCTACTCTTCCTTTACAAAATCATAAGAGAAATCATATATATATAATGGAATTAGTTTTTATCATCTTATTGATGACTATAGTATGTGTTTATTTTGTTTGGTTTTGGTTACTAGTAGGAAAATTGAAAGGTCCAAAGACATGGCCATTAGTGGGTAGCATTCCACAAATGTTGTTAAATATTGGAAGAATTCATGAATGGACTACATATCAACTTCTTGCTAGTCCAACATTAGGCACATATCAAACTTGTGGTATTTACATCCCTTTTCTTCAGAATTGGACTGTTACATGCCATCCAAAAAATTTGGAACATATTCTTCATACTAAGTTTCATAATTATCCTAAAGGTCCAACTTGGCAAGACACCTTTGGCGGCGTTCTAGGGAATCAAGGTAATTAACATCTTACGTCTGATTTTGACTTGACACAGAATTTTAAGAAAGTAAAGAAATTTTTTGAATCTCATGGACATAAGGTGGGAAATTGACTGGTAGCCAACCAACTCAACTGAATTACTAAGATTATCCCTATTTTTGTTTCGTTTTAGCTTTTACATATTTCTACGTGATTCTTATCAAGTGATATCAGAGTGCTAACTTCTGTATTAACAGGTATATCTTGTGTTAAGGGTGAAGAGTGGATATCGCAAAGGAAAATCATGGTTCCAGAATTAACAAAATCGAAGCTTGGTCCATCGTTACATCTTTGGGTGAATCCAACAATCAAGAATGATTTATTGTCAATTTTAGACAAGGCTTCAAAACACAACATTTCAATTGACTTGCAAAAATTGATGATTTGTTTTGGTACTGATAATATTTTTGGAATTGCTCTAGGCAAAAAATTGAAAACTTTATTAAATCCTGAAGATCCAATTGCACTAGCAATGGATGCAATTTTTAAATTTGGTTTTAGAAGATTTTTCTATCCCAATTTCTTGTGGAAATTAATGAGATTTTTCTCGATTGGATTTGAAGGGAGCCTAAAGAAGAGTATTCAAATTCTGAATAATACGATAATTGAGGCACAAGAAGGACGTAACAATAGAAATAAAGATGAAACTTTTGATGATGATTTATTGTGGACATTCATGAAGAAAGTTCAAGTTAATGGACACATTTTGCCTAACTCTGCTATTATGGGCACAATTCTTGATATTCTATTAGCAGGTCGCGACTCTGTTGCTACATCTGCTAGCTGGTTTTTTTGGCTCGTTATGAACAACCCAAATGTTGAAAAAAAGATCGTCCATGAAATCATAACGGTTTTGAAAAAAACTCGAGGAAAAGACATGGGTGGCTCAAAGGTAAAACCATTTCTTTGAGTCAATATCCATAAATTAGAAAGTAAGTACTTTTGTCTTTTTGGAATATCATGACTGTATAATTTGGTTTTAGGTCACCCATTCTATTGAGCCGCCCCGTGGAGAAGAGCCACAAGAATGGATGAAAGATCCATTGACATATGAAGAAATCAACAGTTTGGTCTACCTTCATGCAACGTTACTAGAAACACTACGTTTATATCCTGCAGTTCCAAAAATTGTGAGGTATGCGATATGTGATGATATCCTTCCAGATGGAACGTATGTACCAGCTGGTTCGGACATCATTTTATCGCTATACTCAGTGGGAAGGATGAAGTCTGTGTGGGGAGAAGATTGCTTAGAATTTAAACCGGAAAGATGGCTCTCTGCTGATGAAACAAGAATTGAAAGGCATGAAGATGGATATAAATTTGCAGCATTTAATGGTGGATCAAGAATATGCATAGCTAAATACTTAACTTATCTTGAATTGAAATCTGTAGCTTGAAATCTGTAGCTTCAGCTATAAAACTTCGTTACGAGTTATCTCATGTTTCTGGTCATCAAGTTACGTCAAAACTCTCCTTCACTATAGCCATGAAGAACGGCCTTAAGGTCAACCTCAAACGTCGTGATCTTAGTGACTTTGATGTAATAAATTGAAAGCTTAAAAACAATATTATTAAAAATATTGTTCATCTCTAAGCTCAAGATTACAGGTTCGAGTCAACAACTGAGTAGACAAGTGGGAGCTCTCTAGAAACCTTTTTTTTTAACTCATTCCCTAGGAGTTCGCTCCCACTTCCCTATAGAGTTGGTGAATCGAACCCGCAATCTTGAGCTTAGAAACGAAGAGTGTTTACCATATGAGCAACCCCTTCTTGTGTTCGAACTCCCCCGTCTTAAAATAAACCCTCTATGGAATTGTGAAGGAAAAGAGCAAAAAAAACAGCATTTCTCACAAGGAAAAAATCTTCACCATAAAGTTATTTTCTTTATGTTAGTATTTATTGATATTCCTATGATGCAGTAATGTAGTGTAGGGATTTTAAAAGGTGACTTTTATGCCCTTTTAGAATTCATGCAAATATATCTTTTTTTAAGAGAAAGGGGCAAATATTCTTTTCGCGATTTTGAGTTGATATACTCATCGTTAAAAAAGTGACACATATATATCTTCAATGTCTAATAAAAAGAGCACATTTACTCTTTTCGATAACAAATTCATATGTACTGAAAGATTTTTTTTAATTCCACAAATATCACATGACTTTAAAATATTACTTCGCCCATTTTTTACTCCTCCGAACCCGATCTAGACTCAACCCATACCCAACCCTTGACTTCGAATGTGAGGTCAAGGGTTCGAGTAGCTGCTTGCCACTAAATTCTAATCATTTCTTCTTCTTCTTTTAATCTCTTTTAACTAAATCACTTACCTTAATTACTATAAGAAGACAAGAATAACGTTGAAACTTCGCAATTCCATAAAAACTGTCTTTGGAGAGAAAAGGTTGCTCAGATGGTAAATATCATCTACTTTTAATTTTAAGATTGTGAATTTGAATCACTAAAGAAATAAAAAAGACGAGAGCTCTTAAAGAAGGGCTAACAAAAGATTTGGTTGCTCAGATGGAAAACATCGTCCACCTCTAAGCTCAATATTGCTAGTTCGAGTCACCAACTTGGTATAGAGGTGGGAGCTCTCTAGAAACCATTTTTTTAACTCATTCCCTAAGAGCTCCCACTTCCTTACCGAGGGCAACTCAAACCCACAACTTTGAGATTAAAAATGAAGGTGTTTACCATATGAACAACCGCCTCTTGTGTTAAAAACTCCCCGTCTTAAAAGAAAAACCCTTATAAAATTGTGGAGGATAAAAGGAAAAGAGCAAAAAAATCTGCATTTCTCAAAAGGAAAAAAATCTTCAACATGAAGTTATTTTCTTTGTGTTATTTATTTACTCTTGTCATTAACAAATTCATATTTATTGAATTAAAAAATTTTAAAATTATAATCCTTCCTTTTTTTTCTTTTAATCCTTTGTAATTAAATTAGTTACCTTAATTACTACCAAAAGACAATAATAAAGTTGAAACTTGAGCTAATTATCAGGAAAAACTTGATGAGAAGATTTTTTCTTTTGAAAAATGCAATTTTATTTCCTTTTCCTTCACAACTCTGTAAAGGTTTCTCCGGAAATAAGAGGAGGTTGCGCAGAAAGTAAGCACCCTCAACCTCCAACTTCAAGATTGTGGGTTCGAGTCATCAAATGAGCAAAAAGGTGAAAGCTTTTAGGAAGGGCTGGGTAAAAAAGGTTTCTTCAGACCAACTTCACTACTACTTAAAAATGTTAGAGGGCTCTAAGGATGAGAGCTCTTAGAGAGCCAACCTCAAGTTTGCTGATTTGAGTCGCCAAGGAAACAAATAGATGGAAGCTCTTATGATGGAGCTAGTTCGAAGAAACCATTGAGGGCTCTAAGAATGAGAGCTATAAACGATTATGGAGTGATCTGCTCTTTTTCTTCACAACTTCATAATTGCTTACAATAACATTCTTACAACACTACTCTAGGGTCTATTCGGACTAAACTCCTATCAAGGAGCTCGCACTACTCTAGGGTCTATTCGGACTAAACTCCTATCTAAGAGCTTCCACCTTTTTGCGCCCTTGATGATTCGAACCCGCAACTTTAAGGTTGGAGATGAAGAGTGCTTATCATCTGAGCAATCCCCTCTTGTTGTCAAGTTGTGAATGAAAAAAGTAAAAGAGCAAAAATGTTTGCATTTCCACAAGGAAAAACATTTTCCCCATGACATTAATCTCTTCTTCTTTTTTTCTTTTTTTAACTATCAACATAAAGCTTTATATCCTCAAACTTTAGATCCTTTATTGCACATGTATAACTATAGTGGGCCAAGTTTAATTTGCAGATAGTAAGCACCCTCAACCTCCAACCTCAAGATTGCGGGTTCGAGTCATCAAATGAGCAAAAAGGTAGAAGCTTTTAGGGAGGACCGGGGTTAGAAAAGGTCTCTTCGGACCAACTCCACTACTACTTAAAAACATTAGAGGTCTTCTAAGGATAAGAGCCCTTAGAGCACCAACCTCAAGTTTGTGGGTTTGAGTGACCAAGGAAACGAATAGATGGAAGCTCTTATGATGGAGTTAGTTCGAAGAAACCATAGAGGGCTCGAAGAATGAGAGCTATAAATGATTATGGAGTGATTTGCTCTTTTTCTTCACAACTTCATAATCGTTTACAACCAACATTCTTAGAGCACTACTCTAGGGTCTATTCGGACTAAACTCCTATCTAAGAGCTTCCACCTTTTTGCTCCCTTGATGATTTGAACCCGCAACTTTAAAGTTGGAGATGAAGAGTGCTTACCATCTGAGCAATCCCCTCTTGTTGTCGAGTTGTGAATGAAAAAAAGGAAATGAGCAAAAATGTTTGCATTTCCACAAGGAAAAACATTTTCCCCATGACATTAATCTCTTCTTCTTTTTTTCTTTTTTAAACTATCAACATAAAGTTTTATATCCACAAACTTTAAATCCTTTATTGCACATGTATAACTATAGTGAGCCAAGTTTAATTTGCAGATAGTAAGTACCCTCCACCTCCAACCTCAAGATTGCGGGTTCGAGTCATCAAAGGAGCAAAAAGGTAGAAGCTTTTAGGGAGGACCGGGGTTGGAAAAGGTTTCTTCGGACCAACTCCACTACTACTTAAAAACATTAGAGGGCTCTAAGGATGAGAGCCCTTAGAGCACCAACCTCAAGTTTGTGGGTTTGAGTGACCAAGGAAACGAATAGATGGAAGCTCTTATGATGGAGTTAGTTCGAAGAAACCATAGAGGGCTCGAAGAATGAGAGCTATAAATGATTATGGAGTGATTTGCTCTTTTTCTTCACAACTTCATAATCGTTTACAACCAACATTCTTAGAGCACTACTCTAGGGTCTATTCGAACTAAACTCCTATCTAAGAGCTTCCACCTTTTTGCTCCCATGATGATTCGAACCCGCAACTTTAAGGTTGGAGATGAAGAGTGCTTACCATCTGAGCAATCCCCTCTTGTTGTCGAGTTGTGAATGAAAAAAGGAAAAGAGCAAAAATGTTTGCATTTCCACAAGGAAAAACATTTTCCCCATGCCATTAATCTCTTCTTCTTTTTTTCTTTTTTTAACTATCAACATAAAGTTTTATATCCTCAAACTTTAGATCCTTTATTGCACATGTATAACTATAGTGAGCCAAGTTTAATTTGGAGCTAAACTTAATTTGGTTAAAGTATAATATAAAAAATGAAAAGGATTAGTTACCTTAATTACAATTAGAACACAAGAATAAAGTTGAAACTTGAACTAATTATATCAGGGAAAAACTACAGGGGGGAGATTGTTTCCTTTTGGAAAATGCACACTTTTTTTGCTCTTTTCCATCACAACTCCATAAAGGTATTTACGGAGACAAGATTTGATTGCTCAGATGGTAAATATCTTCACTTTCAACCTCAATATTGTGTGTTCAAGTCAACAACCTGGAAGGGAAGTGGGAGCTCACAGAGTGCTCCGGAGAAACCTTTTTAAAAAATTCATTCCCTAGGAGCTCCCACTTTCTTACCGAGTTGCTGAATCGAACCCACAACATTTTTTTAAACTCATTTCCTAGGAGCTCCCACTTTCTTACCAAGTTGCTGAATCAAACCCACAACATTGAGGTTAGAAGTAAAAGGTATTTACCACGTGAACAACTCCCTCTTGTGTTCAAAACTCCCTCTTGTTTTAAAAATAAAACCTTTATGGAATTGTGAAGGAAAAAAGGAAAAGACCAAAAAAAATCAGCATTTCTCAAAAGGAAAAAAAATCTTCACCATAAATTTATTTAGAGCCGACACATGTATTTTCTTTATTGTCTAACAAAAAGAATATATTTTCTCTTTTCATTAACAAATCCATGTTCACTGAATTAAAAAATCTTAAAGAAATTTTTTAATTCTACAAATATCACGTGACTTTAAAATATTACCTCACTCATTTTTCTCCTCCAAACCCGATCTAGACTCAACCCATACCCAGCCCTTGACTTCGAATTCGAGGTCAAGGGTTCGAGTAGCCGCTTGCCACTAATTCTAATCCTTTTTTTTAATCCCTTGTAACTAAATCACACTTACCTTAATTACTATAAGAACACAAGAATAATGTTGACACTTGAAATAATTAATTACTAGGGAAAACTTCATTGGGAAGATTTTTTTCCTTCTGGAATATGAAGACCATTTTGCACTTTTCCTTCAGAATTACATAAAGACTTTATCTTCGGGGAAAAGAAGGTTGCTCAGATGGTAAACATCATTCACTTTCAATCTTACGATTGTGATGATGATGTAGATGATAATTTCATTTCAAATATTATCTGAGATATTATCATTTTTGTGTTGTTATCTTTCTCATAATAAATTATAATAATTTTTTCTATATTATTAGTGTTATTTAAATTTATTTGCAGAATTATAGAAAATTTTACTTTTCTTATTTTCTTAGTAATAAAATTATAAAATTGAAGATTCATAAGACTTACGCACGCCTCGTAGATCCATGAGACTTACGTCTCATCCCATGCTCGTGCCCCCGCCTTTTAAAACATTGTTCTCCCAACAGACCAGACTGGATTTTCATATGTTTCCTTGGATGATATTGATAGATGCATCACATCCCTTGGAATGTAGCTCTTTTCCGAACCCTTCTAATGCGGGATGCTTGTGCACCGGACTGTCGTCCTTGATATCAAAAGATCATCAACAAGGGTCAATTGAGATATGGCTAGATTCCTTTTGGTTTAAATCAGCAACAAACCTCAAAGAGGATATCAAAGCAATTCACAGAAAATGGTCAGTTGTCCATGATATGTACCATGTTAAATGCTTATTTCAGGAAAAACAATGATGCATTTCAGCACAGTAAAATGCTTATCCCAACTAATGTTACGTGATTTCTTCGCATCTGCCTAAGCAGAGTTCTTCACATCTGTCAAAATAGAGTTAACTGCAGGTTTGACTGGTGATAGGTAGCTAAAGGAATAGTCGATGATGATGTAAGTTAATCGGGACAAGCTGGTTGAAGACAGCAAACCAGTGAAACTTGAAAAACAGAACTACAGTTCGATAAGTTCCACTTGCCATTTTCTATCAAATCAAGCAACTTAACCAACACAGTTCAAAATTAAGGTGGAGAGAGGGAGAGATGTATAAGTATATGTATAAATAACACGCCAGTACCACGAATGGCATACTTACCAAAAGAATACTAATACAGGGAAAATAGTTGATGCAATTTCCAAAATACATTGCACAATAAAGAGATCCCACTTTATGCTGACTGAATTGACAGCCAAAGGCTTCAGCAAGTAATGTTTTCTCCTTGACATGAACACCATGTACAAAAACAGGAAAGTGATCAACAAAATTTGTCACTCATTTTATTGACAAAAGTGTTTTGTAGACCATGTGTGGTATAATGCCCAATGTCACGCTTACGACTGGGAAATGAAGATGAAATTAAGCCATCAGGAAAGAATTAGTAATCTAATACCGCAGCCAGTATGTCCTGCGTCTGAACCAGTTGTAATCAGGCAAATCTTGAATTGGTCCCCTGGCTGATATAGCAACTTCCTACAAAGAGAAAATCATAGAAAAGAAGGTTTAATCCTCTTGTATTTGTAGTGGTTCAGGAAATATAGGATGGAATTCATGTAGTTAATATCGCGTGATAATAAAAACACCAACTTATAGCCTATATGAATTGCTCTGTTGTCGATTTTATAGCCTTTAAATAGTTATTGACTGAAACTAGATGTACAGGAGGCCTCAGGGACTTACCCTGTCGAAAATAAAACGATTTGCAACTCGCTTGATTGTTCCAGCATCGACACTGTCAATTCTGGAAAATAACTCAGCATATGGAATTCTGCGGCCATATGTGATTAACTGCAACAAAAAAGAAACTTCCAGCTGTAAGTAAATTTGGTGATTTCAAAGGGAGGTGTTAAGTGACTAGAATGCAATCAAGGTAGTCCATTTGAGTGCACAGCATCCAGCATACAGAACACAATCTGCTATACTGAAGAGACGAAGTGTTAGCTATATGCAATGCTCCTACCACCTAGTCATCTAGGTTCCATTTATTTAAAGGGAAAATGACATGGATAAACTTGTGCACCTCATCTATTCCACCAAGTACCTATTACCTTCCCACCAGCACAGGTACCGGATAACTCTTCCTACCAAAGTTTAGGTAGATGAAAAGAAATTACCTAGCTTCTTTTGCCTCCGCTAGGATTCTTCTTCTTTACTTATTGGTTGGCATTGGAGGGACGTGTGTTCCCTTTTTCCTTCTATAGCAGAGCCTTTATTTTATCTTACTTTATTTTTATGATGATAGCAGAGCCTTGTTTGATGAAGTTAGGAACACGGAGACTAAAATGTCCCAGATCTAGGGAGCCAAATGCTTGCTCCTGTAATTGTTTCCGGTTATAAATATATTTTATGTGATTTTACCTGCCGCCCAATGTCTTCAGCGGTAGGGCCTGATCCATCAATGTGGAGCATCAAAGAAGATTTCAGCTGCAGAAGATTAAGTACAGAAAATATAAGTTCTTGATACAGCTAAAAGAACATGCAGTCAACAGGGATAAGTCCCTAGAATTAAATGGAGGTAATAACACTCAGCTATTCCATTTGAAAAAGAATAGCCGGGGAGTGAACAAATACCTGATTACGTGCGCGAACCACATCAGCATCAGACACTTTGTAACTTAACTTGCATATCCCATTCATGATGACATAAGCTAAGTCACTCAAGCAATCAGGCTGTAACAAGTAGAAAATAAGGATGAGTAAAGTCACAGTCCTAATGCAGAGATCGCTTATATTCATTGCAAATACATAAATCACTTATCAGAAGGGAACAAGTTTTTGATTTGCTACTTTCTCTAAAACGAAATACGATTTCAATCACTAGTTTTTACATTATTAACCATTCAAGTGAAACAAATTATTCTGAAAAAATAACATACTTCCACGAGAAGAAAAGGCTAATACTAGAGCAATTCGAGATAACCAGGAACTCTTCAAAATCTCTATCTAGATGTGAAACAAAAGGAAGCATTAATTCTTCTAAGCATTTAGGAACCATATACCTGAAATCACTCACCTTGGCTTCAGCATAGACACCAAACAGCCCTGTATCTTTATAGTTGGTGTTAAAAGCCATTACACTCTCAGCTAGCTCATTAATGGCCACCCTCTGGACAAGCTCTGAACTGTTCAAAGATCATATACCCATGAAAGAGAAATTAGCTAATTCAGTAACTTCCTATTTTGTGGAGAAAAGAACAACTCAACTAAAATCTCCAAACAATACCCAGAAATGCCTTTACATGGACCTAATAGATGAAGCATTAAGAATACTCCTATTGTCTTTTTTTGGAAGGGCCACTCTTTGGCCGCTGGGTAGTACTCAAAAACTTCTTTTGATTCATAAAAAGCAATTAACTAGTTTTTAGCTTAACCAAATGAGAAGGACCAACCCCATGTGCTTTCCTCCTCCTGAAGTTTTGTTCCATGATCCTAGCATTTGTTGCATGACCATCAAAGCTATGGAATCAGGGTCTGTCCATGACGCTCCACTAAATGCAACAGCAAATTGAGCGAGAGGCAGATCATCATCAATGATACGTATCTATTTATGTAGAAGAAGAACAAAATCAGTAAAAAGGTTCATATAAAATACATAAACTAGAAGAGTTAATAACTAAGTAGTTTGTCCACACCTCTGAACCTGTAAATATTGCTGGCTCTTCTGCCACCAATTGGGAAGTGGTAATAGGATTAGATGATAGTTTTGTAAAATGTTTCTTCACTAGCTCAACGACTTCTTCATGCTTCACAGCTCCAGCAGCAGAAATTACCTACAGCAAAGGCTTAAATGCTGCTTTTAGTCTGGTAAAAGTTTGATCAAAAACAAAACTAACAAAACATTAGATTCCCTTTTTCGTACACATAGGATTTTTTTTATGCGTTTGAGATATACATGACTAGGCTTGGAATGGAAGGTCATATGACACCACACTAGAAAACAATTGATTGTCATTCATTTGGATCAAGGAAGAGTAAAAGCGGGATCACTTTAATGTTTGCGCCTATAGAGAAGGTAAAAAGTGGAAATCATTTTGACATGACCCCAGATGAAATCAATAAAACTCAATTTGAAATAAAGGGTGAATCCCAGTAGTTTCTTTTTTAACAGAAGAAGCTAGTTAGCAAGGAAGTCACCAACAGATAATGCATCAGCTATGACAGGTTCAGTACCATTCTATGAGCACCATAGTGGGTTGAAATGTAATCTTGAATATGAGCTCTTGTCATTTTCTCAATGTTCTGAGCAGGTCCAAGAATAGTTCTACCCAATGGAGTGTATTGGAATGCAGTAGTATGTAACTGGTCAAAGATGACTTCCTCTGGTTGTTTTTCCACCTACAAGAAGATTGTCCAACGTGAAGACTCACAAATATTGAGATTAATGAAAAATTTGCAAGTACAGATACAAACTCCTCTACTAAAATATAATTCTACAACAGATGAATTAACAGTGTAACATAACGAAAACCTACCTGACTCCACATGAACAAATACACCTGTTGAACAGATCTGCAAGCAAATCCATGAAAGATTACATGGCCAACTAGGGTCACCCATCATTGAAGAAGCTAAAGAGGTTATTGTTTAGTCTGACTAGAGACAAACTAGGAATACCATTTGAAATCATTGCAAATTTGCAATTACTGACCATTGTCCTCATATATATGTATGAGCCAGAATGATTTGCAAGCAAGATAGCCTCTGAGCGAACAGCCCAGGACCACTATAACACTGGCTACGGGAATGAAGATAGCGATAATATCAAATCCAAGAAAGAAAAAATATTGACCAAGTTATTGGCACTTGGATATATGAGTACATCTACGCTGCCAAAATTTCCCTTTCTTTTCAATCAATTTAACCATTTCATTAGCTAAGAATTTGTTAGTGTACATTTTCTATCCATTTATTTATTCTTTTAAGTAAATTTGCAAATTCCTCTTACCAGATGGTTGTTCGCTACAGCCTTTCAGTCTCGCCTAGTCTCTACAGCGTGCAAAATTATATATCTCAATATAAGTTAACATATTAGGCAATCAATTACAGTGCGTTGATATGATAAAATGGCTCAAACATTGCTAAGTCCCCAGTGCTTATTTTTTCACACAGCAGAGCAATGAACGGAAGTATTATGAAAAACATCAAATATAGCCTGTTTCTGCACAGGCTAAAGTTAAAGATGAAATACCATCACTCCAACCAGTCAAGAATCGAATAAAGGAACAATTAGTAAATATATCATGCCAAATAAATTAGAAACAATGCACCAGCTGCTTAATCTAGCTCTACACCATAAAATTTGTTGTAATCATCATAGCACATTTTCATCTCACAGTAAATGGTCTCAAACTACTTTTCAAGGATTCTTTAGATAAAAATGACAGCTTTCTCTGAGGATGGAGACATCCACTTTGACAAAATCATTGTAAATGTTATCTTTAAACTACTAGCTCTGAAAGCTAAAAAGAGATCACCTACGAGCATAAAGTGGACTTGCTATATTCTGAACTACATTGATGGAACAGGACACCAACTTCTGGCCACATATCCTACTTAAGTAACGAGCTTCTTAACTAAACAAAATAAGTACTCTAGATCATTAACTTCAAATGGATAACCAATTCATAGAGCTCCTACATGTAGCAACTTCCTTCTTCCTTCTAAATCACCTAAACCTCTTAAGAACAGTTGCATTTGAATCATTTCAATCATACTTTCTTAAAGACAGAGAATATATTTTTTGGTATATCTTAAGAATAATTGATACTCCCTCTGTTCCATTTTACATACATTGCTAACATTCGTGGATTCAACCTGTTTTCCGTCAACTACATTTTTCTCACACACTTCCTAAATACCTTAATTCTAAAAGATTGTGATTTGTAGTACTAGTTTCTAATCAAGCAATGTCCTAATTGAAACCAAAATTAGATACTTCTACTATACATTATAAACCAATAAAGATCATTTCTTTCTTTCCTCATACCTCTTCCATTTCGCGAAGAATCACACTTCGCTCCCGAACAATCTTATCTTCCTCCAATAGAGAATTCTGCAAAATATCCCCAAGAATATCAACTGCCTTAGGCACATCAGATCCCAAAACTTTGGCGAAATACGTAGTTTGCTCCCTAGAAGTATAAGCATTCAAATGTCCTCCCATATTCTCAATTTCCTCTTCCAATACCCTAATTGGCCTCTTCTCAGTTCCTTTAAATATCATATGCTCAAGGAAATGAGCAACGCCATTATTCTCCTCTGTTTCAAATCGCGATCCAGCATCGATCCAAACTCCAACAGTAGCTGTCTGTGCAGACAGATTCGATTCCGTAGCAACACGAAGACCATTAGGAAGAGTAGTGACTTTCGTCTCCGGTGCAGAGAGGATTGAGGTGTGATCTGCTACGGTAGGATCGGGGGAATTGTACTTGAGGAATATCGGGTTCGGGTCTTCGAGGCGTTTGATCTTCGATTTGACTTGTTCAGCTAAGCGATCGTAGATCATGGCGTCTGGGGGAGGTGGGGAGGGTAGGGAGGAGGATTGAGAGGGGTTGGTTATGGAGGTGGAGGATCGGGAAGAGAAGGTAATACATGGTGGTAGGACGGTGAAGGGAGTGATTCGTGAACGGCGGCGCGTGAGGCTGAGAAGGTGGCGCGTGGCCATGGTGTAGGATTGAAAGAGCCAATTGGAGTAAAGAAAAGTTTTGTAGTGACAGTGGAGAAGATAGGAGGCTTTTAGGAAGTTTGGGAATAAGTGTAAAGACGATTTTACCCTTTTACTAATTCTTAATTAGGAAATTAGTAGAATTATGAAATAAACCCAATTCTTTTGACTTATGGCATAGAGGCCCCTCCTTTCACTATTTCTCACCCGGCGTTTAGGAAAGTTTCATATGGGGTAAAGTTTCCTAACAAAAGCGACTTCGTAAAAACCTTTGATTAAGAATGACAAATCAAAAGTTGAGGATGATTTGCAACGTAAAAATTGGAGTATATTATGTCACTCAGCTAAAAAACATTGTAAGAGTGAGTTTTGTTGAAACCTTTTATTTGAAAATCTTGCAATAATCTTACACGTGACAACATTTTGCAAAATGCCTATGTAGCCTTGACATTCATTTTGCAAAAAGAATGATCATGGTGGTCATGTGTATATAACAAAATCCACTATCCTCCTAACTATACCGTTTAAGACTTTGACTGAAACTGTTGCAAACCGACCAAGTGGATGCCACATATGAACGTTTGTTTCGGAGAATTTATCTTGCAAATCATCTCGAAGCTTTCATAAAGTTACAATAAAGTTATCGGCAAATCTTTTGGTGATTGACTATTATTTCGGTGATTAAAAATGAAGAACTAGATCAACCATCATTGATTATGCTTTGAAGCTTCGAAGATGAAATTAGGGTATTGGAAATTAAAATCATTTTTGATTGGGTTGTTGTTCTAAAAGTAAAAAAACATGCTGAGGAGCTTAAAATATCTCAAGTTTGGGCCTATTTGATGTTGTTGATTTGGTGTCATATAACTTACATTAGCTAGTGGTAAATAGAATATTTTATTTATAATAGGTATTTACGTCAAATCAATAATTATAAGACATGATTTTCATTTACATATTTATCATTTAAATATGATTAAGTGATATGTATTTTTTCTCTAATTTTTAACCATTAAAACTAATTTAATTGATTTGATGTAAATATTCAATATAAAGTAAGACGCTTCAGTTTAAATAAAATTATACAAGGCGTCTCACTTTAAATAAATTTGAGTTCTTTTTCTCAATCTCTTTTTTAGTTTGAAGTAAGACAAGTGATAAATGTAGAGCACAAGTATGAGTGCATTTGAGCTTATTGTTTTTTATATGGAATATAGATAGACATGTGAAAATTTACTAAAATTTTAATAAATATTGAATTCCGATGAGTATAGTTTAATAATTTATGATTGAACCTATCAAATTAAAATACCGAATCCGTCACTAGTTGATTTTAAAAAGTAATTAGCTCAATTCCTAGTCATTCATTTTTGGATTCATAATGTATAGCCAGTTGAATAGGCAATTCTTTTTGACTTTGCCAATATAATTAACTACTTGATGTTGATTGAATTCAATTAATTAATTACAAAGGAATCTTCAAAGTTAAGTGAGAATTATTATTATTATTTAATCATAATTAAGCAATAAATAAACGTTAATAACCTAATACACAAAACTATATATTATACTTATCATATATTCTGAAAGTTTTTAAGAAAATATCAAATATAGCGTGAGTTTCTGAAATTCGTAATGTATCAATAATATAATAATTCACTATATATTTGTTGTAGTATCATTGATACAAAATGAATTTCAAAAACTAGTATATCATTGATACAAATTGATTTTAAAAAATTTCACCACGTTTGTAATTGTCCAATTATTACTATGTTTGGACGGTGATTTGAATAATTAGGCCTCTAACTCACTCGAGTATTTTCTTATTATGTTCTTATTTTTGGCTAAGTTTTTTTGGGGGCTAGCTTTAAGTCTAATAGAGGTCCGAATAGATTAGACTCTAAAGGCCCGCATTCAAGGACCTATAGATCGTTGATTTCACTTAAGCACTCAATGTCACAAATAACAATAAGAAGAGTCAAGGTTAAGAATCACTCACGTCACGGGCTTGAACATGTAATTGACATGTTTAGTACTCACTCAATCCATTTTAACCTGCTTAATTTAACACATAAAAAATTTTATATTAATATATAATTCAAATTGAACCACGAGAAATGTAATCAAAATAGTTCAAAGTGGCACTGTCATGTCAATAGCAAAAAATTGTGCACATTTGCCATGGTGCTTTCTTATCAATCATTAATAAAATTTCCCTTCTATCTATAAAGAAAAAACCTTATTTTTTGTTGCATATGCACTATCTTTATGTGCATAACCATATTCGCAAAACTCAATTATTTTGGGTCTTGAATAAGAAGGGAAAAACAAAAGGAACCTACTTTGTCTTGATTAATTGTCATGTTTCATTTTTTTTTAGAGTTTATTTAATTAATTTTAAAAGTTAAATTAAATTAAATTAATTCAAATTATATATTTTACTATTAAAATTTAAATATTCAAATACTATACGAAAGTATAATAAGTTGCAATTTTCTCATCACAATGAGATTAAATGTATTTCATTAAAATGTTGGTCAAACTTCACTTGACTGACTCTCGAAAAGTAAAATATTATAACTAAGTAGTATTATTTCCGTCCATTTTTACTTGTTCATGTTTGACTTGACACATTCCTTAAATAATTTTACTATATTACCACTATACTTATAAGTCATCTTAATATTTGGAAACAAAAAATATTTAATAACAAAGGAAAATTGATACGCAAAATAATAAATTATTTTTTGATTTTTCAAACTAAATAAGTAAAACTGAACAATTATTTTTAACATATTTAATAAAGAAATAATTACTTGAGTGGATCCCTTTTAAAAAATAATTACTTATTTTAAATATACTCTTTAATTATTACCATTTATAGCAATATATAACAATACTATGTATTTTATTAGATTTGTCTTTCTCTCTCACCTCTACTCTTTTTTCTCTCTCGTCCTTTTTAATATGTCTCTATTTCTCGCTCTTTCTCCCATTCTTTCTTTCTATATGTTGTTCTTTCTCCCTTGCTTTCTTTTTGTTGCTCTTTCTCCTTTTCATTATTTCTGTTGCTCTTTCTCCCTTTCTTTCTGTTGGTCTTTTTCCCTCTCTTTCTGTTGCTCTTTCTCCCTTTATTTCTCTCCCTCTCTACTTTCTTTCGTAGAGTAGTCAATGATTCGTAGACTGAATAAAACTTGTATCAATAATTAATTTGTCAAGTAATCTAATTGTAACAAATGAAGAGACATAATAAACTGCAAAATGAATTAATCTTGAATTAAAAATGTATTATGCACATATTAAAATTGAATTAGAAGAGAATTAACCATGAATGCAAAATGTAGCAAACGAAAGAACACTCTATGATCTGAAAACTGAATAAAACTTGTATCAATAATGAATTAAACAAGTAATCCAATTGTAACAAATCAACCACTAAACTGCAAAATGAATTAAACTTGTATTAAAAGTGTATTACACAAATATTAAAGTTGAATTAGAAGAGAGAATTAAGCATGAATAAAAAATGTAACTAATGAAAGAACAGACACTGATCTATAGAGTGAATTAAACTTGTATCAATAATGAGTTAAACAAGTAATTCAATAGTAGCAAATCAACCAATAAACTGCAAAATGAATTAAATTTGCATTAAAAGTGTATTACACAATATTAAAGTTGAATTAGAAGAGAGAATTAAGAATGAATGAAAAACATAACTAACAAAAAACAAGACAATGATCTATAGACTGAATTAAGCTTGTATTACTCATGAATAAAACATGTATTATATGTGTCTTATAAATTATTTTAGTTTGTATCACTAACAACACGAGTGATGTTTGCAATATGTATTAAAAATGTAGTGTGCATGTATTATAAGCATGTTACCTAAATCATTTGGTTGGTATCACTAAAAAGAGAGTGAAGTTTGCAATATGTATTATAAATGTATTGTTCATGAATAAAACTTATATTATATGTGTCTTATAAATTATTTTGATTTGTATCACTAAGAAAATGAGTAACGGTTGCAATATGTATTAAAAATGTATTATTCATGAATAAAACATGTATTATATGTGTCTTATAAATTGTTTTGATTTGTATCACTAAGAAAAAAAGCGATGTTTGCAATATGTATTACAAATGTATTGTGCATATATTATAAATGTATTTCAAGTGTGTTACCTAAATTATTTTAGTTGATAGCACTAAAAAGGGAGTGAAGTTTGTCATATGTATTATAAATGTATTGTTCAAGATTTTAATACAATTATGAAACATATCTAATACAACTTTAATACAATCGCGATAAAGTTTCGTAAACTTCATCTTTTTCGAGCTTCAATCTAATATTTCACCTTAAATCCATTCTAAACTTAACCAAACCCTCTTAAAATTGAGATATAAACTTCAAATGATATTTTCAACTATTTGTAGGAACAACCTATCCAAACTAATCACAAATTCGTAAAACTCAAATAATGAATTCAAAATTTGAAGCTTTATAATGACCATCAATGGTGAACTCTTGCTGCTGTAATTTTAGAGATTTGAAATTCCAACTTGAGCATATAATTTGTATAAATTTTCGGTCTTTCTGTTCCTTTTCTCGTCTTGTTTTTGGGTGTAAATCGTGAAAGATGGACAAAAACTGATTTGATGATAGTTTTTTAAATGAAAATTTCAAAGAAGAAGAAGAAAAAGAAAAAGAAGAAGAAGAAGAATAAAAAGAAAAAGAGGAGAAGGAAGAGGAAAAAATGACAGAGAAGTGGAAAAGAGCCGAAGATAGCTTTCACTGTATATTTTTTTTAATTTCAAAAAATTGTTATATTTAGTTAGAAATATTATATTGCCATAGATGGTAAATATTTTCTTAATATAGCATATTTATGTGGTTTACCCTTTAATAAATAAAGATGGACGAAAGGAATAATAATTTTAAAAAAAAAGTAATAAATAAAATAATTCAACTAAATTTTCTAATTATTACTTATTTACATACAAAATAAAACATGACAAGTATTTAGGAACGGAAGAATGGGTGGGCAGTGACAGAATCAAATTGCGTGCTTGTTGGGGTTGGTGGGGCTAATATAAAATCTCCTAGTTAACATAGGACACATCAAATACCAATATGACCCAAAAACAATTAATATATTCACACTTATTAAATGCAGATTATTTTGGAAAATAAATAAAAGATATTCTATATACAACCATTCATCAAAATGAATAATAGTATTAAACAAAGAGTTGACTAAGTAATAAAACATATTCTAATTCTAGTTTATACTATTTAATTTATATTGACTTGATATATTCCTTTTAAAAAAAATTAATTAGTAATATATTTTATTAAATTAATTTTACTACTACTTTGTATAGTTTAATACTAAAAAGTAGTATAAGAAAAAAGTAATAAAATTTTCTTAATTTGTGAAAAATGGACGAATAATTTTGTATAGTTTGGATAAATAAATAAAAAAAGACTTTTAAACAATTGTTTTTAAGTTAAAATAATAAAAATTAGTCAAAAATCATAAATTAAAAATTCCAAATTATTATAAAGTCCTAATAAGTTCATCCAAACAGACGAGGAGTTAAATCCAAAACAAAACACATTATGATGTCATTAACTCATTTATATAAGTTTCTAGGAAGAATTAAATTCTAAAATAGTAAAAAAAAAGTCTTTTCTTCTTAAATTTCAATAAATCAAATAGATCTTGACCGTTTAATTTTGTTAAAGAACGAATAATCCTCCAAAGATTACACGTTTACCCATTATTTTTGTGTTTTTTTGGGCTTATTTCTCACAAAATTTGCTTTTATGCATGGAATTTTCCTCCAACTATATAATAACACACAAATAAAGTGAAAGAAAAAGAGAGAAAGAAAGAGTCTTTAGCTTTGGCTTTCTGTTTTATAGAACAATTTTGGCTTGTTCTATGGCTATTTCAGTTCAAAGATTTGATTTTTTTTGAATTTTTTTGGTTTTTTTCATATGGGATTCTTGAAATACTGAACATTTAATCAAAAGGGTGTTTTCTTTTGATGTGTTTGAGTGTTTTTGTGTGTGACAGACTGAGATTACGTAGATATGGTATTCAAAGATTCATTCTTTTTGCTCTGGGTCTGAACTTTTACTTCCAAAAAAAGTGCCCACTTCTGACTAGTTTTAATAATTGCTAACCTCTGTCCCAACCCCATAGTAAGGCCAAGTTTTGTTTTTTTTGTTTGATCTGGGGTTTTGGATTTTTGGGTGTTTCTTGAAATGTGGCCTTGTGGGCATATATGATTTGAGCTACCAAGATTGTTTACTTTGTATCTTGCTTAATCTAGTTGTTGTTTTGCTGAAATTTTGACTGAAATGGAAGAAGATCAAGATTTGAAGTTTGTATGTAAGTTGTGTGACAAAAAGTTCCTTTGTGGGAAGTCATTAGGGGGACATATGAGATCTCATGTAGTTGCAAATTCAACTGAATTTGAGGAAAATGATGAAGCAAATCTTGAAAAGTTTGAATCTTTGAGTAGTAGAGAAAATCCCCATCAATCAAAATTTGATCTTGGTGGTCATTCTGGTTACGGACTTAGAGAAAATCCCAAGAAAACTTGGAGGGCTGTCGATTCAACTTGTTCCCCTTTGCCTCCTCAAGAAAGAGTTTGTCAGCAATGTGGTAAAGTGTTTCAGTCAATGAAAGCTTTGTGTGGTCATATGGCTTGTCATTCAGAGAAGTTAGTGATGGATAGTCATTCAGATACTGAAACTGATGATGATGAGGAGGAGGAAGAAGAGGAGGAGGAGACAAAGATGAAGACCAGATCATTAAAGACTAAGAGGTACAAGAGAATTGTAGTTAAGCCTTCTAATTACTGTTTAGTGAATAATAATAATAATAATAGTGTTGTTAATTATGGTTCATCATCTGTTTCTGAGATTGATGAGCTAGATCAAGAGGAAGTTGTAGCAAAGTGTTTAATGATGTTGTCTAGGGATACAGGGAATTGGAATGGTGTTAATTCAGTTGTTGAGTCTTCTGATAACAATTCTGTTGTTTTGGAGACAAAATCATCCTCTACTGACATGAGATTTGGTAGAAAGGATAAGCTGAAATGTGTCTATAATCAAAACGAAACACCGGGAACTAAGAAACTTAGTGGGTTAGATGGTGATCAAGCTGAATCTGAGAGCTCTGATTCTGGATACTTCTTAGATGATAATACTATAGTTGAATCAGATATATCTGTCGATGGATTCCATAGAAATGGGAATAGTAAATGGAGTACCTCTCAAATGAGTCATGCTGTTTGGTGTGATGAGTCTGGGATTGATAAGGGGAAGGGCTTAAACAGAACCAAGAAATATCCAACAGAGTCAAGGAAGGATTTAACCGCGGAATGTGAATATGATGATTACGCGATGGCTTCATATGTGGACAAATGTGAACCAAGAAAGAGAATGAAGGATAGTTCTTATCATCCAGAATTAGGGAATAAGTCCGTTAAGAAGATAAAGCTCGGTCCTAAAAGTACCGAAGGATGCAATACTATTCAAAAGAAGAAGTATGAGTGTTTGAACTGCAAGAAGAGTTTTAACTCTTATCAGGCTCTTGGTGGACATAGACCATGTCATAAAAAGGCCAACGCCTATCTCGAGTCAATAAATGGAACTGGTGAAAGTAGTGTCGATGCTAATTGTGATGACAGGAATAGAGAGACATTTAGCAGTAGAAAACGAGCTTCTACTGCTAAAGATCTGTCTTACAATCCCGAGAAAACGATTAAGACTAAGAAATCCCAAAGGCATGAATGCCCATTTTGTGACCGGGTTTTCAAGTCTGGTCAAGCTTTAGGTGGCCACAAAAGATCCCATTTTATTGTTGGAACTGAGCAGAACATGAATCGATCTTCAGCAGACAAGAAAGTTGATGATTTGCTTGATCTTAATCTTCCTGCTCCTCTTGATGATGAGGATGATGAGCATGCACACCTTGTGTCTTGGTAGTTGGTGATAAACAATGTTGCAAGATGCTCGAGCATTTGGCAACGAGCTCGTTTCCAGATTGGCAGAGACAATGCTAGAATGTATAGGCAACTTGGCAGGCACAGTTGTTTCATTTTTTTTATACCCTAGAGGTAGTAGTTTCATTCTTGTTGATCAGTTGAAAGAACCTCACATTTCTGTCTGATTTTTGACATATCTCAAGTATATGCTTCAACTTTTGCTGGTTAAAAATATTCGTTTCTTTAGCTTTGAGACATTCAAATTATAGCTGTCTTTTCTTGTTCATTAGCTTATTCGAAAAGCCTAGTGATTTCTTTGGTTTTGCCATTTGAAGAAGCTTATCTCTATTTTTGTACTTTGCTAGTGCTTCACAAAGTAACAAAGTTCACTAAATTGAAGCAAATACACCATCTTCGCTTAGGATGCTATCATACCAACACTAAAACACCAGATCCCATCAGAACTATGAAGTTAAGCAAACTTGGACAAGAGTAGTACTAGGATGCACGACCCCTTAGGAAGTTCTCGTGTTGCATCCCTCCTTCCCAACCTGTGGGATTATACTAGTTATGTTGTTATTGCTGTTGTTACACCGTCTTCACTTATAGTAGACTCTAGTTGAAATATCCAGCCATATTGACACAAGATTTATGATTGTTTTTAGTTAGAAGTGGAAACAAGTAATAGTAATAGTAACCAATTGAATCTTTTGGGGGACTAGTTTTCTTGCAATCTAATAGAAGTTACCAACAAGAGTAAAATGTTGGAAAACACAAAGCTTATTGTGTCCCCATCAAGATTGGAGAAAGGAATGATTAAATTCAACAACTGTATATAATTGGCTATCAATCTTCGAATGTGTGAAATAACTACTTTAACATAAAACTTAGTAAAATTTTACTTTTGTTGTTTAACATCTAAATTTTTGGAACATCCCTTTACTATTCGAGTTAATTTTACTTTAACTAAAGTAACAAATCCATTTTTAACTCGTCAAAGTTTTGACATCAGATTATGACAAGTAACTCGTTAAGTGTACCTATTCTGTTTTTTTGTAAAAACTAAATAAAAAGTTAATGGTTGAGAAAGATTTAAGGAGAATAAAAGTAGGAAATGGAGGTAAATGCACAATTTATGGTTGTCCATCAATTTTTACTAGAATTTTAATAGATCCCATCAAAAGTTAAGAAGAGCTTCAAATTTTAACCTAAAAATAAGGTAATTATTTTTATTTATATGCAGTCACACGAAGTTACTGCATCAAAATTCTTCTTTCGCGAAAATTATTCATCTAACTACCTATGAAAGAGTAATAAATTTAAATTAAAGTAGGTATTTATTCTAACTCGATGATGATTACAAATAAAAAATAAAAAAATTAATCTCTACGTAACTAGTACCCACATAATTTTAACCAGCAAACAAACTATTTCTTGGTTCCTTTGTTCTAGGGCTGTTTATCGGGTGGATCGGACGGATAATTTCATTTAACGGTTTAGCCTATCGGATATCGGTTTTTAAATGTGCTAATCCAATAGCCAACCAATAAGATATCGGTTGATTCGGTTACAGATTGACAATTATCGAACGATTATCAGACGGTTTATCGGATTGACGAGAAAAAAATTTAACACACTACACAAATCATATCATTATCTACCATATCTTAATAGAACTCACATCCTCACAAAAAATAAGTCTATTTGTAGTCTTGTTAAACTCTTTAGATACAAGAATAACTTAATACAGCAAAGAAAATTCAGTTTTGCTGCTTCAGTTTTGCTCTCTGGAGTACAGAGTGCGGGAGGCTAATCTCTAGCCTTTATTTAGGGTTAATAAAATAATTAGCATAGTGAACTAAATGGGCTTTCTAGAAAATTATGGTGGGAGGCTTTAGCCTTTAGGGTTAATATAATTAATATTATATATTCCTTATTAGTATATAAATATAATAAAAGTATAAATATGATAATTCTTAATGGGTTAACGGTTTACCCAATAAGAAAATTGAGTAATCCGCCGCCACACCAATAAGCCGTTAATTATAAAATATTAATCCGTTCACCAACCGTATATCCGATAACCCAATACCAATAAGCCAATAAGTCAATTTTGCGATTGGCTTATCCGTTACGATTCGATTTTGAACACCCCTACTTTGTTCTGCAAAATCAGTTGGGCCTTTTGTACCAAAAGAGAAAAAAGAGCCCACTAAATTCTTTTTTGTCTAATGGATCAACTAATGGCCCAATGAAGTACTCACAAGTTTGAGACTCGTGAGATTGTCTGATTGGAAAACAAGTTATCCTTGAACTATAATAACGAAATTATAGTACGAGGATTATATAATAATGAATTATTTAGTGATATTGTTATTGAGAGATGTTTGGTTCATTTCTTCTCTGATTCGTATGAAATTAATACGATTTGGCAAAAACCTATTTCCTCTATTAGTATAGATGAGTTACTTAATGAGTGGATGCACATACTTGAAGAAAAAAAAACCAAAATAACATTAGATGCATAATTTAGTTTAAAATATGACAAGACAAATAATTTTTCATTTTGGCACAACTTAATTAAGAGTTATATGTTTTTAACATAATGATAAGAGCATTAAGAGATTATTTTGACATATAATGATAAGAGCATTAAGAGATTATTTTGATGGTAAACTAATTATATTATCCCCAATTATGCATACGTCAATCAAAGACATTATAACTTTATTAGGTAGCTAATTTTGTGGTCTTGTATTTAGAAATTTCCCTTTTTAGGTTAATTATTGTATAATTTGGTATTAATTTTAAATTTTAAATTATAGAATCATACAACTTTTGAATTCAAACCATAATCTTGTTTTGGAGAAATGAACAAACTTCTAACATGAGGCGTAAGCCCCATCAATTGGGATGTACGCTTAGCTGTCTTTGTGAAATAACTCCAATGAAAAGAAAAAAGAAGGCGTTAAGAGACCCTCCTAGTTCAACCCTAAACACTCTAAGATTCTTTTTCAAACCTGCTCCCATTTCGATTTCGAGTCAAGAGAAAAATGGCTCAAATGGTATGATCCCTCCGTCACCCCAGAATGAAAGGGGTGATCTCGTAGTTCTTGGTCTGTGGGAAAATTTTTGTTTTGAGGCGTAAGTTAGAAAATTTCTCCTAATTAAAATTGCTAAACAAATCCATAAATTAACACCAAACAAATATAATACAACCACAACTAGCTATTTAATTTTAAGAAATTTAAAAACTTTAAAATCACACTCAACCATAATTTTTATTTTTTCTCTTCATCTTTAATCGCTTAGTGGTTAAAGCTCCCCCCCCCCCCCCTCCCCCCCACCAAATAAAATACTAAACAATGAGTGAAAAACAAAAAATAAAAACGAAAGGAGTAACAAACAATAATGTGTGTGTAGTTCACGGATGAAAGAGGAAAGTGGTGAGAGATTTGTACAGAAACTGTGTGTGAAAACGACAATAAGATAACGTAGGTTACAAGGAAAAGGTGAATTATAATATAAAGTTTTTATATTATAAGAAAAAAGAAGAGGGAGATGGTAAAAGGTAAACGTCAACTGACAATATAGCAACATAGAAATCCACGCAATTACACATTGCCCACCCAAAATATACCCTAAAATCTATGAAAAAGGTGAACTACAAAAACCAAAAGAATATCCCCGTTTTAGTTTACGTGATATACTTTTTTTAAGTCGTCAAGCTTAATTCAATATTTTTGATATAAAATATAAATTGATGTGTAGAAATTCACTAAAATTATAACAATTTCTAAAATATGAAACTAAAAAAATATACAAAGTTCAACGCTGGAAATCTTAAAGGTTGAACCAACGCTAAAGCACAAGAAATATATTTTTGGTGAATCATTAACATGTAGAAGCCTTGTAAATAAATGTAGGCTTGATATATAGAATCCTGATTAGAAGGTTAGCTTTGTTATGTTGTTTGATTAGAGAGCTAAAATTGTTCAAATGCCACAATAAATACTTCGATTCGATTTCAAATTGCTACATTTTTTTTTATATATATATTTATGAAAAATTGAAGGACAAAACCTATACAGTCCGTCAGTTTTCTAAAATAGATTCAGCATTTTCTGACATAATCGAAATCGTATATCGATCTTGACCCTTGATTTTAATTTTTTTTAATAGTGTTATTATATTACATAAATTAAAACAAATATAGCAAATTGAGCTATTAATGTCACAATTGCAATGTAATTACAACATTAATTAGGTCAAATGTTTAACCCCCCATATAACCCCAATGACCAATCCCAACAACAGAAAGTTGAAAAAAGAAGGGGAAACTCTACAATTATATTATCTAGAGCTGCTATATATATATATCCAAGGTTTCTCCATTAATAAGTCATGATTTCCTATATCATGATCAGCAAAAAATATAAAAGTTAGCTATAGCTAACTTCATATATAATAGAGAGTTGATTCCAGCTAAATTCAAGAATGGCATCCATGCTATATAATATATATACCTGGAAAGTGTTTTTGGTAGGAGAAAAATCATCAAAATGTGAAAATATATTAGATTCAAAACCCATAATTATATAATATACAATATTATCAGTAAATAAAGGTTGAACTCATCAAATATAAATCTTGAATATGTCAATGAAAGAGCATACATTTGTCTAGGACCATTTCACATTCATCGATATTAATTCCTCATCCAAAATCCAATATATTTTCTCCGTTTCAAATTTATCTTTTCTCTTTAGTCTTGTTTAAAAAAAGAACGTCTGGTTTCTTTTTTGACAACTCTTTAATTTCAACTTTCTGTCGGACATGTTTACGATCACAAAATTAAAAGACATGTTGGTACATTTAACATATCTTTAATTTAATACCACGAGGTCTCAAAAGTCTTCTTACTTTTTTTTTAAACTCCGCACCAAGTCAAAACATGACAAACAAATTGAAAGAAAGGGAGTAATATCAAACTAACCATTTTCCAAAAACTAAACTATTTTTGAAAAATCCAACACACATCTCGCAATATTTTTGAAAAGTTCAAATAAGATGAGAATATTTGAAGCATATGAAAACTGTATGCTAACACGTTAAATAGATACAAAAATCTGAAAGAATATTTGCATAATATCTCAAAAACAATTCAAAGCATGATCATGTAGGGCCACACATCTTAAAAATATGCTTCCATTTACGCAGACAGGCGTGACTTATTCTATTACTTGTGCATGCTTTGCATGAGATGTGTAACATCAACCAAAGCAATATTTCCCTTTAATTATTTGGCATGCTGCCTAGCTAGCTGCAAAGGGAGCGCCATTGCCACCTTCCTTGGTCTCTCATTCTTAAAGCCCTATGGACAAATTGATGTACTATAACAATCACAAATTCATTTCTTGTCAAACCTAAACCCCACTAACGTAACAAAAGGAAAGTCGTTTTCTCTGTTTCATTTTATGTGAAGGTATTTAACTAAGTATATACATTAAGGACTTTTGTGCCTTGTTTAATGTCATTAAGGGAGAAATTAGATAGGAAGCTAGTCTTTCTCATGGTACTTGAGTTGGTGTTCCATATCGGCTAAGAGACGAGAACATCGACTTGTTATATGATTCTGTGCAATCTTTTAAATTTTCTCATGAGCTAGATTTTGGGATTGAGTTGAACTCAAGGTCTATTTTTATCAAGGTTTCTGTCTTGGGCAAGCGGGGGTGGGGGGTGTTGGCCTAGTGTCCCACATCGGCTAAGGAATGAGAACATGGACTACTTATATGATCTTGGTCAATCCTTCCTTATGGACTAGCTTTTAGGATCGAGTTAGACTCAAGATTCATTTCTTTATCAACTTGCGTGATTCTAAACTCAGTTCATTAACTATTATGTCACATCCTAAATAACTTATAAATATACTCCCTCTGTCCAACAATACTTGTCCACTATACTATTTTGGGATGTCCAACAATACTTGTCCACTATACTATTTTGGGATGTCCAACAATACTAGTCCACTTTATGAAATCAATGGATAATTTTACACTTAGTTCCTAATTTACCCTTATCATTAATTATAGTCATCTCTCTATTACCATTTTCAATACATTGTATTTATTATATTCAAAGGGTAGCATAGTAAAATCACCATTTTATTTATTGTTTCTTACGGGGTGTGCCAAGTCAATAGTGGACAAGTATTGTTGGACAGAGGGAGTAATAATTATATATGTCTCTTTTTTTAAGGGAAAAGGCATAGATTCCTCCCTGAACTTGTATCAAAAAGTCATTTACACTCTTAAACTATCATGATGACCTATTACACACCTTAACTACTTAAAAGTGAATTTAATACCACCCTAGGACGTGTAACACCACTCTCACAGTATGTGGTGTATTACACTCGCTACCACATCAGCGATACGTCAGCGCCATGTAAAAAATTATAATTTTTTTATATTCTTTTTGTTTTTTCTTTTATTAATCAATTATTCTTTGTTTTTTTGCAAAGAAGAAGCTTTCTACAATGGCCACCAAGAAAACTTTCTGAAATCCGAAGTTGATTCGTGGAGTGGAAGAATTTCTTCCGTTCTAAAATGAACCACAAGATTGCTTCAGTTTCTTCCATTGATTGACCATGAAAATCGAGCTTCCAATTGCAAATATTTTTCAGATTTGGACATATTATTTTTCTTTTTTCTATGTTCGTCATGGAGGTTTCTTAAAAGATAGAGATAATAGGAAAATAATTTTCTTCCCCTTTTCAATCGATCGCTCATCTTGTTTACTCAAAAAATCTCGCTCCGACGACTGAGAAACCCCCAAAATTCTACCCCACCGATGACGCGACCAAACAAAAATCAAAACCCATAAATTTTAGGACAAGTATTAGTGGTATTGTTTTTTATTTCTTGTTATGAGAAAAAATTGTGTTTTTAAAGTAACTTGTTGCTAGATTGCTTCTTATTATTGATTCATTTAAACTTATTTGGGTGTGAAGAAGATGAGAAGGGTGGGGTATGAAGAAGAGGAGGTGTGGGGGGTGGGGTATAATGAGAATTCTGATTTTTTAATATTTTTTTTACTTAAATAATTATCTGACGCGCATGATTTATTTATTTTTACTATTTTTCTACGTCAGTTTTAGGGGGTAAATAAATTCACTTTTAAATAGTATAGATGTGTAATAGGTCATCGTGATAATTTAAGCGTGTAACTGACTTTTCGATACAAGTTCAGGAGGGAATCTATGCCTTTTCCCTTTTTTTAAGGGCCCCCCTCTTAATCTTTGATATATATATATATATATATATTTGTCTTCCTTTTGGACAGTAGCTACTTACAAGCATATATATATATATATATATATTTGTCTTCCTTTTGGACAGTAGCTACTTACAAGCTATAGGGCCCCTTCCTATCTACTAGTTTAGCCATTTTATCACAGATCCCAAAATCTATTACAAGGTAACTTTCACTCATATTGTAAATCTAGTAATTCAATTGTAACAAGCCTTTGTAATTAAATAGTGGATGAAAAACATCAATCATCAATTACTTCTAGTTCATGCATCAAGACCATAGATTGTTGCTTAAAACCAGTGGGGGACCAAGCAATGCAATATTATTACTATATTGTATTGAAAGATATATTAGTACTTTTAAAGAGACAAAGCAACACCCACAGAAAAAAGGTTGCGGTGGGAAAGCAATCTATGGGAAAGAGACTTTTATATGTTTTAACTTTATCAACTTTAGATTTCCATCACTTGGGATCTTGTTCGATTTGACCGGATATAAAAATATTAACAACTCCTATGTCCTATTATTACTTAAGTTTAATGAAATGTTAGAAGATATCTATATAGTAGTCTTATATATTGATCTGAATTCATCCTCACTGTCACCTCTCACCAACAACAAGCTAACTCTGTCTACCAAGATTATAAAGATGAGAAAAAAATCACCTAATATATATTTCTAGATTAAGTTTATAAACTACTTGAAATCTTCAATAACCGGTTGTTAATATGTACACTTACCTCATGTGAAAGTTTAAACAATTATATGAGATGAACTTTTACAATTTAACAAGGTATTAGACCAAGCAAAACAAGAGATCTTTATTAAATTTATTAAAAGCTTCCCAAAAAGCAAAAAAAAAAAAACAAAAAACCTGCATGCAATTTTTACCCATAAAAATAATTAAAAGTATGTTCTTTAAAGTTCAAACTCTTAGAATGGTCTAACAATTCAACAATATATAAGACCCTTAAATAAATGATAATGTGGCTAGTTAATATTCTTCTCCCTTAACTAAAGGTACTAATATAAATATGAACTTCAAAAGTGGAAAAATTCATTCCCTTTAATTAATAAGCAACAAGCATCGAGCATGAAACCAAAAAAAAGAAGGCAATATGGCTTGCTAGAAAATCTTTATAAAAAAAACACATACACTTACACGTGGCACGCGCACACATGTAATGACCAAATAATATGTCATTGATGAAATTAAGAAAATATATGATGAATTAATGCAAATTAGAAAAGGAATATATTACCCTTTATATTATCTGTTTCGCATCCCAGGAGGTACAATATCTCCGAGCAATCCCTCATCAGTTGGTTGTTGTGTAGCTTCTGGTTGCCTTGTTTCTGGCAATCTACGAGGTTCGGGTGCGGTTTCACCTGGCATTGTATGCGATTCTGGTGCAGCGGGACTACTCATAGGAGCTAATTCATGAGGGTATTGAACACCAGACGGATGATAGAATTGTGAGGGTAAAGGTGTTAATTGAGATGTAAATGCTTCGTGATTGATAAGTCCACCTCTAGGAAATCCAATTGTATGGTGACAATGCTGTCCTTCATATGTTGTGATTACAATTGAGGAATCTTCAGAGGATCGCTCCACTCTTTTCTTTACTGTGCATTTTGTATTTGTACAACGATAGTAACTCCTGACAAGTCATGAACATCCATCATAAGTAATTATTTCCTTCCGTTTCAAATTGATTGTTCTATTTTTACTTGACACAAAATTTAAGAAAATATTGAATTTTTTCAATCTCGTGATCTTAAATAAAAGATATGCTGGATGCAACAAAATGTCAGGTGGAAAGTTGGAACTAAAAAATTGCAAAAACAGGAAAAAGACCTTCTTTGAAGGAGTATTTTATACATCCTCCGAGAGTTAAAATCTTAAAATTCAAAATTCTTGCCGAAGATAATATGCAATACGTTCATATAATACATCATACAAAGGTTTCTTTTTTAGTATATATGTTGCTAAGATACACTAAACTAAAATCAATAATTCTATAATATGTGCATTTTGGTGTTTTAAAGTATTGTTTTCAGTTGAAGTTTAGTTTATTTTACTTAACTTTCATCATCGTCACAATAAAAAAGAAATATACCTCCCTCACTAATCAAGTCACAAAAATGAAATGCTTTATGTCATTGTTTAATTCACTCGAAAGTGATGGAACTCCAACTAATTATGACTAAATTGACCCATCATAACTAATTAACAAACAACCAAAACTCACTTCGTGATCTGATAATCAATGAAATTAGCTGAGAATCATAACGTCTCTAACTCGAATAATGAAGGCAAAGAATACTAGGGGATTTCATTTCTACAAGCTTTTTTGGATATATATAGTTATCCCATAACAATTAATTACTCATGTAAGGTAGAATCAAAAGTAATTTAGTCAAGCACATCTAATGGTTAGTTCTACTAAATGATAACAATAATATATATATATATATATATATATATATACACACGCACTAAAACTTGACAAGACTAAGAAAACTAAAAAGACAATATCTATAGCTTAAACCTTGTCTATATATGTGTTTGAGAAATTTATAAATTACGTATGAATATTAAATTTTGAACCTAGTGTGTATACTTTAAATAATCAATGAGTTTAGTGGCATTCGAAACTCATAAAATTTAAATTCGTCCTAACATACCTTGGAAATGGACTATTTTTAACAGCTTTTTGTCCATACTTCCTCCATCTATAGCCATCTTCAAGATGATCAACTTCACTTTTGGTCATAAATGCAAAGCGGGGCTGCCTTATTCGTTTCTGACCCTTCTTTTTAACCTTGCTTCTGTGGAATATTCAACCTAAAGTAACATTAGGAATGTGATTCCTTCATCATATATATTACATATATACTATAGTACTTGAAAATATTAAAAAGAAACATAATTCCAACCTAGTTTCTAGTCAGTAAATCATTGTAAACAAAAGATCTTTCAATTGAAAAAGAACGGGTATTTATTCTTTTAATAATGAAGTTGTAGACATGACGAATATTTCACCTAAATTGGCTTTATATTTTGTGGTGTCCGTCACTTCGACTAATTTCACGGTTACCTCCCACCAACAACAAGTATCGAGTAACTCTGTCCAAGGCTATAATAAATGAGAAAAATAACCTAGTGTTACCTCTTATTCTTTTTATATATTGATAAGTAACAAGTTTATCTAGCTAACTCCAACTTAGATGAAATTTATCTAGCTAACGCCAATTCAAGTTCTTGTTTAGATAGTATTAGTCTCAATATGTTAAAAAACTAGCATTAATCCTTAAGAAGCAAATTAAAATGAGAATGAACACAAAGGGATGAGAGCATTGCTCGGTTGGTTGAGGTCCTCTATCCTTTCGTTTGTGGTAAAAGATAGAACCCATTCCACTCGATCCCCTCCTCCCCTAAAAAAAAAAATGATTTCACAACTTGAACACGTAACACACGAATTTAAAACTACAAACCCTTATAAAAATAGTGGACAGCGTAATACTACTAGATAACATCAAAATAGGAGAACCACTCATTACTTATAATAAATAATAATAAAAATTTTAAAAACAAAAATTCACTTGGGTTTATAATTAGGTTGCACTACAAGTATAATGTAGACAACAACGTAGAGAAAATGCATGCAATGGACCTTGAGAGATCACACAAACCAAAAATTCATTTTATTACTAGTAAATTTGCACGAATTATTTTGTATTTACATAAAAGCTGGCTATAAGGGCGGACTAATTTCACAATTTTAACACATATCACGGGAAAATAACTTTATTATTGTTTCAACAGTTAAAAGTTTCCACATTGTACCATTCCTTTTTCTTTCTTTAAATACTAATGTACGAAGCAATGGACCACGAAATAATGAAGCAGAAGAAACTAATTTTGTGAGAGATTACACCTAATTCCATTATTAGGAAGAGTTATCGCAAGTCACTTTTTCATATGAGAATCAATATATAAAAAAAATGAAGATTAAAAGAAAAAACTTTTCCTTAACAGTAAAGGAGTTATAATTTTTATTACGATATTTAATTTTAGAGGAAAAAATTCATCCACGCCATTCCCGCCGTAATAACGGCTGTTTTGAAGCCACAGAAAAGTGAGCAAATACCGAAAAGCCCATCCTTGATGATTTAAATTACGATAATACCTCTTTTTCTCTTCCCTCAACTTGCGTGAACAACTTGACATTTTTTCTAGAGCTACGTACGGACACGTTAATGGCTTTTACTCTGCTACTGCAAATTTTCCTTACTAATTTACCATTGAATTACGAATTTAGACACAGAGAGAAGTCGATAAACACATGACTCACGCTGTATCGGACGGCGGTCGAGAAGCGGAGGAGCTTCCGGAAGCTGTAGATTTCTCCGGCGGATCATCAGAACAGCTGGATGAAACAGGTTCATCGGTGATTTTCTCCGTCACCGTCAGTTCAGTTACAGAAGCAGAAGCAGAACCAGTAGTAGTACTACTATTTCCCGCCAAATCCTCGTCGATCCGATTAAATCGACTACCGTCACCACCGACGCGAACATCTCTATCTCCGGCCGGCTGAAAATTCCAGCCGAATTCGGTTAATATACTGCTATCTCTATCAGTACTACTAGTACCGAAGAAGTAAACATTGTCCGATTCATCATCACCACCACCAAGTGACCAGCTCGATTCAGTAGCGGCGCCGGTGAAATCAGCTGCAGAACCACCAGGTAATGGATCATCATCAACCTGCTTATCGTTTTCATCCATAGTTAGAGAGTGAATTTTACGCGGAGAGAGAAAATTAAAGCTAGGGTTTATGGAGGAGAAGAAGATAAACGCGTAAAGTGTTTGGAATATTTAATTAGGAACTTTTTTTGGGATTTGAAAGCTTTGTCGCGTCAATGGCAATTGGTGGGAAGACACTGAGAAAATAGTATAGAAAAAAAAGAAGATAAGTTAGAAAAATGGGCGTCAACTTCTAAATAGGAGTACTTTGGGAGAGGCTCATATTTAAGTTATCATAAAATTCATATCTTTCCACGCGCTTCATCTCTAGACTCTCTGTGTGTGTGTGGGTGTGAGGTGAAATTATCTCTCCCTTTTCTTTTCAATTGACCAATTTACCCTTGACGTAACTGGTTAAAGTTACTTTTATATGACCAGGAGGTCACCGGTTCGAGATGTAAAAACAGTCTCATATAATAGATCCTTATGGTCGGATCATTCTTGAAATCCAACACATAGTGACAGCTTATCGCCTTTTCCTTCCCCTATACTCCATTCGCTTTTAAACAATGTTTATTTTTAAAATTAAAAGAAAATGTATCCATATTTACCAATTCAGCTTTAGCGTAATTGATAAAATTGATGTCATTTGATCAGAATGTCTCTAGTTCGAATTGTGATAATAGTTGTATATAATAGAATCTTGTGATTTGACCTTTTTTCAAATCTCACATTAGTTCAAATTGTGATAATAGTTGTGATACTTTTCATTCATAATTTCTTAAGAGCTATTTGCTTTTTAGAGTTGTGCAAAAATGAAAATGGAATAAGTGGAATACTACTATATATACATTTTTGGCTTTAATTTCTTTTCTTCTTAAAAAGAAATTAATATGGAAGGTTGTATTAACGGGCATGCTACATGACATCCACCTTAGTAAAAAATGTCAGGCCAAGTGGAATAGTATTGTCATGATGGAGGATCCTAACAACGGAGGAATATTTTACATCAATCGTATAATATATAGTTTAAAAATATTTTTGACCCTTTCGTGGATCTAATCGTGGGTCACTAGTTAATTAAGATTCCTTTCTTTCTCTTTGTGGAACTTACTTTTCTTTGCATTACGTTTCGAGTGTAGGGCTTTTATAGTAAGTTGGTACCAAAACAACAACTTTCAGCAACTTACGAGGTCTTTTAGCCTTCAACAACTAATTTGCAATTAATAATATTTTCAGTAACTCCATGTTTCTTTTTATATGTCACTAGATTGTACTTGCATTAAGAAATTATGTAACTTTACCCTTTTACCCTTATTTAAAGTTTTTCTAGGTAGGTCAAAGTATATATTTTCAAGACGAATTAACTACTCTATCAAGGATATAATAGGAATAATGTGATAATTTATGCATTGATTTTATGAAATGACATATATTGTGGTCCAACAATTTATAAAAAGGGATGACATATAAAAGGGAACACAGGGAGTATGAACGAGTAATATTAAATGAAGGGAGTATTTCATACCAAATATTTAACGTGGGATAACAATCTAAGATTAGCTAATCCTATGATAAAGTATTACATCTGTAATATAATTTTTTTAATGAAAATATAAATTTAATCAAACCTCGATATAAACTTCGATCTGATGAGGAACTTTTTGATTTTATCCTTTTGTCGGTTATGTTAAAAATTTAGAGGTAGGGCCAGTTGCCTATATGGGTAAGCCTACTTTGCATAGGTTGGCTTATTGGACACATCTCCTATGGAGTCTATTGATTCTCCACTATGTACTTTTTTGATGCATTAACTACAATTCAATTATTTGGTAAATAACACCTCAATTATCGTTCGATATATAAAAAAAAATTCGAATTACAAATGAAGATATTCGAGATAAAATAAAAGTGATATTAATGAAAAATAAGATGAGAAAGCGAGATTGAGATGATTTAATATTTAAAGAGGAGATGTACACATGTTTTAATGTGAAGGTGTAAGAGGTTGGTTATGGATGATTTCAAGAAAGATAGAGGTAGGCCGAAAAAGTATTAAAGAGAAATGATTAGGTAAGACAAGATACAATTTCTGCTTATAGAAGAAATGACCTTAGATATGAGGTTTTAGATGATGCAAATTAGGATGATAGATTAATAGATTGTTAAACATGGTCATGACTCATGCTTATCCTTCTAAACTAGTTGACACTATTACTCCATTATAGAAATCTAAACTAATCGGTATCCTAAACGCTGAACACCAAAGAATAAGATTCTTGGACTCTTTATATGACTTGAACAATTCACACTTTTTGAACTATTTTAAGATTGATTTTAACCCAAAATCCATTTAATATACTATCAGAATCAGGTATCGAATGAATTATTCACGCATCTATTATTAGATGATAACAAAGTTAGGCTCCAAATGTTATCCCTCCAAATAACATTGTCCACGCATTCAATACCAGACAAAGTCTAGGTGTGTTGGGATTATAAATGGAATCTCATATCGAAGATAAATGAGATCCTTGGACTCTTTATATAACTTGATCAATATATCCTTATCATTTGAGCTAAATTTTGAAATTAAATTACGCTCAATATTCATTTAATTATTCACAATAAATAAATTGAAACTCAATGGAATACTTGTCCTTTTAGAACCAATAACCAAAGGTGGTTAAATAATCACTTCTAACACATCCTATTAAATATTAGTCATACTATTTCAAAAATTATTAATACTTAACTAATTTTTGACAAAAAAATAAAAGTTTTGGATAAAAATATAACTAACTAAAATACAGAACAACTCCATAAAATGCTATTAAAATTCAAAAGATATACAAATATATAAATCGATTCATAGAGTTCAGAAATTCGCTAAAGTTTTAAATTCATAAACTTTAAAATTCTAAATTCACTTTTGATCAACTTTAGCTTATCTTCGATCTCTATCTTGATAAACGATAAAAATTTATATAGCTGACATTTACTTGTTTTAGACGAAAACATAGCAATAACTGCTATTTACATTGTTATCTTTAGAAATTTAATCTCCACCATAAGTTTTTAGTCTTTGATTTAATTGTAGCCAAACAATTCAAATCGTTTATTTTTTAGTGATAAATTAGAATTAGCTAATGCATGATATATTTTTCTATTTTTAGAAATAGAGTAACGTTGATGATTATCAATCTTGTCATACTATATAAAAGTTAAATTGAGTTTCACCAATGACTTCTCATAACACGAAAGGTTATAAATGTCTCTTCACATTTTAATTCTTATATAAGTGCTCTCCAGCTATTTTCAATACATGGTGTAACATGAATTATGTGAGATTTATTTTTGTTTTGTGAATTTAAAATTTGTTGAAACAAAAACAGATAATTATTTATATAATTAGATAATTGGTTTGTCTGATCCGATTTATATCTCTTATGTAATTTTGCGAGCTATTATACCTAAGCGATTGAATTTGGTACAGCTAATGAGTGTGGTATTCCAAAAAGGATTGCTAGGAGATGTCCCTCGATCTAGAGGGTTTTCAACAAAAAGTTACATGATGTGTATAAGATATTTTAAAATTCTTTTATGTATATATATAGATTTTGAACCTTCTGAACCTAAGATTAAATTAGAGGTTGACTTAGTGAATGACATGGTTCAAAATTTACCTTAGATTCCAAGTTTAAATCATCAGCATTACATTTTTTATTTTTTGAACCCGATCCATATTAAAAATCTCGGATCGTCATTGCCTTCATTTGGTCCTTTTCTTAGTCGGGCACATGACCGAGTTTAATTTACCTAGTGCGCACTCAAAAGATGGTGATCACATCTTTTCTAGGAAATTTCAAAAAAAACTTTTTTGATTCTTTTCTTAAAATAAAATAAAATAAAAATGGGATTATTATATCCAAATAATATGGAAACAAAACATTAAAAATAGGTTAACAAAATGACAACATTTTCTTGATCACGAGAAAGGAGTTTTTGTTGCAACATGTGAGAAATTAATAGTGTTGGTTAAATTAAATTAAATTATAGATGCGCAATATGATAAAAAGGAGTGGTTCAAAATAAGTATATGATTTTTAATTTTATTATAGGAATCTTTAGACTTATTGTTCTTCGTGGCCGTGAGTAATCTTCTATGACGTGGTATTATTCCATCCATCCACAAGAAAAAGAAGTAGAAACAACTTTTTTTTCATAATTATATTTATTCTTTTATAAATAAAATACATATTCTTCTTGCTTATATTTTTTTTATGATTCGAGGGTTGTTAGTAGCGTATGTATGATTTGGACCTTCTTGTGATGTATTTGATCGTTAAAAATGTCGGGCAACACTTTGATGTTTTGACCTGATCTTGAGGAAGAACGACTCTAAGAAAGACAATATTTGATATCTTAATTTCTTTGTAAATACTCAAGAGTTTATGGAATATTAGTATTATTGGATATTCAAGATATCTTTTCAATATAAAAAATGTGTCCTTTTTATATAGACGTGAGCTAGATTTTAAAATAAAGTAGCCCTCAAGAAACCGTTACAGACCTTAGAATTTGAAGATGAATTTGACTCGTCTCGTAAAATCTTATTTCAAATTTGATAAAATTCGTCTTGTAATGGATAGTCTAATATCTTCAAATTATTGCATGTACCACAAAGTGTAAGGTGTAGCTTACGTACTATTAGATACTACGTTATATGTTCAACCAAACTTATATTTTCTTCGGAATTTCACCCGCATTTGATCTCTAATTCTTGTTCATCTTAGATGATTGTGTAGGGTGAATTATAACCTTATACGATCGTATTGAATGAGCAACAAACACTTCGTCTATAAATTAGCTCATGTTTGACTAGCCAAGCAGACAAAATGACCTACATCTTTTTTATCTTTTTCACACTTTTATTTGTATAAGTATTAAAAATATAAATATATATGTAAAGAAAAATTATTTTAAAAATTAAGAAATATTATATTTTAAACTAATAACTTTAAAAACACATATTTTAGTATTTAAATTTTTAAAAATCGAACTTATCAAGTTTAAATGTTAATCGAAAATCAAACTAGCTAGTAGCTAAGGGTGGATCTAAATCCGTTTAATTTAAGGAAAGTTTAAGAAAATTAAAAAGAAGAGATAGATGACCATATACTAAAAATATTAATTGTAGTCAAAAGTAGATATTAATTTATTAAGTTTGGTTTTGAGGATGGTTGGTAGTAATTCACATCTGAAACAATGCCCATACCACTAAACAAAATTAATTATAGTAACAAGCAAACTGTGGTCCAAACAGTTTTTTTTTTTTCAATATAGTTATTTTTGTGTGATTTATAGGTCGAGCCATAAAAATAGTCACTAATATTTACATCAGAATAGACTGTTATCTATTTATATCACACCTCTCTGCAGAATACTTATTTATAAGTCACATATTCAAGCTGTAAAAATAATCATTAATACTTGTATTAAAATACGCAATTCATATTATATATTTTTACGAAATATTTTATGTACCGAGCTATTTTTTTCCTAATATTCTATTGTGCATTTGGATATTAAGGATGGATTTGCACCCTACCAACCCACAAATAGACGTTTCATGAACAATATATTAAATCACTAAAACCTAAAATATTGAAGAAAAAATATGTCATTGTGGATTGATATAATATTAGTTATTGATAGGTAAAATGAATGTACAAAATTTTACATTAGTAGTTGAGTCCTCAGCATAAATAGAGGACCCCATAATTAAGATCCCCTAATTTTTGGCCTAATTAGTTTATTATTGCTAATGAATACTTATTGTATCAATGATATCCCTGTCATTATCGTTCTTGATTTCACATGGCCCTTCCTTCATCAGTGCTTAATTTAATTGGTTAATATAATTTCAATTACTATGTCATGAATATGATTTATAAGTTGAATAATATCTTCTTATATTAAAAAATAATTTGAATTTAAACAAATTCTTATTTTACTCTTAGAGTTGTTTGGTACGAAAGAAAATATTTTTTTACGAAAAAAGCATTCCTGAAAAATGTTACTATTATTTTATTTATTTTTTACGTATTTTCTGATATTTAATAAGTAAGCAAACAATATTGACTCGAACAATATTTATACAATCTAGGAGTGGTGTGGTGGAGATGGGGGCGGGGATGGGGTTGTTGTTGTGGAGGTATAGGTGTGCGGGTACATAGGGGCGAGCTAGGTAGGGTAATGGAGAGTAATAATTAACGTGAAATATCACTTATATATGAAACTTATATTTTCTACATTTCTATTTCTTTATTTTTAAGGAATTTATTTTTTCTAAAATATTATTTTAAATATATTTTGACCATATAAACATGAGTATAAAATTGAGAAACATTTTTTGAAAAATGTTTTACTCCATACCACACACAATACAGAATCTTTAGGCGTAATTCTTCGCTTATTACTTATGAAATGATTCACAGTAATCAGACACATCACTAGCAGCAGACGCAGAGGAAGAAATCCTCACTCTTCTGATGGAAAGAGAAATAAGAAGAAAGCCTAGTATCATTACATAAAAACGAAATGAATATATAATATGGCTCAACAACTACAAAGAACATCTCACCATGACAAGGGAACATTGTTGTAATAATTGAGTATTCAAAGATAAAATTTGTTGAAGTACTTGTGTTTATAAGCCAATATGTGTATGCAAAGAGCCCTACATATGTGGATATATAGGAACCTTAATGTCCTATATATATAAGCTATTCTTTTCTATGATGTTTTTTGTGCTTTTTGATGTTTGTAGTCCCATGTGTTTGGAAATCTAAAGAACAAAAATTATTGTAAACACACAAAAGCTGCCATAAATATAACCAATTATTTGATCTTCAACAAACACACAAAGTATGTCGAACTATATAGTAAAAAAAAATTAACATTCAATTCAAAATTTTAAAGAAATTAAATGTGTGGAGTAACCTAAAGTTATATATATATACTTTGAAAACTCTTATGTGATTAATAAAAGATAAAAGCTCATTCTCAAGATTTAAGGATATTTCTTTTACACTGCTAACAAATTCAACCATTTTAGAAGCACTTTATTTTCTAATATCTTTGATGACTTTTTTGTCAAAATTTCTTTATTGATCAGTCAAATTTTGATGAGATAATCCATATGAAAGTAACAATTTGCTATTATATCTTGGGGAAGAAAAGTCAAAAGTTGTACCTCTAAGCCAATAAATATTCTGCTGCAGTGAACTTGAATCTAATTAAGAATCTAACATATAAAAATAGTTATTTTAAATTTCACCAACAAAAAAACTCTTACACAACAATTTATGAGAAACTAAATACAACATTCTCTAACAGTACTTTTAGCAAGTTGGGTGGGGGCTCCCCACTTTCCTTCACTCCAAAACTTTGTGTATCTTGTAGAAGATCTATGAAAATCAATAAGAGATTCTTCCACAAATAAAAAAAATGGTAAAGAAAATGATACTTTGGAAACTTACTTATGTTTACATTTTTTTTTATAGAAAATGCTCAAATATGTCATCGAATTTTGAGAAAAGACTCATCTATGTCATCTGTTAAAAGTTTGGCTCATTTATGTCATTTCCGTTCGAGTAAAGACTCATTCATGCCATTATTTGTTAATTGAAATGGAGTAGATGAGTTTTTTCTCGAATTTCGATGTCATATTTGAGCCTTTTCCCTTTTAAAAAATGATTTAGTTAATGACATGGCCGAATCAGAATTGATCACGTGTAAAAAATGGCTTTGCAAAACCCAAAACTATTTTCAGTTAATAAATAATGACATGGATGAGCATTTTCTTAAACGAAAATGATATAAATAATAAGTTAAACTTTTAACGAATGACATAAATGAGTATTTTCTCAAAATTTGATGGCATATTTGAGCGTTTTCCATTTTGTTCATGTGGTTTGAAAACTAGTGTTTGAGTTGATTGAACTAAAAGAATTTTGTAAATATGTGAAGCATGAATTGGCCACCATGTGAGCTATAAGACACAAAATAATTAATGGAATGCAAAATGGTACATAAATCAGTCTTATTGCTATTAATTTTCCAACTTCTTTCTGTCAACTTTTTTATGGACAACAAATAACATTTATAGTTTTGGTGGTTAATTCAGCTCCTTGGAATGTCCATTATGTATGGAGTAAAAAAAGGACAAAAATCAATTTACCAAATGTGTCAATATGGAGTCTTATGAACCAAGGACAAAATATATTTAACTAATTAACGGGAAGTTGGTTAGAAGCTAAGTTATTTATGTATTAAATTTTATATAAATAATATCATGTTTAATGGAGTAACATTCTTTTGATATATAGAAAATTTAACACACTAAATATGTTGTTTGGTTTACGATTTAGAAACCTACATAATTGATTAATACATATATATGTATGTGTATATGTAGGTATTTATGATGATTAATATATGTATGTATGATAGATTTTTAGTCAGAAATTTCGAATTATTTTTCGAAGAATTCCCACATAAAGGTCCGTATCGATTTTTCTAGTATTATACCAAAAAAATTGCAGCAATTTATAGCTCTGATAAGAATATTTACTCTAAGCTACAAAAACTTGCAGCAATTTAATGCACTGATCATAATAAGGGATATTTATTAGTATTAAAAATCAGTCAGTAGAACAATTGTATTTGACATTCTAAAATTAAGTAACACTTCATAAAGGTTTGAAAATTATATACTATTACGATGTCCTCGATCTGCGATTATTAAACCAACTATTTTTGTGATAATTATCACACTGAATATACACAAAACTTATTCTTATCTTTATGAAATGAAAAAGTTATTTTTGATAAATTCTCAAAAAGAGAAAGAATCCCTTCCTACCCTACTATGGAAAAAACCACTTTCTATCCCATCGTGTTAAAAGAAAAGAAATCGAAGCAATTTGCAAGAAATTTTTTGACAAATTAAACCGTAGCAAGATATTCACTCTAGTCCATATTAAGTGAATTATTAAGATTTTTTTTCATAAATTAAAATAAGTAAATTATTCAAAGTTCAGGAGAATAATTTTTGAATAATTTAGAAATAATTAAAAGAATAATAGTGATAAGTAATCTTTAATTTATGTCCATAAATATTTTTTAAAAAAAATATATCATACCTCAACTATTCACTTAATATAAACTACTGAAAATAAAAATTATTAAGTGGACAATTACAAATACATAAGATTAATTAAAGTAACAAAAATATATGGAACATCTATGGATGAAAATCTCCAGCCGACACTCACAATAAAAGGGGAAAAAAAGACAATTTAGTAAATGAAAGATTAATTAGCAATTAAGATATGTGGGGTATAGAAAAAATAATGGTGCCAAAGGTAGGAACATTGAATCTTTGATTAATGATACAACAACTGATTTGGTACTATATTATGATCATCCATTAATTATTATTATTGCCAATCTCGCTCGTCTCACTCTCTATTTTTGTGTATCTAATAGTAAAAATATACATATCTAACTCTAAGATACGCATGAAACTCTTAATTAATGGTAATATACGTAATATTTTGAAAGTATAGATAATCATAATATATATGGTAGTGAAGTATGTTTAATTACGTAGTTTTTCCTAAATTATTTCCTCTCTTTTTTTTTCTTCCCTTTTTTTTGTTGCTAACTGTTTCTCCGTTCATTTTTACTTGTTCAATTTTGATTTTATATGCTTTTAAAAAAATAATAATTGATATTATGGGTTAAAAAATGTTTTATTTTGATGTACTAAAAATGACAAGTAAAAATGAAACTGTATTTTTAGTACGGTAAATAAGTAAAAGTGAACAATGAATAAGATTAGTATTCTATCAATCTCAAATTATTTGTCGTGTTTCTCTAAACTAATAAATAATTTAAGATATTTCTTTAAGAAATCGCGACACATAATTTGAGACCGGAGGAAGTACAAGTAATATTTTATATATGGTTAGTGGTGCTAATTGTCATGATTTTTGAATGACCATCTCATGGTTCCATGGAGGGAAAAACAAATTTAACAATTTATGAAAATGACATCTCCTTTGTCATTTAGCACGCCAAAAATATCGTATATATATAATTAATATACACATATTTTAAAAACCCATTTTAATATTAGAAAATTAGTAGTTTTTCTTGTTTATGGCATTATTATACATCTCCAATAGTTGATAGATGTGGGAATAATCATATCATCTAAATGTTAAAACAGTTATCAATGAGAGCACTATATTTATATTTTATTTATTATTTAATATATTACTTATATGCTTTTCATCTGATGTAACCTCGATTGATTACTTTTCTCATATATAGGTTAAATATATGAAAATTTCTTTTAGTTACGAATGAAGGTTAAGATTAGAATATATGATCTCTTGTCTACTTAAAGATAAGTTGAAGTTTAATTAATTATCACAAAAATACATTTTTATTTAAAACTTGTCGTTATTTTACACTTTCTAGTTACATATCTTATCATTATTACCTTATATTTTTTAAATATAATTTTAATTGTCAAGATACCCTAAAGTGAAACGTGTTCATACACCTTTAAAACAAAAAACAAAACAAGAAAACTTAATTTAATTGAGAAAAGCCAATAATCATGCAAGACTTATGAAATATTAAAATAATGAATTTAATTTCATCAACTTTATATATATATATATTAAAAGAAAAAGAAATTAATCATTATACATTCAAGCAAAGTTTAATTAAGATTGGATCACATATAGATGTCAAAAGGTCTATATCTTTTTTTTCCTTTGAATGAATAAGGTAATTATTGTCATTGGCTAATTTAGAAAATACATATTCGTCAAGGAAAAATCAAGAATGAAGAACAAAAATTTTCTAAGAATTTTTTTTATGTTTAATTTGTTTCAATAGTCGTCAATGTAATTACATGTCATAAATAAAAAAAATAAAAAATTCACAATCAAAATCGTATTTGAGTTACAAAATATCGCTCCAACGAACAATGTTGATGGCCCCCTATTCCAACTTCATTAGCTTCAATTTGTACATAATATTTACATCAAATCATACTTATCATGATTAAATGATATAATCAAGTGAACTTTGTACTGATGAATCATTGACTATATGATAATAAAAAATTATGTGACAAAACATATCATATATCTATTTATTAATTTAATATAAATACAGAATATGAATAAACTTTTTTTTTCTATATTTGCATGTGGTTTGTTAGATTACAATATTCAAGTTGTCTTCACTTTATGGTCTTCAACTAGATGGTCATTGTCCTTTTGAGGGGTCAAAGAATATTTTTGGTTTAAATCTTGATGACCCTTTTTAGTCTCGACCAAGATAATGTTTTGGACATTTAGTCAATATTTGAATTTTCAAAGTTCAAATTGACTACCTAACCTTGGACTTTTTGCAATTTTCTAATCATTTTCTTGGACATAGGTTTTAGTATTGGAAAGAAAATTAAAGAAGGAATTGAATTAGATTGAAGGAAATATGGAATCACCAAGACAATCCTTAGTTATAGGATCATGATTTTATAATTCAAAACTTCCTTCAGCTTATCGAAGCGTGTGATCATCTCATTTAAAAATGTAAGTTATCAATTAGAGAATCACATTCTTATTTACTTAATTATATTTCAACACGCCTCCTCTTATATATACGAGCTAAAAATTGTTTTCGTTCCAGTGTATAACATATTAAGTCTTATTGTGATGTAAAAAAAATCATTACTTGGATTAATGTAGAAGGGACAAAAGGTGGGGTTAAAAACCTTTTAATTGTCTTTGTAGTTAGAGTGATTTTACAATGTTGTCACATGAGTTTTTGCACTAACCCAAAATTATAGTAATTAAAGTTTAATCTCCCCACTAATGAAGACCATAATCCCCTTTTGATATCTTTTCTGATACATATTTCAACAGACAAAAAAGTGAGTAATATTTTCAATGATGGCCACTTTATTTGTCTTTTGGGGTACTATAACACAATAGATTATTACATAAAAAAAGAGTTTGATCGAAGTCAAAAAGAGGGTAATTCACTTTATTTGTCAAGTGAATGATCTTCGCTTCGCTTTGTAAGACTCATTTTCCTTATAGGTCTAAGGTTGAATAGTTCATCTTAAAAAATATTACTATACACTGAAGAAAAAAATCAGGGAAGAGCGGTTTTATGACCAATTACTAATATTCTTTTAGTTATATAGTTCTTTTCATAGGAGATAGAAAAAAAACAACCGAAGAGATCAATAAATACAATAATAAATATCTCTATAATATTATGTTATTCTATTCAAATTTGTAACTAGATATAAAAGATCATATCATAAAAAATTCAATGAAATATAGGATAGTAACATATTTGAAAATAAATTAATTAGGAGAATAATAATATTGAGAAAATGAGGTCATCTTAATGAAAGAAGCCCATTCAAGTTCAGACTTCAATTGTTTGGCATTATTGAGCCCAGAAAAATTCTTGTTAAAGTTGGATTTAGGAGCCCAAAATACATGATAATTTATAATAATTAAACCTTAAAACTAACCAATTAAAATTAATAGTATTCCCCTAAAAATGGTTAAAGTTAAGTATGAAAATGTAAAAGATTTAACTTGTACACAATAATAATTTGAATGTAAAGAACATTCATTCATTTCTTCCTATCCCGTTCTGTTGACCACGATGATTGAAATGACGCAAAAAATTCAGACGCAAAAAATTCAGATCCATAAAAGAGAAGGGTCAGTGGAAGACATTTTACAATATTAATATGTAATTTAACGGATTATATATATAGATGCTAATTACCAATTCAAATTTGCTAAAGATAAGATAATCTTAGTAGTTTGACTACATAAATATTCATCTTCTTGATGAAGGTTTGATTCCCCGCGTTATAATCTCCACCCTCATTTCCGCTTTTCCCTACTCCAAGTTTTTATTTAAAAGGATGAATTTGTAATAAATAGTAATTTTCCCTTTATATACATGTGGTATAACAAGCTGAAGCTTTGGCTAAAACACAAGCAACTAATAAATGAAAGATAAAATAATATATACTTGTAACGTACAAATTTAAATTTAATTAGACGTTACTGTAAATATCGAAAATCAAATTTTAAATATATATATATATAGAGGTGGGGCATAGAAAATAATGGTCCCATAGGCTAGAAACAATGAACCTTGAATGATATAATAATTGATAATAATCACTAAAATATAGTACTATCACCCATTAATTTCCTGTCACTCTCTTTGCTTTGTGTATCAAAGCGCAAGCAAAGGCTTTGATTAAGTGGTAAGAGTTCAATTCGTAATTTTTGAATTAGTCATATGTTATGTATGCGTGCGAATCTAGTTATAGATATCGGAATATTAGTATTAAAATTGAAGAAAAATAACCAAATGAACTTATTATTTTTTAATAGTATTTTTTGCTTATTTATCGTGTACCAAACACAAAAATGTAAATAAAAAACTAAACTCCCTTAATTAAAAAAAATTAAATTCAAGAAAACACTTTCTTCTAACCGAACACACCATAAATTATTAAACTTTTCAGCTTTAATAAAAATAAGATAAGATCATCATTTATTATTCAAGTCAATAGAGGGATTAGTCTAGAAAATAATAGTATTATAGATGGACCACATGCCAAAAGGTTCTCATTTTTTTCTATCTTTTTTTTTGAAAATAAGGTTTTGCCCTCTTGAAATTTGAATGAAAGAAAATGTTATTTTCATATGTCTTCGGTGTAAAATGAAAATTTCTTATATATAAAAGAAAATCTCTCGTAAATAAGCTAGCTAAGTTAAAAAACCAAAAAAAGATTGTAACACACACATAATGGATGTGTTATATATATATATATATATATATATATAACATCACGCTAGTTGCTGCTAACATGAATTGTGGTGAGATGATTGTTGAAATTTCTCCACCCTTATGATTAGGTCTCAAAATCGTGCTCTTGGTAATGAAAAAAGTTACGTTGAAAGTACCACTCCAAAAAAATAAACTCTGAGATATACAATTCATACCGAATCAAGCTCTAATACTTATATCAAAGATCAAATGCAAAAAAAAAGAAAAAAGACACTAGTTGCTAAAAGGAGGGTCATGACACCATCAAGTCATGAACAAAAAACAAATCTCATTATTATGAACATTATATTTTGCTTCCTTTTATTGTAGTTGACTTGCCATTGTTATTTGTTTGCATGTGTTTGGTTGGATTATAAATAATGTATACGATCTTTTTCATCTTTTTCCTTCTTCAACTAGATGGTCATTAATTGGTTCAATATTGTCCTTTTCTGTAGTCAACCAATGTTATGGCTGAAAATTGTTAATGAACCTTTAATTGAACTTCACCAAGGTCTTAGTCAAAGTTAAATCTTGAAAATGACTACCTATATCTAGATTTTTGCAACTTGCTAGTCATTTTCTTGGACAAGTTTTTAGTTTTCACAAAGAAGAATAAGATATATAACCAAATGGCTTGCTTGAATGGAGAAAATATTTTCCTTCGTATAGAACACACCTTTACGTTAGTATAATAACTAAAAGTATAGTAAGTAACATGTCATGACTTATTAGGTTATGTTAGTAGTGTAAATATTAACTGAATTATCAGTGTTATATTCTTTTCGTTTCATATTATTTGACCTCTGTTGACCTGACATACCTCTTAAAAAAACTTGAACTAAATGTGTATTTTACTCTGCTAAACTAATGTTATTGTTTGGAACTCTAAATTTGATTATTATTTCTTTATGTAGTTATCTAATACTAAGGATAAAAAAGAAAAATATATACTAAAATTCTCTTGATTTCATAAATTGAATAAGTTAATAGAAATAACTATTTTAATATGAGTAATATAAAACGGAGGGAGTAATAAATTGAAGTTCCTTTTTGTACATTTTTCTTCCCCTTGACTTAATTGAGAAGAATTGAGTAATTAAAAGAATTTCATTAATAATTCACTTTTGGCTTTTTGACATCCTTTTTTGGTACAAATTTCCACACCCAAAAGTGTGGATTTTCCATGATTCCACTTTTATGCGTGTCTAGTGGAAACTCAAATGCATGAACCGAGTTTAAATTTTATATATTGTCAGTATAAATAATTTTTTATATTATTAAATTATTCAAAAGATAATTACACTTAAGTCATTTCAAAATGTACAATTTAAAATCTTGATGTGATATAATTTAGGTGTTATTGATTTGAACAAACTTTTACAAAAATACAGTCCCCTATGGCCCCATGTTTATGATTTAGTAATTCATCTTAATTATTATCCGTTAAAATTCAATGAGAGTGAAAGAGTCCCCAAGAGTATATAAACTTCACATTAGCACATTGCAATACTGACGTGAACTCAAGTTTCATACATTGTAATGGATTCAGGGGCGGAGCCACCTTAGGCGAAGGGTGTTTCGGTGAACACCCTTCTCCAGAAAATAATATAGTGTATAAAGGTTAAATGTTAGTTATTATGAGTGTATATTTGATTTTGCACATCCTTAACATAGGTGAGAAGAAAATTTGCACACCCATCTCGAAATTCCTAGTTCCGCCACTGAATGGATTATAACCACCCTCAACGACTTAACACTGAGTAACTTTTACTTTACTACAAGTAGGTAGTCCTTTCTCAGATAGCCACTTTTGAGTCGGTGTTCAGGCTCCCACAACTAGTTGTGCGTTAGACATTGCTAGCTCCAAACGAACACAACAATATTACTGACATCACCATTCATGACACGACGGGCATGGAGGGTGGTTGGTGGCTCTGATACCATTAATACAACTCAAGGAAAAGTACGCCCAAAAGCTAGCTATTGAGGTATAATGATTGAAATAATATGACAATGATTATTATAGAAAGACTTGTTTGAATTCCAAAACTGTCATAAAGCTAGTAAAAATTCTAGAATTTCACACTTATAAAAATGAGCCCGAACTCGATAAAAAAAATGGTAATTTTTCCATTTATCCCAAAATTAACCTTCTCAATTAGGAAAAAGGCCGTTTCGAGCCCAGACCCAATGGGCCAGGAGCTGGTCATCAATTGACATATTTGAGCCCATTAAAATGCTTATTAAAGTTGGGTTTGCAGCCCAAATTCATGAGAATCAAAGCCTCAACTAAGCAGTCTTCAATTTTACACAATTTGAAAAAATTGTACCAATAGTAGTAGCACTATTCTCGTAGCTTCTTATCCTACGACTTATGTTGCTTCATGTACTTCATTTATTGCACTATTTGACTATTGGTATTGTTCCTTGTTTGCTGAATGATATGTAATGCTTTTCCTTTTAAACTGCTTTGAAGTATGTTACTCGAGCTGAGGGTCTTTCAAAAACTGTCTTTCTACCTCCACGAGATAGGAATAAGGTCTGCGTACACTCTATCCTTTCCAGACCCCACCTATGGAATTACGAGTATGTTGTTGTTCAAAACAAACTGCATTACTTTCAAATGGAATCAACTGTATTATATTGACAATAATATTCAAAACTTCTAATAATGGTATAGGAGAACCTCAGGGGAAAAAAATTGGATTCACCCTTTAACTGGCTAACTTTTAAGGTAATTCAACAGGTTCAATTCTCCATATGTCTCTTGCATATTGATGAATTGTCCGATCACTGCTAAATTTGGACGATCCAGCAGTGTTTAAGATCGACATTTTGGTTCATTTCTGCATTCATTTCAACGATAAGATGTTTTAGAAACAATACCAAACGTTACACGAAAAGGATACTAAGTACTAATATGACTAATAAGTTTGCTTGGCTAAATGTTGTGCGCGAGTAATATGAAACAGAGAAAGATATGGTTAGAGAGATTGTGCAATGGGAATGTGAGTACTACGAGAAAGAGTATACCTTCTGGTCTCGATATGCTTCATCAACCTTATCTTGGCACTCTATATAATCAGGGAAATCCTTTCCAACAAGAAAATAGTCAGCACGACCATAGCCTTCGTTTCCTTCCAAGGATCCCATGAGTTCTTCATAGTTGTAGGGGCAAAAGACGCCTGTCCTAATAAACGCCTTTACTTCTTCAAATCTTGGGTCCGGGACAAACTACATGAAGAACAGATAATGTAAGATGCATTTCATGGATAAGGATGCTGCAGCTTCTGTTTTGGTTTATACTCTATCAGTTACAATTTGTTCGTCTTACTTTCCTTTTTAGTCCGTTTCCAAAATGATGCCTCTTTCCTTTTTTGACACTTTCATTCTAAGTATCTTTAATATAAGACGACAACATTCAAAAGTCTTCTTTACTATCTTAAACTTTGAGACAAGTCAAAACCAGACAAACAGATTGGAAGGGAAGGAGTAGTTTTGTTATGAGATTGTGCTTGTGCAATATAAATTGTATGATAACGAATGAAAACTTATGCATTATGATTAATTCCTTACCTTTCCCTCGGCTCTTTCCTTACGTAGGCCAGCAATTTCATGAGCCTGAGCTCCGAAAAGAAAGAAATTGTCCTCTCCGACTTCCTATCTTATTTCAACATTGTCACCATCTAATGTCCCGATGAGGAGGCAGCCATTCATTGAAAATTTCATGTTGCTGGTTCCACTAGCCTCCATACCAGCAGTACTATTGAAACAATATTGAGATATCAGACAGGTATACGACATATTAGCTCAATAGAAATTTGTGACCTTATGCAAAGACTAACGAAATTAAGTACCTAATATGCTGGGACAGCTCACTACCAGGAATTAGCACTTCTGCCACACTGACATTGTAATCAGGAACAAAGACATTCTGAAATGCAAGCCGATAAATTTTCAAATCTAATGCACCATCTTGGACTTATAACAGATATAACCAGAGGTTAGTAACGTGTTTGATAATCTTAGCATACATTGTTTTTGACTCGTCCCAATCATACCTTCAAAAGATCACCAATCTCGGGATCATGGTTCACTGTTGCCCCTACATCAGTGATAAATTTTACAATTCTCTTGGCCTGAACATATGTAGCAAATGCTTTTCCTCCAAATATGCAAACTCGCGGAACAAACTTTTCTTTTCGTTCTTCAGGGCTCATGTCTTTCATCTTCTTGTAGCGATAAAGTCTTCTTGAACATGAAACATTGCATCGGGACTGACCACGTATCCTGTTTTTTCTTTAATGAGAGAGACAATCTTCATTTTGTTATTTCCTTTTGCCTTCCTCCACTCAGACTGGAGTTCTTCGTTATCAGCAAACTGTTGACAGTTAAATGCATGAAGTTAGTACATAATTCTTTCATGTAAATATAGTATAAGTAGAAGGGCAGCCCAAGCTTCCGCTACACACGGGGTCCGGGGAAGGGCCGGACTACAATTATCTATCGTACACAACTTTACCCTGCATATGCAAGAGGTTGTTTCTATATCTCGAACAAGTGACCTTCTAATCACATGGCAATAACTTTACCAGTTACGCCAAGGCTCCTCTTCAAATTCAGTATAAGTGGATAAATTAAGCGTATCTTTAGTTTATGACCACAAGATTCAAAAGTCTTCTTTACTTTCTTAAACTACGTGTCAAGTCAAAATAGGACAACAGATTGAAACGGAGCGAGTAAAAGAATAGAGTTATTTCCTTTTCTTGCTCATACATTTCACATGTTCTTATGATGTTTATAAAGATCTCTTTCCACATAGAAGGACTAAAGGAAATAATCCCTTCAAGAAAGCTGTTGACGACGATTTAAGAATCAATAAGATTACAAGTCAGATACAACTTGTTTACCTTTCGAAGCTCTGCCAATTTTTCAGTGTTGACTAGCCAATCATCAGATCCTGTCCACTTGGTTATAATTTCGCTCAACTCTGGGTTACAGAAACTTAGCCATCTTCTTGGTGTCACACCATTTGTCTTGTTTTGGAATTTCTCTGACCATAACTGTCGAGGAACGAAGAGTTTGGATCAATCAAAACAACAACATTGAAAGAGGAGAACTGAAAATGATATATCTGCCACTTCTCGCCGTGTGATTATCTTCATAACTTGTAAAATTCATTGAAAACTTCCTATTTAACTATTTCACTATGAATCTCAGAAACACCGTTAACTGCATGTCCGCTAACTACACATAGATTTGCCATGTGAACCACCTGTGGTCTATTTGGATGTGGCCCGAATATACGTTTTATTTTTGCTTGACTATCCTCCACCACAACCTTCTCAACCTCAGTTTCCTCCTCTTCGTTCGTAGTTTCTGCTTTTACAGCCTCAGTTTCCTCATCTTTACTGTCATCCTTACCTTCTTCTTCTTCTTTTTGTTCTTCTTCTTCTTCTGCTTTTTCGACATCAACAGCATTTTCTTCGGCTTTTATAAGCAACTCCAAAACAGAACTTGGTATTTCAACATTATCCAGAATCCTCATTTGGTTTAGCTTTTCTTGCAACAAGTCAAGATCTTCAGTACCATATTCAGCAAGTATAGTATGCAAGAGCTGCAAAAGCATCCACAGGAAGTAGTTCTCAGAAAGAATGAAGCAAAAGTAATATGTCGAGCAGCAACAAATTCGACCTCAAGAGGTTCAAAATGTAAAATCTCAACTTAATGTATCCTAGAACTGAAATAAAGTTTCAAATTTTACCTCCTCATCTATCATTGCTATGATCTCCACATGCCGAGGAAGCAGTTCGAAGTGTGAAGCTCCATTTCTCGAGAGCCTCAGGTAGAACTGTGTGGTTAGTGTATGCAACTGTTCTGCCAAGATATAACAAAAGTGTCACAGGAGTAGAGCTACTGAATTTACATTAATAAACAAGGGAAGAATCATCTACGCTCGTATCATAAAACTACTTGCTAGAAAAATTAGACATTTATCGGATGCAATAGCGAAAAGAAACAACCTTTGAGTAATTTCCCATGTCTGCTTCCAGCTCAAACCTTTAACATCCATCAATATCCTTAAAAGTTCTGGTATGCAAAGTGTTGGATGAGTGTCATTCATCTGTACTGCAACCTTTTCGGGGAACTGATCCCAGTTCACTGCATTCCCTGATCTCCTCTCGAACCGTGCAATAATGTCCTGAAGAGAAGCAGTACATAGTGTGTATTGTTGCTTTAACCTAAGCGTCTTTCCATCAAGTGACTCGTCACCTGGATATAAGACATAGCAAATCTGATCCAAATACAACAAGGCACAACTTTAGTCTTGTGGTCTTAAACATGTCATGCGGAAAGTTTGAACTGACGAGTTGCCAAGAAAGGAAAGAGACATTCTTTCTGAAACAGACTAAAAAGGGAAGTAATACAAACAAATTTAAACGGATGGAGTATTTTCTAATTTCTCAATTAAGCTAAAGAAGTAAGTAAACCTTTTCAGCCTTTTTCTGTGCCTCATATGCTTTGGCATGGTCTCCATCATTAAAAGTGCGTAAATCAAAAGCTTCTGAGTACACCTTTCCAGCCTTTTTCTGTCCCTCATATGCTTTGGCATGGTCTCCATCATTAAAAGCGCGTAAATCAAAAGCTTCTGCAGCTAGCTTTGTTGACCACAGTCGAAGGTTAATCGTTGTTTTTGTTTTATATCCTGGTATTGGGACATCATAGGCAACAGCAGTTATATCTTCTCCGCCAACCCATTCCTTCCTTCCATCAGCTACTTCAATGACCTTCCCATAGAATTTTACGGGATACGAAATATCATTCCTGACAATTTCCCATGGATTTCCCATCTGAGAATATAATAGTCCTATTACTTTGGAGCATAGCAAAGAACATAAAAAATCTATTGAAATATACGAAAACGTGCAGTCAGTAGTATCAAAGTCCTCCAACAATCTTAACAACATATCGTACCTCGAGCCAATTTTCAGCAACTTCCTCCTGCCCATCTTTTGTAATGAGCTGTTTGAAAAGGCCATATCGGTATCTAAGTCCATAACCCCATGCAGGGTAGTTTAGCGTCGCCATTGAGTCCAGAAAGCAAGAAGCAAGTCTTCCTAAACCTCCATTTCCTAAAGCTGCATCCGGTTCCTGTCAGTCCATTACACTAAACAGCTTAAGCTAATTACAATAGACTACTATCCCGAGTGAAATCAAACTATAGGTCACTGGTGAATTTTCTATCGAACATCAATTGACATATATTACAATGTTAAAACAGTGGTGATGAGAGTGGGACAGTCATTTTGGAAAAGCATATCAATCAAGAACTTGTGCAATCTAGACACGGGAGCTAGTCGATTTCAACATTTCTCATTTTAGACCACAGTTTAAGTGTCAGTAATAGTCAAACAGGGCTGTACCAAAACAAGACAACAGAACCTAATTCTAGTGGCTAACCGTCAACAGAAATACGTTTCTACAGAAACCCGACCTGCCTGGCTACATCCTCTAAACTGTATCCGAGCTTAGTTAAAGCATCTGCATAAGGTCCGGTTAGCCCCAAGTTACCAATAGCATTGAGTAAAGCTCTTCCCTGCAAGCACCAAAAGCATATTAAAGCAACTCACTCCAACGAACGAACTCTGTAGTTATACTCGAAATAAAGGGGAGGCCTAGCTTATCTAACCCGAAGAAACTCCATAGACAAGTAATATGCCTGCTTTATATTCATCTTTTCGTAGAATTCGTAAGTAGCATTCCAATTTATAATGAGCATATCTCGAACACTCTCTGCAGTTGCATAGTATGCCTTGGGAAGTTCAAACTTCTCAGGAGAAAATGATGGCGTGAACTCTGCATGATACTTTATACTTGATAAAACAGACGTGGAGTCCGGCTGAAAAACATCCAATGTGAATCCTGAAAATACCAAAAATAAACATTGTAAGAAGTCCATTTGGAATTGCTGATCTCCAAATAACAAAGGGTCCAAATGTTTGTTGCTTCTCTACTTCCGCTATGTTAATAGTCGCTATGGAGTGACTAGTGAGAACGCCTATAAGAAGATAACAACCTATTCCCTCCACCAATGCACGACTCTAACACCATGGGACGTCCACGCTGAACATCTGGAGCGGGGACAATATAATATCGGGTCTCAATACTGGTTAAACCAAAAATAGAAATGTGTCATGTGCCGAGGGCCTATTAAAAACAATCCATCTACCTTCACAAGATAGAAGTAAGGTCTATGTACACAACATCCCTTCCCAGACCCCACTTGTGGAATTACACTAATAATGTTGTTGTCGTCTTTCTAATACCATGTTAAATAAATTAGTAGACCTAGGACCTAAGTCAATCTCAAAAGCTAGTTTACGAGGTGTGCGTTGCCTGAAACTTTTTAGGAATCAACTCATTTCCTTAACCAATGTGGGATTCTAACACACACCAAAACAAAAGTTCAATACTTGTATACTCCCTCCGTTTCAATTTGTTTGTTTTACTTTACTTTCTAGTTTATTTCAAAAATTATGTCTTGCTCCTTTTCAACAACTCTTTAATTCCAACTTTCCACATGATACGTTTCACACCACAAGATTAAAAGACAGTTTGGTACATTCAACATATCTTCAATTTCATACCACAACATGTCTTTACTATCTTAAACTCCGTCTCAAATCAAAACCAGACAAATAAATTGAACCCAAGATTATTTCAAGTACCTTCATCAGAGGAAGAATCCTTTGTCTTCTGCTTTTGATCACTAGCAACATTGCTGACATAGAAACTTCTTCTTCTTCTTAAATTGAACAACAAAATCCTCCTTCTACCCAACAAAATATTTGAGTTTTTGCTTCTAAAATTGTTATTAAAACTAGAAATGCTTGAAATTGTGTTCAATCCAGAGACAACATAAGTTGCCATGATGTCTCTGAACTGAATTTCAAAATGCTAAATTTTCAGATACAAAATTTAACCAAAATAATTGTTGTGCAGGTTGAAAAATGAGTGGAGCAACATGTGATTTGTTGTTTTCTTTTGAAACAAAACATGTACTATTGTACAAAAATCTTTTGATTTTGATATTTTTGGGATTGTGTGGCCAGTAGCATTCAGATTAATTGGCCATGTAGATATTTTTTTTCTGCCACTTTTTGGGAGTTAAGAGTTTTGTGTGTAATTTCCGCAATCTTAGTAGCTTAGTTATATGACGATTTGAGACTTGAGTTCAATAGTTGTAATGGATTCGATCAAACTTAGTAACTTTTGTTCAATTTTTATATATTTTTTTAAAATTTTCATCAAATATGTAAAAATTATAATTTAGAATTTAATAACTTAAAAGAACTAGAATTTCAAATTCGTAAACTTTAAATCTTGACTGCCCTTTGCACCCCCTCCATTCTTAAGAGTTCGAGCTCAAGAGAATATAGTCATTTTCGGTAGAGAATACTGTTTTACCCAATTTGAGATTTTCAATGCAAATTCACATTAGTCGGACCTAAAACGGATACCAAACAACCAATGGAAATAATTAAAAAAATATGTGAAAAGGTGAGGTAAGAAGATAACAGAATTGAGGGGTCGTTTGATATGTATGATGAGATAAATAATTGATATTCTATGAGATTATTTATCCAAACCTTAAATATGGGATAGTAACACCATTTTAATTTAAATAATTGGATAAATTAATTCCGAAATTAGCTAATACCTTAAATCATAAATGAGATAACACTAATTTCAAGCTTATTATCGTTATCTCACGTACCAAACGACTGTTTTTCAGGGGAACCTTCCATTTCTTTTTCTCCCTAATATATTTGATCCATTGATAAAATAAATTCTTTGTGTCCATTCTTTCTTTCATTATAATTCACTCCTTCTGAGAGGAAGAAATTTCTGTAAAATTCAGTACTTCTTCCTCTCCCCTTAATTAATTAATTGTCTCTTCATAAATAGACCCCATTCTTCAATCATTCAAAGGTAATTAATCCTCTAAATTACAAAAAAAAATTCATTGTTTTCTTCAATCTTTTCTCCTTTGTTTTTGTTGAGGTTGGCTTCTTGTTAGATTATAGTACTTTTGACGTGAAACATAAATTTGTATCAGTAGAAGTTCACGAAAATTGCAACGAGTAATAGATATGAATTCATAACTTTGAAAATATAACGGGTGAAATGTTAAACTAGCGTTTAACCATAGAGTTTGGATCAGATTTTGAATGTTTGGCCATGAAATTTGATCAGATCTTAAAATTTCAATCTTCATCTAAAATTCATTCAGCTTTTTCAATTATTCCATTAGCCAAAAAGGGGTTGATGTCAGTCAACTAATAGTTATTATCTCAGAAAGTCACGTATCTTCTTGATTTCAATTTTTTCTTCAACAAAGAAAATGACGTTCTGATATAATAACTATTAGTCGACTGATCACCTGATAGATCAACTCGCCAAAAAGCTATTGTTTATATAGCTTGAAATGTAGTAATTTACAAGCAAATTTGAGTATTTTGGTTTATAATCTTGAAATTGTTTGCTTTCAGGTGATCCTATTAAGTGAAACAAAAATCCCTTTAGTTTTCCAAAAATGTTTGGATTCAGGAAAAAAGCAGAAGCAGCTACTACAAATACAACTCCTGATGAAAAACATGGAACGAAAACTGGTCGGAGAACTTCCTCTGAGCCAGTTCTTGTCACACCTGATGACGATGATTTTGGAACATCATCGTCATCAGGGACAAGGAACAAACATAAAAGTAAGACAGAGGACTTTGATAACATGTCTATGCAAGAATTGGAAGGGTATGCTGTAGACCAAGCTAAGGAGACCACGAGCTCGGTGAATAACTGTTTGAAGATAGCTGAGGATATTAGACAGGAAGGTGCTCAGACCCTCGATACCTTGCATAAGCAAGGTGAGCAAATTCATCGTACTCATATGATGGCTGTTGATATGGATCGCGATTTGAGCAAGGTATTGATCATTCAATTACTATCGCACTTCATTTTTAATAAGAGTTTGATTAACTTATTTTATAGACATAGTACATAAGCAAACACTCTAACTTTGAGTATGTACATCTACACATCTCAACTCGACTACATTGTGTCAGTTAAACACTCTAACTTACAAAATGTGTTGTAAGATTTGGAAAGTAGCTCTATATTGTTCATGTTTCTTTAAAGCTGAGAGTCTAGCTTAATTTGCTTTGCTCGTTCGATATGTTTGTTATTTGGTATAATCGGAACAAATGGTACATATGACATGACAAAAGTTGACAGTAATGAACATTGTTTTCTGCATTCAAGGGGGAGAAGTTATTGAACAATCTTGGTGGCATGTTTGCGATGCCTTGGAAGCCAAAGAAGACTCACGATATTAAAGGGCCTCGAACTTCAAAAGGTTTCGTGTTATATATCCTCCATATCATTTTTATCCTTCTTTTAATTGATTGTGAATATGTAATCAATTTTACTGACTTTCATCTTCTCTGGCTTTCGTAGATGATAATCATAAAGGGAAAGCTAGTGCAAGTGAAAGGGAAAAATTAGGATTATCTAATGGTAAAAAGGGGAAATCAGCCTCCAGTACACCTCCTCCTGAATCGATGAACGCTATGCAGCAAATTGAGGTACATTTCGTATAACACAAGATTAATCTAGCTATTTGTTGGCCTTAACTTATGTCATATGCCTTCTTCCTATGGTAAAAAACTATGTTTATGTTTAACTAGAATGAGAAGTCGAAGCAAGATGATGCACTTTCGGATTTGAGCAACATATTGGGTGATCTGAAAGGCATGGCTGTTGACATGGGATCTGAACTTGACAAGTAAATTTCTTCAAACTTAACTAGCATTACATGATGTTTTCTTCTTCTTTATTACTCTGCTGTACGTTACGTTTCATTCTGAACACTTTCGACAAAATGTGACTTAGTTTTCTCAACTTAAAATGTGTTTTTCAAAAGGGAAGTCATGAAGTCTCTTAACTTTCATCTGTGATCTAAACTAAGATATAGCATTTGATGAACATCTTTAGCCTTTCTATCTTATTTTCTTCTTGTTTCTGCTTTACTGCTGGCTCTTTTTCATCATTCGTTTAGTAGAGGGTCTATCAGAAACAACCTCTCTACTTTCTCAAGTAGGGGTAAGGTCACGTTCACTCAATACTCTGTACACTCCACCTGTGGGATTACACTGTTGATGATGAACATGTAGCTCAAAGCTGCGGTGATTAATGATCATTTATGCTATTAGTGTAATTTAACATGTTATAGCACGTTGTCTGTTTCATTTTCTAGGTAACTAATTTCACTTATTATGGACATTACTACATGTACACAAAATCATTTGCATTTTTTAATCTTTTTTTGTTAATAACACATGTTGTTGAAATGTGATAAATGCAGGCAAAACAAAGCTATTGATGATCTCGACAAAGATGTAGATGAATTAAACTCTCGAGTTAAAGGTGCAAATCGACGTGCACGTCAAATAGTTGGGAAGTGAAAGAAGAGGACTCTTGTTTTTCCTATGTTGCTCGGACTTTCCAAAACTGTTGTTGTACTCGTGTCAGATCCTCCAAAATGCACCACTTTTGGAGGATTCGACACTCACCTAACGACATTTTTGAAGAGTCTGAGTCTCTGAGAATCATAACTTGCTTCGACATCAGATTTATTGAAAGTTTTTTGGCATTTTGGCTTCAAGGTCTATTGGAAGTTTTGGTTGCTTCTTTTTTACTTTTTTTTAATTCAATTTTTTGTTATTAAGATTACCTTTTTTTTCATTCCAAGTTTTACTGGATTGTTTCATTGTTTATTGTTCATTGTGTAATTATAAAATAATCAAATAGGCCTTTTAGTTTACTGATGATCAATCGGTTCGGTTCGTTTTTATATGTTATTGATTTAGTTTATCCGCTATCGTTCTGTAAATATGCTAAATTGATAATCAAACCAATAAAATGAACTATACTAATAAATTTAAGGAATCATCTATATATTTTATCCTATAATTTAATTGTACTCTAATTTGTCATATAGGTTTTCTTAAAGGCTTTGACAACAACAGCTATCACAATAAATACCATTTCTAAATTTGAAAGTCCCTAGTGTGAATACTCACCACATATTAATCATTTTAAGAGAAAGAAAATTGGAAAAAAAAAGTATTAAATCAGACTTTATTACAAAAGATTATAAATAATCTTTATTTTCTATCATTAGGCTTTGACAACTCTCATATTAACCCCACATCTTTAAATACATGTCATTTTAAAGTTAAGTCACTATAAATAAGAGGGTATTTTTCATCATCTTATAATAAAAGTTATTAAATGAGTTTACATCTCAAAACAGTGTACCAAAAAATTAAACTCAACTCGAAAATTGTGTCACTCATTTAATAAAATAAAACTTTTATGTTAATGAAATTTTTATTAAATGTTTTTAAAAATAATTATTTAACATTTTATTTTATTGTAACTTACCCCTTTCATATTATGATCAGGAGATATCTTTTGAGCTAAGAAAATATTAAATGATGATCTAAAATTTTGTAAGTTATCATAAAAGCATATACAATAGCCTAATATCTTTATTCGTAAAATTAATTATTTCTTTTATCTTAATTTATGTAAAAGTGTTCAAATTATGATAGTCCAAACACTTAATTTTGACCATAAAATTTTGAAATTGATTCTCTAACTATTTTAGAATAAAATTATATTTAAAAACTTCACAAAAAATACTACTACAAATCAACATAGCTAATAATTCTAAATAATTTGAAGAAGTTTTAGAAAATTGCAATCAAAGAAAAAATTGTTCGACTTCCAAAATAGTAACACATTCACATATGTTATGAAAAGAATACTCTCTCTATACACTTTTACTTATTCAGATTGAAAAAAAAAAGAAGAAAAAATAATCAATCATTTTATAGTATCTATTTTACCTTTGTGATTAATGTTTTAGTTATATCCAATTCATTTTTTTCAATAATAAACGACTTATAATAATTAGATGTAATATAATAAAATTATTATTTTAAAAAAAATATGTCAAATTTAATATGAACAAGTGAATAATATATAAACAAACATTAAACTCGAAACTCTGTTTCTTTTTCATATATAAAACTTCTTCACCATATACAAAATCCTTTCTTTATAAGCATCTCTGTTTCTTTGTTTTGCCTGTAAAAAAGTTCAGAAATCGCCATGAAAGCAGCTCTTTTTTCTTCTTCTTGGAGTTCAAGAATGGGGTGTAGGTGTATATTTCTCGCTTATTTGATCTTTTTTTCCTTCTCTTCAATGGCTTCAACACAAACACAAAAATTCCCAATTCCCCATTCAACGAAAAAACACGATCAAGAAGATCATCTTCATTCTTCTGTTATATGCCATCAACTCCAAAGAACTCGCTATTGTCCACCATTTCCACCGCCTCCATCGACTCCGTCTTCATCACTTGATGAAATTGACCCAGGATTTGGTGTGGAGAAAAGATTAATCCCTTCTGGTCCTAATCCTCTGCACAACTGAAAAAACAGAGCATCGCCATTTTCATGGCAATAAAGTTCAATTCTTGAATTTCATAGTAGAAAAGTTGAAGAAGAAGAAGATACCGATTCGCGTATGTCATCAGAGTTTATTTTTGTCAATATTATATACTAAGTTTTTTAAGTTTTTAGTTCTTGGTTTGTTTGTATTTAGTTATGCTTTTAAATGTAGAAGATAATAACGAAGTTCGAGAATTGATGTTTATTCGAATCATAAGAGTTAGCAACCTTCGTTTTTCATCTTTAATAGCTTCAGAATAGGTTGAGAGAAGAGAATAAATGTTTGATATGCAGGACTCAAATGAGGGTAGTTGAGGACCAGATTGATGTGATGAGTTAACTCCTTGTTTGGATGGTTGTTAATTCTGTCTCGTACACTACTTTTTTGATAGAGTTATTTTTAAAATTGTTGATGTGTGATATTACGTAATGATGAAGAACGATATAATCTATTCAAACGTTATTTCATTATTACAATACAATACGATACGATACCAATACTACAATATAATATAATATAATGTATTATGAAATAATACGTAAGAACCATTCTAATAATGTTAGGGGTGTTCGTGGCATAGTTAAAAATGATCCAAATCGAAAATCGAACCAAATTAAGAAGAAGTAGCTTAGAGTATTGTGTTGAATTTCAAAGAAGAAATTTTATTAGCTGGCGCATTCATTCTTAACATTATGAAAATTTTCTTATTTAAAATTGAGACAAAATCCAAATGTTAGCCTTAAAAAGAAATATTTAGTAAATTAGTCATTTAAATTCTGCATTTAGTTGTGTGTTAGTTCTCAAAACTCTGTTTAATTTACAACTAATTTAGTTGGTTGTTAACTAGCATATTCACTCTCAACATTTATGAAAGTTTCTTTTTTCAAATGGGGACAAAACCTAAATGTTGGCTTAAAAAAGGATATTTACGTAACCTGCCTTTTAAATTTTGTCTTTGACTACGTGTTAGTTTTCAAAACTTTGTCCCTTTTAGTTATAAATAATTCAGCTGGATGTTGGAAAGACATTCACTCTGAACAATTATGAAAGTTTATGTTCAAATAGGAACAAATTTGAATATTGGCGTAAATTAGCCTTTGGCTACGTGTTAGTTCTCAAAATTTATCCCTTTTAGTTACAAATAATTCAACTAACTATCACTTGGCGCATTCATTCTAAACATTTATGATAGTTTTATTTTTCAAATAGGAACAAAATTTGGGTGTCAACCTCTTAAAAGGGAAATTTACATAAATTAGCCTTTTAAATTTTGTTTTGACTAAGTGTCGGTTCTCAAAATTCTATCCCTTTTATAACAAATATTTCAACGGACACAATCACTTTGAACTGGTTGTTAGCTGGCGCATTCACTCTGAACATTTATGAAAAAATCACTTTTTAAATGGAAGAAAAATCTGAATGTTGGCCTCAAAACTCTATCCCTTTTAGTTATGGATAATCAGCTGGATGTTAACTGACGCATTCACTATGAACATTTCTAAAAACGTTCTTCTTTCAATTGGAACAAAATTTGAATTTTGGCATCAAAAAGGGATATTTACGTAAATTAGTCTTTTACATTCTTTCTTTAACTACGTGTTAGTTCTCAAAACTCTGTCCCTTTCAGTTACAGATAATTCAGCTGGCTGTTATCGGACGCATTCACTCTTAATATTTATGAAAGTTTCCCTTTTTAAATAGAAACAAAATCTGAATGTCACAAACATATGTTTACGTAAATTAATCTTTTAAATTCTGTCTTTAACTACGTATTCGTTCTCAAAGCTTCTTCCCTCATCATTATCAATAACTTAGCCGATTGTTAACTAGCGCATTCACTACGAACATTTATGAAAGCTTCTTTTTTCAAATAGTGGTAAAATCTAAATGTTGACCTAAAAAAGGATATTTGTGTAAATTAGCCTTTTAAATTTTACCTTTAGCTATGTGTTATTTCTCAAAACTCTTGTCCCTCTTTTTCCCCACACACACACATATATATATATATAAAAAAAATCTTCTCCACCATATACACCCCCCACCCCCACCCCCTCTCTCCCCTATATATATACTCTGTTTCTTCTCTCTCAGTTTCTTAATTTCGACTCTAAAAATTTCAGAAAATCACCATGAAAGCTGCACCTTTTTCATCTTCTTCAAGTTCAAGAATGGCATGTAAGTGTATATTTCTTGCGTATTTGATCTTTTTCTCCTCCTCTACAATGGCTTCATCACAAACACAAAAATTCCCAATTCTCCAATCAACGAAAAAACACAGTCAAGAAGATCATCTTCATTCTTCTGTAATCTGCTATCAACTCCAAAGAATCCGCCACTGTCCACCATTTCTACCGCCCCCATCGCCTCCGTCATCATCATCGTCTTCATCAATGGATGAAATTGACCCTAGATATGGTGTGGAAAAAAGATTAGTCCCTTCTGGTCCTAATCCTCTGCACAACTAAAAAAACAGAGCATCACCATTTTCAAGTTAAGAAAGCTCAATTCTTGGTCATTTTTCTTAAATTTCACAGTAGAAATCGTCGAAGAAGAAGGAGGAGGAAGAAATCGATTCGTTTATGTAATCAGAGTTTTTTTTTTTTTTTTTGTTATTACTATATACTAAGTTCTTAGTTCTTGTTTTGTTTGTATTCAAGAAAATTACTATTTCCTTTTTTGTTTTTGCAAAAACAGAGCATTTGTGTCTGAAAAAAGCAGCAAAAACAAGTCTGGAAATAGTTATGATTTTAAATGTAGCACGGGCTCGAGAATTGATGTGTATTCGAATCATAGAAGTTATTTAGCTAATTAGCTAACTATCGTCGATATGCTCATATTGATGACGTTATTATTAATGTGATCAATTTGAAGTTATTCAAGAGAAGTCCATGAGTTACATTTAATTTTTGTGGTAGCTAGCTAGCTACATTAAATATAGTCATGTAAATATAGTTTCTTCATGACTTGTAGTATTATTCAACTTCAATTTAAATCTTACTCCTAAGTTTTTATTTATTTATTTCCAATTGTGTGTTGACTTTGTTTTTTCCTTTATGTTGTATGAATGGTTGTTATAGGTTATTCATTTATAGGATCGTTTGATAGCGGATAAGAGTTATGCAAATAGTGGTAATAATAATGTACGAATTAGTTATGAGAGAATTTATATGATTTTATATACTAATATTAGCTATCAAACAAGATATTATTTTTACGAAATTTAATATTATATAACTCACCTTCGAAACCCTGGCCAAACCACTCATTATAGTTTACGTGGCATGAAGAAAAAGAACAAAATGTATAGAGAAATTAATCAATGTGTCAGTGAAAAGAAGTCATGCACTGCATGAGATTCCTAGGTATTGGCATTTATGATATGGTTTTTATGTAGACATAAGTATTTTTTTCTATTCGATGTCCGATATCCATATTAGAGTCCGATTAAATTTGGATTCATGCTGGAAAGTCTCATGTTGGGGTAAAACTTTTCCTAACAATGGCGACTCCGTATTCAAAGGAATTCGAACCCAAGACCTCTGGTTAAGAATGAAGAAGTATTTACTACTCTATCACAATCCTTGTTAATTTCATAAGTCGTGAAATGAAATGTGACAAGTAAAACTGAACACGGAAAACTATACTTTGTATTCCAAACTCATAAATGCAATCCGTGTATCTGCCTGATGCATTTATCACTTGATCATGATCTAGTGGATCGATTTCATGGTGAGTTAGAATTAAAATTGGTTCAGATTTTAAATTAATGTTTTGACTATTTTTTATAATTAAACTTGTCACGTTGTAATTTTGATCAAAAAAATATATAATGTAGTTAAAATAACCACTAAAGTAAACTAGGTAAAGTAAAACAAACTTTGAAAGATTAAAAAAGCGATCGATAATTTCTGATGACCAACCATTGTGAATCGAGTGACCATTCTAACAATCAACTCAAGTAAATAAGGTGGTGAACTCTTGGTTGATCCTATAAAATTCAGTTAATATAATGACTAATCGAAATATAAAACAGTCGATTTGTTCCTAATTTTGTTTTAGAGTGAAACTAATATCCATGCACTATAACTAAAACGGTTTTAGCGGAAATAATATGTATATTAGCAAAGAGTGTGAAAATCTTTATCGATGTTAGTTAATTGTTATTGAATTCAGTGTCGCTATACGCTTTAGGCCTTTAGCGGCATTTACAAAGAGTGTTAAAATGTAATTGTCACTAGTAATTGCCTCTATAAAGACATACGTAGCCGTCATTAAGTTATTTTTATTAATTAAATATCGCTAAAGATCATTTTTAATGTAGTAATGGACAAATTTAATCTAATTACAATCTTCATTTAGCTTCCATGAAAAAAAAACTAATATCTACAAAAAAATTTATACCTCATCTTCTTTTTTACCATCCCCACCTACCATTCCCATACATCTCCCCAAATGAAAAAAAAAACACATATTAATTAATAAAAACTCTTCATTTATTTTTCAATTTGACTAAAGAAAAAATAAAGTAACAATGAATATAGAATAAATGTCCTAAAATGATTGTGATAATGACACAAATGATGTGGTATAGTCATAATAATAGTACTAGTTGGAAATGTATATATGATTTCATACATGCATTTCCAAATTTATATAAATCATAGTAAGATTTTAATCGAATATTTACGTTACTTTGACTCATTTTGACCCAATCATTTGAAAAGTCATTTTGGATTCAATCCAATAATCAAATCATGACTCAACGGGTAAAAACGTTAATTGCTGAGCGAATAGTAACTGCTTTTGACACCTCTACTTATGAAGTTAAGAGTTAACTTGCTTGAAACGCTTTTTACTTTTCATGACTATAATGAATAGTTTTTACCATGATCTGAGGATCATAGGAAGCATTAGTCATGTGACAGGCAGTAATACAAGGTGTTTTTAACCTTGTATTAATCATGTGACATGGCGGAGCTAACGTTTTGATTATGAATTCGATTGAAAAAATAGCTTTGTATTTATATTTTAAAAAATTATTGAATATGTATAAAATTTTAATTGAGAATTCAATAACTTTGCAAGTCTAAAATTCTGGCATACAATTTATCCCAAAATATCCAATAAAGCTGTCATCTGAAATATAATTAAGATTATGTTTAGTGTGCATTTTGATATAAAAATTATGAAATTTGAAGAAAAAAAAAAGGAAGTATTTTAGTTTTTTCTTTTTTTTTTTCTAGTTGAAAACAATATTTAAAAATTAGAGTTGTATTTGGACATGAATACGAATTGAAATTATCTTTAAAATTTTGTGAGTAATTTGAAATGAAAATTGTGAAAAGAGAAGTTTTTCGAAATCCAAAAAGTTTCAATATTCAACTTAAAATTGAATTCTGAAAAAAATAAATACATTATCCACATCAATACAGAAATTGGTCTGGTTAGAGATTTATATTTGAGGAATGCCAATTATTTTCTTACCAAACTTCATTAGAAATAACTTTCCTAGAATCGATAGGATATATATATATATATATATATATATATATATATATTTATCGGATTTTAATCTAGGCAATTGTTTTTAGAATACCTAATTGTCTTTGATCTCTTAATTATATACAAAAAAGTTGTGTTTGTGTTAAATACTACTTAATCCTGAAATTAAATCTTTTTTATTTGAACAAAATAAAACAAGAATTTCATACTACAAAGGATAAGTTAAATTTCCGAAAGATATAATATAGTTAAAGTAGGATTCAAATTTCTAATTTCACAATATACATATATTTTTTAATACCATCAGATTAAATTGACATATATTATCAATACGTAAATGTCTATAATAATATAATAATACAGTGGCTTAAAATTGACATTAAATAGAAAAAATATATTAATATTGTAAGAATTTCTTATACTGTCAGTGTATATTATATTATTTTATTTTATTATGCTATAACGATTTATTACTTTAATCTTTAGATCACAATAATAATACTTAATAATATAAAGAATTACCTTTTATTAACGTCAAAATTATTGATAATATGATAATTCTTTATATTGTCAGTATATCACACAAACTCAAAATCCTACTTGTATTACAAGACGAAATTTATCTTTATTATGTTGAGTCCTCTTAAAATTTGAATTCTTAATATCTAAACTAAAAAAAGGATAATTAATATTTTTTCTTAATTAGAATCATAGTTTATTTAGTACATAATTAAATTTTGTAATAGTATCCAGCTAGGATTCATAATCCTTAGCCACTATATTCTTTTTTTTCTATATAAACGTATCATACTACAAATTTTTTATTACATTCTTCTTCTTTCTCTCTCAATTTTTTTTATTTTTACTGATTGATCAATAATAAAAAAAAAATGGATTCAAGAACAATTAGGTGTTTTTGTTTGTTTGTTTTAGTTTCATCATGTTTTTTTAATTTGTCTAATTCAGATGAATTAAAAGTTATGGTGAAAGGTGTTACATCTATAGCCCAAACAGATGATAATTTCATATGTGCAACATTAGATTGGTGGCCAGAAAATAAATGTGATTATAATCAATGTCCCTGGGGAAAAGCTGGTCTTCTTAATTTGGTAAATTATTTTCAATTTTTATTATTTCTCTGAGTTTTGTAGTTTCGTTTATATGTAATTACTTCTTGTGAGTCGAGGATTTGTTGAAAACAACCTCTCTAGGTCTGCGACTACTCTGGTTATGTTGTTGTTATGTAATTATCTCTTGAAGAGAAAAAAATATTGGGAGATTTTTTTTAATTGATTGATTTTGGTTTTTTTTTTTTTGAATTATGTAGGACTTGAAAAACAGGATTCTTGCAAACGCTGTTAAAGGTTAGTAGTACTAGTACCATAGTTTATTGTTTTAATTTCTTTATTATGTTTATGTGCTTGTGCACATAAATACTATTATTTTTTTAAAATAGGATATGTATTAATATAGGTCGATATAATTTGAGAATAATGTTAATTTTTAATTCTTTGATCAAGAAATAGAGCCTCCAAACCACCATGTTCATTTAAATTTTGTATTTTTAACGTGAAATATGAATTTATGTATGAAAATTTTATTAAAATTCTAACTAATATTAGAACTGAACCTATAATTTTAATTGTTCTATGAGTTTAGTGATAAAAATCTTATAAAGCAAATCTCATCAAGTTTAAATTTTGAATTACCTCAAACAAAATACTTTTTTTTGCTTTAAATTAGAGTTTAATTATGGAAAGTTGTCTTTTACTTTAGATGTTCTCATAGTTTTCATGCCCAATCTTGTTTTTATTCTCTAAAAGAAATTTGGTAGAAATGCGTTATATTTACACCTTTTTTTGCTTCTAAATAATATATTTTATTATCTTAATTTTTTCTTTCTTTTTTTTTTTTTTTGCAGCATTTAATCCACTAAGAATCAGAATTGGAGGTTCATTGCAAGATCAAGTTTACTACAAAGTTGGAAATTACCCAAAAAATTGCTCAAATTTTGAGAAAAAATCTGATGGACTTTTTGGATTTAGTGATGGCTGTCTCCACATGAATAGATGGGATGAATTGCATGACATGTTCAACAAAACAGGGTAAGCAAAGCATCTCGCGTTCACGTAGAATCCGTGCCTGACCCGTGACCTATAACATCATTATTGTTGTCCCAAAGCTCCCCTTCATTCGATTCAAAAATTAGTTATGCATGAATTATTTATCTGATAATAAACACTAACTTACGATCAACCAAACATGATATTATTTATGTTGAGATTATATTTGTTAGTGTAACTCCTAAACCTAAGTTCATAATATTTTTCAATTTTTTTGTGAAATTTATGCAGGGCTGCAATAACATTTTCATTCAATGCTTTAATTGGAAGAATACCATCAGATGAAAATAATACTAGTCTTTGGGTTGGAGATTGGAATCATTACAATGCAAAATCATTGATGAAATACACTATCAATAAGGGATACAAAATTGACTCATATGAGTTAGGTAAAAAATAAATTTTGTCGCTAAACAACAAAAATCTGTTTTTTTCCTAACTTGTTTATAAAAAAAATACCAACATTAATTTTTGGTTAGGTAATGAGCTTTGTGGAAGTGGAGTTGCTGCAAAAGTAAATGCTCACCAATATGGCAATGATGTCAAAAAATTGAAGAAACTTGTCACACATATGTATCCTAACCCTGCTAATAGACCAAAAATCTTGGCCCCTGGTGGATTTTATGATCAAAAATGGTTCCAAGAGTTCCTTCAAACAACGGGTCCGGGCGTTGTCGATGGATTGACACATCATATTTACAACCTTGGAGCAGGTATGTACCAATGTATGTTGTTGCATTCCGAGGCAGATCCAGGATTTAAACTCTGTGCTAAGAAAATGTTTGTATTGGTAAATTGTAGGTGTTGATCCAACTTTGATTTATAAGCTTCAGAATCCATTTTACCTAAGTCAAATAGCTCAAACATTTAAGAATGTTGAAAATGATGCTAAGTTGTTTTCACCATCATCTGGACCTTGGGTTGGTGAATCTGGTGGAGCTTATAATAGTGGTGGCAAAACTACTTCACACACCTTCGTCAACGGTTTCTGGTAACTCTTCATATCAAGTCTGATAACACGTAAAATGGTTGGATAGAATGTGTCTTATGTTAGTATTGGTGTTGTTGTAGGTACTTGGATCAATTGGGAATGACATCAACGTTCAACCATAAGGTGTACTGCAGACAATCTTTAATAGGAGGAAACTATGGTCTTCTCAACACAACAAGCTTCATCCCAAATCCAGATTACTATGGGTACTTAAAACGCGATTCTCGTGATAAAAAATTTCCTTATTTCATACTAAAGTTTAGGTATCTTACAAGTTTTTTTGATGATTTTGCAGTGCTCTTCTATGGCATAAGCTTATGGGAAAGAATGTGCTTTCTATTACTCATGAAGGCTCTCCCTACATCCGCACTTACGCGCATTGCTCAAAGACAAGTGTAAGTTACAACAACACTATCAAAGATTTCAACTTTACTATGGTCTTTTTCTGAAACAGCTTTACTATGGTCTTTTTCTGAAACAGCCTCTCTACCTCGACGAGGTAGGAGTAAGGCCTGCATACACTTTTTCTGAAAATTCTTTGTTTTTGTCCTTCAGGGTATTACAGTTCTACTAATCAACATGGATAAGTCAACTACCTTTGATGTCTCTGTTGTCAATGACTTGAATATGTACGCTGACAGTGTTGCGTCTGTTGAGTCTATAAATATGAATCCTGATAGTGTTGAGTCTATTCATCAAAGAGAAGAGTACCATTTGACTCCAAAAGACGGCAACATTCAGAGTGACGTCTTGTTGCTGAATGGAACTCCATTGACGCTCACTTCATCATTGGACATCCCAGAAATGAAGCCTAAGCTCGTTGATCCAACGTTGCCCATCAGTGTTGCTCCTCAATCTATTGTCTTTGCTACCCTGAGAGGGTTCCAGGCTCCTGCTTGTGCATAGAGAATTTACAGATTTCAATTTATTAGTTTAGTTTTTTAGATAATCCTTCTTATCAACATGTTTAGAGAAGTTTCAGATTAAACTTAGTTTGTTTTATTGTTTTAGTAAAGTTGCTTTATACTACATTGTCAGTTTTGCTTTCTTTATTTCTTCTGTTGGTTTCTGATTAAGGAATTTGCATCTATATAACCTGAAAAGAACTCAAGATTCTACTTTTTTCAACTTTCTCGACATACCTAAAGTATCATGGTTTTTTGAGTTTCATACCTGAGTTTCCTACCTGAACCAACTATTGATAGTTGAGGTGTGTTTTGATAAATAGTTGGTGATAGTTCAAGTATGAAACTCAAAAAACTGGGATACTTTAGGTGTGTTTTTGACAGTTAACTCTTAAAAGGAATTTGAATCTCTTCAAGAACAAGCAAACCATTTAGCACAAGAAAAGAATGTTTGATAACTTTGTTTCAAGGTCCAAAACCAAAGCCTTAAATGCAAAGATACCTTAACTTAGTCCTTAAAATTCCTTCAAAAGCAGCAAAGCTTTTATACCTGACAAAAAAGCTTCCTTTTTTCTTGTGCTTCTTCAATAAAGTTTCAATTTTCAATCTGATCTTTGAAAAAGCTTCAATATAAGGCTCCATTACACAAAGAAAGAATGGATATGCTTAAGCAACTGAGGTAATGACCGTCAACTTCAAATTCTAGCATAAGAAATAACTTTTTTTGTCGTGTTGCAATTAACACAACTGTTCTAGGGTGAAATTTACTGGTATAAGAGAAGAAGAGAAAGGAAGCAGCAGCAGCAGTACAAGAGATAGAACAATACCACCACAGAAAACTCAACCTTTTAAAGGTAGTAACTCAAGACTCAAAATCAAAATCATAGGAAAACAAGAACATTCTAAAAGTCTTTTGTTGTTTTTTGGCAGACACGAAAAGAATACCTAGCTGGTTGCACAGACAGTTTATAAGGACAATGAGTCGTGATTATGATTCCAGTGATAGCGTTGACTATCCAGCTGCGGTGGCTGCAGCTGCATTTGCTGTAACATCAATTGAAGAAAAGAGTGAATATGACCACAGAAGGACAAATAGTGGAGGTGATAAACCTTTGACAAAGATCAAAAGTAAAGGAGAGGATATTGCTAAAAAACCTGAAAAGCTCTCAGGTAGGAAAAAATTTCCAATGTTTCCTCGTCTTTCTTTGTTCATAAGAATCATAATAAACGAGCTGTAGATGGAACGAGGATTAGAGGGCGTGGCTACGAACCATGATGTTAGGGGTCGAATCCCTCCTCTCCTACAACTGGTCCAAAATGAAAATACCTTACCCTCTGGGAGTAGGAAAATCGACCCTTTTCCTCTCAATAACCGATTCCTGAACAAACACACATCTTCCTGATTTCTATCCAAAGGTCACTTAAACATTGAAAAAATGATTTACAAAACTGTGAAATGAATAAACAATGAAATCTAGAAATAGGTTGAACAAATAGTTAGATCCATTTGATTTCTTAGTTAAATAATGCAGACTAGTCATTTTAGTTATCGTCCTAACATGTTTCCCATTTTCTTCTTAACATTTACTTGTAACAGATGAATCTTCAAAATCAAGTTCAAAACTTCCATATACAAGTGAGCCAATAAGGTCAACAACAATCAATCCAGAGCCAGTTAAATCTGTGCCATCTATTAAGAAGAAACCAACTTTTGGAGATACCAGTCCTGAAAGTGAACTTGTTGAAAAGGCCAAAAAAGTTCCATCCATTAAGAAAACACCAACATTTGGAGATAGCAAACCTGAAAGCGAAGTTGCTGAAAAGGCCAAAAAAACTCCATCCATTAAGAAAACGCCAACGTTTGGAGATAGCAAACCTGAAAGTGAAGTTGCTGAAAAGGCCAAAAGAGCTCCATCTATGAAGAGAGCATCTACATTTCCAGACCAAAGCATCGATATCAGACCTCCCAAGGCTCCTGTTTCTGCTCCTGAGGTTCAGCCAACTAGACAATCTTCATCACAACCAGGCATGGCTAAAGCGCCAAATACAGTGAAGCCTGGAACTGGAAATTCTCAGGCAGATAGTTGGGAGAAAGAAAAAATGGAGAAGATCAGAGAAAGGTACCTTGTTAAACTGATGCCTTACCATTGACATCACACTAGAAAGCCTTCACTTATACCCTTTTCTCCGAAAAGGACAGTGAAAGTGATATACCTGCATATTGACAATAACATTTCATTGTTCTATTATATGAACTACTTGTTACCCTTTTACTAAGAAGAGAAGTTTCAGGTACAAGAAGCTCATAAATGAAATTGTGGAATGGGAGACTAAGAAGAAGAAGAAAGCAAAGCGTGACGTGGACAAAGTTGAGGTTGATTCTATCTTAAATTTTTCTTACAGTTGATCTTCTGGAATTCATTTATTTACCAACTACATACTGAACATTACAGGCTGAACTATTATCAAATGAAAAAATGAAATTACAGGCTGAATTAGACAGGCGTAGGGCAAAAGCCAGGAGACATTTCAACGATGAGGTTGGAAGGATTGAAAGCATTGCAGAAGGGGCCAAAGAACAAGCAGATCAACATCAAAAGAACGAAGAGCTAAAGGTGATAGAGAAGGCAAATAAGATCAGAGTCACTGGAAAAATGCCATCAACTTGTTCATGCTTTTAAATAAGTACCATTCATAAAAAAACTGTAAAAAATGTAAATTGGTAGATCCAACTTTTACTACATTTGTTGGAAAAAACATGTAAATATACTAAGGCACAATACTCGCCGTGTATAAGCTTTCATAAGATTATCACAAACCAATAGAGATGTCAAGTTGTAATCCTCCGGAGGGAAATAAATCTATCTCAATACAGTTATAGTAGAAAGAGCAACCCCGCGATATCATTCATCCATTAAGAACAGCAGATACAAACTTTGAAGGAAAATTAACATTAACCTCCACAAAAACCAACAACTATTTACACCATCTTTTGATATGAAAACTAAGATCAAACTGATGAGACATTGTTTACTAGTGCAAACAGTACTATGTATTACATCCTTGAAACTCTAAGAAATAATTCTCAAACAAATTGAACAGAAATACTTCAAGAAGTAATCTCTCTCACCAGCCAATCTAGAGCAGGATAAGCGAAGTATATAACTAGCAAAGATGGAAGTCCAAAGAGAATTGTGATCACCAGACATAGAATCAAGATGCCCACACTGGAAGGTATCACAAATATAACAACCACAAGAAGTACAATAACCAACGGAAATTTGGATGTCAACCGGAAAAAGAAATCAAGGGACTTCTGAAGAGAAAACTGGGTCCTTTGCATTGTAGGGGTATCATTTGTATTGCTAGGACCACTAGTGCCAGACCCTGAAGAGCCTATACGATGAGCCCTCCTGCAGTTCGTGACAGAACACGGGTTCCTGGTATTTGAAGTACAAGGGGAGGAGCACATTAATTGATCCCTGTATATGGCAGACGGAGACTTCATCCTGTCGCCATTTCTGCTCTCCACCATCCAGAGGAGGAAGAAGTTCTTGCTAGGAAACTTGAGATTTCCCTGGTAAAACAATCGAAGTGTCAGCAAATTACACCATGGACAGGAAACAAACAATGGAATCTGGACTTGTTGAGTGGATATCTTTACGGAAGCCGATTTAAGTCCCAACAGACAATTTTTACAAAGAGAGTGGCCACACCACAATACATAGGGAACATTCTCAACAATGTTAAATGATTCCCAACATATTGGGCATTCTAGTCCTTCCTCAGTGCTTTCATTAGAACGGATATCATCGTCGTCTGAGTACTCGTGACAAGTTTGACTGGGCGTAGCAGAATCCTTCTTCTGACCAAAGCTTGTGATGACATTTGAAATGGATTTCCACATAGCACAGAACAACTAGTACAATAAGGATCTGACAGAAAACACTTGTTCAATTTGACGCACCAAATATAGAGTTTAAAAAATGTGGCATTTATCAGTCATCTCTAAGCAAACAATTATGAGAAAGAGAAGAGCTGATGTTTGCACGCTTCATAAACTGCAAGCACAGCCCTCTCAAATAGTTTTCAACAGAAATAACGAATAGCTTCATATCATTATGTATCAGCAAGAAGGAATCATTTTTAATATTCTCTAAATTGCTAGAAAAAACAAATCATCGACCCCCTCCCATCCAAAAAGAATACCTGAAATGGACTTTATTTTCCCTCTAAGTAGTGAAAATTGTAACCAAGGTCAAATTTGTTCCTCCAAACGAACCCTTTCGATGGTATGAGCAGATGGTCTATTGACTGCTATATTGAGCAGAAAAGAATATTTTTAGTGGTTTCTGCACCTTTGGTACTATTTAAAATCATACTCTTCTATATGCTGATAAAAAAAGACGCTTAGAAAGAAGAAAAAACACGAGAGCAAGAACTCTTGTTCGTGGCCTCTACCTACATCTTGAAGAACGATACTGATATTAAGGAGTTGCATGAGAGTTTTCTGACATATGTGCCACCAACTATGGAGGCATTCAAATAGAAGTCTATGTACTTAATAACAAAACTATCGAGGCTGCTCCCAGGCGCAGCTCACCACCGAGAAGCACAGTAGCTAATTTAACTCTATCTCAACTTACAACTCCATGAGGGGTATGGAATTCCAATATCTGTATATAGTTGAAGTTGAGTTTCTCCTATATTTGGTTTCCGTGTTCCTGTCATTTCAATGACCAAAATTGACCTTATATTAACATATAAATCTCGAACCAACTGACAAAGCTCTTCAGAAACACTAAAATCCTTATGTCTCCTCACAATTATAGAACTCGATTTAGACCCATATAAAGTCAATATGTTCAATTTAGATTCTCCACATTTTCTACTAGCATACAAATCTCTAAAAAGGCTAAAAGACTCCTAGCAAAAATTAGACCAAAATTTACTTTTTTAAAAAGATTTTAGGATTACCTACCCCCTTTAACACATTCCATCACCATAGTTTCCCATCTACAAACCGGTGCATTGAGAGGTCGATGTAGGACATAACTAATCATCTCAAACGACCTTCTTTCATTTCACTCTTTACATGTGCTACTTGCATATTTTGCCGAACATGATCATTTCTAATCATGTCTAATTTTGTACAACTGCACATTAATTTTGCAAATGATGACCGTCGTAGGGGTAAGACTGCATACACACCACCCTCCCCAGACGCCAATTGTAGGATTACACCATGTATCTTGTTGTTGTTAATGACAGCTATGGGATCTGAAACCATGTCCTTCCAGAACCAGAGGCTAAATTCGTCACCTTAAGCCACTCTAGTTCATTTCACACTCCCAAAACTCACTAATCCAATACAAAAACTGACTCAAACATTCATTAACAAATGCATAGCATTGCAGGCACACCAGCAAAGTTTCAAAAATCAAAACTTTTCCTTTACAAACTAAAATTAAAAACATAAAACAAGAGAAACCACACTAACAATGCTCCAAACCCCAAAAAGGGGGTTAAACCTAGAATCTTGAATTCCAATTTTCCACAATACTTGGCAAATCAACAAACATTACATCAATCACAAAATACCCACAAATAATTCAACCCCACAAACAGATTCATCCATCTCACATGTAACAACAATTTCAAAACACAACAAATCCACAAAGTTCATAAAAATCCAATCTTGAAACCTAATCACCACCAAAACAAGAATTATTTTTTTTGCAGAATCAGAAATGAAAGATTCAAGATGAACTTACTTGAATTAAAAGATGATTTCAGAAATTGCCAGAAAATTTTATACAGAAAGAGAAGAAAAAGAGAGACCAAAGCAAATAAAAATGGAATTTTTTTTTGTGTAGGCCTCTCGTTTTCTTTCTTTCTGTATGTCTGTCTGTATTCGGAGAAAACTGTGAGGAGATTTTACGTGGGACTATACTGTAGATACCAAGTAGACAAGTGGAATGTTTTGTTTTTTTATTTTTTAAAAACTTTTAATAAAACTTTCTTAAATTTTTTGTTTTGTTTTGTTAGGAAATAGTAGGTGTAGGAGTACAATTTTTTCTTGTGTTGCTATTTTTGGATTAAAGAATGGATTTTTGCTGTATTTGATTAATATCTACTTTGATGGCTAAACTTGATTAAATGTGGGGACAAATAAACTATCAGTTAAAAAAATTTCAATCTTAGGTAATGTATCGATATTATATGAATAATGGAGGTATATTTTGTGAGAAGGTTAAAAAGAATCCAACGTAGAGGCCTTTTAATTCTTTGTTTCATCATGGCACACACCCTCATCACTACCATCATAAGCACCTTCTAGTTGAGAGGATCAGAAACATCTTTACGTCATATATATAGTTTCATAGACTCGTATCTTTTAAACAGATGAATTGATATATATGTACTTTTGTCATTTATTTTATTATGCGGCGATCATCTTATGATGCGGTAAATATACTATGATGCGATATTTATAAACAGGGTAGTAGGTCTTCATTTTGAATTCATTAGTCATCAATATGGCAGACACAATTTTACCTCATCATTCTACCATCATATGATGCACATCTTGCATATACGTTAGTTCATCTTCCTCAACAAGATTCTCGACCAGAGTTTCAAATTTTAATTTTGAGTTTCTCTCAATATTCCGAGTCTTTCAATATATTATTCACTATTCAAGAAAAGGTGATGTAAATATCAGAATTTGAACTTAGCAATGCTTCATTGGTAGTCCACAACTTCATTAAAAATACAAAATGAGAATACCCACTAAAATGATAAAGATTATAATAATTTTTCAATACATTATTGAATTTATTATATTCAAAGAGTGATATATTATAATTATTATTTTATTTATTATTCCTTAAAAAGTATGTCAAATTAATATTAGACTTTTAAAGTTTCTATAGCCCACAAAAAAATTGAATCAAATCAAAATTATATATATTCTATTAGATGACATGTACATTAATATTTGCATGGCAACTCATAGCCACACTGTACGTGTTTCCATTATTACAATTCAAATCAAACTATAGCTAAGAAATCCTAAATAAAACTTTAGGAAAGAAATCAAAAGAAAAGAATATTATTACATGGGATATGTTTTTCAATTATTATTACTTGAAGAAACTTCCAGCCATTTTAAGATAATCTGTATCTTCCTCATTAGAATGTTTGGTGGGGCTACGATCGCCGGAATCTTTCTTGAACATATGAGCCATATTCATGACCCCGCCCATCCCACCTCCGGAATCTCCATCCCTTCCATCACCATCATCGGATTTTTTCTTGAGCAGTCCTTGAGCTTTTTTTATGTAATCCCCAGAATGACTATCATCTTCATCTGAATGTTCATCATGGCTATGACCCCCAGATTTTTTCTTGGGCATTCCTTCACTTTCACATCTCGAATGATTATCATCTTCCTCTGAATGTTCACGGTTGTCATAGTCACCAGATTGTTTCCTACCTTCCTCTGAACCATGATGGTCACCAGATTGTTTCCTAGGCATCCTCTTCTCATCATCATCATCATCATTTCTTGCATTGCCCCGTGGGCGGGGCTCCGATGAGTTATTGCGCTCCGCATTACTAGAAGTGCTTTTTTTGGATCCGGCACCAATATTAGTACCACCACCAGCTTTGTTGGGTTTCACATTCTTAAGCTCGTAGCCGTGGAGATAATCCTCAGCTTGTCCGATATACTTACCGATTCCATCGTCACCGAGTTTCCCGTAATGGGAAGCGGCCGCAAGGAGGTCGGCGGCGGCTCCGGCAAGCTTTCCGGTGTCCAATTCTTCTTTTGGTTTGCCCTCGCCACCACCACCTAATTGGGACTGCGCAGTTGCAGCTATCAACTTCGCGCTAGCCATTAGCTCAGAGGTTGTTGGCTGTTGGTGCTCATTTGGATTATGAGCACCGCCTGCCGCCGTCTTGCCGCCACCACGGCCGGCGCCGGTGGGCCTCTCACCGTCACTATCGTCGTCCGACCTGCCACCACCTCTGGCGGTTTTGCCGCCACCAAGGCCGGAAGTTTTCCTATCAGGGCCGTCATCGGAATCATCCACGACATCATGATGTTTTGCTCTTTCACTTCGATTGGAAGTTTCTTTGTCATCATCTTTATCTTTGGAACTAAGAAATTCTTTTCCTTTAGCAAAAAGGGCATCCATATTTTTTTTTTGTTTTAGATAATTAATGAGAAATTAAAATTAGTATAGTAGTATTACAAATTGAAGCAAATAAATGTGATTCAAATGAATAAAATTGGTAAATGTGAAATTTATATGGAAGCTTTAGAGATTTTTACTGAAAAAATGAGACGTTACACAAAAGTTTCGTAATTTTATGGGTGTAGAGCAAAGCTTATACAAGCGAACAACGATTATTTTCCGCATAATACTAAGGTCCCTTCCACAAATTAAAAGAATAAAAAAATGGATTATCTCACAAATAATATTAGTACGCATTGAAATGTTGTTAATATTTTATTTTTATTCTTTTCTTAAATTCTACGATAAGTCAAACTATATCTTTTTTGATTTTTCATTCCAGGCACGATCCAACATTAAAGCTTAATTAAATTTAAATTCACACATAATTAAATAATATCACGTAAATTATGACGTAGGAAGTAATTTTCACAATTTAAGGTTAGACGTGTATAAAAATATAGCAAGAGAAAAAAAAAGGAAAATGCAAGTTTAATTGAAGGGCTAATATGGAAAGAACGTGTTTAGTTTGCTGCCTAACACTTTCCAAAAATAAATCGACAGTATTTTTGTGGAAAGCTCCAAGATATAATGATTTTTGTTAAGGCTAGCTTTTGCTTATGTTATTTTAGATAAAATTCAGTATAGAATAGATAGAGAAATATAAAGTTTCTACTAAATTTATAATTTTATTCCCTTTTTTAAGACAAAGAAGATGGATAAATATTTAAGGTGTGCCTTGGACAAGTTCAAATATGTTTGTAAAATTTATTTGTAAACCCACTCAAATGATCAATTAATATAAGATATAGAGTGATCGACTTTGTTGTATGAGACAAAGTATTGATCAGTTAAGAATTTTTAGATTCAGAAGACGTATGTGACAAAAATAAAATTAAATGTTGAGATGAATGTGTGGACATACCAGAAGCGATTTAGAAATGAAGATATTGGAGACAAAGTAGGTATAAGTGACCTCCGTGATGAATAATATGAAAAGAAAGAGACTGTGATGATTTAAACATGTAAAGACTCAAAAGAGGAGATGTGTGAATGCCCTAATAAGAACCGAGGAGGTGTGAGGATTTAAATATAATGAGTTGAGGAGAGACAAACGTAAATCGAAAAAATATTGGAGAGAAATTATAAACAAGATATGAAACATTTTTCAATTTATCGAGTAAATGACTTTAGATTGAATGAAGTTCATAATTAATGATAAAAAATTAATAGATGGTTAAAAATGATCGCACGACTAATCGATTCATGTAGTCTTGAATTTTTAATGAGTGATATCACTTATTCATGTGTTTAGGTGACTACACCTCATTGTTGTTACAGTTTCTTACATAAATATTTTATACTACTTTACAATTTATCGTCATATTTTTCTATATTGACATTTTGCTCAAGTCGAAGGTCTTTCGAAAATAACATGTAATCTTTCTTTCTTTTTCCAACAAAACCAAGACAACACTAACAAATCCAAACAAACACAAGTTTCACGGTAAAATCACACTGAAATACACACAACTTGCATACATATTACATAAATCCAACTCCGGCGCCGGCGCCGGCAGTGGACAGTGGTGAAATAAGAAAAAAAAGAGGAAAATAACATCAGCCATAATTAAAAGCACAGCCCATAATTAAAAAAAGGTAATTAGACACTAATTACTTCTTGCCTAAGAAACCACCAGCCATCTTAAGGTAATCTGCTCCTCCACTCTTTTTCTCCTCCTCCTGATCTCCTTCGACAACCGGCGCCGGTTCCGATGCCGGAGCTGGTGCCGGAGCCGATTCCGATGCAGGAGCTGGTGCTTTTGCTTCTTCAGTAACCGGTGCGCCGGCCGGAGCCTTATCGCCGCCACCGTACTGGTGGAGATAAGTTTCAGCTTTCTCAACGTACTGTCCAATTCCTTGAGTTTCATCTAATTTTCCGTATTTCTGAGCAGCGTCGAGCACATCGCCAGCTGCTACGGCTACCTTTTTGTTATCAATTTTGTCGGAATCTTTGTTGAATTGGCTTTGAGCGGCGTCTGCTAACACTTTAGCACTGGCGTAAAGCTCTGTTGTGGAACCTGATTCCTCGCCACCGGCTTTCTTCTCGTCGCCGGATCCGGCGCTCTTAGCCAAATTTGAGAGAAAATTCATGATTTTTTTTAGAAGAAGAAAAATGAATTGTGTGTTTATGCGTTTGAGATATGATTTGAATAGTGAGGAGGTTGATATATATAGAATCGAAATACTCTGTTCCAAAATAGTTTTTTTTTTTTAATTTAGTTATTTTCTATCCCGACAGTAACTACGTTAGAGTTTGACTAAATTTGAATGGGAATTCTAATCTAAGACCTATTTGTAAAGGATGAAAGAATATTTATCATTTTACCAGGACCTTTATTGGTCTGTTCCAAAATAGTTATCATCTTGTTACTTGATATATTTTTTCACTATCTTGTTTGTACCTGAATTTTGTTGTATTTGAATCGGAAATCTTTTGAAAATAACATCTCTATTTATGACAAGTTCTGCATACGTTAAAATGAACTCAAAATAAATTAGACAAATAAAGAAAGAAGTATTAGAAACACTTTAACTCGATGCGAATTATTATTTTTGTCTCCAAACTATTGACAACCTTAAAAATATCATTTTACTTAATTAACTGAACTTAAATACACTCTTGATCTTATATTATGAGTTAAATACAATTTTAAACTCTCGTCAAGTTTAAGGATATTTTCAACACTATTTTCAACTTTTTATTAAGAGTTTTATGATCCTACAAGACTTTGAGATCACTTACTATATTATGTGTCAATTTAGTTACTCACATACAAAAATATTTTTAAGATTGTGAATAATTCAAAAAACGAAACTAATAATTAACGTCAAATTTCACAAATATGGAGGACATAGTAGTGAAGATATTTTTCTTGGGCTTTAATGGCAATGTGGTGTGAACGGTATGAACGTGTCCAATGGGTCCTCACTCTTATGGCGGGGCCCATTAAACGTGACTGATCCAAATCAAGAGAGGTGTCGGCCACACACTTTATACGCGATTTTTCCTCAAATAATTAAATTGCTTTCAACTACTAATAAAGTACTATCAAATTAAAGTCTTTTGATATTAATTAATGTTCATTAAAAAACATTTAATTTTCTATCCACTACACTTCAACTTTACAACTACTCCCAAATTACTTTTACATCTCATTTATCAACAATAATATATCTAGTATAATTCATGAAATCTGCAGAGGATAAAATATACACAAATAGAGATGTTAACAAAGATGAACAAAATTTTCTGACAACAAATTTAGGAAGTTTTATTTACACCTTTAACGTTGTGAGTAACCTCTTGCTTCGTCGTATGGTAGGATATAATAGAAAATTTAATACACGTATTAGTTATAATGTTATTTAATTTTTTTATTTGATAAAATTTTAAGATAGAAATTAAATTTATATATATCTCATTCTTTTTAGACGTTACTGAATATATCGTTATTATTATCGTTCTTTTTCACATAGATAATGCATGGCACGACAGAGAAATTTAAAAGAACAAACAATTAAATGTGATTGTGAAAAAGTATTCAAGATGACAAAGAATTGAAAATATATATATTAAATTTCTGTCGGCAGAATATACTATAACGATGCTACAAATTTGGCCACTGTTTTAAATCATAACATCATGTATAAACAACTCCGATTATGGTTCGATGGATAGGATTTATCCCGTCTTTCACCCTTATAAAAGATTTGAGTCCGAATTTTGTTTATAAAAAAAAAAATCTTATTATGAAGTATGTTTTTTTTTTGATGAATTTTAGTCAAACTTTAATAAAGATATTGAATTTCTCATGGAAAGCAAAAGATATTATTCATTTTGACACAATGGCCCCATAGTTACTGCTTTGCAAGGTTGCCTCATCATTAGGATACTTTATTTCAATTTGACTCCATAAATGAAGGATTCTACTATCTTCATTTAAAATATATATATATATATATATATATATATTTGTGTGACTTTAAGTTATTATTTTATTAAGATTATAATTAAAAAATAAAAAATAAATTCTTTGTAAATATAAAAAATATGCTTTTAGATTTAAAAAAATGTATCACATCAAATTGTGACAGAGGATTTTAGAAGTACTTGATGGATTTTTAGGATCTCATATTGTCATACATAATAAATTTTTTTTGAGGCAATATATCAACTTTGCTAAATGACATTTTAAAAAAATCCTTATATCCAACTTGCTAAAGTCAAGTCACTCCTTCAATACAAAAAGGATGTGGCCCGACTACGAGGGTCCCTATAAACTTTAGAGAAACTTACGTAAATAAGTTATAGTTTGAATCATAATTATTATTAGTAAATATGGTTTGTATAATTAGGATTCATACATAGCAATAGTTTGAAAGAGGAGAGAGATGAAAGACAGCTATGAAAGAGAGAAGAGAGATGCTAGATATAGGATGTATTTGAAGAATACAAGTTGTATCAACGAATACATGTTGATACATACATGTTGTAAGAGAGAGGAGATATATAAGCGAGATTGTGAGAGAGAGGAGCGAGATTTGAGAGAGATACTAATAGATACACATTGCATTCGATATATACACATTGTATTCAATGAATTCAATCTGGTACATAGAAATTGATGCACGTTCTTAATTTTTTTTAAAATATAAAATGTGCATTCGAAACTGAGGCAAAATGTTTAGTCCAATTAATCCATAATATAATTGATTAATTGTAGTGACATAAATTTTTAACCTGTGGTTGCCTTATTAGACAACTCTAATCAGTGTCTCTATATTTGAGCTTTCTCCAAGAATATCAAGAAAGAGGAAAATAAATTACTCTTGAAAAGGACCTTATAAAAGAGTGCGGAGCCAAAAGAGTCACATTTTTCTTTTAAAATGCATAAACGGCCTATCAATTTTTTTTAAAATTAAAAGGGACAAATCGCTCCCTCAGGAGCGATATCCTTTAAACATACTAACGGCGTTAACCCCATGTAAGAAAATCGCTACTCCGGAGCGATTTCTTTTGAAAAAAAAAGAATTTTATTAAAATCGCTGCCACAACAGCGAGTTTTTTGGAATTTTTTTTTTAATTAAAAACGCTGCACCCGCAGCGATTTCCAAATAAAATATATGCGTTTTTTATTATAATCGCGTAGCGATTCCCTTAACTTTTTTTATTATTATTATTTTGTCAATTTCTTTTTCTTTCTTTTTTTATTTCTTAAAAAAAATTAAAACTAAAATCGCTCTCACAGGAGCGATTTTTTCGAATTTTTTTTTAAAAAAACTAAAATCGTTGCTGGTGTAGCGATTCTTTATTTTTTAAAAAATTTATTATTATTTTGTCAACTTCCTATTTTCCTTTCTTTTCTTTTGTACCGACATATGTATTTACCCAAATTGATTTTTTTTAAATAATTGCTGCAGCGATCTTCTTAAATTTTTTTTTTTTTTAAATTCCCTTCTGGGACAACGATTTCATATGAAAAAATTGGCTTATATATTCATGGCTTTGCACAAATCAATCAATCTTCTTACTCAAAAATTCAATCGCCTTATTAAAAAATTTAACTTTTATCATTTGCTTAAAATAGCTTACATTTTTTATTATTAAATATTTGATATAAAATTCCACAAGTAAATTTTTTTTTAAATGCAGCGATTTTAGTTTTAAAAAAAAAATTAAAAAAATCGCTCCTGTGGTAGAGATTTTAGTTTAATTTTTTTTCAAGAAATAAAAAAAGAAAGAAAAAGAAATTGACAAAATAATTTTAAATTTTTTTTTTTAAAGGGAATCGCAGCTGGTGCAGCGATTATGATAAAAATACATATACATATATTTTTTAAATCGCTGGGGGTGCAGCGTTTTTAGTAAAAAAAAATAAAAATTCCAACATTTTTTTTTTAAAGGAATCGCTGCCGGAGCAGCGATTTTCTTACATGGGATTAACGGCGTTAGTATGTTCAAAGGATATTGCTCCTGAGGGAGCGATTTGTCCCTTTTGGGTTTAAAAAAAATTGATAGGGCATTTATGCATTTTGAAAGAAAAAAGTGATCATTTTGGCTCCGGACTCCCTTATAAAATCAATACAAGTTGCCAAGTCCAGCAGTACAAGTGTCACTCTAATTATAATAGAAAAGAATGTGGCTCAGAGTATGTTGAGAATATAAATAATAAATAAAAATATATTCTATTCAATAATTTTAAAATATTAAATAAAAAAATCACACACTTAATAAATTTATCAAAAATACTATTTTTGAATAGGTACGTACAAACATTGTCCGATTCGAGAACTCAATTAAGAATGAATTGATGGATCATGATTACGTGTCCCATATGTTTTTTTTTATATCTTGGGATATTCAATATGTGGATTAATTTTCCATAGAAGAGAAGCGAATAAAAGATTTTCATTAAAAAAATTCATAGAATCGAGAATGAAATTTTTATTCCTTACATGCCAGATCATGAAGGGACATCACAATCATCTTTTTTTGATAATATCAAATTTTATATGATCTCGATTAGTAATTGATATATTTTAATATCCTGAATTTTTATGTTTTTTTTTTTTTAATATTGTTCAATCGATTGATTATCGATCTGACAAATGGATAGACATAACACAAAAGAAAGGCATAAACATGATGTCCAATTATAACATTTCCAAACGAGAATTTGGAGGTGGAGCATAGGACAATGACAAAAGAACCATGATATATAGTTTGGAACAAGTATATTTAATGAAAGAAGAGTCATCACTAAGCAAAACAAATCAAGAAAAAAAAAGAAGCAATCAAGATTGAGTGAGAGATTGATGGTTTTAAAGGGACATTTCTAATTGTACTTGTTGTATCATATATTAAGTTAATTAATGCAATGGTATATTTAGTGGCGAAGACAAAAATTTCATCAAGAAAGTTTAGTATTTTACTATGAAAGTGTTTGATTAAGATAAAATAAAAATTAGTTCATAAACATATTTTAGCTTATCTAGTATTTGGTGAGCATTACAAATGCTAATAAACTAAATCAGTCAAAAGCCATAAATAGGTCATCTCTAATTTATAATTTATAAGAACTTTAGATTTGCTCAAACTTCACTACGGTTTATTATCAGTTTCAACACTTCTATTCAAGCACGTAATTGCTTATATATAAAAACAATCATAATACCTAAAATTGATTTTCAACACTTGATGCTAATTACTCTTTTTGTTCCATGATAGTTGTCACATTTCGTTTCTCAAGAGTTAATTTGACTAGTTTTCAAATCTAAATGAGATATTTTAATATTAAAATTTAGATATTAAAAAATTATACATAAATTATAAATTTTCTCATATCAATATGATGAGAAATATACACCTTAAAATATTGGTCAAAGGTCATACCGTTTGGCTCTAAAAAAAAAAGAAATTGTGACAAATAATTTGGAACGAATGAAGTATCAATTATTTTTAATAAGCTAACCCAATCGATCGAGCTATCTCTCTCTATATGTATGTATATATAAATAGTAACAAAAAAGATTCAGATAAACCCGTTTTATCCTGATTACATCTCGCATTGATCTAGTTATCCTTTTGTCACGACCCAAAAATGGACGTGATGTCACTCGTCTTATCCCACCAAGACAAGTCAGCCTAAAACCCAACTAATACAATAAATGCGGAAGTAAAACCAGAAAAAAAAGAGACTAACACCATCTAATAATGCGGAATACAAAGTCAACTTATTAAAACCCCCAAAATCTGGTTGTCACGTGCACAAGCCTCTAATGTATTACAATGGATTTGAAAGAAAACACAAGTCTCAAATGACATTGTTTCTAGAATAGAACAAGATCATAAATAAGGAGTAAGAAGGTCTGCTGAGATGACAATCAGCTACCTCACAAATCTCCATAGGAAGCCTCGGACAAGAAAATAAGAGAGGGTATCATGAAGATCGGGCTCATAACCTACAAAAAATTGTAGAAGCAAGGGGTGAGTACCAAACCACACGGTACTCAGCAAGCAAACTTCTAAACACAAGCTAAGGGTATGGAATACGGGTACTCCTTACACCCCAACCAAACCTCCACAACTACAACCTGCATAAAAACCAGCCCAACCTAATAGTTCACAATTTACATAGCACATAGTTCAACCATATCACTTCAACAATTACAGATCAGCAACACACAAGATAAAGTTCACCAATCACAAGTTCCACAGAAAAGTACTCATAAGTTCACAAATGATGAAGATGCACAATGCAATGAAATGCAATGTCAAGTATAGTGATGCATGTCTGACCTAACGATACACACCCGCTATCTCTCAGTCCGGGACCCATGGGGGACATATCTGTCCATGCATCCGTCGCGGCGTGCGACACGACCCTCGATAATGAAATCCGTCGCGGCGTGCGACACGCCCCTCGATAATAAAATTCGTCGCGGCGTGCGACACGACCCTCGAATCATAGTATCCGTCGCGGCGCGCGACACGTCCCTCGAATCATAATATCTGTCGCGGCGCGCGACACGTCCCTCGAAATGGTACATCCTCTTTAATTTCTTATTCTTTCTCAATTCACATAACACTTGTCACAACCATGTCTCAGAACCAATGCAAATAACATGTTCACATAAATAATGAGGAGATGACCATTTTCATAAAAATGCACACTTCATAACAACACAATCGTGATACAACACCAACAATGAATCAATAAGCCTTTCAAACCATTCTCAACACATCACACACCAATAATTAATCACATTGCCTTTTATTACCCCTTTTTCATCATTAAAATTATTCAATATGGACAAGTCAACCCATCACCAAGTCCCATTACTCCCCAACACATACCACAAGGAAATACACGAATTATATACACTTAACAAGCGTTGAGAAATCCACTTGCCTCAAATAATTGAACAAATCACCTCAGGACTTGAGTCTTCCCCTTTCGTTGGGCTTCCAAATCAATGCAATCTATTCAAATAAATAATCACAATAAGCTTTTGAAACTAACATCATCCATATTACTATGTGTCTAGTCTAAACCCACAAACTCACCCAAATATATAATCAAATTCCTAGACCACAAGCCTAGAGTTAAATCTTAATTTCTCCAAGTATCATACAAATCTAATGGTATTCCTTTAATAAAGAACACCTAATATTTAATTAGGTCTGTCAATATATTAGAATTTTAATAATAATGTGGTACCATATTTTAACTTTCAACGAGAATGAAATAAAATGTTCATGTAGTAGCTAATCTGTACGTCCATTAATTAGTTAACATCTAACCCTCACTTAATTCCCCAATGATTACCCCTAATTACTGTACAATGATTGCCCCTCATCATTGTCCAATGATTACATGCACTAGCCATAAACACATTTTTCCATCCAAGAAACGATATACAATATTCCAATTTCCAATTCTTCTTGATTCAAACCACTTCCTTATTTTTCTTTTTCTTTTACAATCAACTATAATAATAAAAAAATAGTGATAATATATGCACCAATATATCGATTAAGGCATGGTTAATGCTTACCTGTTGTAGCTTCGTCGCCTTCTGGTTGTGCCAAGGTTATGGGAGCCGTCCTCCTTCTGAGGTTTTCTTTTCTTTTAATAAAAGCATGATCTAAAATAATACAGGATATTAACTTAAATTATATTATATATGGACTTGGCCCATTAACCACCATCTAAATTAATTATTTTAAATTACTCATCAATTAAATAACTGTAGTTATCGAATAGTTTAAAATTTCCAAACCAACTTCACCGACTGATAAAAAAAATGACTCGGGGCAACTATCGGGAGGGGTAAAACGGCAATTTTATGAAAATTTCCAAAAATGACCTTTCGGGTCATTACACCTATGTTATATATCCTTCCACAAATACTTAAATTGGAGGAGTTACAAGTAAAATCAACTAACATGTTATGAAACTTTGGCTACTCTGTGAAATATGTTAATTTTTCCTTAATTCTATCTTTTTATTATAGCGTTTGTTTATTAAGTTAAGCTGATAATTATGGCAGTTTTAAGAATATTAAACTATAGGTTATAACATTAATGATTTCAGAGATATGACAACATAGTATCCATATATATTCTCCTTGTGTTGATAGAATGAACATATTGTGATGCTCCAATTTGTTCACAAAAAACACTATAAATAAATGCCAATTTATGTCAATATATTCTCATTGTTAATGTTAATTATGATGATAACAATGGTGAATCCCCAGAGGAGTGTGCCTGGAAACACAGGTGCATTTTTGTCTTTTTTTGGCAATTGATGGACAAAAATTTACTTGTGTTCTCAGGTCACCCCTTTGGATCACGTTGTCTTTTTCTCTCGTTATCGTTAAATACATACGTATTCGTCATTCAATAATTATGGATTGTGAGTTTCTATTCTCTTTATGACCGTCCTTTAATGCTACTTGATGATCAAGGTATTATCATCCTGTTACTAAAAAATTCTAAGGTTTATATTTATAATAGTTTATTCATATATTTGATGCAGCTAATAAAGTCATTGAGACATACCAACGTACTCTTTATTTTTATTATTATTGAAGAATCATTGAAGAGCTGAATTTCGTCATCTCTAGCTCCATCAAGGAGTTGAAAGTTTTTTTCTATTTCTCATAAATTCATTTAGTTGTTTTCATTTTATTTTTTTTCATTTGAGAATAATATATTACGTAAAGGGCAGTTCGGTACACTAACGTTTTTACTATGCGCACAGTTCAAGGAAAGGCCCGACCATAAGGTGAGATTAGAGCTTTTGTTAGGAAGATCGGACTTCATGCGTGTATCAAAGAAAAAAAATGAGTAGGAGTGTAAATTCCCATATTACCCTCCATTTCATCTCAAATACACGTCGGCAAATTCAGAGTCTTCACTTTCAAACCCCGCCGGCGCCAGCTAAAACCCTACTCAAACCCCGCCGGCGCCAGCTAAAACCCTACCGTCCGTACAAATTCCGGCAAAAATGGAATCGGAAAAACCCTCAGCTCAAATCAAAGACAAAGATCTGTTCAAAGCTGCTGAATCTGGTGATTCATCGCTCTTCAAATCACTTCCCGAAGAACAGCTCCTCAAATCCCTCTCTCTCCGTAATGAAGATGCTCGTTCTCTCCTTCACGTCGCCGTCTCTTCTGGACACACTGAGGTTCTTTCAATCTCACCTCAATTTCAGCTTTTTTTAAGCGCTTCCGAGCCCCCTTTGGCGAAAAATTATATTGTATTTACAATGTCAAAATTATTTGTTATGTATATGTATAGTAGATATTGAATCTCCTTTGTGTATTTAGTTCTTCATGTTTTTGAACACCTTTATGAGAATACTGGTTCCGCCACTGTGCTTTTTGAGATGAATTTAAGTATTTTGAAATTAGGACTCTCCTGGTATCTACATGTTTGATGTTTTTCCCTGTCCAAGATTCAAACTTTGTGAACTTTAACCAATATTTAGAAATGCATCTTTGCAACAATAATAGGATGTACGCACACCTTGGTCCTACCTTTGCGGGGGCAGATTGTTTCAAAACTGACCTCGGGTCAAAAGAAGTGTAATCAAAGTAGGATTGAAAGGAAAATAATGACAACAAAATAACAAGATAAGCAAAGCAAATGAAGCAACTTGTAGTTGTAAAAGGGTAGGATTGAAAGGAAAATAACGACAACAGAATAGCAAGATAAACAAAGCAAATGAAGCAACTTGTAGTAGTAAAAGGGTAGGATTGAAATGCATCTTTCTTCTCTAAATTATGGTGGCAGTCAGCGAGTGTGTGCACGCTAAAACCAATACTCTTGTTTTTAAATGTATCATTTTACCAATTAGATATAGAGAATTGTAACTTATTGTACTTTTGTGTAGTAAAAGATGAATTAGTCTAGCCATTTATAGTTCTGGAAGTTAGTCGAGTCGGCTTTCAATAAGGTAAAGTGTGAAAAAATATATTTGGTTAAAACGGGGACTGATATAAATCACATTTTTTTTCAACATTTGAAAAATCATAGTAAAAGAATTTTTATGTTTGATTCTCCAAGTAGAAATGGAGTCAAACAAATTGGGGAGGGAGAGAGAGTGTGTACAAATTTTATCAAATTCCTGAATGTGATGTTTATGATATTGAATGCCAGGGTTGACGTAATAAATTTGTGAAATTTGGGTTTTGGTGATGGCATTTAGGTGGTGAAGATTCTTGCAGCTTCTGATCCCTCAGTGAGTGGTATAAATAGTGGTGATGAAGAAGGTTGGGTGCCATTGCACTCTGCAGCAAGCAGTGGTAATGTGGAAATTGTGGAGATTTTGCTTAGCAGAGGTGAGTAGTATAACAATTTGCTGTGTTGTACTAAGCTGAACACTTTATCATGTCATATAAAGATTTTATCTTGACAAACTTATCAAAAAGATTCTATCTTTACAAAACTGGAAACGATATGTCAAAATGAAAATAAAAAATTCGAAAGATTTTTCTATGCATTAAAGAGAATGGATTTCTATAGAACTATCAGCCTTTTGGAGTTCAATTAATTTGTGTGCAATATTCCACTGACTTGTGGATTTTAAAGAGTAGAAGAAATTGAATTGATGTGCTAAACACATATGGATCATGGATGTACAGTTAAAGATATAGCATTATTAAATTTGTTGAGTGTTTTTGTTGAGTGTTAACTTATATTCAAATCTTTTGCATTTTTCCCACCTGACATTGCAGTGGTCAGCCATCTAGTAATCAAACGATTCATAGCAGAAACTGAATTGTAATGATTTGTGCTTTTGTGCCAGTCCATCTACCCATTCGTGTATTTCACTAACCTGTGAAAGTGTACCTGCTTTTGTCAGCATTGTTTAGACAGTTTCAATGAATTCAATTCACTCATTTTAATAGTTGAGCCATGAATTAGTGATAGTAAATGTGAATATATTTGTAAATAGGTGCTGATGTAAATCTGAAAAATGATGGTGGCCGCGCTGCTCTTCATTATGCTGCTAGCAAGGGTCGAGCGAAAATAGCTGAACTTTTGATTTCACATGGTGCTAAGATCAATGCAAAAGACAAGGCGTGTAATCTTATGCTTTGGACTACTCATCTCCTGGAAAAGCTTATTATGGTTAAAATTATATTTGAAAGTTAGAGTGTTCATAACTTCTTGCTGTTGGTTTTATTAACATGTGATATAGGTAGGATGCACCCCATTGCATCGTGCAGCTAGCACAGGGAACTCTCAGCTATGCGAACTATTAATTGAGGAAGGTGCTGAAGTTGATGAAGTTGACAAGGCAGGGGAAACACCTTTGATGACTGCTGTTGTATGCGGCAATAAAGAGGTAATTATGCAGAATTTATTTCCTTTACTGGGGTTATATGTTTTTAATCTTGTTCTTGAGCTATATAGATCGGAAGGGTCATAAATATCTGACAAGTGAACCCCCCCCCCCCCCCTCTTTTTTTTCTTTTTCGTGTGTGTTTTTGTGAGATAAGGGAGATCTTCTTTCTTGAATACTTATGCATGTCAAGTATCAGATATTTCATGCTGCCCTTTTTAAGTTATTACACCTTTTAATTTGGTCTGAGGAAAGCCCCTGCATCTTATGCGGCTCCTTTCTCGTTATTCTACTACTTCTGCCCATTTCTGAGGTCAAACCACTGAAACCAACTTATATTTAAATGAAGTTGATTCCCTCAGAAACTCAGTATGAAACTTTGGGTTACTCACCTATGAAGTATTCCTCTGAAAAGCTCACCCGAAATCATCCAATTTATTCATGCTACGTTTAGCTACATGGGAATGGAATTGCAGCAGGTGTTTGCTAATGATGCCTTTAATATTCAAGTTACTTTTAGTTAGGCGAAGCTTTGATTCTATTTGTATTACCAATGTGCAAAATCAGAAAGATGCACAGAGGGTTGTGACCTGGTTGGTCAGTGAAGTGGAAACACCCTGGTAGACCATGGTTCTTTACATAAACTTCTGTTTGATTCAGAATATTGTTCTTCTTGTTATTGCAAAAACTTTTTGGTTGTAGAGAACATGCTTAAGGAGCCAAAACTTCCTTAGAATTATTACTACATTACGGGACAAACAGTAACACACATTGTGATTACGTTTACTTGACAGGTAGCTTTGCTCCTCATAAGACATGGAGCAGATGTTGACATCGAGGACAAGGAAGGGTACACTGTGCTTGGTCGAGCTTCTAAAGATCTTCGTCCAGTATTGGTCGATGCTGCAAAGATGATGCTGGAAGGATAAACTCCATGACCTTATCGTAAGCCTATCAGAAAACACATGGCAACTCTGTAAATGTTCAACATGAAGCGTGCTCAACTAGATACAGACGGACGAATATTCTGAAACTTTTTTAGTTGTATGGGAGGAAATCTAAATGTTGTTCTCACTAATTTACTGATGGTCCGCTAGATATTGTTGTACTAAACTCTTTGTGATCCTCCTTTAGTTATGACAAGTGCATCCATTAGAAACTCTTGATGATCCACCATGAGTCATGACAAGGCAATTCTTCTTGTGATCTGCTAGTAATTGACTCAACTTTTGGACCGAAGGATATTTTTCATACAATTTATTCAAACAAAAGTCAACGTTAAATAACAACAACAAAATAGCGAGTAAATGATATAAAGGTCGTTAATGTATAGTGTAACAATTTTGATCATGTTTATCCCAACATTGCATTCGGCGTAATTTCACAAGTAGAGGTAGAGAGACTGTTTCTGATAAACCTCGACTCAAGGAAAAATGAGCAAAGGAAATGGTCCAACTAGCAAATGATGGTCCAAAGCCCAACAAGATAACTAACTTTCCATTTGGTTGAAATTAAATGATGGCCATTTGTTTTCTTCTGCTTCCCTATCTTCTTCTTCTACTTTTTGGCTTGTGGAAGCAGAGCAAAACAGAAATATGACTATGGCTACTCATATTACTCCAATGGCATCAATGAAGCAATTTCCTTCAACTACCTTCAATCTTGTTCAACCATTCCCATCAGTCTTTCAAAGAAAACCAGCACTAATTCCTTCACTTAAAAAAACTCCTCATCTTTTCTCTTATTCACCTCCATCCCCTTTAGAAAACTTCACATTTCCCAAGTCATTCGTTCCGCTTTCTGCTTGTCTTGCTATTCTTCTATGGTCCTCTCCTGGTAATGTTATCTTGATCAATCTTTATTTTGCCCCTTTTGTTATGTTGCTATTGTTGTTTACATAGTTTTGACGTTATGATTACTGAGGCGGATCTAGAATTTGTATTTTAGGACGTAGTTGAAGCATATACATTTTGTCCATTTTAAGTCTGATAGCTTTTCTGACAACATTCGAGAGCAGTATTATTCCCTTTGCTCCATTGTTGGAATGGAGTCTCGTTGCGTAAGTTAGGATACCAGTCATCATAGTCTGAACTTAAAACTACTTGGTTTTGTCGAATAATGGACCTACATAGAGTGAAAATGAATAAAGAGGGTTCATAGAGTGGGGAGAACCACCCACACCCCAGAAGCTAGCTATTGAGGCTAGAGAACCCAAAGCTATATAAGCCCCACGTCTACTCCCAATTAAGCCAATGTAGGACTCAAGTCTCATACCTTGCAATAGGATCATAACACGGACCTAGTATATATTTAGAGCCTCCACATAACAGGCTTCTTAGTCTAGTACAAGGCTTACACTACTGCCAACTCCCAAATGGGAACAATGAACATTTAGGTTTGAGGTAGCTAGCCTTCTTTTCTTTGTTTTCCTTTACTAGTTTACCATGAACATATTGCATCAACACCAGAAACTTCAGCTAATGGAAGTTAGCCAAATGCTATTGAACGCCATTTGAGTTTCTACGAAATTTTGTAAATAAGGAAGTGATAAGTTTAGTAAGATGAACTAGTATAAGCTTGAGATGCAACGGAAGTTTAAGTCATCGAATTCCTATTGAGACATAGAATATCTCGAACCATGTCACAATAGACGCACCTTGTTTTGTAGCTTCAATCAATTCTCTTAGTTTCATTTGGATATTATTTCAATAGAACGTGACTCGTGATACATTGAGTTCATATTTGCTTCTTAGTAATGAACATAGAATTTACATGATCCTTTTGTTTTTTCAGTTGTCAATGCTTGAATGCTAATAAAGATGTTATTGTGTTTCAATTGCAGCTAATGCTGGATTCCTCTCGGGTTATACCGGAATAGAATCAGTTCCTGGCCCTGAATTACCTAAGATTGATTTTCTTAATCGTTGGAACGGTATATTCACAAATAACACTGTAAAAATATATTCTGCTGATGTTATGCAATAAGATTGGCTCTTTTGTTGCAGATGATAATCAGAAAAAGTATGCAGAACTTGATGAGAAATTCAAAGAGTCACCCCTGCTTAAACAGTTACTCGAAAAATCCAAGCAAAACAAAGAGAAGTAATTTTTCTTTCTTGCATAGATTGTCATTTCGAATGATTATCTTTTTGGTTAATAGATTATGTTACACTTTTCAATTTTCATTTCTGAACTTTCAACCGAACTCATACTCATCATAGTTACTGAGTTCGCAGTAAAATGTTTATACACATTTACTGGACTTCCTAATACAAATACAATGTCTTAACAAAAGCTACTGGATTTGTCCGAACCTGTAACTAATAGCCCCACTCTTGGTGACAAGTGAAAGTTGATTGTCCGCTTTCATCCTGTCTCGTAAGGTTGCATTGCATATGTTGTCCTTTCAGTTTCTTGAAGTACATATGAAAAGAACTGACTTAGATTATCACATTAAGCATCAACCAAATGGTAATTGTTTGCGTATTTTTCAGGAACAAAAAATCAATTGAAGACAAGTATTGTTTACGCGGAGCTGAATGGGGAGTTGGAGATTGCTCAACAGCAGGAATGACACCAGAAGATAGGGACAGCTTCATTGACATGTTGAAGCAGAAGGCTGGTGTAGAATGATCGCGCAACTATGTACTCTTTATCGATAATGCTGGTTCCAATTTCCGAATGCAAAATGGATGATGCAGAGAGTGAAGATTGAACCGTAATGGTGAAAATTCGCGTTTGGAGAGGGGGAGTTTGATTGAGCCTCCATGACATTAGAAGCTTTTAGTATAAGCACAAGAACATGTCAAGGGACATTCTTCCATTATTCTATAGCTTGTAAGCATTTGTAAACTATGAGCTTGAGAGTGGCATATTGATATTAGGGAAAAGGGTCTGATATACCCTCAACTTTGTCATTTGCGCTGATATACAACTCGTAATAAAAGTGGCTCACATATATCCTTACTGTTACAAAAAGATAGCTCACATATACCCCTACCGATTACTGTTATAAAAGTGGCTCACATATACCCTATCGTTACAAAAGTAAATTTTTTTTTTTTAATTTTCGGAAAAATCCTGTATTTGATCTTTTTCACACATAAATTATTTTTTAACTTCTTTGATAATTATTATTTGAGTTTTTTTATTTTTTTCTTTCATTCTTTAGTGTAAAATAAGAGAAATAAAAAGAAAGAAGTGTGAATGAAAATAAGATTAAAAAGTAAAAAACTATTTTTTGCAGCTACATTGTAATTTAATTTTTATATTTGTAAAAAAAATATTTGGGACATCTATAATAAATTTTACAAGAAAATATGTATAAGAAATAAATTTGACCATCAAAATAATAAATTCAAATAAGTCAATGAAGAAAAATAGTCAAAAGAAAAAAACAATTAAGAATGATCAAATATATCCTTACATAGATTATCTTTTTTTTTTTAATAATTTTTTTAAAAAATTAAAATGATTTTTTGCACCATAAAAAATACATCAGCTCTAAATAACAAAATTATGAAATATTATAAATAAATATTTTTATTTGACAGTTTAGCCGAAAAAAGTTGCATTCGAATAAGGCATAAATCGCATTGGTGTAATGCGATTTGTGAAAGAACATTAATGCTGAAGTTTTGCTCCTCCTCCTTTAGCAATATTAGTACTCTTATTATAAAATAATAGCATTGTCTATTTCTTCAATTTTAGTATTAACTTTTTTTATTTTTATGTTGGTTATATCTTTACTAGTTTTGTTGTCAATATTTCTTTTTCTAATTTCGTTTGTCAGATTATAATTTACGAATAAATGTCATATTACAACACTCACATTATGGAACATAAATTTCGTGATGAATGGTATGTTTATGATTATAATCTAAATTTAGGAAAAACTTAAGCGACGTTTAGACGGCATTTATTATACATAACTATAATTTCTAAAAGTTACGAAATGTAATTACATTTTTGGATTTTGTAATAAATACACAATACACACGCCCGTTGATATAACTCTTTCGCGCATTTTCAACTGATACAACTAACACGCGCCTGATTTAATTGATACCCGCCACCTGAATACCCGCCTGATTCAGTTGATAATCATCACCTGAACACAACCTTTTAATTATACAAGCTCTTCCGCCATCCACCTAATACATCACTCAATTGAAACTACAATACGTAAATATACAAACTATAGCTATGTTTCGTATTGTCGAGCTAAATTAAGCCATTTATGATATTTTCTACATATCATCTACCAAAAAAAATTAAAAATATAAGGGAAGTTAAAAATTCATTTTATGGAAATATTTCCTTTTACATAAAAGGAAAAAAGAGGAATATTCACAAAAGGTACTTTTTTTAAACTCTGACAAGAATTCAGAGGGCATCTGGCAAATTAAAGAAAAATTATTTAACAGTGATTACAAAGAACAGAAAATGACAAAATAACCCACAATAATAAGTTAAAGCTAAAAAATTCCACAAATGTCCAAATCCACTCCTCCATCTCCAAAGGAGCCTCGATTTTGGCTATAGCTCATTTTTGGACCCCACCCCTCCAGCACAATTCCCTCGTATTGCCAACCTAGCTTGTTGTCTTCTTGAAATTTCACATAGATTTACAGGTAATTTTCTTGAAGAATTCTTAAAGGGTATGTGTTTTTGTTGATGATTTTGTTGATATGTTAGTTTTTTTATGTTTTTTTCTTTGTGGGGTTATGGATATGTGATTCTTGAATCTGGTGGAAGAACTTGAAAATTGGGTTCCGTAGGTGTAGTTTCTGTTTGAGGTTTTAATTTTGTTAAGTTTGATCAATTGGATAGTTTCTTGGTTTAATTTTTAAATGGGGCTGTTTAGGTTGATTTTGATGTAGTAATAATGAATTAATGATGTATTTCTCAATTGAATTTGTGGGGATTGAGGTTTAGTTCAGTATGATGAGCAATTTTAGATGTAAAGATTGGATTTTTATTGGAAATTATACCTATTTCCAGCTTAATTTTTGTGGTGTTTTGTCCTGTGTAGGGAGTTGGGTAATACTTTGTGTTCTTTTCAGGGGATTTGATTCTTTTGGCGGAATAAACGTGGGGTTTCTGAAATTTTTTCAGTATGTGTTTGACTTTAGCTGTAATCGAACAAAGGAGAATATTCTGTTCTTTATGAAGGAATAGGAAGTGAAATTGGAGTTAAGAGAAGGAAATTATGTATCGGCCTGTAGCAACGACTACCCGAGGAGGGGTACCTACTGATAGTGGGGATTCTGTGGTGACACTGGATCAAGTTCCACGTTGGATTGATTCTGACGTTAGGTACTTGTATGAGAATGAAGATCCTAATTCCGACTATGCAGATCCTTTGTCATCTGCTTCAGGGTCTGAGGGCAATGCAAATGGTATCATTTCCAAGTTTCCTGTGGATCATGAGATTAACTCCAAGATATACCTGTGGAGAGGAGACCCCTGGAATCTCGAGGTAGATGCTGTTGTTAACTCTACAAATGAGGTGAGAAGTAACTTCTAGATAGTTCTATGTTGTGCTTTTGTATTTTTTTTGATTTGGTTTCTTGAATGCGTAGTATTTGCTTCTTGTGTGGATCAACAATGTGCATATCTTGTTTTTAAATGTGGAGAGTAAGCGATAAAATAGTATGTGTGCTTGCATCCATCCATCTGAGATGGTGGCTGAAACATGAACTTGTAGCCAACAAATTAGCTAAAGAATTTGGGTTTTTATTGAAAATATTGACTTCCAAGTAGCATATTTTTGTGTCTGATTCGAGTAAATACAGTAGGGAGTAGGGGATGCTTAAAGTTATATGCTTTTTCTTGAGCTAGTGATCATGGTCAATGAAGTGGGTTCAAAACTCCAACACAAAAAGCCCCTGGATGATCTCCTCTCATCTACCTAAGCGCCTCAATGGGCAGAGTTACCCTATATATATATATACTGGTGGGAGGTAGCAGGTACACGGTGGAATAGTTGAGGTGCATGTAGTTGTCCCGGGCACCACTCTTATAAAAAAAGAAGAAGACTTTAAAGATCCAAAAAGGTAGAATATTTTTCAATCCTGTTTCTATTTCTTTTAAGGGACGGGGTAAGTATGGTTGGGTACTTTATCCGTAAAAAGCGGTATAAGTGGAAGTATTTTGATTCTACCAACAATGGGAGGAGGAATATCTATTCAAATTTGCATTCTATTTCTACTTTGCAAGTTTATCATAACCGGGAAGCACCTAGAAACTGAAGCATGTATATGTAGGCTGTTGGATAATATTGTCTGTTTTTCCTGGCAATATGTGTCTTACTTGACATCTTCCCAAAAGATTATAAGGTCGACCTGTGTGATGATTAAATTGTTCCATACATACCATCTATTTAAGATATGACTGTGCTTGTTTTATTTTGTGCATTTTCAGTAAGAATGTTTGCAGAATTGTTGAGACCAGTGCTAATTTGATTGTTGCAAGTAACTGCATCAAGAAAACACTTTTCTGTCAGTGGAATTGTTGACAATTATACTTCAATTTCGTGCTCAACAGAATTTAGATGAAGCACACAGCAGCCCTGGATTGCATGCTGCAGCTGGACCTGGACTTGCAGAAGAATGTGCTACTCTCGTAGGTTCCTCAATGTGTCATATGTTTTCCAGATTTTTTAAAACTTAATTCCCGAATGGGTTCGCAAATAGGGTCAGAAGCATAACTTGTGGCAACCAATTAAACCTCAAACAGTTTCCTTACATTTTTTATGGGAGCAGTTTCTTTACATTTATTTCTGTACTTTCTGTTTGTTCCAGCTTAAGAATGCTATATAACAACTTTTCCAACTGTTTACCCTTGTATTCAACTTATGCTGGTGACACTAGAAAGATTTATATATGGTTTATGTTGTTTCATAGGGAGGATGCCGGACAGGAATGGCAAAAGTTACTAATGCTTATGATCTTCCTGCTAGGTGGGTGATTCGGGTTATTTTTATAAACTTTGTGCATTATTGTTGAGTATGTTTGTAACTGACTTCTTTTTTAGTTGATCTGCAATACCCTATCTTTACATATGCAATAACTATCACTAGTAAATCCCAAACTAGTCGAAGTCGGCTATGTGAATTCCCTACATCTATTCTACTCCATCAAGGCATAGTTCATTCAGTACTCAATTATTTGTCTTATAGGACAAATCACGGATTCTGAAAAAATAGGGATTTTCTCAATCTCACATCTGTCCCTGCATCGTCATACGATCTGCACCAAACTTAAGCGATTTCTGCAAAAAATCAGGCCCAGTGTAAATGCACCACCAACAACTAACCTTAACTGCAACTGGCTGGTGTTGCCTACACGGATACTTTGCTTTCATTGTGTTCTATTATTCGCTAAATCTGCAAGAATTCAAAGAAATTCTATGTAATTTGAGACAACTTTCCTTTATGTGATTTTTGGCCCCTTTTAATACCTTCAATGATCATGGTATCATACCTATGGACCGGCGTCCTTATCCAAAAGAGAAACTATCTATGGACCGCGTATTTGGAGCTCTCCCTAAGAAATTTAGCTGTTTCCATCAATGTCCACTTTTCGAGTACTTTTACATAGTAAAAGAAATAGGGGTGGAATCTGTGAACAGCTAAGCTAGTCTTCAGTAGGAAGAAAAGAGCAATATGTTTATTGAAGTATGAGCTGTATACCACTCAGGGACATCCATGACCTTGTCTACTTCACCGGAATCTCATAATACGTGGTGTATGAGTGGGTTATGGAATTGCTATATGAAAGCCAGGTTGCAATTATATCTGGCATAATGATAAGTTGTTTCATGATCACGAACAATGTGATCGTACTTGTGTTGGATTATCTGAATAATGATCCAATAATGTGAGAGTCTAAACAAACATTCAATCTTGTTCTTTGACATCATGGTTAGGAGGCAGTACGCCATATCTCAATTCAATGCCATTAGCCTAACTATAATGTTTTTTCCAGAGCTACTGATGAGAACTGAAATATCTTACTTTTTACACTTTACAAATAAGAAAAATTGTCATGCTGCTTAACAATTTTTTATTTGAATGGTGGTGGCTGGGTGTTGACTGTTGAACAGTAGTAATAGTAGTAAATGCATTCCTGTATCACCATATTTTGTTACTAGTAAATTAAAATTAATTAAAAAAAAGAAATAAGTAAATTACAGTTAATTAAGGTATGAAAAAAGAAAAAGAAATATTCAATGTTCTCTTCCCCTTTGAACTTAGTTCATGATCTTTTCATCACAATTTTAGCATGGGAACAAATGCAGCATAATCATAAGCCTTTGACGTACTGCTGATTGAGTTTCATGTGCAGGAGGGTCATTCACACTGTTGGTCCAAAGTATGCGGTAAAATATCACACTGCTGCCGAGAATGCTCTAAGTCATTGCTATCGCTCTTGCCTTGAACTTCTTATAGAAAATGGACTACAGAGGTTGTCTAATGGTCATATATTCTGCGGTTTGTTATTAATGCCGTGATTTTGTTTATTAAAAGGAAAAAGGTTAGGTTTTCAAGTATTTAAAACGCTACTTACTATGTTGGTTTATGTAGTGCAGCATTGCGATGGGCTGTATCTATACCGAAGCCAAAAATTATCCGCGAGAACCAGCTGCTCATGTTGCAATAAGTGAGATATCTCTCTGTTTTCTTAATCAATTGCTTATTTGTTCATTATTTGATCTTCAAATTAAAGATAAAGATAATTCTTTCTGTGCTGAGACTGAAAAGAACTGATATCTCCATCAGAAAGATTCCTTATATTAACTATGTCTGTTTAAATGTTTTATCTGCCAGTTGTTGAATGTAACTCCATCTTTTGTTGCTTTAATTAGGAACTGTACGACGGTTTCTTGAGAAACAGAAAGATAAAATAGAGGCAGTTGTTTTCTGTATAACTACGTCATCTGATACGGAGATATATAAAAGGTATACTTGGTACATTGTTTTCTGCCATATACTTTAGAGTATGCAAGAATTCTGTGTATATTGTTTTTGCTGTTAAAATTCACAGTATCTTTAATTTGCAGATTGCTTCCTCTCTACTTTCCTCGGGATAATCATGAAGAGGAAATTGCCCGGTTAAAACTTCCTGCAGATGTTGGGGATGAGAATGGAGAGACAACTACAGCTGAACGTAAAATAAGAATAAAACCATTGCCAAATGCAAAAGTTTCTAGTCCAAGGACCCCCCAAGCCTCTATTGATCTATCTGTCAGTAATCTTGGTTTGTCCAGAAGGTTAGTGATGAATTAAGCAGTTCATTCACAAGAAATATCATGTGAACAGTGGGCTTGCAGGATACAGTTTGAAGTGTTAAAGTTAGTTACAACTTAAAAACTGGTTTCATTGCTCATATCTCCCCCTACTTTTTGAATCTATGTGTATTACAGTAGGACAAAATTGACAAAGGAAATTATTGCTTACATAAAGAATAGCGCTTGGTAGCCCTAAGCTTTTGGCTGTCGCTTTATAATATCACTACCTTTCGACTTTGAGTGTCCTGTTTGAAACAAATTAATTAGCTCAAGGTTTATGACTGGTCCTTTCAAAAGCGAAAATGCTAAAACAAATGACATGTTTTTTTTATGATTACAGTTAGAGACTTGTGTAATAAGTAAGAAGGGCCTTCTGAAGTGAAGCCTTATTTAGGTGTGATTAAACAATTTTGTAGTTGAACATAGTGCTGCATTCTATGAGTTTTAATAGGATGAACTTCTCCACCATTGTTTTGCTGGAAATTTAGCTTGCATTCCACTTGATTAAATCCTTTGATGGTGGAGGTTCTTCTCCCTCTTGGCCTCGGTCAAGAAATAAAGCATGATCCCCAAACAAAAAGATTACTTCATATATCTTAATTGACTATCTTTAAGTACATTTTCATCCAGATGGCATCAGCTTCCATTATTAAGGACTTTGGAGATCACTCCACATTCATGTGTTTCCATGCCAGTATAAGAGTCAAACTAAAGCACTTTTATACTTACAGCTCATCTTTCTGTTTTCTCATTAATGAAAACCATAATTCATTATTCTTAACAGTAGTCCTGGGATTTTTTGGTTTTCACGTTATTTCTGATCATATTGCTGCAGTGAATTCTGGTTGTAAACTATAATCAAGAGGAAATTACATTAAGAAAGATACTTCCTGTTACTTTTACTTTGTAATATTACTTTGATTAAAAATTCCATTATTGTTGTTTCTTATGTAGTTTCTACATGTTGAAATCATATTTGTGTGGCATATGACTTGATTATATATCGTTAAGCCAAACTGAGAAAATTTTCTTAAACAGGAGTTCATCCTACTTGGGTGCATTTTTGGATCCTGCTTTTATGTCCCTGATCAAAGACCCAGATCAGCGGCGTAGAGAACAATGGGAAAAAACAGCCCAAGCACAAAATAGTTGGAGCTGCTTTAAAATGCTTGGATATGGTGACCTTGGGGGACCTGCTTTATCAGCTGCAGAAGAATATACCCTTCATTCTAGATATCTTGCAAAAGCAAATTCTATGAATCTTTCAGAAATTGCGGAAATGAAAATCGTGTAAGCAGCTTTCTGTAAATTATGTATCATTGTTTTTTGGTTCATGCTCTTGTCATATGAATGAGAATACTTGCATCCAACTGTTTGGAGCCTCAGATATGCACTTGAATAGAGTGAAAGTAGGACGAGCTCTGCATTTACCCGATTGCATGCAAAGGTTTTGTTAAATTAACATGACTACTAGATAACTGAATTGTTATTAACATATCCATGAATAAGCCTCGCCTCACCTCGCTTATGTTAAACTTATGTTTTTCATTGGCTGTGTTTTCAGTTACCGAGGAGGGGTTGATAGTGAGGGTCGGCCAGTTATGGTAGTCGTGGGAGCACATTTCCTGCTAAGATGTCTTGATCTTGAAAGATTTATCCTGTACGTTGTAAAGGTAGTGATAATTTCTTCTAGATTGCATGAGATCTATCCATAGCAATTGTATGATTCATAATTTGTTTTACTTCAAATTTTTCCTGCATGATTTGGCAGTAAATAGTTATTCTGCTTGTCACATTTCAGGAGTTCGAGCCTGTGATTCAGAAGCCTTACTCAATAGTGTATTTTCATTCTGCAGCGTCTTTACAGATGTAAGTTTTAGCTTCTGGCCATATTTTCATTGGCTCATGTCCTTATGATGGATAGACCTCGTGGTGAAGTTTGTTAATTAGTATAAGTGAAAACAATCAATAGTTTAGATTTAAATCTTTCTCTGATCAGAATGATAGAAGATCTTCACTATCTCCAAAACATCTTGTATGAGCTTCAGAGCTAATGTGTATACATTGCCGGACATCAGTATTTTCCTTTCTGAGTCATTTTGCTTTGAGGATCCTATTATCTACAGCTCTTTGTGTCCATATGATTGATGAGGATCATGAAACATACAAAATAGATCCCCCCCCCCCCCCACACACACCCCTTTATCAGATCAGGGGAAGTTGACATGCAAAATGTGTTTCTTACTTTGGTGTCACTAGTTTTTTTTGTACCTCAAATTTGGCAATACTTTTTCTTAGATGCTTCCGGACTTTGTTTCGTTGTAAAAAAACAGGCAACCAGATCTAGGATGGATGAAGAGATTACAGCAAATACTTGGACGGAAACACCAGCGTAACCTTCATGTATACAATGCCTTTGCGCATTTTTCTTGTCCTTTGCACGGTTTCATAAAGCTGGACATTATTCCTGTTTCTTTTGTCTTTCTAAATCTCGTTTCTCTGTGAGCAGGCAATATACGTGCTTCACCCTACCTTTGGACTGAAATCTGCAATATTTGCTTTGCAACTCTTTGTCGATAATGTGGTACCTATTTTCTTAGCACCTTCCTTTTTTTTCTTTTTATCTAATCCCATTATTGCTTGTAAACATACTCCATTTCCATTTTCTCTGAAACCTTTTCTCTGGGTAACTAATCTGCAGGTGTGGAAAAAAGTAGTATATCTTGATCGTCTTCTACAGCTATTCCGCTATGTTCCTCGTGAACAACTAACCATTCCAGATTTTGTATTCCAGTTAAGTTATCATACAACAATCCTTCATTTATCACGTCAGAATGTACGAGAGTTGAGTGCAACATGCCAGTTTACTTGATAGTATTATGCATTGTCCATAATTTTTCTCTACTGGGTGGGAAGATAATAGTTCCTACTTGCTTATCTTGATTTTAGGCTGGCTACTGTCTCATTATAGTCTGAATTTCTTGTCGAGTTCTGGCGCTTTCACATGTAGCAACTCAGAGGCGGATGCAACATGTGTAGCAACAGTTATCTCCCTTCTTGTAACGAGCTCTTGAACTACTTACATAAAGATAGAACCCATCAGTTTAAATCTTAGATTTGCCTTTGTTGCGACTGTCATCTCACGTGTTCTTGAACTACTTACATAAAGATAGAACTCATCATCAGTTTAAATCATGGATCTGCCTTTGTAGCAACGTCATCTCCCTTCCCTACGTGTAACGTGTACTTGAACTACTTGTCATCTCGTGATTACAGGCATGATTTGGAAGTGAATGGAGGGAAGGGCCTAATCGTTGATCCTAGAACAAAATATGTTTATCAGAGACCTTAGTGTCCATATCCATGAGAGCTTCAACTCAAAGATTCATCAGTTAAACCTGCTATGGAGCAAATTGCAAGATAATGAAGCTTGTTAATCTCTTATTTTATTTCTAATCATGAGGTAGTAATTGGTTGTTATTTTAGTGGCATTTGTTAATTTCTCCTTTCTTTGTAATTTTATTTGTTTATTAATTTGTTCATACAATGTGTCTTGTCTCTGTTACATTTTCCATGTAATGAATGTATATTTTATTTAGAATTTGATTTAATATTTAGCGGACATTAATGCTTGCATTATGGTAGGTTGCATCACATCCCTTGGTTGCGGCCATTTCCTATACCCAACACAAGATGCTCCAGACAGTCTTTTTTGAAATACTTCTACTTAAAAGTTTCAGCATATTATCCTCTTTGGATCTAAAGGAAACTCAAAATGATGTGTTGAGGAACACTATGTTGAGATAGTGTAGAAGAAAAAAAAGTGAACACTTCGTTGTGGAACGAAATTTTATGTTTATTTTTCTTTATCAAGTTTTCGCTTGCCTTTATTAACGGGGTGTTGGTTGATTTTCCTTTCTTTAGCTACTAAAATGTTTTAGTGCACTGAGTTTGAAAAAATATCTCATTTTTAATACTTATGAGATTAAAGAGATTAATTTAAGGGCAAATTTATAGGAATTAAATGATTTTTTCAAATTTATAGAAATTAGGCCCCTAAATGCCCAAAATGGTAAGATTGTACGTAATGATCGCCAACTATCTACAGAGGATTTCGTAATGGTTTCGCAAAGAAATCGTTTGGAAGTCATATCACCAAAATATTCATGAACTAATACACACGAAAATTGAGAAAATTGCTTAATTTTTGTAAATTTGCCTTAAAATGAACTCTAAAAATGATGAGACTGCATGTACTGCTCCCCCAACTTTCTATGGAGGATTTTGTAATACTTTCGCAAGGAAATTATTCAGAAGTCATATCATCAAAATATTCATGGGCTAACACACACGAAAAACTGAGAAAATTGCCTAATTCAAGTAAATTGACTTCTAATGCCCAAAATGGATTATAAAATTGGTGAGAATGTACGTACTACTCCCCCAACTCCATATGGAGGGTTCTCTAAATGTTTCGCAAAAAAACAATCGTCCGAAAGTCATATCACCAGAATATTCATGGGCAAACACATAAGAAAAAATGAGAATCGTCTAATTTCTACAAATTGGCCCCAAAATATCCAAAATATACTCTAAAAATGATGAGACTATATGTAATGCTCCCCCAACACCCTACGAAGGGTGCCATATTTATTTTGAAAAGAAATCGTTTGGAATCCATATCACCAAAATATTCATGGTGAAAAACTAAGAAAATAGTCTAATTCCTGTAAATTGGTCTCTAAATGCCCAAAATGGACTCTAAAAGTGGTGAGAGTGTATGTACCGTTTGTCTAACTCTCTACGGAGGGTTCTGTAATGGTTTCGCTAAGAAATCGTCTAGAATCTATATCACCAAAATATTCATGGGCTAACACACGAAAACTGAGAAAATCGCCTGATTTATGTAAATTGGCCCCAAAATGGACTCTAAAAATAGCGAGACTGTACGTACTGCTCCCCCAACTCTCTATGGAGAGTTTCGTAATGGTTTCACAAGAAATCATTCAAAAAACATTTCATTAGAATATTCATAGGCTAACACACACGAAAAATTGAGAAAATCACCCAATTCCTGTAAATTGACCCCTAAATGCACAAAATATAATCTAAAAATGGTGAGATTGTATGTACTGCTCCCCCAACAACCTATAGAGGGTTTCATAAAGGTTCTGCAAAAAAATCGTCCAGAAGCCATATCATCAAAATATTCGTGGGCTAACACACATGAAAAATAAAGAAAATTGTCTAATTCTTATAAATTGCCCCCTAAATGCCCAAAATGGACTCTAAAAATGGTAAGAATGTACATACTGCTCCCCCAACTCCCTACGAAGAGATCTGTAAAGGTTTCACAAAGAAATCGTTCAGAAGCCATATCACCAAAATATTCATTGGCTGCACATTAAAAATTGAGAAATCGTCTAATTTCTGTAAATTGGACCCAAAATGCCGCAAATAAACTCTAAAACTGGTGAGATTCTACGTACTGCTCCCCCAACTCCAAACGGAGGGTTTCGTAATGGTTTCACAAAGAAATCATTCGAAAGTCATTTCATCAAAATATTCATGGGCTAACAACACGAAAAATTGAGAAAATCGCTTAATTCGTATAAATTGGTCCATAAATGCCCAAAATGGACTCTAAAAATTGTGAGACTATATGTACTGCTCCCTCAAATCCCTACGGAAGGTTCCATAAAGGTTTCACAAAGAAATCATCCGGAAGACATATAACCAAAATATTAATGGGCTAACACACACGAAAAACTAAAAAGATCGCCTAATTCAGGTAAATTGGCCCCTAAATGTCCAAAATGGACTCTAAAAATGGTGAGACTGCACGTACTACTCTCCCAACTCTCTACGCAGGGTTCCGTAAATGTTTCACAAAGAAATCGTTCGAAAACCATATCACCAAAATATTCATTGGCTAACACACACACAAAAACTGAGAAATCATCTAATTTTTGTAAATTGGACCCAAAATGCCGCAAATAGACTCTAAAAATGGTGAGACTATACGTACTGCTCCCCCAAATCTCTACGGAGGGTGCCATAATGGTTTCGGAAAAAATCGTCTGGAATCTATATACCAAAATATTTATGGGCTAACACACACGAAAAATTGAAAAAATCGCTTAATTCCTACAAATTGACCCCTAAATGCCCAAAATGAACTCTAGAAATGGTGAGACTATATGTATTGCTCCCTCAACTCCCTACGGAGGGTTTCGTAAAGGTTTCGCAAATAAATTATCCGGAAGACATATAACCAAAATATTCATGGGTTAACACACAAGAAAAACTAAAAAGATCGCCTAATTCCAGTAAATTGACCCCTAAAAATGTCCAAAATGGACTCTAAAAATGGTGAGACTGTACGCACTGCTCCCTCAACTCTCTACGCAGGGTTCCGTAAATGTTTCACAAAAAATCGTTCAAAAGTCATATCACCAAAATATTCATGAGTTAACACACACGAAAAACTAAGAAAACTGCCTAGTTTCTATAAATTAGCCTCTAAATCGCCTAATTTTGGATTTATAAAAATTCAATACATATTAATAAGAGATTGAGTTTTCTCTGTTTTGCTAAAATATGGTTATTTCTGAAATTTACTCTAAATAAAATTTAATCAATTAATCACCCATTCGATGTTGTAGAAGAACCAAGTGGCGGTGCGCTATAAATACTGAAAAAAAAGAGCAAAATATCAATGGGGGTAGCATGAAAAATTAGTGGACACCATTTTTCCGGCAGAAAACACAACTTCCCGGTGCGTCTCCGATCTTCTTCTCCGGTGATATTTGTGCAAGTGAGTAAGCTTTTACTCTGTTATTATTAATACACTGTATATTTCAAATCTAAATAGTTGTAGAAATCCTCGGTATAGGATTTGCTTTATATTGAAAGTTCATGTTTAATTTTAGATTAATGGGAGCAAATTTATATGATTCGAAACTGAATAATCCAAAGGCGAATCAGAATTAGAGAATGAGAAATTCCTATGTAGTGTTAATTTTTTGGATGGGTTGTCTAGTTGAAATAAACATTTACAGGTGGATTAGCTCTACTTTCTTCATTGTGAGCTGAGACGATACATTTGTTGATTATTCAGGATATGACAGTCTCAGTTTACTGAGGACGTGACTCTAGATAGGAAGGTATCTAGGTGGAGGGATTAGGGTAGAAGGTTAGTAGGTAGTCGAGTGTTGTCGCACTTCATTCATGTGAGAGAGGTAGGGGGCTAGCCTCCTCTCTGATTGTTCTTATTAGTATTAGTATTTAGGAATCACATAGTTTCTCTGTTCATCAGTGTTCATTACTATTTGTTGCTCCATTTGCTTTGTATCTTGCTTCTTCTTTTTTTATCTTATTTTCTTATAATTGTTCTTCGAAATCTTCTTTCTTTTGAGCTGAGGGTCTATTGGAATTGATTGCAGAAATACTCGAATTGCAATTTAAAGTTCTTTCTTTACATTGAAATCCTCAATGAACGTGAATTTAGTAATGTTTGGAGCTGCAATAAACATTTAGATGTTGGATTAAATGAACCCAAATAGCAGGGAATGGATATAGAGGATTCATGTAGTCTACCCAAAGTAATTTTCGTAGTTTAAATGGTAAACATTTAGGTTTTTTGTGAAGTTTTGACAAGGGTTTCTCCATCCTTTCTTTTCTTTTTGAACCTTTCTAAAAGTCAGTATACAAATTTAAATTCCCTGAATGTCTGCTGAATTCGAAAATTTGAAAAGAGCAACTTTATTTCAGAAGTAGATTGAACGGAAAGGAAAATAGGTTCTTCGAAGGAGTAGGGTGAAGGGGGGGTGTCCTGAACAGTAGCCATGGTGCAAAGTATGTCAATGAGCACTCTTGCAACTTCTAGATATTGCGGAGTTTGTGGATCCACCTGTTTGAGGAGGCAGTTTGGACAAATAAAAGAAACCGCAATAGGTTTTGGGAGAAGTCAATTTGTTTCGAATGATTGTCGGAAAAGCTTGTCCTTTGCAACCCACATTGATATGCTAAAGCCGAGAAGTTTGAGAGTTCAAGCTGGATGGTTGTTTAAAGGAGGTGACCAAAGCTCAGAAGCAAGTGTTGAGCGTAGCGAGAATGCCAATGAAGATATATTGATGTTCTTTTTCCAGCTGGACCTCGCTACACGCGTGCAGGTTACCATCTAGCTCCGTGATGTGCTGTAGTTTATTTGCTATATCTTCGATCATTGCTTCACGAGCGTCTATCCTGCTTTATACACAGTATGCTTTGAATGTGGAGCAGTATGAAATTGCACAACAACTAAGAGAGAAGCTCACTGAGGTTAGTTTATGGAGATATTAAATGTCCTGTTTTCATCTCATCTTTTACTTATTTCCCATTATTAGCTTTAAGCAACTGTTCTTCTTGCGATTTTATTGGATTTGATTTTTGGAGTTTGGTTCTCCGAAATTGGACAAGCCAACAGATAGATGAGAATTGTTTACTGACTAGAATCAGCGTGCTTCTTATATGCTAATGAAGGTGGAAACAGAGGTTTTGAAGCAGCAGGAATCCAGAAGGGGATCAGCCTCAAAGAGTGAAGCTCAAGATATGGCTATAAGCATCTTGCGTCTACGGTAAACATACTCACATTCTTTTTGTTCTTTTTGCCATGAGCTTTGAGTGCTGGATATCAAGCTATTTCTTGAATTGATTATAAAGATTCTACCTTTAGGATGTTCCAAAGGCACCCTTTGAAGCACCTCTGATCAGCTTTTGCTTCGTCCAGTGCAGACCTGCAGAATGCAGTTCAGAGTGAAAATTATGATTTGGCAGCTAAATTACGAGACGAAATTTCCAAGCTAGAGGCAGAGTCTCTGACTGCATCAATAAGAGCTCAGGCATATGAAAATGCTCAATATGCATTTCGATTAGGCCAGAAAGTGGAGCACAAAAATTTTGGTATGGAATCTTTAACTAATTGTTTGGAGTGGAAGGAACAGCCTTTGTCTAATTCAAAAGATAACCAAATGTAAAAACCAAAATCCAAAAACCAGATGCACAAATCCTCATATGTTCTCCATATAATTATGTTGTAGCTAAAAGTGATATATAAATTTGAGAGCCTTCAATATTTTTCTTTTATTGATGTGCAATACCTTGCATGGAGTGATGTGTTATATCTTGCATGGACATCTTTTGGCTCAATGTATCGAATGATATAACTGTTCTCCTGACGCTTTGCTTCCTTCTGGGAAGATTCAGCTCGATTAGTAAATGTTACTCAAGTTATTTATAGTATTGAACCCTTATCTTGTGACTTCAGGATATCGTGGTGTTATATGTGGGATGGACCCAATATGTTGTGAATCAAATTCATGGATGGAAAATGCTGGAGTAGAAAAGTTGACTCGTGGTCCTGATCAGCCGTTCTATCAGGTTTTTCTGGATCTTATAACATAAAAATATGTTTCATCTATTGCAAGCAAAGATTAATTCAATTTATCTGTCTGAGCATGGTCTGGTATCAACACTTTGCAGCCACGTCCCAATGAAAGACCAAATAATTTTCTAGCTGTTAATGTCAAATTGTCTACTACTTTTTGTAGTCCCCTATCCTCCTTATATCCGAAATTTACTGCTTATGCTGTAGAGTTCCACTTCCTGGCTTCATAGTCTCGTGATAATCATGAAATGTTGCATATTTACTGTGTATTGACCTGATAATTTACAAACTTCTGTGTGGGTCTCTAGCAACTGTAGCCTTGAGTATACATGACAATTTTTCAACCCGTTTACAAACAAACAAATACTTTTCCCTCTTGGTCCTCATTTTAGCAAAAGTATACAAGCTCAAAGAACGATCTTGTATGACGTAGAAATTGACGTCTTTTAGAGTTAGGTGCCAGAATGATGACCTCCTGAGCAAATAACTGTATGAGCTTCACCTAAGAAACATTTTCCTGATACAATCAAAAGAATTGTTTGGAGAACCTCTTATGCATGCTATGCAAGTTCCTGATCCTAATCCACAGTTCAAACTTCAGCTCTCATTTTGCTGTGTTAGAGAGACTGAAAGTGGTGCTGCTCCAAGTGATATTTCTTTAGTTATTACTTCTGATCATTTCAGTTTGACTAAATATAGCTATATTTTCAGGTGCTGGTGGATGTACATACAGATCCCAATCTGTTAGTGGCATATGGTAAGTGAAATTTGTGACTATGAATAAGCATTTCTAATAACTCGATAATCTAGTGTGAGCCAAGAAAGGTCCAAGTAGTATGGAATTGTACTATATTACCTCTTAAAAATTTTGTGCAAAATTTATTTGCTGTTTGTGTCTCACTAGTCTGATAATTGTTCATCATGCAGTACCTGAGGAAAGTTTAGTGGCGCCTAGTGAGCCAGATAAGGTATGTATACAAGTAATCTAATATTACAATACAAAGTTGTCATACAATCTCTAACTTGGTCAAAAAATGCAACCACGTGCAGGATCGATTTGATCATCCCTACACCTCATTCTTATTTTTTGGGATGGATGCTGCCGGAGATTTCATACCAATCAAGCAGCTGCGCGAGAAGTACAACAAGCCTCGGCATGAGGTGCCTTATGATCCAGACAACGAGAAGAGTGGAGGAAGTTCGTAGATGTGACCAGAAGTTATGTTGTCCTCTAGGCAAGATTTGGATATATGAGAAATTCTCTTTGATTAAAGAGAAATGCCTTTCCCTCTTTCCATGATGGTGGGGTTAATCTCATTTTGAAAACACTGCAAAATATGTTTCCTGCACAATGTCCTTTGAATACACAACACAATTGTGGAGGCTCTTTAATAGTTCTAGAGATTTTGGATGACCATGACCAAAGTATATTGAGCTTCTGTTATTGTCAGTCAGTTTCAATAGAAAATGGTCAATGTATATTGATGTTTTACTTCAAATCCCCTATATATTTTCCTTTTTTTTGGGCACAACACATAAACGTGCCCTTTAACTTGGCGTAGATGTCAGATTGTTACCCACCCGGTGTCTCGCTTTCTAACAAAAGTGACTCTACCTAGGAACTTGAACCCGAAATCTCTAGTTAAGGATGAAGGATCACTGACCAATCCACCACAATCCTTGTTGGTAATTTGAATCAATTAATTAATCTTCGCTTTAGATTTTGACTAGCAATTGAAACATCAAATATCAATTGATTGGACTTTACACCGTACCTTAGTTATTCATACAACAATAATCAAATCAAAAAATGAGATGCTAAAATAATACTACAACATGAAAAATTAGACAACCTTCAACTAGCTACGGATCGAGCTCTTATATAAGTTGACATATTTTTCCCTCCAAATGTCAGTAGAAAAATGAACAGCTCTCATATATGCTCCCTCCAAAACTCTTAACCAAAATAATGGAACTCATTGAACTAAAATTCAAGAATGATACAGTATATGCCATTGTTCAGATCATGTTCAAGCTCAAGATCAGTAGCACAACTCCACGCACATCTCATCATCAATGGTCTCCGCAAAGATCCACTTGCTTCCACCAAGCTTATAGAGTCTTATTCCCAAATGGGTTCTCTCATAACTTCAAGACTCGTCTTTGATACATTCCCAAACCCAGATTCTTTCATGTGGGGTGTAATAATCAAGTGCCATGTTTGGAATAGCTTCTTTCAAGAAGCCATTTTTCTTTACCACGGTATGCTTTGTCAACTATCTGAAACCAGTAGTTTCATTTACCCTTCAGTCTTGAGAGCTATTTCTGCAATTGGTGATCTTGGTGTTGGTCGAAAGGTTCATGGAAGGATTTTGAAATGTGGGTTTGAGTCTGATTCTGTTGTTGAGACGGCGTTGTTGAGTATGTATGGTGAACTTGGGTGGACAGTTTATGCAAGGAAGTTGTTTGATGAAATGTCTGTGAAAGATGTTGTTTCGTGGAGTTCGATTATTTCGAGCTATGTACGTAATGGGAAGGGTAAGGAAGGATTGGAGATTTTTGGGGATTTGGTTAAGGAGGGTGTTGAAATTGATTCAGTGGCTTTGCTTAGTGCAGTTGAGGGTTGTGGTGAGTTGGGTGAATGGAGAGTAGGGAAATCTGTTCATGGTTATATGTTGAGAAACAATATTCAGAGTGATGGGTCTTTGATAAACTCGCTTGTTGCGATGTATGGAAAATGTGGCGATACGTGTAGTGCAGAGTTGCTTTTTCGTAATGCTGTTGATAAGAGTACTTATACTTGGACAGCAATGATGTCATGCTACAATCAGAATGGTTGCTATCATGAAGCTTTGGCGTTGTTTGTTAAGATGCATGAGTCTGATGTGGAATACAATGAAGTTACTGTTATGGCTGTTTTATGTTCTTGTGCTAGGTTGGGTTGGCTAAACGAAGGGAAATCTATTCATGGTTTTATAGTTAGAAATGCTTTTGATTGTCGCAATGATCTTCTAGGCTCAGCATTGGTTGACTTGTACGCTAACTGTGGCATGCTAAGCGATTGCCACAAGGTATTTGGTTCGTCTCAAGACAGACATATTGTCTCGTGGAATATGCTCATATCAGGTTATGTGCAGGAAGGATTTTCTGATAAGGCATTGACGCTTTTTGTGGATATGGTAAGAAAAGGAATATTGCCAGACTCGTATACTCTGGCAAGTGTCCTCTCAGCTTCTGGAGATATTGGGTTTTCTGAATTTGGCTGTCAAATTCATAGCCACGTTATTAGGACTGGCTTTTCAACAGAGTTTGTCCAGAATTCACTGATTGACATGTACAGTAAATGTGAACTTGTGGACTATGCGCTCATGATTTTCAAGGATGCACAAGAAAGAAGTGTTGTGACTTGGAATTCAATGATGTGTGGACTTATCCAAAATGGTTTATCTCGTGAAGCTATCAGTCTCTTTGATGAGATATACTCAAACTCGAGCAGAATGGATGAAGTGACCTTCTTAGCTGCAATTCAAGCGTGCTCGACTATAGGATGGCTGGAGAAGGGAAAATGGATTCACCATAAGTTAATCATCTTTGGTGTGAGGCATGATATGTATATCGATACTGCTCTGACAGATATGTATGCTAAATGTGGAGATCTCTGGATGGCTCGAAGAGTTTTTGATAGTATGTTTGAAAGGAGCATAATATCTTGGAGTGCCATGATAGGTGGTTATGGAATGCACGGTCAAATCGATGATGCCATCTCACTCTTCCATGAAATGGTAAATAGTGGAATAAAACCAAATGACATCATTTTAACAAATATTCTATCTGCTTGCAGTCATTCTGGTTATCTGAATGAAGGGAAATATTTCTTTAACTTGATGAATAACCTGGGCATTGAACCCAAACCCGAACATTTTGCATGTCTAGTTGATCTTCTGAGTCGAGCTGGTGATATTGATAAAGCCTATGAAGTCATCACTTCGATGCCATTTCCTGCAGATGTTAGCATTTGGGGTGCCCTGGTAAATGGATGTAGAATTCACAAGAGAATGGATATTATCAAGATGATCCAACAAAGGCTTGAAAATATGCAAACAGATGATACTGGATACTTTACCTTATTATCCAACATATATGCAGAAGGGGAAGAATGGAATGAATCTACAATGGTGAGGTCAAAGATGCGAAGTTTAGGTTTAAAAAAGGTTGATGGCTATAGTATGATTGAAGTCGAGAATGGAATACCAGCGTAAGCAAATGACTCATACTTCATTTGCATAAAGGGAAGTCTCAAGCTTATATTGATGTCTGTTATTGGAAGTAGCTGCTTCCTATGTTTTGGACGTAAAGAACTGATTAGCCTGGGAATATGCAATATTCATTTCATACAGCCTCTGAACGGGAAGGGGAGCCTTGGCGTAATTGGTAAAAGTTGTTGCACGTGACAGGAGGTCACAGGTTTAATCTATGGAAACAACCTCTTGCCGAAATGCGGGGTGAGATTGCGTACAATAGACCCTTGTGGCCTGACCTCATAGCAGGAGCTTAGTGCACCGGGCTTCCTTTACAGGCTCTGAACTGGAAATGATTGCTGATCCACCAAAAACTGGCTAAGAGTTCCTGGTTCATCAGGAAATTTTCTTCAACGGCCACTCAACGTGAATTATGTCTGCTACGGAGCTCAATACTGTTATTCTCTTTCTGTTTAGTAGCTATTCTCATGGATAGAGCAAAAACTTGATTCATAGCCTTGGACTTCAGACAGCACTATCATCATCATATCATATACTCCCTCCATCCCAATTTATGTGGCATTTTTCGGATTTCGAGATTCAAACAAATTTATCTTTGACCATAAATTTTTCATATATTTTTAAAATACTTTGAATTGTCAATTATTGCGATTCATTAGATAATGAACTATTGGTTCGAAGCCATCTCTGACGATTAATCAATAATTCGAAGTGTTTTTCTTGCATATTCTTGATAAACCAGCGTTTATATATACATGTAGGAGGATCTGTGTGGTCCAACAGACGTAGCCGAGGGGTGTAAGGGGTTCAATTGAATCCTTTTTGTTAAAATTTGAAATATGTGAATAGCGTAAGAATAAAATTGTTTAAATTTCTAGCTTCATCGCTGACCGAGCATGACCGTGTTGTTTTATTAGTATTATTATTCTGATGGTCCCTACCTTTTGGCACAAAGGGAATTAAGTGTGAAGTTGTGAACCGCAGAAGAAGTGAAGAACCAAACAATGGACAGAACGTGGGAGTACATTGTCCAACCTAAAATACTTTGGTAGGCCCAAACTTGGAATCTTTTCAAGACTTTTATACATGTGTTGTCAACTTGTCATTATTATACATTGCCATAACAAAAACAAGAAAGAAAACAGAATAAATAGGTGATATTTCGGTTTATGTCTCAATTCCAAATAAGTTAAAATCGATTATACAGATTTTTAGTGACCATGTTAGTCTTGAGTTTCCTCTATCCTACGACATTATTCTCATAGTTTTTTATTTTATAACTATTGTTTTTATATGTTGTGCTTCGATTATCGCATTATACACTATACACCCTCCAAAGACCACACCTGTGGGATTAGATGGGTATGCCGTTGTACCTATAATATTCAGAGGCTAACTCCCATGAAGATCTTATGTTAAGATTTGAGGGAAAAAGCATGTGGAAGCCAACAGCATTCACTGAATAGCATTGATAAAATGCTAATAGCACAAGACATTAGGCAGCATTTTGTTGGATACAAGGTCAGCAAATCCAATAGAAGAAACATAATAATGGGGGCTCCAAATTATGGAGCAAGAACAAAGACATGTACAACAACAATCCCCAGGTAGCTAAAAAATTCACTCCTGAAATTCATAAACGAAGCTCCCTAAATCCATTAATCGGTTAATATCACTCTATAAACGATGAATGGATGAAATTACAGCCTCGTTAGCCCCATGTTTTAAGTTAACAGGACAGCCGTAGGAGTGCCTGCAGGGCATCTTTGTCTCCGAGGGCGTCTAGGTGTCTTTCCCCAACCTGTTAGGCTTTTATTATCTTCCAAACTGGCTTCAATGTTATTAAGTTGGTGCATTAGTGGAGAGCTCGTCGTTGTTGTGGTCAACACCGGGGCAGGGGTAATGGTGTCCACAACTTTTTTCCGCCTTCCCCTAGTACCTCCATTTCTTGTCCCATTCCTTCTTGTCAAACTGGAGTTCCAAGTATGGCCTGTTGCTCTCATCAACCCTCCGAATATCTGAATGTCTTCGGTCACCTCATGCCTTGACAATGAAGCTAGACCAGGAAGGATATCCCTTTGGAAGTCCCTCCGTTGTCTTCCCCTCCTTGCATTCCCTCTTCGGGGTCGGTTTGTTAGTGAACTGGCTCCTGCATCTTCCACTGTTTGGACTTCAGGAACAAATGGCTTGGGCATGTAATCTTCCTCCTTGGTCTCTGTTAATTGCAATGTCATAGCTTCAAAGTAATCAATCTCCTTAAAAGCACTATGTGCAACCATCATGTTGTTCTTGCATGTAATTTCTTTAGCAGACGGAGTACTATCAAGCTCGGCTGCACAAGTAGAGACCACATCAACAAACAATCGAAGAGATTCCAGAAGATCATCAGACGGATCACTGTGTGTTTCCTCAATCGAGATGCAATGAGTGGATGATGAGATGTCAACTATTGCTTCTGCTGCAGTCCTGAGTAATTCCTCCTGTGTGTGGTCAGGTTTACGGTCAGGCAGCTGCAAAGTTGCCCCACATTGCTTTTCGTCTTCTTCTCTAGGCAAATTATCTTGTTCAATGTCCATAACTACAGGGGCTTCCAGATCTATATCCAGAATAGTCTTCACACTGGCCTTATAGGTTACAGCAGAAACTGGTTCTTCTTCATCCTCAGTAATACATGAGTTCAAATCAAAGTGATTCCTGATGTTCATAGTTTTTTTCTCCATCACTTTCTCAGTAACAATTTGCTCTACAGCACCAGGCTCCTCGGGCTCAACCATAGAAAGGTCACAAGCCACGTTAATGTCGATCACCATACTCCTCCTCTCATGTCTGATAGTCTTTCTCTCAGGAGAGGAATGAAGATTAGCAGAAGCGGAAACAAGTGATGATGACGACTCATTTCTGGAAGCAACGGGAATATCGAGGATCGGAACACCAAGAATTTTTCTTACATGTCCCATCTCGCCCACTTCTTTTGCGGTCTTCATATGGTGATGTTCCAAAGCTGATGGATCACTCTGGCAAAAATGAGGGCTTGAGTAAGCCTGGACAAAGCCTGACTTTGCTGAAGTTCCACCTATCCTAGTATCGACGCCCTCATTTTTACCATTTGCTTTAGCTTTAAGCCACGGCAACACTGTCACAGGGTCTTGACGCTCTCTTTTTTCATTACCAAACTCAACATCTTGCCTGGGAGGTTCCTCGCTGAGAGCACTTGTTGCTAGCACGTTTAAGTTGAAGCCTTTTACAGATTTCACATCCGTATTGTTACAGCTAATGAGAAAATTCTCACAAGCATTATTAGAGGAACGTTCTGATGTAAAACAGTCTCCCTTAATGTAGCTCAAAGAGTCAAAAGCACCTGAAGGGACGTGAATTGGTGATTCTTTCGTCCCAGATGAAGATCCATGGTAGAAACCACTTCGGATGGGTAGCTCACTGGCACAGCCTGGACGCAACCTAGAACTGCCACCATTAGCGTGCCAATAGTCTCCAATTTGGCTCTGAGATGACTGTGAACCCTTACCAACTGCTGCAGATGAGTTGAAAAATGAGTTTGTATGCAACAAGGATAACCTCTGAGTAAAGCTACCATTTGGCTTCTCCCAGGAAGAGACAGAGTGTGGCCACGAACTGCTAAATTCGGAGGAACTTGCACATGGATATGGACTAGCCATCTTGGAAGTAACAAATGGTCCCACTTGAGTATAATTAGACTGCTCACCATTTCTGTGAGACATATCTAAACTATGTCCTGTTCTATCTTTCCAAATGCCATCCTTAATATGGTGAACTAGATGAGTGCCCGGAGCTTGATAGGCATTGTTAATCATTACTGGTGCTTGATGGGAAGCTGCAGGTATCTTGTCTTCTTCAAGACCTCTTGGTAATGAAGCTGAGATACCTTTGATATTACCTGCAAATTGAAGCAACTCAAGATAGGTACAAATGAATTTCAGAAGCTGCTAAACTCGAGTAATATACAGAAGTTTCAGAAGAAACTGTTACCTGTTTCATATGCTGAAGCCAACCACTCCTTCTCTTTGCCTCTACTGCGATCGTTTAGGTTACTTAAAGACTCATTTGGGCTTGCACAATTGGAATTCCAAGGCAAAGCCACAAACAGCGGATTTGATTTTGCAGAAGCATTTATGCTTCTAGTCTCTTTATGATTATTACCGTAACCAAGAAAATCAACAGGATCAGTTGCTTCATCAAGCTGTGCTGGTTCATTTAGGTCAGCCAACCCAATTGAGCTTCTCAAACATGAATTGGATGTTGAAGCATCTTTTCGGCTATCACCTTTTGCAGCACCACCGCCACCAAGAAACAATTTTGTTCCACTCTCTCGAGGAACTACATAATTTCCATTAGCAGGATAACTAGGATGTAAAGATCCTGCATTATCTCGCAATTGCACACCTTCTTCTGTATCTATGTAATCATCGGCTGGAAGGTGAAGATCAAACAACATTTTCCGTACCTTTGAGGGCCTAGCCTCCAAAACATCAGAGGTTTTCAAAGAATAACCATTTTGCATTTGAACTCGACCAGGCTGTACACCATCCCCTTTTGAAGAACTAAAGGGAGAATTAATAATTTCAGTACCAGAAGTAGATGGTCTAGTATAACAAGAATTTTCCAAGGGAAAGTTTGCGATGTGCCATTTCCGGACATCCTCAGATGGTACTTGAGATCCTAGGTGACTGGATGAACATGATGGCTCCATTGATGAGCGATATTTATGCATTTCCTTCCTTTTAAATTTGTCCATCATGTCCCTTTGAATTCTGTAAAGGCGATGAAGTTCCACCACCTACAAGCAAACATTGCATAAGTATATTTGTAACGCCCTTGACACAAGGGAAAAAAGGATTACATGGCAGATGGAGATATTTTGAAGCAGGAGAGTCCAAGAGACCACGGCGTTAGGATATGCAGAACCATACTGAAAACCAAAATTTCCAACTAACCTCTCAAAAAAGAAAAGAAAAAAGAAAGGGAAGCATTACCTGATTTCTGAATATGGCCTCGTGTTCAAGCATTTTCTGCTTTAGAATGTCCTTATCATACCCTGGATATGCATTAGTTATAATCCTTGGCGTGAAACCATTACAATATTGCCCGTTTGGTAATGTCTTATCTCCATAAGATGGGGTCCAACTGCTGCTGTTAGAATCCTCATTAAGGTCCCTCATAGAGTAATAGCTTGGTAAGAATCCTTTATAGTGCACTTGTGTTCCCATTCCTGCCAAGATTTGGCATCAAAAAATTTAATTAAAACCAAAGAGTTTATGCTGAATAAACTTCAAAACTACTCCAAAAAGATGACCACAATGAAACTGAATTGAAATACTCAGAACCTACACATCTATTTACGAACATATGATCCCAACAGATTACAGCAAACACCAACGGCGGCATTGTATAAAGCACATCTATATTGAGAGGGCCAACATTCCTTACATGTTTAACAAAATGAAGGTTAAGTGATTTAGACAGGACTTTGGTATTAAACACGTGCTAGGGGAGTATTATACCACAGAATGACTTCGGAAAAAAATGTGCTGTAGAATGGAAATGAACAAGTGGAACACAGAGATTATAAATTGAGGAACAAGCCTAAGATGGTTTAACTATATCCTACGTAGACCTCCATATGCACCGATTTACAGGTGCAATACCATGATGATGAAAATAATAAAAGAGGACTTAGATCTAAACCACATAAAGGTAGTTGTATCAGTACACCTACAATATCTTGAAATGATTATGGAGTTGGATAAAAAAAAACACAACAGGTTCGGTAACTGATAGCAGGGGTAGAGATTAAGACTAAGTTGTGGTTACACTTACATAAAGTCTGGTGTTCCTCAAGAGTCTTTTAGTTATGCGTTGAGACTTGTATGTTCGTGTAGTGGTAAGTATGATTCTCTAATTTTAGAGAACCCCTAACTTGCCTTCAAAGAAAAATTATTTTTGCCAACTAGAGGGTATCTTCATTGACGGGCCCATGGGTTGTACCCTAAAACAGAAATAAGAACATCAGGATGCGTTGAAGAATTTTATGAAGAGAAGATCAATTGCACAGCTACTGTCATGATGAAGACCTTTTTTTAGGTTTTTTTCCCAAAATGAGGAAATGGAAAAAAACTATTCTGCTTCAAGTAACATCATTCAAAAGCTAACTTCGACCACTTTCCCTTACATAAATCAGCAATTGATGCTTTATTAGCATTTCCATATAACAAATTACAAATCAATGAGGCCGGATCAGCACGTGCAAGATTATCTCCAGGAGTAGAAGAGTTTGCCCAAAATGTCTGAACTTGTGGACTTCTTCTCTTTTGTACTCTTTCCTAAGTTTAACATGCAACAATTCTTGGATCTGGAGGATAGAAAGATAAGTATGTTTATACCAAGAAAAACAATCCAAATAGACCTTCTAAAGGACAAATTGCGCCAGAGAAACCCAAGTACTGCACGCATTCTGCACGAGATCGAATATCTGACAAAATGATACGAGAAATAGTAAAAGGTGATGGAGTACTGCTCTGAAGCTTAGAAACAGAATTACTTGTCTGCATCACCAATGATATCTTCCTCCATTTCTTTCTTACCTTTTTTCTTTAAAAGTTCTTTTACAGAGATAGAGAGAGGGGGCAGAGGAATAGAGGAAAGAGGAGAAATTGACTCACAAGATGTAAGACGACTCTCTATTTAAAGATGTATCACAATGGAAAATGATAATTAATGAACTATTCCCTTCTTGATTAATTAGTTAATGTACTTCTCTTGCGTCGAGTTTAACATGCGATGATTCTTGGATATTGAAGCATGTAGTCAGCATCGAAAGATAAATGTGTTTCTACCAAGTAAAATAATTCCAAATAAACCTGCCAAAAATATTCCTAGAAACCCCACCATCATGATTTTCAAAGGACAAATAGCACCAAAGCAGCGTAATTATTGCACGCACTCTGCACGATTCTCATCAGCAACAAAGACAAAAAAAAACTCGTAGCTTTTTTTTCTCCTAGAACACTTTCAAAATCAAATATGTGAGACTTCCGTGGACATTTTCAATTACTGTTCTGTTAAAGTTGTGTTCACACACACCGGTTTCAAGACTTAAAATTAATTGCTCCCTAAAGCATAGGGTAACGAGGAACCAACTCGTCTTGTCCATCGTTAATTAGAACCACAATGTAGTGCCCAAGGATACAAGCGGAAACAAACAAGACAACGGACACCGGTCAAGATTGCAATTAATTTGGAAACTTGTCTCTAAGCAGCACCAAAATTCAAAACTATCCAATTACCGTAATCTACTCATGAAGACAGAAACAAGACTATCAGAACGCCTTGAAGAATTTTATGAAGAGAAGATCAATTGCATGGCTACTAACCTGAAGAAGACTTCCAGGTTTTTTTCCCAAAAAGAGGAAATGGAAAAAACTATCCTGCTTCAAGTATATCTTTCAAAAGCTTAACTTTGACAGCTTTCCCTTCACATAAATTAGCAATTAATACTTTGTTAAAATTTCCATGTAATTCGTTGTATAGATTACAAATTAATAATGCCAGATCAGCACATGCAAGATTATCTCTAGGAGTAGAAGACTTTGCACGCAACATGTGAACGTGTAGACTTCTCTTTTGGACTCTTTCCTAAGCTTAACATGCGAAAAATTCTTGGATACGGGAACATGTAGTCAGCATCTTCCCCTTCGTGCTTCGCCCGCCCTATCCATCCATGTGCTGGCAGGTAGGGGCTTATCTATGTGATTCGCTACGCTTGCCTGTGCCTATTGGCTGATTCTATTGCCTGCCGGTAAGCGAAACTTTCCCAGTAGTCAAAAGATAACTGTGTTTCTACCAAGCCCTTATAAAATAAAATTTAAAAACCTGTGTTTCTACCAAGTAAAATAATCCCAAATAAACCTGTTAAAAATATTCTTACAAAACCTCGCCATCATGATTTTCAAAGGACAAATTGCACCAAAGCAGCCCAAGTAATGCACGCACTTTACACGATTCTCACGAGCAACATGTGGAGTAAATCTTGACTATTTTGTCTCCTAGACGGCACTTTCAACAACACACGAACTTTCGTGGGCATTTTCAATTACTGTTTTGTTAAAGTTGTGTTCACACGCACTGGTTTCAAGACTTAAATAAATCGCTCCCTATAGCATACAGTAACAAGGAACCAACTCGTCTTGTCCATCGTTAACTAGAACCACAATGTAGTGCACACGGATACAAGAGGAAACAAACAAGACAACGGACAGTAATCGAGATTGCAATTAATCTAGAAATTCATCTCTAAGCAACACGAAAATCCCCGACTCTCCAATTATCATAATCTGCTAATGAAGACAAGCAACCAATCTTGTAATAGCACATAACTTGGATTTCAATGTACTCCACTCTCACCATGAACTCCCTAAATTGGATTTCAATAACTAGTATAACTCTTTCTTCTAATAACATCTCAATCTTTACTCATGCAATCTAAAGTTTAAACCTTTACCCAAAACAACTCACTTTATAAGCAACAAAGTTCCAATCTTTTTCAACTGTAAGAGTAAATGAAGCAGAAATCACTTTAAAACTAACAAAGTTCCAATCTTTTTCACTTGTTAGAGTAAATGAAGCAGAAATCATACACATGAAAGCCAAAAAAAAAAGATCCCAAATAGAGAGGATCACTAGTAAAACTCAAAAACTTAATCAAATCTGCAAATAACATTAAAAAAATGTATAAACACAATTACCCATAGAATCCAAAACCAAGCAAAAAAAAACAAATAGACTTATTCTATCCTTGGATTTTTAAAGTCAAATAAGAATAAATCTAAAAGAAGCAAAATATACAAGAATTTACCTCAACCCCACATCTTGGAAACACTTGTTCTCAACACCCTTTTTCATGGATTGAACAACACTTGCAACAATTCAAGAATCATCGAGAATTGAGTGACCCCAAAAAGAAGAAGCAGAGGAACAAAAGAGGACAAAGTAATAAATAGTATAATAATAACTACTCCCTCCCATTTTACATGATGTAGTAATAATAATTAAGAAAGAATTAGAAGAAAAGAACAAAGTGGGTAGTTTGCTAACACCATTGAAGAAGCTCAGATCCTCATAAAACTGAAAAAAGATTGAAGATTTCGATCTGCTGGGGCCACAACTTCTCAGAAACAAAGAAAAAGAAAGCTTTTTTTTTAGAGAGAGAAGGGAAAATCAAGAAGAAGAGAGAGAAAGACACAAGTTCTATGTTGTACTATATTTTTTTACAATAGGAACAAAGAAAGAGAGATCCCAGATAAGAAAATCTTCACACAAACAAACGAGGCTTCTGTAACAACAGTGGACATGAAATTTGTCAACATTCGGTCTCTTTTTATTCCTCCCTCTCAATTTATACTAATTTGATTTACCACGAAATTTAACACAATATAAATTATAACAAAATGTTATTATTATAATATAACATGATATAAAAAAGACATAATATATATTTATATGTACATCTAAACAACTTAACTTCTCTGCAATGTGTCAGTAATCAGTTGGACATTCAAACTTATGAATTGATTATCTAGACACCAACAAAATATATGTGTTATATCAATATCGGATGTTTTACAAGACACCGTAAAAACAAGTTGGAATATTTAGTTATTGATTTAGACCAAATTGAAGTGTTTAAATGTGTACTCTCAACATTGAGGTACTTACTTAGTTGTTGAGGTCAAATTTGAAAGTATATTTGAAAAAAAAGTTAATTTTAACTAAAAAGGTAATTAACGAAATTATTTTTATTTATGATTTATCTCAATTTATAACTATTCTTCTTTTATCATAATAATTTGTTTCCATATTTGTTGTCATTATAAATAAATAGAATGTGTGGGTGATTATGAGGAAATGAAAAAGAAATGGACATTTTCTGGATTCTCTCCACCTTCCTTGCTTTTTGTACAGATATTATTAATATTAATGAAAAAAGAACCCCCGCCCCCCCGTTCTCCTTCCCTCTCTCCTTGTCATGTTGTATTATAAATATAATATATAAATATGTCTTTTAATTTAATTTTAATTGTCAAAACATTTATAAAATATAAAATAAAAATTGAATCTTTGAGGAAAAGGTTACTAATAGCATCAATAAAATATAAAAAATTGCAATCATGTTTTTTTAGTTTAGTTTTCTTTTGAATTTTGAGTGCCTTTATTTTGTTCAATAGGAATTTTTTTTATTCCTTATATATTTGCAATAGAATATCTCCTTTAAAGTAGTTTTCTTTTTTTAGTTCTCACCGTTAAACTTTACTTGTAGTAGTCGAATTCTGTAAAAAGAATATTTTGTTCTTATTTTTTATTCGATGTCCAGTACTCATATTTTAAAAAATAAAATCGCTCGGTTTCGATATTTATAATGTTAACATAAGTACATACATATAAATCAAAAAGTTGATCCTATATATATTGGATATAATTTTCCCAGATGAGGTTACATCATAGAGGAGATTACTTAACTCATGAGGGATATATAATAGATGCCTCATTATGAACACAACTTTATGAGATGACAGCAAGAGAATATAATAGATGTGAGTCACTAAAAACAAATATGGTGCAGCGGATACAGCTACTCCTCTAAGAGGTCTTGGGTTTGAGCCCTAAGAATGAAAAAAAATCTTTGATAGAGAGTGTCTTCCCACCCTACATGACGCGAATCCAAAATAGTCTGGCTCAAAGCCCAAGAAAAAGAATATAATAGATGCCTATGGATTTTTGATCACTTCATTCTCTGAAACAATTCCTGCAATCACATAATAATGGGGGCTGCAACAAGAATAAAGACATGTACAATGACAATCCCCATGTAGCTAAAAAATTTCACTCCTGAAATTCATAAAAGGAAGCTCCCTAAATCCGCGAATCGGTTAATGTCATCTCTATAAATGATGAATGGATGAAATTAGAGACTTGTTTTCCTTGTGTTTTAAGTTAACAGAACAGGAGGAGGATTGCCTGCAGGGCATCTTTGTCTCCGAGGGCGTCTAGGTGTCTTTCCCCACCCTGATAAGCTTTTGTTATCTTCCAAACTGGCTTCAATGTTGTTAAGTTGGTAAATTAGTGGAGAGCTTGTCGTTGTTGTGGTCAATACCGGGGTACTGGTGTCCACGACTTTTTTCCGCCTTCCCCTTGCACCTCCATTCCTTGTCCTGTTCCTTCTTGTCAAACTGGAGTTCCAAGTATGGCCTGTTGCTCTCATCAACCCTCCGAATATCTGAATGTCTTCAGTCACCTCATGCCTTGACAATGAAGCTAGACCGGGAAGGACATCCCTTTGGAAGTCCCTCCGTTGTCTTCCCCTCCTTGCATTCCCTCTTCGTGGTCGGTTTGTTAGTGAACTGGCTGCTCCTGCATCTTCCACTGTTTGGACTTCAGGAACAAATGGCTTGGGCATGTAATCTTCCTCCTTGGTCTCTGTTAGTTGCAATGTCATAGCTTCAAAGTAATCTATTTCCTTACAAGAATTATGTGCAACCATCATGTTGTTGTTCTTGCCTGTAATTTCTTTAGCAGACGGAGTACTATCAAGCTCGGCTGCACAAGAAGAGACCACATCGACAAACCATCGTAGAGATTCTTGAGGATCATCAGACGGATCACTGTGTATTTCCTCTATTGCGGTGCAATGAGTGGATGATGAGATGGCAACTATTGCTTCTGCTGCAGTTTTGAGTAGTTCCTCCTGTGTGTGCTGCGAAGATGCCTCATGTTGCTTGTCATCGTCTTCTCCAGGCAAATTATCTTGCTCAGTGTCCATAACTACAGGGGCTTCCAGATCTATATCCAGAATAGTCTTCACACTGGCCTTATCGGTTTCCGCAGAAACTGGTTCTTCTTCATCCTCAGTAATACATGAGTTCAAATCGAAGTGATTCCTGATGTTCATAGTTTTTCCCTCCATCACTTTCTTGGTAGCGATTTGTTCTACAACATCAGGTTCCTCAGACTCAAGCATAGAAAGATCACAAGCCACGTTAATGTCAATCGCCATACTCCTCTCTTGTTTGATAGTCTTTCTCTCAGGAGAGGAACGAAGATTAGCAGAAGCGAAAACAAGTGATGATGACGACTCATTTCTGGAAGCAACAGGAATATCGAGGATTGGAACGCCAAGGATTTTCCTTACATGTGGCGTCTCGCCCACTTCTTTTGTGGTCTTCATATGGTGATGTTCCAAAGCTGATGGATCACTCTGGCAAAAAGGAGGGTGTGAGTAAGCCTGGACAAAGCCTGAATTTGCTGAAGTTCCACCTATCCTAGTACTGACACCCTCATTTTTAACACTTGCTTTAGCTTTAAGCCATGGCAACACTGTCACAGGGTCTTGATGCTCCCTTTTTTCATTACCGAACTCAACATCTCGCCTGGGAGGTTCCTCGCTGAGTGCACCCGTTGCTAGCACATTTAAGTTGAAGCCTTTTGCAGATTTTACATCCGTATTGTTAGAGCTAATGAGAAAATTCTCACATGCATTATTAGAGGAACGTTCAGATGTAAAACGGCTCCCCTTAATGTACCTCAAAGAGTCAAAAGCACCTGAAGGGATGTGAATTGGTGATTCTTTCGTCCCAGGTGAGGGCCCATGGTAGAAACCACTCCGGATGGGTAGCTCACCGGCACAACCTGGACGCAACTTAGAACTGCTACCATTAGCATGCCAATAGTCTCCAATTTGGCTCTGAGATGACTGTGAACCCTTACCAACTGCTGCAGATGAGTTGAAAAATGAGTTTGTATGCAACAAGGATAACCTCTGAGTAAAGCTACCATTTGGCTTCTCCCAGGAAGAGACAGAGTGTGGCCACGAACTGCTAAATTCGGAGGAACTTGCACATGGATATGGACTAGCCATCTTGGAAGTAACAAATGGTCCCACATGAGTATAATTAGACTGCTCACCATTTCTGTGAGACATATCTAAACTATGTCCTGTTCTATCTTTCCAAATGCCATCCTTAATATGGTGAACTAGATGAGCGCCCGGAGCTTGATAGGCTTTGTTAATCATTACTGGTGCTTGATGGGAAGCTGCAGGTATCTTGTCTTCTTCAAGACCTCTTGGTAATGAAGCTGAGCTACCTTTAATGTTACCTGCAAATTGAAGCAACTCAAGATAGGTACAAATGAATTCCGGAAGCTGCTTAAGTTTCGGAAGGAATTGTTACCTGTTTCATATGCCGAAGCCAACCACTCCCTCTCTTTGCCTCTACTGCGATCGTATAGGCTACTTAAAGACTCATTTGCGCTTGCGCAATTGGAATTCCAAGGCAAAGCCACAAACGGCGGATTTGATTTTGCAGAAGCATTTATGCTTCTAGTCTCTTTATGATTATGACTACCATAACCAAGAAAATCAACAGGATCAGTAGCTTCGTCAAGCTGTGCTGGTTCATTTAGGTCAGCCAACCCAATTGAGCTTCTCAAACATGAATTGGATGTTGAAGCATCTTTTCGGCTATCACCCTTTGCACCACCACTACCAAGAAACATGTTTGTTCCACTCTCTTGAGTAACTACATAATCTCTATTAGCAGGATAACTAGGATGTAAAGATCCTGCATTATCTCGCAACTGCCCACCTTCTTCTGTATCTAAGTAATCATCGGCTGGAAGGTGAAGATCAAACAACTTTTTCCGAACCTTTGAGGGCCTAGCCTCCAAAACATCAGAGGCTTTCGAAGAATAATCATTTTGCATTTGAACTCGACCGGGCTGTACACAATCTCCTTTTGAATAACTAAAAGGAGAATTAACAATTTCAGTACCAGATGTAGATGGTCTAGTATAACTAGAATTTTCCAAGAGAAAGTTTGCGATGTGCCATTTCCGGACATCCTCAGATGGTACTTGAGATCCTAGGTGACTGGATGAACATGATGGTTCCATTGATGAGCGATGTTTATGCATTTCCTTCCTTTTAAATTCGTCCATCATGTCCCTTTGAATTCTGTAAAGGCGATGAAGTTCCACCACCTACAAGCAAACCATTGCATAAGTATATTTGTAACGCTGTTGACACGAGGCAAAAAAAGGATTACATGGCAGATGAAGATATTTTGAAGCAGGAGAGTCCAAGAGACCACGACTTAGGATATGTAGAACCATACTGAAAACCAAAATTTCCAACTAACTTCTCAAAAAAGAAAAGAATAAAAAGGGAAGCATTACCTGATTCCTGAATATGCCCTCGTGTTCAAGCATTTTCTGCTTTAGAATGTCCTTATCATACCCTGGATATGCATCAGTTATTGTCCTCGGCGTGAAACCATTACAATATTGCCCGTTTGGTAAGGTCTTATCTCCATAAAATAGGGGCCAACTGCTGCTGTTAGCATCCTCATTAAGGTCCCTCATAGAGTAATAGCTTGGTAAGAATCCTTTATAGTGCACTTGTGTTCCCATTCCTGCCAAGATTTGGCATCAAAAAATTTAATTAAAACCAAACAGTTTATTCAGAACCTACGCATCTATTTACGAACATATGATCCCAACACATTACAGCAAACACCAACAGCATTTCAAACTCCTGTAGGCATAATGTAAAGCACATCTATTTAGAGAGGGCCAACATATCCTTACACGTTTAGCAAAATGAAGGTTAAGCGAGATTAGACAGGACCTTGGTATCTAAATGCAGATAAATCAAATATCTAATTCCAGGAGAATTAAAAGACAATTTTTTATCCAAGAAAAAGGAGAATAACATAATACATGAAAACATATATAGTATTAAAATAGCGGTGCAATGGAGGAGTGCTATGGGAGCGCCATACAAAGATACTAACAAAGAGAAAGTCAAATTTAACAGAATGACTTCAGAAAAAGATGTTCTGTAGCACACAAAGATGATAAATTGAGGGAAATAGCCAAAGATGATTTAACTATATCCTACGTAAACCTCCATATGCACCGGTTTACAGGTATAACACCATGATGATTGAAAATAATATATAAAAGGACTTGGATCTAAATAACATAAATGGAGTTGTATCAATAGACATACCATATCTTGAAATGATTACAGAGTTGGCTAAAAAGTAAACACAACAGGTTCGATAATCGATAGCACGAGTACAGATTTAAGACTAAGTTGTTGTTACACTTACATAAAGTCCGGTGCTCCTCTATAGTCTTTCAGTTATGCGTTGAGACTTGTATGTTCGTGTAGGGGTAAGTATGAGAATTAGAGATTCTCTAATTTTAGAGAACCCTAACTTGCCTTGAAAGACAAATTATTTTTGCCAACTAGAGGATATCTTCATTGACGGCCCCATGGGTTATACCCTAAAACAGAAATAAAAACATCAGGACGCGTTGAAGAATTTTATGAAGAGAAGATCGAATTAATTTTATGATTTTCCCTTTACATAAATCAGCAATTAATGTTTTATTAACATTTCCATGTAACCGGTTGTACAGATTACAAATTAATGATGCCGGATTAGCACGTGCAAGATTATCTCCAGGAGTAGAAGAGTTTGCACACACATGTCTGAACTTGTGAACTTCTCTTTTGCACTCTTTCCTAAATTTAACATGACAATTCTTGGATACTGAAGCATGTACTCAGCATCGAAAGATAACTATGTTTATACAAGTAAAACAATTCATCATGATTTTCAAAGCACAAATTGCACCCGAGCAACCCAAGTACTGCACACACTCGATCTGCACGGTTCTCACCACATGGGGAAAAACTCCTAGCTTTTTGTTTCTCCTAGAGCACACTTTGTGTAAGTTATGTTCACACACCAGTTTCAAAACTTAAAACTAATTGCTCCCTATAATAGCATACAGTAACAAGGAACCAACTCGTCTTGTTCGTCATTAATTTGATAATGGAGTGCCCAAGGATACAAGAGGCAGCAAACATGACAACGAACACTGGTCAAGATTGCAATTAATTTGGAAATTTGTCTTTAAGGAACACCAAAATCCCAAATAGACCTATTAAAAATATTCTTAGAAATCTAACCGTCAAAGGACGAATTGCACCAGAGAAACCCAAGATTGCACGCACTCTGCACGATTCTCATCGGCAATATGGGGAAAAACTCCTAGCTTACATCAAATTACTTACAAAATAGAATCAAACAATACAACAATTTAATACACAAGTCAGGATAAGAAAGCAGGTGATCAAATATCTTGACAAAATGATAAGAGAAATAGTAAAAGGTGATGGAGTACTGCTATCTGAAGCTTAGAAACAGAATCACTAATCTGCAATTCTGCATCACCAATGATATCTTCCTCTATTTCTTTCTTAACCTGTTTCTTTAAAAGTTCTTTTACATAAATAGAGAGAGGGGACGGAGGAATAGAGGAAAGAGGAGAAATCGACTCACAAGATGTAAGACGACTTTCTCTATTTAAAGCCACCATAAATGACAACAACCTTTAGAGATGTATCACAATGGAAAATGATATTTAATGAACTATTTCTTTCTTGATTAATTAATTAATGTACTTCTCTCACGTCGAGTTTAACATGCGACGATTCTTGGATATTGGAGCATGTAGTCAGCATCGAAAGAGAAATGTTTTTCTACCAAGTAAACTAATTCCAAATAGACCTGCCAAAAATATTCTTAGAAACCTTGCCTTCGTGATTATGAAAGGACAAATTGCACCAAAGCAACGCAATTATTGCACGCAAGCAGCCTAATTATTGCACGCACTCTGCACGATTCTCATAGGCAACAAGGACCAAAAAAACTCCTAGTTTTTTTTTCTCCTAGAGAACACTTACAAAATCCAATATATGAGACTTGAATATACTTTTCCAATTACTCATTTGTTAAAGCTATGTTCACACACCCGTTTCAAGACTTAAAACTAATTGCTCCCTATAATAGCATAGGGTAACAAGGAACCAACTGGTCTTGTCCGTCATTAATTTGAACTACAATGTAGTGCCCAAGGATCCAAGAGGAAACAAACAAGACAACGGACACGGGTCAAGATTGCAATTAATTTGGAATTTGTCTCTAAGGAGCACCAAAATCCAAAACTCTCCAATTTCGTAATCTACTAATGAAGACAGAAACAAGAATATCAGGAAGCCTTGAAGAATTTATGAAGAGAAGATCAATTGCATAGATATTGTCCCGAAGAAGACTCTTTCGGGGGGTTTTCCCAGAAAGAGGAAATCGAAAAAACTATCCTGCTTCAAATATATCTTTCAAAAGCTTAACTTCGACGGCTTTTCCTTTACATAAATCAGCAATTAATGTTTTGTTAACATTTCCATGTAATTGGTTGGATAAATTACAAATTAATGACGCTGGATTAGCATATGCAAGATTATCTCCAGGAGTAGAAGACTATGCACGCGACTGTGAACGTATGGACTTCTCTTTTGTACTCTTTCCTAAGCTTAACATGCGACAATTCTTGGATACGGGAACATGTAGTCAGCATCGAAAGATAACTGTGTTTCTACCAAGTAAAACAAATCAGACCAAGTACTGCACAAACTGTGCACGAAAGCAGCCCAAGTACTGCACACACTGTACACGATTCTCACGAACAACATGTGGAAAACATCCTAACTTTTTTGTCTCCTAGACCGCACTTTCAACAACACAGGAGACTTTCATGGACATTTTCAACAACACACGAGACTTTTGTTAAAGTTGCATTCACACGCACCGGTTTCAAGACTTAAAATTAATTGCTCCCTATAGCCTACAGAAATGAGAAACCAACTTGTCTTGTCTATCGCTAATTAGAACCACAATGTTGTGCCCAAGGATACAAGAGGAAACGAAAAGTAATCGAGATTGCAATTAATCTAGAAATTCGCCTCTAAGCATCACAAAAATCCTAACTTTTTTTCTCCTGGAGCACACTTTCAACAACACACGAGACTTCCGTGGACATTTTCAATTACTGTTTTGTTAAAGTTGCGTTCACACCCACCGGATTCAATACTTAAAACTAATTGCTCCCTTTAGTAACGAGGAACCAATTCATCTCATCCATCATCAACTAAAACCACAATATAATGCACAAGGATACAAGAGGAAACAAACAAGACAACGGACAGTAATCGAGATTGCAATTAATCAAGAAATTCATCTCTAAGCAACACGAAAACCCACGACTTTCTAATTATCATAATCTGCTAACAAAGACAAGCAACCAATCTTGTAATAGCACATAACTTAGATTTCAATGTACTCCACTCTCACCATGAACTTCCTAAATTGGATTTTAATAACTAGTATAGCTCTTTCTTCTAATAAAGTCTCAATCTTTACTCATGCAATTTAAAGTTTAAACCGTTACCCAAAACAAATCACTGTATAAGCAACAAAGTTTCAATCTTTTTCACTTGTTAGAGTAAATGAAGCAGAAAAAAGACCCCAAATAGAGAGGATCAAAAGTAAAATTCAATAACTTAATCAAATCTCCGGATAACACAATAAATACCATAAGAAAATGTATATACATAATTACCCATAGAATCCAAAACTTGCTAAACAAAGCCAAAAATAAATAAATAGAAATATTCTTCTCTTGGATTTTCAAAGTCAAATAAGAATAAATCTAAAAAAAAACAAAATATACAAGAATTTACCTCAACCCCACATCTTGGAAACACTTTTTCTCAACACCCTTTTTCATGGATTGAACAATGAACAACACTTCATCAATTCAACAAATTCAAGAATCATGAAGAATTGAGTGACCCCAAAAAGAAGTAGCAGAGGAACAAAAGAGGACAAAGTAATAAATAGTATAATAATAAGTACACCCTCTATCCCAACTAAATATAAAAATATGTCATTTTTTAAACAAAGTCTAAAAAGAAAAGCAAGTCATATATATTCGAGCACATAGAATAATAATAATTAAGAAAGAATTAGAAGGAAAGAACAAAGAGGGTAGTTTGATAATACCATTGAAGAAGCTCAGATCCTCATAAAACTGAAAAAAGATTGTAGATTTCAATCTGCTGGGGCCACAAGTTCACAGAAAGAGAAAAAAAAAAGCTTTTTTTTTAGAGAGAGAAGGGAAAATCAAGAAGAAGAGAGAGAAAGAAGGACAGACAGAAGTTGTATGAGACTTGAAAGGTAATGTTGTAGTATTTTTGTATCGCAGATAAGAAAATCTTGACACAAACAAACGAGACTTCTATAACAACAGTGACATGAAATTTGTCAACATCCGGTCTCTTTTTATTCCTATGCTTCTTTTCTCGTATTTATATTACCGTCAAATCTCTCTATAATCGACAAATAAATATTTTACTTCTGACTTCTTCTGAGTATATGTATTTAGACACTTTAATTTGATCTCATTATATCAATGTTGAATACTTCAGCTTATAGAATAATTATTTAAACATCTTCAAAATTTATATGTTGCATCAGTGTTAAGATGTCCACAAGAAATAATATGAACAAGTTAAAGTGTTTAGCTAACGATTGAGCAAATTAAGGTGTCTATATATATAATCTCAAAATTAAGGTGCTTATTTATCGGATGAAGGTAAGTTTAAGAGTGTGTACATATTATGTTTATAAAAAGTTGATTTGAAAAAAGTTAATAGTTACTATTTTCCATCTAATTTATTTGTCATGTTTTTTTTCTTTTATACAAGGCCGTGAGCAAATCATAATTTAAAAGGTAATTAATTAAATTATTATTATTTATTAATTTATCTCAATTTATTACTATTCTCTTTTTATCGTATTAATTTCTTTTCCATATTTATAGAATAAGGATAAAAATGAAAATTAATAATTAATTATATCTTGATTTTCTAAGATGATAATTATTTGAAATGAGTTGTTTTCAATAAGCATGATAACTAAAATGAATACAAAGAAATATAACAAAATATTATACTTATTATAGTAAATGAGTTATTGTAGTAGTAATGCTCCCCTTTCTCTATCTTTTTACTTATTGTCATTATAAATAAATAAAATATGTGTGTGTTCTTAAGGAAATGAAAAAAGAAATGGGCATTTTGTAGATTCTCTCCACCTTCCTTGCTTTTGGTACAGATATTAATAAGAGTTTTTTTATAAACACCCCCCCCCCCTTATATTAAAAGCATAATATAATATATATATATATATATATATATATATATATATATATATATATGTTATTTTATTTAATTTTAATTATCAAAAATTTAAAAATAACACAAAAATATTTTGAATCTTTGAGTAAAAGCTGACTAATAGCATCAATAAAAGAAAAAAAAATAAATAAATAATTTGATACATGTTTTTCAAATTTGATTTGAGTGCCTTTTTTGTTCAATGGGAATTTATTTATTCCTTATACATTTGCAATAGAATATTTCCTTTAAAGTAGTTTTTTTAAAAGTTCTCACCGTTAAACATTACTTGTACTAGTCGAATTCTGTAAAAAAAGATTCTTTTATGGTCTTTATGTCTTTCTCCCATATTTCTTTATTTAGACTTTTTAATCTTTCGATGTTCGCTACTTACATGTGAATTCGATTAAATGTTAACATGTTAATGTTTGAAAATTCTGATGCCACCTAAAGTCGTTAGCTAATTAATGGTGTTTTCTATTTTATTTTTTATTTGATATTTATATTGAAATCTTAATTAATCTAGATTTATATCGTGTAAGACTTTTTAACAAAGAAAATCATTTTATCCACTAATAATTGGCATGCTTCCTAACAAGATATTTTTTTTCATATTCAAAAACTTGAATTCGAGAACTTTGATCGAGGGTAGATAATAGTATGTACTGTTTTGTAACTTCATGAAAATTGAAGGGATTTAATTCAAGTTACTCTTTTAATATTGTACATAATTATTACTTACTTAGAAGTTATAGGATATTTTGCATTTTATTATTTGTACGTTACACTAACTTCAAATTATGAACTTTCTAATTATGCACCTAAGTTGTAATGTGCTAGGTTGCTCTAGTTTAATTGCTAGAACAAATTTAATGTTGTAATTTATGTGACAAATTTGAGGCTTGCTCAAACTTATTATAAGAAAAAATTTGTTATTATGTAAGAGTAGTTTCTTTTGAATTTTCATCCGATGTTCAATATTTAGTTGTGGATCTGACTGATTTGTACTTATGTTGCATAAGATTTATTGAAGAGATAATTACTTCCTATTATGATTTCATTATTTTGGTGTCCGAATACGAGACCTTTGATGTTTCTCGATGTTTGGTATTTAATAATTGAGCTCCGACTAATCCAACCCCGCATTCATAAGGCCCCACTAAAGTAGGATCGGAGTCACCCTTTTATTAGGATTTTTTTTTCTGTGGCTCAAATCGCGATTCTTAATTGAGACTGAAAGAATTTTATCCATCTCAAGATAGTTTTTGGTGAACTGAAATATTTGAGATTATACTTACATAACTCTTAGACAACATAGTCAACCAACTTGATTAACCTTCTAAGCTAGTTGATAATTACAATTTTAGAAGAATAGTTAGTATTTTCAATAATTTAATAATTATAAGGTATATATTAATGAGGCTTAATTTTTTTATTTTTTGCCATTTGAAGTGATGTTTCAATTATCTAAATAGATTACTTAATTCAGTATTGTAGCAGAATACTAAGAAAATCAGACAAAAATGGGACCCACTGACACTGCGATGTTTAAATAAAAATATTTTATTTTTTATTTCTTCTAGGAATTAGTGATTTTTGCTAAAATAGCTCTCAGAATTTAGGTTTATTTACTAAAATAAGGGGAAAAAGTTTTTTTTTTTTGTGCTTCTGATTTTGTCTGATTGGTTGATACAGTACTGTACTGTTTAATTAAAAAATAGAAAGAAGTACTATACAAAATACCATTTAGATTTTAAAAGTACCAACATGGTATTTTTGTTGCAGCACAAGGACTTGGAAGAAAATCCCAAAAGGACTTTTTGAAAATAAATAATAATTTGATGAAATAAAGATTGTACCACCAATGGAACACCTTTTTATAACTTGTATGTATATGGATTGTTATTGAACGCCCGTAAAAGTTGTAATGGAGTGATAAGTATTTTTTTATTCACAATTAAAAGTCTTGAATTTAAATTTTTGGTATGAGATTGTTATTGATAGGAAGCGTTTTACAGTGCAAATAAGCTTCAAATCTTTCCGTCTAGCAAAATTTGTAATTTTGAACTTTTCGTATGGTAAGTTTAAGACCATAAAATTAAATGATATTTTGATACATTATACTTTTTTGTTTAAGACCATAAAATTAAATTTAAGACCACAAAATTAAATTAAGGCAATAGACCAATTGCCTTAATTTTTTTGTTTTTGTTTTAGTCAAGTTGAGAAGCGAATTAATGTGCGTTGGAACTAAAAGTGATTGGTTTTTACTATAATTGAATATTTAGATTCTACTTAATTCTTGTTTAGTTGGTGTTTATTAAATTTTTCTCTAAATAACTAAAATCTTAGATGGTGACTTTTGACCTAAACTAAAAGATGAAGATTAAATAATTAGAGTGGTTGGTTCATATTTTAAATCAAACTCGTACAATTTTCTTTAAAATATCTCAAACAGTTAAAAGTAACCATACACTATATTTATAGCTTTCTTTTCTTTTCAGCTAACAATGCATGAATTTGTTCACACTTCCAACAGTTCTTTCCTCGAACTAAGCTCTACACGTCCATCACTAAAATTATATTTATGGGAAAATATGGAAGATTTATCATGTGTCACTCGTATTATCATTCAGATATTTATGGTAATCATAGTCTATGACCCACTTACTTCTTTTGTATATGTGTTTTCAAGCTAAGAGTAAAGAAAATTATAACTTGTGAAAGGGTAAATATGGTAAGTCGAGTGCTATACCATCACTTTGTTATTTTCATTCTCATCTCGATGATCCATTGAATTTGATATTAGTTGTTAGGCTAAGACAATCCAGATATTCTTAACATAATGTGATAAATATTATCCGTTTTGAATCAAGTCTACGCGGTTTAATTTCTTTAAAATGCCTATACTATTAAGAGTTTCGTTATTACATCTTTTATCTGAACTTCTTTTTCAGCAACTTATCTACGCTCGATATTTAAATTAAATTATATATATTCCACAATCATGAAAAAGATATAAAGTTGGTAGGATACACTTTGATGAAAGAAAAGTGTACATGCCAAAGTTACCCTTCCTTTTTAGCAGTGTTACAGAACTTATACCAACTTAAAGTTTGGTGGTCAGTGGTCACAGTCAATGTTGATTTCTGATTTTATTTTTATTATTTTGCTTTAGCAAGTGGGTTTTATTAGCGCTTAAATTTCTTCGTAATTTAAGGATCGTTAATACTTTGTTTTTTTGAACATAGGATGATTTGGACCTTCTTATAATACATTTGATCGCCAAGAATGTCAAGTAGCATTTCTATCGATAGAAAAATAAAATTTGATATCTTGATCTCTTTATAAATATTCAGAAATTTTATGAAATATTTATAATTTAAATGCAATATGTGGATTCAAACATATTTTTAAGTATATCAATATAGTATAACATTGTTGATACAAAATTCCCATAATGTGTGTACACTGGATTCTCCAATTTAATGGAAAATTTTGGAATTTAATACAGTTATCTACGTCTATACTATCTTAAAAGCATGAACTCCCAAACTTGAATGTTAAATTACTATAATAACCCCAACTAAAAACACTTAATTTAGTTTATTTATTTACTTATTTAATTGTATTATATTAAAAGTAGACAACTTCTTCCATTGAAGGGTTGTGACTTTTTCGAAGAATTGTGACTTTTCTGAAAGGTTGTGACTTCTCCGATGAGTTGTACTTTTTTAAAGGGTTGTGACTTTTTCGATGACTTGTGATTTTTTGAAGGGTTGTGACTTTTCTAAAAAGTCACAATTAACATATATTCATACTACCATTTGTTTGCTATAAATAGAGGGGTTTCCTCTCATTTTTACACTACAATTTTCTTAATTTTTCTACTCTTCTTCTTCTTAAAAATCTCAAGTACACTTTTTGTAATATTACCTCACTATGATAGCCTTACTAAAATATTAATTGAGTAATAATATTTTGTAAAAGATATATTACGTATAAAGATAAAATATTAAAATACTTAGGGTAATCGTTATTAGTGTCATGAACATAGTAAATTTCAAGTATGAATATTTGAGAGAAAAATTGTACTTAAATGGTGTCCATCATTTATGGTCATAACCTCAAGAGGAAAGGCTATTGGTGACCTTTTTTATACTGATATTTTTTTATTGGTTAAATTTGTTTACAAATAAATTCTTTCTTTTTATTACACAAAATCAATAAACGATCATGTTGTATATTTTTAATAGCTAAATGAGATCAAAATGACAAATATCAATATAAATATATAACAACACCTCACTATAGCAGTCATGAAATTTTCCAATAGACATTAACAAAGTTTGACTATATTAAAAGAACAATTATCTTTTGATAATTACTCCGTTGTGTTGAGTTTTATACTGATAAACTATAACATGATAACAACAATAAAAAATAAACACATATCCACAATAATTCCACATTATGAAATCTAGAAACTATAACATGAGTGAAGTACAAACAATACTACTAAAGAAATGTAGCTTTGTCCCCATATTTAAACTTAGAACATATTTTGAAATGTTTCAATGATATCTGGTAATTTTGATCTCAAAAAACAAGTAACTCTATGATAATCTATATTAATCTTTTAAAAACACTTGTCCTATGTTCTTTTAATTATAATTATTTAGTAAAACATTTTAATTAAGTAATATTAATTCTATTTTACAACACCGTATACTATATAATACGATACACACGTGCAACGCACGTGCCCTGAAATTAATTTTTAAAAAAACATATATTTAGAATCTCGAAAAATTAATTAATTAATTTTTTATCTGTAATTGTGCAAATAATTTATCAAAGTTTATGGCTAATTAAGGACATGCTAAAAATATGGAATTAAAAATAATTTGTACAGTTCACTGAATGTGACACCTCTGTGTGTCTCACACACAAGTTGTATCACAACTATTTTTAAAAAAAGACGAATAAAGAAATCAACAAAACGAAAACATAAAAAAAAAATTAGCAATTTTATTTTTTTAGAATCAAAAAGAAAAAAAGAAAACTTGATTAGATAGTTCACATCGAAAACTTTCTACCTTAAGTAGTATTTTGTTTTTTCTTCTTAACGAATTGAATCAAATGCATTGAATACAACAAATTTCTTTTGAGTTACAAGTCGTAATATTTGATTTTGTAATCCTTTACAAATTTATTTTTAGATTTATCGATTCTTCAATATTTACATTGAAGTTCGACTATAAAAAAGTTAAAGAAAATTTAATATTTACTATATATACCTAAAAAATAATTTAATTTAATTTTGGTATTGAAAAGTTATAGTCCATGAGATGTACACTTCTAACCTCATTCTCCACTGTTTTTTTTTTTAATACAATATAGTTTATTTTAATCCTAGTTCATTAATATCTGATGTTACTTGATGGCTCTTGCCCTTTTCCTTTTGTCACTCATTTCTAGCAAACATTATCCTAATTAGTTTAAAATACCCCCCTCCCCCCACATACTTGGTTTGAGTTCATTGCATGTACTTCCCAATATAGAATTCATTTTTATGATGCTGATTTAAGTGTTACCTTGTACATCCATTCGGTGGCGGAGGTGGAATTTTCATTAAGGGGTGTCCTAACAGGGCTAGGATATCCGACCTCAAGGAATTTCCGCAACCTCTTAATTAATAGACTAAATCTTCAACTTGTGTTAAAATGTGTTATATATATATAATCAAAATTTGACCTCTATATACAATGTAATTTTTAAACAAAAGGGTGTCGCTTGACACTCCTCGGACAAGGATAGCTCGGCCCCTGCATTCCTCGACTATTTTATTAGATATGTATAGATAATTTTGTGTATTAAAGTTTAGGCAGATAATTTTTTTATATATATTCACTCTCTTTGTCTCAAAATAGGTGTTACTTTAGCAAAAACAAATTGTCTCAAAATAAGGAAAAACAACACTTATTTTGAGAAGAAGGGACTAGTATTTTTTTCTGTTTCCGTAGGAACTTGAATCGACCTTATAATTTTTTTTCCGCTTCATTGATCACTAGATCGCAAAACTCTATTATTTTATCTGGTACATGCTACCTTTCATCAATATAGGTACCGAATAATTAACTCCAATTATTTTATTTTGTAATTTCATTGAGAACCTGCTACCTTCCATTTATACACATATCAGGTAATTCAAATTATTTCCTTTTTTTACCTGCTATCTTTCAACAAGGCTAAACAAAAAATAACGTATAGCGTGTGAGATATAGGATTTGAATTAGATTAGGAGTTTAATTAGCTTAAGTTTTACTCAATCCTTGGTTAATTAAGTTGTTTAATGCTATGCCTATTTTAACCTTCAATTTAACATATCACTCATTTAATTCATTGAAGTTTGGGTATTTTATATTTTCATTTTATTAAAAATTAATGCCCCTATTTACCATATTTAATTTATAGGACCTTTATGGATGTACAATAATGTCACTAGAGGGCTATTTCGTAACACAAAAAATAAAACTATGTAATTACTACTTTTTTAATGGTGGCCACAAATCACTTATATTTGGTAACGGTCGTTCTCCAAATAAATGCAAAAAGACGTAACTTATAATAAATAATTAATAAATCATCAATAACGTACTCAAGCCAAAATTTACCTTAATTAATATTGGAGAAAAGTTTGCAAAATTGCACCACTATCTATTAACTACTCAAAAGTTACCCTTATGTTGTAACTTCGATTATGTATTTTGGTATGAATCTTTACCCTTGAGTAGTGACTTCGATTTTGTATTTTGGTATGAAAAACCTTAGTATATATAGCGCTCTACTTTGTTTAGATGATTGTTACATATTGTTTCTTTTGAAGTAATTGTGATGAATACAATACTTGGATAGACTGTATTATTTTCGTTATTACAGGCTATAACCAAGAAAAAGGTAGATACATGGAAGACTACTATAAAAAGGTAAGTAAGTACAAAATGAGGTAACGATGCAATCATACCAAATTGGTCATTACATAAATGAGACTTTTCATCATTATATAACGCTGAATTTTAATTATATGATACAATAAAATTTAAGTAACAAATATTGTATTTAAACTAACAACACAATACAATAGGTAATAACCATATGCGAAGTCAAAATTTTAACTTTATGGATTCTAAATTTTATAACGATAATTTCAACGGTACATATTTGAGTTTTAAACAATAAATTTCTTAATACAAATACACTATTTGAGGAGTTATTGCGTTCGGCTGAACTTGTGCCTGGGCTTTTAGCTCCGCCCTTGATAAAAATCGTCCAAATAAGTTGTGAGCCTTACATAACATAACGTGAATTTAATCAGAGCATAGTATCAATATCGAACACCGAATAAAAAACAAAACAAGAAAAATACTAGTAAAAAGTGGTTGTAAATAAATTTGATCCATTTATGTGATGGCTGGTTGCTATTGGTGAGATAAAAGATAGAGGGGGCTGTCATTATCAACTTATTAATCAAGATTCAAGAAACTCTTATGAACTTTCAGTACATGGGATAGGTCATCAGTCAATTAAACTTAATTATTCTTAGATTTTTCTTATTCCTATAATATAAATTATTTTATTCTCCATTATACTTTCGATCTAAATATCACCAGCCTAGATATAAAAAAATATTATCAACAAGTGAAACTCCTAGACTCTATCTTGGAGTTCAAATTAACTTATAAAGCTGAAGCCTATATATTTATATTATCTATGTATATTGTGATTGGATAGTAGCAAATTGATATAAATATTGATTTGGTGGTACATAATAAATATATTATAGTATATTTGTTGTGATCCTATAAACAAGAAAGTGGTCCCTTGAAGACATGCCATGGTCACTTTCATGGAAAATGTGTGACACTTTACAACTAGGACAAGATTTTGCTTCAATTGATACTAAGGGCCCCTCACTAATTCCAACATATAACTTGTTGATTTTAGGACTTAGGGTGTGTTTGGTATGAAAAAAATAATAATTAAAGAAAAATAAGTAAATTCATTATTTACTTTTTAGTGTCTAGTATATAGGCAAAAAAAAAAAAAATCAATAGTATTTTTTTATTTTTTACTCGGTATCTGCATTGGAGTCTCAATTAAATTTGGATTGCGCACTGCAGGGCTCACTCGGGAGTGACGCTCCCAACAAGATTGTCTCCGTACTCAGGGCTCGAACCCGAGACCTCTGATTAAGGATGAAGCAGTCCCACTACTACACCACAACCCATGTTGGTATGGGGCGGGCAATGGGAGTTTGGAGGTGACGAGGGATGGGATGATCAAAGGGTGTGGGTGAGGAGGAGATAATGAGTTTGGAATACGACTTATGAAACTTATTTTACACTAGAAAAGTTATTTTTCTCATTTTTTAAGGAATTTGTTTTTCTCGAAAAAACATTTTGCTCATTTATTCATTAATTAATTGTTTTAGATTTTTTATTTTTCATTGGAATCTCTTTAAATTTGGTGCATAATAAATGGGGCCTAGGAGGTTTTGTTTCTATTTGTGTTACTAGTTGCTAACATCCCAATTTAATTGCCAACCACCACCTTATAAATTGCCTAGAAAAAAATTGACATCGTGACTAATTTCCCTTGTCATACTATTGGAAAATAGTCTTCAAAGCTCTATAATTAATATTATAAAAAGTTTATACTTGTTATATTTTCAAATTGATTTTCCTCTTAATTACTAATAGCATTCAAAGTATTGTAATGTGTGTTAAATTGCAAGTACTTTGCTTTGGTGTGAACCCAAGGGAATTTAATTTTCACTTGCACCATTTCGAACTCGAAAAATATTTCATGAATGGTACCTACAATGTCATTAAAAAATACAAGTAATTCATGAGTATATTGGAAAAAATTTATGGGTGATATCAGAGACTAGTAATTTATGAGTATAACAGGAAAAATATTGATTGCACATTGTGCGAGGTAACAAATAGTAGTAATTTAAGAAAAATATATTAACTTTCAATTTTTATAGTGATCTATACCAAATTTGACTTAACTCGTCAATTTGCCACCTCTAATATTGACGTTTTAGTGTCTTTAAAAATCCTCTTTTTTTAAAAAAAAATTCTGTAGAAAATGAAAACTCTGGACTTCTTTTGCTCAATTATCAGTCCAAGCCCAATAAAAAACAATAGCCTTAATTCATTATTTATTTATTTTGGTCTTTTAACTCCAACCACACAATTTATTCATGAACATACTGTCTTGTCATATAAAAATAATTATTTGAAAACATAGATTAAAAAAAATTGTCATGAGCATACTGTCTTATCCTATAAAAATAATTATTTGAAAACATTGATTAAAACAAATTGTAGTAAATATTAGTACAAGAAAGCTTCAATTTGAAGCTTAACTTCCTTGGTTCATTTTATTAATTTACTACTGTGAAACTTCTATATAACGATAATGTTTGTGACATTCTTGTCTTCTATACCGATATAATATTACATAAGTTGAAAATCGATTTCAAAGAAATTTGACCGTTATAATAAAATGTTATTATGGAGTATGAACGTTATAGAGAGGTCTAACTGTATAACTAGAATTTCAAGATTTTTTTTGTAGCAATTTACTTTTTATATATAGTAAATGTTAAATCCCTTGACTACTACGTTAATCGCCTTAGTGAAAATCCTGATTCTAAGAAAAAAATGATTTGTTCGTTGTGCATATCTAGTTGTACTTTTGTTTGGTCGTTATCTTCTTTGGAATATGAATACTTTTCACCTATCGTTTTCTTTCCATCACTCCAATAGCAATTTTTCATAATAACACTATATTTTTTTAATAAATAAATTAAAATGGAAGAAATGCCATACAAAATTAATTAGATGAAGTAAGATCACTTAATAATAGTGTAAATTAAGGGATAAACTCTTATATGAAGAATACATATTATGCACTTATTATATACTTGTCGCAAAATTCGAATTTATGTAATAGTTTTAATGGTTTTGTGTAACTATGTCAACATACTCACTACAAGTCTACAGCAAGAAAACAACAACGTGATATATTCAAAGTAATTTTATTAGTAAATTTTTGAGATAGTAAAATAAATTTTAGTCTATTTTTATGAAGTGAAGAGATTGTTTTAAATAGACTGACAATTTTTCATGATAGTTATTGTTTTCAAGATACTTACTATTACTACATCGGTCCAAGTAAATTTGACCAGATCCTACCTTCATAATTATGAAAAGTAAAAACGTTAGATTATGTTATTTAATTTGATTGAGTTTGACAGAAAGATGCTTGGTAACACAATAATTTTAGAATATATGAAAAAGAAAAATGCTAGCTACTAAGGTATAGAATGAAGTTTGAAGAAATATGAAGTAATATAAACTAGAATATAAAATTAAAATATTTTATATTATTTGCATTTTAGTTTGAATTGATGGAGAAAGAATCATGTAACAAAAAAAAGTTAAATTTTATAAAAATATTAGATGATTTTCTTCCATTTATCCTAGCATTAGTGGAATTGTTATTGGGAGGTGACAAATATTTTATGAAATTAGTCGAAGTCTGCATAAACTGGTCTAGACATCACGATTATCGAAAGAAAAAGATAAAAAGGTTAAATTTCTAGATTACAAGTTAAGTCCCTTTCTTTTGGCATACAAATTATTGTTCAAAATATTACTCCATTCATTTTAATTTATTTGTTAAAATTTGACTTGACACAGATGTTAAAAAAGTAAAAAAGATTTTTAAACCTTATTATCTTAAACTAAAGATATGTAAAATGTATTAAAATGTCATTTAAATATATCATTTGAAAATTAAAAATAAAGAATTGCAAAAAAAAAAAAAACTTTTTGAAACAGAACAAACAAAAAGTAAGAAAAAATTAATTTACTTTACTCTTGAAAATAAAGAAGCCTAAAGTAGCTTTATGCTTGAATGGATTGAATAGCGTAGACTTTAATAGTTGTAGCATTTATATTCACTTTTAATTGAAAATTTAGGTGTGTATTACATGATGTGATGGGAGAATATCATATTATTTTAAAGAAATTATTAGAAAAGATAAATTTTAGAAATTATAAGCAAAATAAAAACAAGTTCCAATAGTTTTAATTTTTTTTATAAAATAAAAATAAAAATTGTTGTTCAAAATCCAAATTCGTCAAAATCCAGAAATTTTGATCCAAATCTCTTGAATATATACGTATAATAAACTCCAAAACTTCAAATTTTGAGTTCTTATTTAATTTGCCACAAATTGAAAGACTTATCCCCTCAAAGATTATTTTTATGAATTAGTCGTTTTATATACAAAATAGATTTAAATTCACTTAATTTTTTCCTATATTTATTTTTTTAAAATATTTGAATTCTATTAAAAATTCTGACTTCGCAATCAATTAGACCCCTCATACTTTCTGAGGGCATGATATGCACATGGAGAAATGTAATAACATACGTGGAAGCTTTTGTAACGCATAATATTTGTTTGATTAGTTTAGACTATACTATAATAGAGTAAAAGAATAATCCAAATACCTAAACATTAATTGATAAGTCGTAATCATCAATTAGGTATGCCTAGTTGTAGCTGTCATTAATTATTTAAAGCTAATTTTCTCAATATTCACGAATCATTTGATATTCTAATTCATGGTCATAAAAATTCGAAGGAAGATTTAGAATTTAAAAGTAATGATTTTTTTTAGTGATTCAAAAGTTATATATTATAATAATTGAATTTGCAATTAAATATTTATTTTAAAAAATATATGTAATTAGAACAATTGAAGAAGAGTTTTGGTGTAACTAATAACGTTGATGTTATATGGTCAAAGAGATAACGAGTTCAAGCCGTGAAAATAACCACTTATACAATACAAAAATAAGAATGTAGAATATATCCTGGTGGTCCAACATATTACCCGTTTTCAACATCCAACAAAAATTTAGTGGACCGAATATCTTTTTATATAATTTGAACAATAACTATTATGTTCATGATATATTCCCTTACGCGGAAACTTCAAGACAAAAGTAAGTGTAGATTTAGAAAGGAAATATATAAATATATAAAAAGGAAATTTACCAAATCTCAAATATTTAGCTATACATAAACTAAGAAGACCAATTTCCATAATTGCTTTTTTTAATCGTTCGGATCTGATCAAAACACATTCTTAAAAGTGAGAAATTTCTATTTTATGAACTCAAATCTAAGACATTTAGTAATTAAGTGTTTCAATACTAATTCAAAGTAACCTATCAAAAATTGAACAAGGATTATTTATTATTTTTTCTTCCTTCATCTTTCATTTTCATGGAAACTACTCTCTAGAGTATTGGTTGAATATTGTGTATATATCAGCTACAACCGAAACAAACTTGAAGTCTACGACTTATTAAGGTTAAACCATATAACTAAATAAAGCGATATATTAGTTAACGTATCTAAACATTGAGCGCAAGCTAAAAAACATGCATAAAAAAACCTTTTTAATAGAAACATTTAATCATATATCTTCAAATACTCATTCAAAATATACCTAATTTGAATGTCTAAATGAAATTCACTAACAAATTTCAGAGACAATTGATGTATATATCATTGTCTTTTTTTTTCCCTATAAGGGCAAAAATGTAAAAATCCATATTGTCAACCAACAACCAGAGGATCTAAAGGGCTAGGTTTTTTTTCCGTACAGAAAAAAAAAAACAACTGCGGATGAAGTGAAAGTCTTATTAATTGCGGCGAAAAATTCTCGCAAATCTCGAAATCTTTCATTTTCAAATCCCGAGGTAGATTCCTGTCCACGAATCTTGGGCTTTCATGTTTTACCTAAATACCCTTTCAAATAATTTTTCTGACAAAAATGCCATTTGTGGTCCCACCTAATTATCCACTTGTCAAACAGTCTCTATCAGAGTTCGCAATAACCAATGTATTCTCTTTTTATAATAAAAAATATTTAATTGAATTTTGAGGTTAAGTAATTCTTTATACGTCTAAATTCGTTCGGTGTGAGGTATAATGTATAATAATCACAGAATAAAATACATGACTAATTTATTCTACGTTTGGTTGTTTGTTTTAGATAGTCGTGAGATAATTTATCCGACTATTGGTGGAATAACTTATTCCAAGACAACTTATTTTGGAATACCTAGTTACCAACCAAACGACTCCTTAATGTTAGTTGTCCACTTTTTTTGTGGTACGTTATTTAAGAAATTATTTATAAGAAGAGTAGTTTTATAAATTTACTCTTACTAAACTTTTTTGAAACTTTATAATATGGTCATTTTTTTATTACTTAGCGTGTTGAAAGACATATTGAAGACGACCAATTTAAAAGCAAAAATTAAAGACCATCTCAAAATAGGGGCGTTCGTGCAAATGACCCATATTTAGTTGTTCGGGTCTGAAGCTCAGATTCATAGTAATGGGCCTTATGTCACATGTGGTTCTAATTGGGCTCAAGTTGGACCCAAAGTTCATAGTAATGGGCCAAATTTGTTATTTTCTTGAGTTAGCCCAAATCTTTAGTTATATTGGGTTAATTTGCTCTTATAAGTTGGGCCAGTTACACATTTGACCGATCAACTAAAATGAATTATGTGTGTTAGCTAAATATATAAAAATTATATAAATATATCTATGTTTGTCGGCTATTGTTTTGATGGGAAGATCGAGAATATACAATGTTAAAATCCCTTAAAAGTAGTATCTGAATTTTCCATTTTACAAACAAATTTAGGGAGATAAATTTGAAATCATTTCTGAAAGTTAAGATTAGATTAACTTGATATTTTCATGTTTCTATTTCAAACAAGATGGGTCGGCCATACAAATTCTTATTGATTATATTTCTTCATTTAAATTTATCTTCTTTTTTTAAAATTTACTTCTAGGAAAAAAAAGACTTTTAAATATAAGGAAAAAACACTAGGGTCACTTTTTTTCTTCTTGTGATTTATGCAAGAAATGTTTACTTCCTCTCTTGAAACTATCAACTATGTAACAAGATTCAAAAAGTTGTAAAGAATACACGAATTTAAGACAAATTATGTGGGTTCAACACCTTTTAACTTTTGACTTGAACAATGCATACACAATGGTGGAGCTAGGGGGCGCAAGGGGCGATCTGAATCCCCTTTGCTAGAAAATTACTCTATACTAAATCAATTATATATATATATATATATATATATATATATATATATATATATATATATATATATAATAGATGTTATGTTGACTCCCTTTTAACTTATATATATGCAACAAAATCTAAGATGCATACATATAATAAAGAAGACTATTGCAATGAAATAAAGAAGAAAAAAGATGTGAAAGTAAAGTTAAAATTTTGGTCAACATTAATATGCTATATATAGTCTATGTTTTAGAGCTCAAATATGGTAGGTACATATTATTCCACATTCTAAAAAAGTTGTCTAGTTTAAGTCAAAATAAATTGGCCTTACAGAATTTTCAAGGTAACAAGGATGTGATTAAATTGACTTTGGACTAGGTTGGTTTCTAATTCTTGGATCATTAATTTATGTTTTGCAGCCATTTTGACTAGTATTGTTTGATTAAGCCTTGTGTAGTACAACTTCCTAGGTCTTGCTCTCTTGTCTTTGTTATTCTGTCTTCCTCTTGTAATTGATCCTTTATTTTTTATTACGCCTAATGATATTTTGGATATAATGTGATATTGTTTCCTCTGAGTTAAACATGCATAGTTTTTCCGAAAAGGTCTCAGACCATTAAGAGTATCCAACATCTTATAAGTTATAAGCAAGTTATTTTTCTTTTCAAATGCTAATGTGAGACTTTGTTCACACACACCTAACAATCTCCCATTTGAGCTAAATTCCACATGACCCGGACCATCAAAATTTATGGGTTAATTTGGAAATGAACTGTGTGTCACCCCATCAACTGAATATTTATAGCCACCAAAGTCCACTAGCTTCTATTTTGTGCAGGTGTCTTTGAAACTATGGGTAAAGGTAGTAATTCGGCAAGTAGACGAGCAAAGACACTAAGCCATACCTTACATCATCATCTGTTAAAACAATTCAAAAATACTCTTAACATGATGTGATATTGTTCGTTTTGGTCCAAATCTGCACGATTTTCTCCAAAAGATATCACACCATTAAAATATTATTGGTAATTTTTAAAACATAAAATCAAGAGAGAGCCAATGATCTGTTGCCACTCGACAAAGGTTCCATCTTATTCATTCCATAACAAACTTTTGTCTCACCTACCATATTCTCACCTCACTCTCACACATACAATTACACCAATAACTGCACATACACACTCATACACGTTATATTTTGGCTTCATTCCTTCATTTCCTTTGTTTAGAATATTTAATATGTTCAATGTTACTATATATGAGCATGCTGAGAAGTTGCATAAAATTTACTATTTAATTTGAATTTTATTCAACAACTTGAAAGTGATATATCCACATTTTCTTCCAAATATTGCTCCATTATTAATTTCTCTTCCACTCATCAATTAGCCAAATAAAAGTTTCATTTTTCTACCTCCTTGTGCCAAGTGGACAAGTCAACTTATTCAAAGTTTGACTATATAAGTTTTTCTTTTCTTATTTGAAATTTAAGTTTTATGCACTTCGTATAAAAATTTACATAATCAGATCACTTAAAAATAATTTAAATAGCTTTATTTGTTAATATTCATCGGCAGTACCCATGATACGCGACAACTAATCATCTTATACAATAATATAAATTTATTTTACAATACTGTCTGTGTATATAACTTAGTCCCTCACTTTGAACATATGTGACAAAAGGGTTCAGCCAAGAAAATAAAAAAACAAAGAAACGTGATTCATTAAATTAATCTTATAAAATCAAAAGATGTAAAGCTCATATTAGAAGAAAATTCTCATCTACTTATCATCTCTCCTCTTCTTTTCTTCTTCTTCTTAAAAAAAAAAACTCTCTATTTTTTAATTTTTTTTTTGGCTTTTGGAATTAGTTGAAAGAGTGTGGTAGTAATAATGAAGATTAATGTAATGAAAAAAAGAGCTTCAAATTCAACAACGGCGTTGATGGGACTTATGTTGTTCGTCTTGATGATTATAGTGTTGAGACAAAATCAACTTTTCTTTAACTCGAGACCTCATGATTCTTTCATTATCTCAACTCCTCATGCAATTAGTCGTCATAATAACTATGGAGGTATGTTGCTTCTATCTCTTTCTCATTTTTCAAAAAGAGTTTAAGTTCTATGTATTCGTTCATTCATTGACGATATTAAGTTATAAAAATATTTACATAATCATGTTAGTCGTACAATAATATAGTATGTAAATATTTACATAATAATCATGTTGAATTACTCTTATTTGTTGGAAAAGCTAAGAGAAATGTTGCATAATAATAACAATAACATATCCAACACAATCTCATAAATGAGATCTGAAAAAAAATATACAAAATACAAACCTTATACTTACCATTGTGTGTTTGTTTCTGATCGACCCTCGACTTTTTTAGACCTTTATGTAGCTAATCCTAATTTAAATCACTCGTTGTTCATAAGTTCCTCAGGTTTTATGTGTTTATTTTCAGTTTTAAAGTTCAAGCAAGTGTCCTTTTTAAAAAAAATTAAATTATTTGGACTTGCATGTTCAAACGGTGTAAATAATATATTTGAATATAGTTTTTAGAGTAAATTGCACGTGTCATTTTGCTAACGTCCCAACTAATCTTTATTTTCCGTGATTTCTTCAATCTTCATGCATCCGTTACGGAAAATTATTTCTTTTCGCCCATATATATTGACTTAATTATTTTAGATTTATGTCACAAAAATTCAATAAAGAAGAAAATGTTGAAGGAAGTGCACATATAGTCAATTTTAAGACTTTATATAAACTTTATAGATATTTATAACTTCAATTTTTGACATACGCGATTAAAATTATAAAAATTCATATTCAAAAGTTACAAAATTTATCTGAAGTTAAGCATATTATTGTTTGCGTAAGTAAACTTTTGACTATTTTTTTCCTTTCATAAGGTTCAAATGTATAATATGATTGAACTTCAGACATATAAAACTCGTGTGACTCTAACAATCTTTCTTCTTCTTTTTTTTCAGTAGAAAAATCAAAGTCAATAATCAACTGCAATAGGTCTCATTATTCCTATGATATTTGCTCAATCAATGGGCCAACAATTTTTGACCCATTTAACTCAACATTTTATGACATGGGCTCCACCAATAAGAATGAGACAAACATCAAAGTTGAAAAGATCAAGCCCTATCCAAGAAAATGGGAGAATTTCACAATGGGCCAAATCAAAGAATTCACTCTTACTAAAGGCCCAATAGGCCCACAATGCTTGATCCATCACAAAGCCCAAGCACTTGTATTGAGTTTGGGAGGGTACACTGGTAATTTCTTCCATGATATCAATGATGGATTTATTCCCCTTTTTATTACTGTTAATTCTTTGTTTCCTAATCAAGATTTCATCTTAGTAATCTCCAAATTAGAAGATTGGTGGGTCCACAAGTATAAGGATTTGCTACAAAGCTTTAGTAAACATCCAATTATTGATATTGACAAGGAGATTAATGTCTCACATTGTTTCCCTAGTGTCACAATTGGACTTATGTCACATGGTTTCATGAACATTGACCCAAAATTAACACCAAACTCAAAAAGCCTAATAGATTTTCATAAATTTCTAGCTACCACATATGGCACCGGTCAGTCTCAGTTTCAACCTCAGTCTCAACATAGGCCTCGACTTGTCCTAGCAAGTCGCGGTGGTAGCATAGGGCGTCTGATACTGAACCAGGATGAAGTAAGATTGGTTGCAGAACAGATAGGTTTCGAAGTGATTTTATTCGAGCCGAGCAAAACAACATCATTGCATGAGTCATTTGGATTGATACATTCAAGCCATGCAATGATTGGAGTGCATGGAGCAGCGCTAACACATGCATTATTTTTACGACCTAGTTCAATATTCATACAAATTGTTCCAATTGGAGCTGAAGGAGTATCTGATATTTGTTTTGGAAAATTAGCAAGGGAAATGAGGTTGGTTTATGAGGAATACAAAATTGAAGTTGAAGAAAGTAGCTTAATGGAAAAATTTGGAAAAGGAGATAATTTGGTGTTGAAAAATCCAAAGGCTCTTCAACAAAAAGGTTGGTCTCAAGAGATCATGGATATTTATCTTAGAGAACAAAATATAAATTTGGATTTAAATAGATTTAGAATGTACTTAGAGAAAGCATATCAAAATGCAAAAATATTTATGGCTATTAATGGTTAGTAAATAGAGGGGTGGTGAATTTTTATTTTGTTTCTTCATATGTATATACTTTTATTTGGTCATCATCCCCTCTTTTCTTGGTTTTGTGTTACTTGTCCATTTTTTCATTTATGCATCCTTAAAAAAAATCATAAATAAGAAGAATATTTTTTTACTATTTTACCATTTAATTGTTTGCAATACGCTTTATTAATGTGTTTGATCCATCAATATTAAGATTAAGATAGAGAAATTTTTTTGAAACTTTACAATATTTATAACTTTTTTAGAAAAATTAATTTATATTTATATTGATTGCTCATTTATTTATTGTTGGTGGGTTGTTGGTTCTCCTTTGAAACCTACTTCAAAAATAAAGTAATAGTTTATTAATTATTTTAATACATCAAATTAAATATCATATATTTAATATAACTAATGTAAGCATTATTAATATTAATACTTTTAAAATTATTTTTTTGATTTTTCATTCAATTTCTGATACACACTCCGATTAAATTCATATTTACGTAGGAAAGTTTTACATTAAGGGGTATAAGCGCTTTCTAATAAAGCCAACTCCATACTCATCGAGATTTGAACATAAGATCTCTGATTAAGAATGAAAAAGTATTATTATCAACATTACTAATACATCATACGCAACACTATTTTTATACACCTTACTAAATGACGAAATTGATGAGCTGGCTGGCTGGCTGTGTAGTCAACATTTTGGGGTCCACTTGCTCACTAATTTGCTTCGAAAAATGTACAGTTTTTAATTAATTCAAGCCCCCCATAAATAAATACTGTCTCATGAAAAATAGAGCTTTTGTGAGAATCTTTACAGGCGATCACATGTTGTTGGACTTACTACAGAACTGTAAAACATTCATGGATGTCCGTGATCTCGAAATTCAAATAATGTCATATAAATTAAAATCGATAAGAAATAAATAAAAATTATTCCCATATTGTTAACGGCATGATCAATTAATTATTACTAGTACTATATATAAATGGTTAAGGAATGCAGGTGTTGGACGTTACACTTTTCGTTAATGATAATTTTAATGTTTTATTATTTTTATGTTGAAAATATTTAATTGAAATTGATTTAGTTCAAATATCTAAATGAAATATTCTAAGTAAAAAGTTGACTATGTATTAACCATTAGTATATGTATTCAGTGATCGATACTCGCATTGAAACCCGATTAAATTTGAATTTGTACTAGGAAATCCCACATTAAGGGTAAAAATCTTCGTAACAAAGGCGACTCCATACCTAGGGAAACTCAAACCCGAAACCTCTTGTTAAGAATGAATGAATACTTATCACTCCAAGTCCATCGCAACCCTTTTTGTTGGTACTTGGACTTCAGTTTCTATTTTGGATTTCTTACTTGGTATCTGGTACCCACGTTAGAGCCCAACTAAATCTAAATTCACGCCAGCAAGTCCTACATAAAGGGTAAACGTTCTTTAACAAAGACGACTCTGTACCTAGAGTGACTCAAACCCATAACCTCTAATTAAGAATGAAAGAGTACTTATCACTCCATCAGAACCCTTTCGTTAGTACTTGGACTTCACTTGGACTAGAGGTAGTATATAGTAAGTGGACTACTACTATTATCATCAATATTCTACCATTTCAGAAACTGTAAAACCACACACATTTCCAATGGCATCCTACTCCAACACTAATGTGGTAGTAGTTATGGTGCCCTTCCCTGAATATGGGCACCAAATCCCTCTTCTCCGTCTTTCACAACTCATTTCTTCCTACAATATACCAGTTCACTATATGAGTATTGGTGCACGAAATCAAGAACTCAAACAACGCCAACAAGAACAACAAGAATTCCCAAACATACAATTCCATGACCTTTCAATAACATCAAAAGAAAATGATGAAGAAAACTACATGCCTTACTTGGAATCCTTGCTACAAATTAGAGACCCTCTTTCCGTGATTTGTCATAGCAACAATGATAAAAGAGTAGTCATTATCCATGATGCTATAATGCAGTTTGTTGTTGAAACTGTGTATACAATATCACACGTTGAAGCATACTTTTTCCATGCTGTATCTGCTTTCACTACTTACTCAATGCTCCAACAAATTAGAGAACACGATGATAAAAACAAATTTAATGATGATGTCTTGTTTACGAGTTTGCAAGCTCATATTCCCTCGATTGAGAGCTGTTTCAAGCCTGGAATGGGGGAATTGACGAAAGTGCTACGAGATTGTAAGTTCAAATGTGGAGAAATTTTGAATACTTGTAGAGAAATAGAAGAACCTTATCTTGATGAACTCTGTAAACAGAGTAGTACCCCATTTTGGGGGCTTGGTCCGTTTAATCCTGTCAACATCGTCCAAAACTCTGATAAAACTCATAGATGTATTGAATGGCTTGATAAACAACCGGTTAATTCTGTTATCTTCATTTCGTTTGGAACTGCAAACAGTTTCTCAATCGAACAAATTCATGAGATTGCAATTGGTTTAGAGAGATCTGAGCAAAAATTCATCTGGGTTTTGCGAGGAAAAGATAAAAAGGGGGAAAATGTTATAGATAATATTGGGAAGATTGAGCTACCAATTGGATTCGAAGAAAGAGTAGAAAGCAGAGGAATCATCGCGAGAGAATGGGTACCTCAGCTAGAAATTCTAGCTCATCCTTCTACTGGTGGTTACTTTTTTCATTCGGGATGGAACTCTTTTCTGGAGAGCGCGAGTATGGGTGTGCCAATGGCAACTTGGCCATTGAATTCGGATAATCCTTACAATGATGTGCTTATTACGAAGGTGTTGAAAGTTGGTTTAGTGGTGAGGGATTGGGAAAATAAAGATGAATTGATGAAATCGGATAGAATTGAAACTGGTGTGAGAACTTTGATGGATTCTCCGGTAGGAGAAGAGATGAGGAAGAGAGCAATAGAGTTGAGTAAAGCTATTAAGATGTCCGTTGGAGAGGGTGGATCGCAAAAGAAGCACATGGATTCTTTCATTGCTCATATCACAAGATGATTAATGACGGAGTTCAGGGGTTGATTTCTCGTATGGCTATTTGAATAAATTTCTTTAGTAACTCAAGTTTGGCTATTTTATTGTGGAATCTGCTAGATATGTTATTGTTGTTGTTGTCGCTGGTCTTTAATTAAGTGGTGTTGAATTGATATTATATGTGTGATGACTTTGTAGAAGTCTATTAAGGCACAACATTTCCACTTAATAAAACATTGAGTAGTATTTTCTTTAGCTTCCTTGCATTAGTTTTAAGTTTCTAGTTAAAGAAGATTTTTGTTTAACTACATTATGGTATTATAGATTGCGTTCTGTCTTTGACGGGGCGACTGAGAGATTAACATGTGAGGGGTGAAATACGAGAAGATATTGAATGCCATTTCCTCTTCTTCACAACCACTCATACTAGTCTTCAGTGGAGAGAAGTATGAGTTTTTGAGTAGCAATACGAAGACCTTGTTTGAGTTTGGAAATTGTGGAACTTTGTTGATGTAAATGAGTCGGATCCAAAGGGAGAGAGAGAAGATTTAAAGAAGTCAAAAAGAAGGATGCCAAGTTGTGCTTTTTATTAGTAATAGTTACTGATTGTAGTTATAAAAGTTTAATGTAATGAAAAAATGAAGGACAAGTTTTTGAAAGTTAAGAAAGAATCAACAAATAAAGGATGCTGCTGTACAATACTTAATATAAATCTCGCTAAAGGCTTTCGCAGCTCTCAATATTTTTACGACAATATTTGTACGAGGATGTTGCTTGGCAAGTTAGGCATGAATAGAAGTCTTCAAGTAAAACAAGCATGTGAATTGTGATACAGGGAGGTGCACTATAGATCCATTAAAGGGCCCCCACTTTGTCTGGATGGTTGTTACATGTAGTTTTATTGTATTATATTATTTTGATGAATATGATATTTAAATGATTTGTATATCATTTTTTGTCTTCTTTCAACCTTTTCAAATTTCACCCCTTGACCATCTCATCCCCAACTACTCCTGATCCCCTACTCCCCATTTATATCCGTTTTCATAACATTTTGCTAGATAATATAGACAAGTTTTTGGAATATATTTTTTTGCTTACTTACCAAACACTAGAAAATAAGTAAGAGATTCACTTATTTTGAAAAAAAAAATTTCTAGAAAAATATTTTCCGTGAAAAATATTTTCCTTCATACTAAACACACCCTTAAACTATAGAGTTGAACAAGTAGACACAAGACTTCTTATTCCAAACTGCTTTTTTTTTTTTTTTTTAACTCTGAGTTGTACATTTTTTCAGTTTGGTGAAGATGGGTGAAGCATAGATGCTCTTGATAGTGCTTTATGCTTTTTGAAATAAGTAGATAATAATCTCACATGCATCTACTCTTTTCACTAAAAAAAAGTTGATAAAAAAGCATATTCCTTTTTCTCTTATTTTTATTTCATCTTAAAATCATATTCTTTAGAGTTTCTTTTTTCGAATTTTGCTTGACTTTAAACCATATAAAGGTAAAAGGAGAATAAAATGAAATGAAAAGGAAAAAGATCTTATAATTTGATCAACATTTTTTTTATGGCTTTACTCACTCTAATCTTTAATTAATTAAGGGTGTGCATATATACTTTCATTAATATTGAATTACCAATTCAAAATTGAAATTTTCAATACTTTTGTTGTGGTATTCTGATGTTTCTTGTTTATATATTTTCAAAAATATAATATTAAGTACTTACAGAAAGAATATATAGAAATATCAAATATCATACGAAATCTTTCTTAAAAAATCATTAATTACCCAATGTCAATTTGAAAAGAGATAAAATTTGATTAAGGATAAATTAGTAAAAACACTTCTTATTTTTTTAAGAATAAGTAGTTTGTTAAGGAGTGTGCGAGACGCTTTGACATAACGCTACTTATTTAGAAACGGAGAGAGTAACTAAGAGAGTTAAAGTGTTTGATTCTAAAACTTCAAGGGGTTAATAGGCTAAAATTTCATTTTTAGTTGTGTGCTTTATTGGGTAAAGTGAAGGGGAATTTCAAATACAGCTAGCTGCACACCATATTTTGTTTGTCCTATTCACACACTTTTTAAAAAAAAAATATATACACCTCTATTGAAGGAGGAAGAAGAGGGTTTTGTAGGGAAGAAGAATGGAGAAAGCTTTAACTAAAGTTGGGAGCATTAAAGTTGGAAGCTTTTGGCTAACCAAGAAAGCTAAGGCAGAATTCAACAACATATCTGAAGACATCAATGTATGTTATCCAAATTTCTCTTTTTTTCTGATCAAGATTTCATTTTTTTTTTTCATTTGGAGCATTGTTTAGTCACTATTTGGCTTTTTGTACTAATTCTACTGAACCCTTTGTGATTATTTTTCTAATTGGACATTTAATTCTTGCCCCCTAGATGCATAAACTGTTCTCCTTCGTTCACTTTTACTTGTTCAGTTTGCGCTCTTTAAATAACAATGATTGACATGAGTATTTTACCATAATAACCGTATTAAAATAATTTGGAAAATAAATAATTAATGTTGAATCACAACTTTGAAGTTTTTTTTGTTCTTCTTGGTTTTGGTTTTTGGTTTTTGTTGCTGAAAGTTTACATTTTTCGCAAGTTATTTGAAATTTGACAATCTAGGATTCTCTATGTTAGGCATTGGTTGTGTCATATCTTTGATTCTTGAGAGTTGGTTGTCTACTTGCTAAATTGAGTAACTCTAATACATCAAGTTAGGAGCTTTGATGAGATACTCAGTTTTAATTCTAATTTCACTACTCTTTTTGTTCTTAGTGAGTTTAATGTAATTTTGAATCTTAACCATTTAATGGATCTAGTTGCACTCTCATCTGCAATTTTTTTACTTTGTGTAGAAGTTTTAGCAGGAAATACTAGAGCAAAAGAACTTAAAAGTCAATTTTGTGTTACCTTTATGAAAAAGTACTTATCTTCATTCTATCTTCTTGTAGCTATATCTTCTTTGATTCTTGGGTTGTATAGTTGTTATATTCATCTTGTCTTATGTTTTAGGGCGACGACATCATGCTTTTAAGGTGTTACTTCAATGTGATGAGACTTCCTTTGTAGGTGATCTTTGTCCTTTCATATCTGTCATCTTAGCTAACAATAGATATACGCGTTGAATTTGAAAGAAAAGTTTCTGTGTTTTACATGCTAAAACCAGAATCAAATATTCTTGGTTGTTTGCTGGATTTCAGCTTGTTTATCGGCCATCAATTAGTTGTCCTGTTTATATCATCGAAGGAGATTGTACTATCATCTGTCTTTCCAAACACTGATTACATAACTTTGTTCTGTCTTGACGCCAACAACTTGCACTTAACTCAATGGTTATTTATTGTTGCAGAGCATCTCAAATACTGTTGAAGAGAAGGCGAAATGGATCTTTAACAAGCTAAAAGGTGCATATTCATTTTACAGTCTTGTAGTCACTTCTAAGTATTATTTGTTTGGTCAAGTATATTGTAGGTCTCGTTTAACACATGTTAACCGAACAATGAATTCTGAGAAAACAAATCTTTTTCCCTGATCAGGAACGCCTGTGAAGAGTTTGACAGATCTTCTTCGAGAACACAATCTCCCACTAGGCCTTTTCCCCCAGAACATAACGAGTTATGAATTGGACGAGTCCAAATCAAAGCTGACCGTTCACCTTCCCTCCCCATGTGAGATAACCTTCAAGGACGGCTCTCTGATTAGGTATGCTACGAGGGTGAAATGCATTTTACTAAGAGACAAGCTTATTGGCATAGAAGGAATGAAGACTAAAGTCTTAGTATGGGTGAAAGTCACAAATGTGTCTGTTGAAGGCAACAAGTCAGAGAAGGTTTCGTTTACTGCTGGTGTAAAGAAATCAAGGCCAAGGGAAGCTTATGACATACCTCGCGATGCAGTTAGAGTAAAAGAATTTTGAGAGTCTGAATATTCATACAAGAACGAGTCCTCAACAATCAAAAAGATTTTTGAGTAGGCTATGTTTTGATGGTTTTCTTGGTCGGTCACTTCTCATAGTAGCACAACCGATGAACACTTCAGGAAAGAAGTATATGGAAACATGTTACAATTCATGCAAAATGGTGTTTAGCAATTTAGCATACTCAGCTAAATTGTAACAGTAGTTGGATGGCTAGACATGACTTTTTCTTCTTTTTTATTTCAGGTATTTTTTGAGATGCTATTTATTATATTTGAAGAAAATTATTCAGCTGCCTCACGTTAGGGGAGTCTGATTGAGTTGTTGAGTGAATCAATCTTGAGATGTTCTCTATTCTCTGACAAATTGTGTTTGGTTTATTACTGAAGAACCTCAAGCAAGGTGCTGCTTAGACAGTTCATACTGTCGTTTGGTATGCGGGATGGGATAGGAAAAGATATCCCACCTTCTATATGGGACAATAATTCTACCATTTTAGTATAAATGATGCGATAAAATAATCCCAGGACTTATTAATACACATAACCAATCACGGGATGAAATTAAATCTCTAATTCTATCCTGGGATTATTATCCTTATTCCACGTACCAAATGACTCCTAATTCTTTTGCAAACACATTTTATTGTACTTTACCAAACAGGAAAGGCCAAAGCTTAACTAAATTCTCAAAAAAAAAGAAAAAGAAGTTGAGTGTTGAGATAAAGGGGCAGCTTTATCAATTGAATTGATACTCAAAGAGTATTCTCAGTTATCAAAGAAAAAAAAACTTGTCTAATGAGGTTAAATATAATTTTGCAACAAAAAGAATAGATCATCACTAATTCACAATGATGCCCTATGGATGTATAAATAATAAAACTGCAATATGAATGCCCAGAAATGTGGTTTCTTTCTTTTGGCATCCGCTATGTTGATCCTACCATGTATCAGTGCCACTCTTTATTTCCCCGTCGTGTTCTTGTTCACACGGGGATTACAGATGACTCCCGGATAATCTCATATATACATACCGCGTTCTCAACAACCAACAAAACGATGATGCACCATTCTAGTAGATCCGACTTTCTGTTTTGAAGAACTTCCTGAAGAAAGTGAATGTTATGCTGCAACAAGGAAAATTTCGTTCAGAAATAATATCAAAGCGTACTTAAAGAGATTGTACAAGTGCAATTGCACATAATGTTATGAAGTACATAGAGCTTGCTTATAATTAAATTCACAACAGCAGTCAGTGAATGAGAGTTCAAACGAATATCCTGTATGAAATAGTAATAAGTTAAGAGGAAAGATCATCTACAAAAATAGTCATGCACCTGCCCAAAGTTGCTTTGATATATTTTGTTATTCCTTTATAAAGGAACTGATCTGATGTATCAACGTAAATATGTGTCCGTGCACAGCCGCGTGCATGTCATAACAACTAAAGTCGGCTATTTCCTTCCCTTTATCATTACTTGTTCTTCCATTGAGCAGTCACATTTATAGACAAGTCATGTTAACACAAATTTGGTCTCAGAAGCAACAACAATTTAAGAGAATCTACAAATAAGATGGATCTAATAAAGCAAAATAGGTCAAACAAAGGAGATCAATACCTCGACAAACTTTAGTTTGAAGTTGAGGTTCCCAAAACGTTGTGAGACCTCGTATTCCTCCCGAAGGTACTCAAGTATCTGAGCATACTTTGCATCTCTCCAAGCAATTTCAGATCTTAACAATGAGTCGCAAAACAAGGTAATATATTTAGAAAGATCATCAATGACAACAACCACTCTACATCAACTCAAAACTTAAAAGTAACAGGTAGCTCTACCATCCTATAATACACAAATTTCTGAAACTGTGAACATTTGGTTACTCTATAAGTATACATTTTGTCTTTTAAACAAGCACGTCAAACCAGAAGAAAGAACCCCTAAAAAGCTAGGAAGCTTGCTGGGTTGGAAACCTCATAGCAATTGTGAGATTGCAAGTAATCCAGAATCCCCCAAAAGGCAAGTTTGGCTTCTTCTTGCAGAAGTCTTTGAGAGCCCCAAAAACATATCTGAGATTGCAAATAATGCTGGAACATGAATTTTCCTAAAGGTTGAGACGTCGAGTCGTTACAAGCTTGTGTATACATGGATTACCACACACACATTCCCAATGCAAATGAGAGTTAAGAAATTGTAACCAAAAATAAGCTTCAAGAGAATTTGTTCAGCACATGTAAGAATCAGGACCCTGTTCAGATAGTTCACTGCCACAAATACAGGTTTGAAGACAAATTTTGTGTAAACGATGACATGTAGACTAATGGAGACACGATGGTCTATTTCTTATCCTTCTATCTCCAACCAAAACCTGACAAAAGAGGAACTTATCCTTTCTGAAAGGAAGAAGTATAGCATATTGACTAACAGCAATAATGAAAATGTCGAGCAGTACTTGGCCACTTTCAGGAATAGAGAAAGCACACAAAGGCACTTTTAAAGCATTACCTTTCAAAGATACCTACTTTCAAAATTACATCAGCTATATTTGAGTTAGCCTTGCCTACAAGTTGGAACAATTTCTTCCTTGTCATTGTGAAAGTGCCTGTTTTTTCCATTTCACGATTTATCCCAGCAAACTCTTCAACCATACCATCAACCTACAAGCAGGATAGCATCCAATTTCATTGAAGTTAGAATTACTAGCCAATCTCTTTCTACTTATCATTACAATTTTGTGCTGTCTGTTTTATTGAAACATGCTTCTCAGCTTTTCTAGATGGTGACAGTAAGAGTTGTATGATTTTCAAACAGTTACCATTAGTTGGTTCAAGCATAAACAAGTTCTGGAATATCTACCTGTGAGACAAAGTAATCAAGGGCAATACTTTGGCCAAGCACACTGCTAATTATACGAATACTATCTGTGTCCAAATTTTTCAGAACTATGTGATCTGCACCTCCCTGCATATCCTCAACTAGCAATGGCTTCTCTTTTACAGCATAGTCTGATAGAAAGTGAAGAGGCCTTCATAATAAGAGAAATATTGTAGACGGTAGAAAGAATGTTCGAAAGAGAAGATTACAAGAAAGCAGTGTAAAGATGCAGCATTTGGCATGTATATCGGTTTTAAGTGGAAGAAAATGACCAGAAGATATTTAGAGAACATCTTGTTTTAGGCACTGCTTGAAATGCCACAAAGAATCATATGGTTTTCATTCTCTTCAGTCCAAGCAAGCTCCCAGTATCACATAATTGACCTTAATTAGCTGGCCGAAATTGTTAGTTGCTAAACGAACCGTGTTATCTTAGTCTATAACACAGAACAAATTAAGATCTTCCATATGCTTAATTAGTCAACTCAAACTTACTTTCCACCCCCCCCACACACAACACACACACACACACTTTTTCCTATATATGTATAAGTATATAGGAAGGGAGCACCTCTTATATATCTATATTAATTTTGTTGGTTTCCCATATATCTAATATTCTCAGATAAACAATTGCAGAAGAACATAAGACAAAACTATGACGTTTCACATAAAAAACAAACCATCTTTTTTCATTTCACGTAGCAACCCAGATGCAAATCTTCTCACAATTTGCAAGTAGTACTCAGCTTCATCATCCTCCACATTGAACAGGACAACTGCACCATACTGGAATACAACCATATAACTGCAACCATTTGTGTTTCCTCCAAATCTAAGGAGCTGAAAACAAAGGTTAAACTATGAAAAGGCCCAGTGCATTGATAGTCCATTCAGGCACAAGAATTTCATATATGATACTGCATACTCCAAATAAATGGTGCCATCATGGCAATGCATAATTAAATTCACCTCCAGAGAACAGAACAAAAGGCAGGAAAAATATAATCCTCTCTCTGTTGTTAATTACGTGCATAGAAAAGGCTGCAAGAGAGAAAATTAAACAAGTATCGTTGCAAAGAGAACTTATAGTTTAAAAATAACAAAGATATCAAGTTGTTATACTTTTTCTTAAAAAAAAGGAAAAATAAAGACTGCAAACTGTTCAATGAAGAGGTTAAAAAGATGTAAAGCTCAACTGGCCAATCAAAAGCATAAGACGGCTAACATAGACTAAATAGGCAAATCATTATGTCTTCATTTTTTTTTCAATTCAAATAAATGAGCAAAAGATCAACAACAGCATATGAGCAAGACAGACACCTTCTATTTTTTATGTGTTGTAGTAGAAATTATCACACAACATTAAAGGTTGAGTTGCACCTAAACACTCACAATATTTCAAACTCGCCAAATGGTCTTAATAAGTCAGGCCAACTGGCTGAAGTGCCCCATGAACTAATTGGTCACCTATAACTGGATCACTAACTCAATTTGGGGTGCGGACTTTGGGGTACCTATGATTCATTGGCAGGCAGCATTTGGCACACCCCTACTATCTAAAGCCATCGCCCTGACTCACTAAATGTACATGGAACGCACACACAAGCAACCCCAAAAGCTCATCTGACCTCAAGGTAGTATATATCCTATAAAAGCTGTCACAATCATTAATAGGAAGATTACAACTCCGAGACACCGAACAAATTCCCTAGGACTGCTATAACTGGCATGATACATTTGGTTCATGTTACAGAACACCTCTACAAGATGTATGGTTTTCTACTTTTAGTGTTGCTTCAAATGAGCAGCAGAAGGAAGAAGAATTGATATGAACGCAGACTCTGGAGTCTTGGAGCAATTTAAGGGTAGTGAATAGTTGTTATTTGTTTGTTATTGTGTGAAAGCATAACCCATGTTTATTACTGAGGAAACATTTTCGGAAAGAGTAAATTAGCTGAAAAGAGAAGAACTTAAAAAAAAGAATGTAAGCCTTGGTTGTATTAGAAGTTTGAAGAATTCTAACTGTTTCTTGGTATGTACTTGGACTGAATGCTTCTCCTCATAAGAATCATCTATTGATGTTAGTATATCCTACTTCTATCATGATTGACGTATGGAATTTGTTTCTCAAATTCAAGACTAAAACAGAGGTTTTCTCTAATACAAGTTGAAAAGCAAATGAGAGATTCATGAATACGAGTAATTTACTATACTATCATGTTAGTCAGACTGATAAGGCTCTTTACTATCCATAAAAGCAATAGGAGCCTACCAAAATACCCGACGACAATAACATGATTGTTTCTTGACACTATACATGTGCACACATAATATATATGGGCTTGAAATAATCTTGAAAGATACACTTCTAATCATCAAATGATAGAGACATGAGTTATTACTTCAGGCCATAACAACAAAATAGCTTGGTGTGTAGAATTTCTTCTTACAGTATTTGTTGGTAGAAGATTGAAAAATCTGAGGGCAATATGATTGGGTGAACGGGAGGATGACGGAAGAACGTCTCTTGGAATTTCAGCTTGCATGCGCTTCAAATCAATACTGCCAAAACGATGAATCTGAGAAAGCATGAAATAAAGAAGAAAATGCATTGATAGTAAATTGTGAAAGAGGTAGTGAACCCCAAAACACTTAATATACAGGACGAGCGACGAGGTCATCTTTTTGTGACCATGAAATAGCACGGCAGAAAATTGTCAGTAAGTTACTATAAATGAATTGTAGCATTAAAAACAACTATTATCAAGTGGCCTTCTTCAGTAATTTGTAAAGTAGGAACACCAATGCAATTAGGCCAGCAAGCCTTAAGCTTGAACACATCATTCCAAGCAAAGGGGATCCAAAATTATAGGTTCGGATTCATAACTATACCACAACCCATCTAATTTACTATATTCAGAATCTATTATTTATACTTATTCCGTTGTTACACATATACATAGTCTAAACCAAAGCTATTGTATACACCCATAGCTTATTCACTAGATCCGCCCATGATTCCAAGGCCATAGTTCTAGACCTCAAATCACACAATTTACTCTACTACTACCTGAAATCTTTACTAATTATTCCAAAACAGCAAATCATGCAGGGGTGTTAAACAAAAAACGGTTTCTTGATTCATTCGCCAATAATAAACAGCCTCCTCTCAAGAACCTTTTTAAGCATAATATAACTACAAAATGAAACAAACAAATAAATCCCAAACATATTATTTGTACTTATTCCGTTGTTACACATATACAAAGTCTTAAACCAAAGTTTTTGTACACACCCGTAGCTTATAAAATAGATCCGCCCATGATTCCAAGGCCATAACCATTTTTTGATAACCGTGGTGTCCGTGCCATCTTGCACACACCTCGACCACCTCCCGCCGACAAAGGTAACTTTATCCACCAAGGCTAGGACATAATGGGAAGAAACTACCTAGCGTTCCAAGGCCATAATTCTAAACCTCCAATCACACAATTTACTCTACCACTACCTCAAATCTTTACTAATTATACCAAAACAGCAAATCATCCTAAAACAAAAAAATCGTTTCTTTATTCATTCGCCTATAACAAACACCAAAACAACAAACACCCTCCTCTCAAAAACCCCTCTTTTTAATCCTGACACAACTATATAACAAAACAAACAAATAAAAATTCACAAATCAATACCTTGTGCAAAGAAAGTAAGCTTTGACAGGAATTTTTCCGATTTCATCATCATCTTCGGACTCCAAAGAATGTGTATTATCTATCTTATGAGTTTTATACTCAAAATCATCCACATATTGTGGATATGTAGCTGGGGCAGCAGAAAAAGACCTGAAATTCAAGAATTGAATCCTTTTGGGTACTGAAACTGATGAAAAATTGCGGATTTTTTGAAATGGGTTTTGAGGGGTGGGTTGGATTGATCTAGATTCAGCAACAATACGAGCTACAAAGTTAGCAGCTCTCCATCTCCCCATGAACTGGGTATAGACTCTCTCTTGCTTCTTCTTCTTCTGGGCACGATGTGTTTCTGTTTCTTTCAATGAGTGGTGAAAAAAATAAATACTTTGTTAATTTAGAATTTATTTCTTAGAGGTCACTCAATTTAATTAGCTATTTATTTTTAAAAATATGTCTTTATATGCTTTTTATTTAACAAAAATGAATCAATTTTTATTTATTTCTAATTAGCTAATGTATTTCACACCTGTTTTTAAGGAAAAAAAAGGGTTATGAATCCGAACTCATTTATTCAAAAATATGACTGATTTGCCTAAAGAAGTTGTATTTCCTATTAATTTTATTCACTAGATTAAAGATAATAAATCTTGAGATATTTTATCTACAATAACATATATACAAAAGGTAGGGTGAATTGAATTTAAATCCAAATACACAACTTTCTTCTTCACAATAACTCACAAACTTAACAAATGCAGCTAGTTTGACCTCAATCTGTAGAGCTACTAATGCTACTAGCTTGTAAAATTAACACTCCTGCTGTCATGATATTTGGCTTTGCAACTCCTGAATAACTGTGAAAGGGGCCTCTTGCACATGACACGATCAAATCAACTCAAGGTCCAACGCTGATAGAAGTTGCTTACTTTCCTAGTAGCAAAGGAAAGGAACTGAAAGCCACTTGACGATAAGCAGAGGGCTGATGGCTTTAGGTTCATCACTCTTTGATACATAGTTGATACACTGCATTTCCCTTCTTTTGAGCTAATTACTGCTGGATCACCAAAAGCGAAGATGATTGGACTAAGGATAATAATTCAGCTGAACGACAAGCAGACAACTATACAACTAATATTATGAGTGAGGGATAACAGAAGTGTAACATCCTAATCAAGGCTCTTGTTTAGTGTATGGTTGCTGCTCAAGTCTCTTGATGAAATCAGCTTTTTCTTCCTCTGGCAGATCGTTGAATATGAATACTGATTTGTCTCCTATATCATCCTGAAATATAAAACGCGCAAAGTGGATTAGATCTTGTCACTGGGGATCCTGAAATATGCTACTTTTGTTAAATTTGAAAAAAATACGGATAAAGAGCACAACAAAAAAGCAAATGATGGGGTGCACCTTGATAGGCTGAGTGAACTTCCTCCCAGCAAAGACCACAAACAGTGCCAACCATGTGCTCAGTAGGGTAATCTTTCCTCCGTCATCCATAATACCAGTCTGCAATCCAGAAGATAGTCTAGTTGGATCATTATAATATATATGAAACGAAGCAATTTCAACTGGAAAATATAATGCCCTTAATTTCTTGGGTGGAGAAATAGAACTATGAAGTGAAATTCTAACACTTTCAATGGTTTTGTTAACTTTTGAAGCCTAGTCCAACAATCTGAGTGCTGGCAAAAAGTGGAAAAAGAAGTTTAGATTGGAGCAGCTCAAGATCTTCAGGTTATCATTTCCGTCCGATGAAGGATTGATGTTTCAATTGCTAAGGCTGGAGAAGTATATTTCAAGTTTATAACTGAATAATTCTGTATAGAATGAAATTTTAGGACTAGCAGCATAGCCGCAAATGTTACCAGGTGCCCCAGTAGGAGTGAAGGGATGACAAATGTCAGAAGACCAGCTTCCAACTTTCCATAGCAAAGTCCTGTTCCAAGATAACAAAAATAAACTCAGAGATCTTTAAATGAACGGAGTGTTCTACAGAAAGTGGAAGTTAAGAGAAGTATAATTTGTTAGATATGAATTATATATCATAACTGCACATGATAACTACAGCTAAGGGACAATCAGTAAGTTCCTTTATTCTGAAAATCAGTATACATTTTGTTACATCTCCAAAACCTCAACTTGCAAACAAAAATTACTATTTCTATTAGCAAATGTGGTATCTAAAGTTGGTAACCATTTGATAATACTGAGCTGTGGTAGGTGAAATTGCAACTGCATGTTTATAAAGATGTAACTGGCACCTAACCTTCCTTAAACACGAGTCCTGTCAATGCTGCAAATAGTGGTCCGACAAACCAAACAGCTATTGGATTCTCGATAACATATTGAACTAGATTAGTGCCAGCTGGGTGAGCAAGGGTAGAATATGTTGCCAATGATCCGATAGCACCCAGGAACCATAAAGCTTGAAGAGAGCGTTTAATTTCAGTCACATAAATGTGAATAAGAAATAATGACAGGCCAAGTCCACACGATCCAATTGCAAAAAACAAATCAAGGTTTTTCTCAATCAAGTTGCTCATAACTGAATCATTGGGAAGCAAAGCCGCAGAAGATGCAAGAACGAATGATGCAGCCGCAGTTACTAATCCTGATCTATACAAAATTACCTGCAAAGTTGATAACATTAACTTTGCATCATCGAAAGTTAGCCTTCTTGATTGTTGCTAAAAGAAAGAGTTGTTTTATCTAGAAAAATTCATTCAGGCAGGGAACATAGTAACAAAGACAAAACTGAAAAGAAATAGTGAACACGAACGGAGAATCTTTTTCTTCACTAACATTGTCAAAATGAATGCAAACCGATTTCAGTGTGTTAGATTGCTAATATTAGCATCCTTCCTTTGGGAAATAGTAAGCATAGGTATATTATTGTATGAGCAAAAAGTGCCAGAAACCTAATTAAATTTAAGCTATGCTGCATACATTTCTCTTTAGCAGTGTTGTGAAACGAATTCAAATGGAACAACTCCAAGTTAAACTAATATATAAAGTGCGCAGCACAGTTGGGTGGAGTTGGTTTTACCTCTCGAATATCAGAGTCTTCGACTGTCCAAGGGCCATAAATGCCTTGATAAATTGTAGGTTGGGTCGTCTGGGACTGTGTCTCTGACTGAGAGCCTTCTCCCAGCGCCCTGCACTTGCAGTCAAAATTGGACGATATTAGGGGTTTGCATTTTCCTGGCAGAAATTGAGTCCACGCTTTTCTAGTAGGAGGTGAGATGCTAAGTGAAAGTGAAATGTATGCTGATGCTGATGCCGTTACTGAATTCATGCTCCCTGGCCAGCTGTTGTCGATCAATGAACTCAAAACTGTTTCCCTTTGTTCTTCTACTCCTGTTAAACCCACACGTCAACTAAATGAGAATGTGTGGATGTTATGCATAAGACAATTACAAAAATATGTCCACAAGAACAAAATCTTACAGCCATTGTTAGCATCAGGAATGACTATCCATTCTTCAATCCAATAAATCAAAAGTGATAGCAAAGGAAAACGCAACAACAATATACTCAGTATAATCCCACAAGTGGAGTCTAGAAAGGATACTGTGTACGCAGACTTTACCCGAGAGGCTGTTTCCAACAGACCCTCGGCTCAAGTAAAAACAACACAAAGCAGTTTTGAAAGAAAAAAAACGGAAGTGAAGAAATTTCATGTCATTAAATGAGGACAGGAGTGACTCCACAAAAATATGTGCTTATGAAGAACTATCTAACATGTATAATTGAAGAAAATAAAGAATCTACCACTACTAAAAAAACATTATTTTCCCACTGAAAAATATTCAGTGGTTAGTCTCACAAATATTTTGATTGAATCCGTGAGAAAAGAAAAATAGTACTAATGTTTTCATATGGAAAAAATAGGTGAGAATCTATTTTCCACCGTGCATTTTTCGAGTAAGCTAGTTTGATGAAAAATGAGTGAAAAAATCATATTCTATAGTACACAGACTATACTTTTGTATTTCCTCTTCCTTTTATGCCTACAAAATACAAAAAATTAAACACCTTGACCATTTGTTTAGTTTAATCCTTGTTATACACAGATTCTTTCAGCTAAGTTTTCGCCAAAGCTATATATTATACCAATCAAACCACAAACTCAAGTATATTTATGAAAAACTGATTTCATTCAGGAAATTTATCAAACACATAGGATACAAATAGTTTAACCATAGGAGATAACAATATTCAATTATAGAAGAGAACTCATCCGAAAAGTAGAAACTCACCGGAAAATTAGCTTATAGAAGAAAACTCACCGGAAAAATCATTGCAAAAATTGAACAATTTTGGTCGATGAAGAAGAAGAAGCAAAGGCTGGTAGTGGTCGAAACACGTGTAACTCATCCAACAAAGATTTTTGTTGACGGATTTACCCTTTCTCCTCTAAGGACTATCCCGTGAAATTAATTGAGAGGCACAAAAGGGACATCAAAAACATAAAAAAAATCAACGCCTTTTATTAAAATTAAATGAATAATAATATCTTCTTTGGTATTGTGATATTCATAATTAATACATGAAAAATTATACTATTAGAATCAAAATTTTAATGCATGAATTAGCATGGAAAAAGAAGCATAACTAATCTAACATTCTCAGCATGATTAATACAAGCATAACTAATCTAACATTATAAATATCAGCATTACTAATATACTATTATTTTTGTACACTCTACCAAACGAGGATGTTAATTTGACTTTTTCACTTCTCTTTTTCATGAGTTTTATGTAGTTTTTTTTCTTTCTATTTTGTAACTAAAGATAAACCTTTTTTTTTTAATCTTTTGTGGCGGTGTTAGACAGAAAGGTGGAAACCTATTTTCATTACTTTTCCTCCTAAGAATAGGACTCAATTTCCAAAACCTTAACACCTTGTTTGGATGGTTGTTACCCTAAGCTTTACCCTGTTTTTTTTTTTTTATAGGTTTATTATTCAAATTATGGATGTGTGACATTATGTAACATGGAGAACGATACAATCTATCCAAACACTGTATTCATTAAAGCGGTACAATACGATATGATACGATATATTATGAAACAATACAATACCATAAGATATATTATGAAACAATACGTAACAATCATCCGAAGAAAGTGTAACAATAGGACTCAATCTCCAAAACCTTAAAATATAGTACTCCTAATACTTTTTTTTTTGGCGTTATTGATTTTGTTCAGATCTAATTATCAAATCTTGACTTTGAAGAATTTGCATCGATCCTACCAACTTCCAAAATCCCAACAATCATCTGAAATAATTTTGAGTTTACGAGTTCTGAATTGAGTTATGCCAATCAGTAATCAATACTCTAGCTCCGCCCCTGTATTAACCATGAGGACAACAACAGGTGACATGTTACCTGATTGTGTCATTCACATTGTACTCTCCCATTTATTATTTAAAGAAGCAACCCGGATGAGCATTCTCTCCAAAACATGGCTACGAGCCTGGTTGACACATCCCAATTTGGTATTCGGAGTTTATGATTACAAATGCATTAAAAAAATGGACAAAATCTTGGAAAGATATTGCGATGGAAAAATCCCTATAGAAAAGTTTAATTTGTCTGTTTTTGTAATTTGTGATGAAGTTTTTCCGCTGATTGATAAGTGGCTTCGAATTGCTCTTCAAAATGGTGTGAAATGTCTCGAATTTGGATATTCAGGTAGTACATTATTATGCCCCTTGCCTGTTTTCACTATCTTGACGGCGAAATCTTTAAGAAAATTGGTTCTCAAGGATTGTGATCTAATGCAAGTTTCTAATGGTACTAATGGGGCTAGTTATTGCGATTCTTTGAGAGAGCTTTCTTTATTAGGTGTCCGTTTAGACGACAACATGCTTCAGACTCTGTTCACCACTTGTCCAATGATTGTCAGTTTAACTATTAAGCATTGTATTGGACTAAACAAGATTGAGTTGCGGAATCTTCAAAAGATCAAGATGGTTTCGGTTTATATGGATAAACAAAAGCCTGTGGAAATTCAAGCACCAACTCTTGAACACTTTTTTTACTGTGGTCTTGCAGAAAATTCTCTTGAGTTGGAAATGAGTGTATGTCCGAATCTGAAATCTATGAAGTTATCATGTGTGAAGATATCTTATAAATTTCTCGAGTACCTTACTTCTAGATGTGAATTCCTTGAGAGTTTGATATTGGACAATGTCTTTAGTAAAGGGATATTAAAAAGCTTTAAAGTTTGTGGGAGTCAATCTCTTAAGAAATTGGTGATTCGTGGTTGTAATGGCGTAGTAGTGATTGATGCTCCAAATTTGGAATCACTTGAGTATGTTGGATACCAAATTCCTGTGCTTAAAACTACGAAAACATTTGGTCCATTGAAGCACTCGCGAATAGAGTTATATTGCCTCAGCAATATAAATGTTTTATGGTTCTGTAAGTTGAGGAAGTTTCTGTTTAACTCGAACTCTTTGTTACACATTACCCTTCATTTTCCCAAATGCATTAAAATCAACATGGAAAATTGGGACCCTTATCGTGGATTGTTTGAGATCCCTCAAGTTGAAGTGTTGAATGTGTACTTAACCGGGTCAGTGAAGTGCCCGAATTTTGTGAATGTTTTACTATGGAGCTGTCACCCTAGGAGACTCAACTTATTATCGACTGTGCAAATGATTACATGTTTTAACCATCATTTATTGCATAGGAAGAGTTCAAGTCATTCTACTTCTCGTGGAAGCTGTGAGCCTTGGCAATGTCAATTAAAAGGTATGCGTGTCCATAAATTTGATCGAGAAGACTTGAGCCAGAAGCCTGTGGAGCATAATGAGAGGAGGAGAATTTGTTTTTCATTAGATTGGAGGTAGTTTCTCTGTATCGCAAATTGAATGCACTTGTTCGTTAATAAAGTTTATTCCTTTATATATTTTCAGAACGGATTCTAGATGCTTGATTTAAACCGAACTAAAGAAAGTGTTTTATCAAATATGATGAAGTTTCAATAAATATCATTTCTTTGATTTGTGGATGTTGTTCAATACACTTAGGGGCGAATTTACTATAGAAATTGTGGTGCGCGTGAACCCATGGCCTCTTTGCTAAACTAGATATTTTATGTGCATATTTCCGCGTGAGGCCTCAAATTGTGTGTACTGCAGTAGAGGAAAATTTTATGCTGCATCTGGTTCTGTTTTACACTTCTCATTCCTGTGCCTTTGCATCTTTTCGTAGTTGATATCGCGGTAAGTATTTGTTTTTCCAAGTGTTATGAGTAATATCTTCTGGTGTTCTGTTGAAATATAGAGAGTAGCCATTACCTCAGCAACCAATGGAGCTCTGTGGACAGGTTCTACTTCTTTTAGAGTTTACAATAAGCTCAAGTACTTCTATCAGAGTTACATTATTATAAAGTACATGCTCATTTGCGAAAGGTGACTTGAGATTGAGGCACTTGTTTATCTCGCGCGTAGGGAAGCAAATCCATCTCTTTTTGCCTTTAGGTTCAATTCTTGTGCACGAATTCTTACAGCTGGAGGTTAAATTTCATCACAAATTGTAATAATGTGTAGAACTGCTTAAGAGGTGATCAATATGCTGACGCTGTACTGATCGCAAAGAGCTTTACTCGTTTTAGTCTTCTAGCAGGAGGATTGAAAATTTCATATTTCATCACCAAAATCTGTATGTTCTGCTTTTGTAGTATTACAATCTGATTGTGTTCATCACATCTGATAACTGTTATTTGCTATATATTTAGTAAGTTTGATTAAGAGAAAGTATAGCGATGGCCGGTTTCATGAACTTATAATGGTCTGGGAGGCAGTAACCTCTGACTCAAACATCGCGATCATGCTATGGTGATACAATAGCGGATATATGGTGCTGCTGAGGCAGCATGCTTAGCTTCAAAAAATCGCGATCATGGACCCAAAGGCTGTGACTGCAGCCATCTTCATGGGCTGCAAAATATTCGTGTGCTGTGATGCCTACACTTTGAGTATTTGTTGTACCTTTACCTACACATTTCCACCGTATCCTCATTTTCCCCAGCGACAACAATTTACAGCAACAACCCTTCACCTATAATCCTCGAAAGAGGAAGAGCATGACCAGAAAAGAGTTCATTAAGGGTATCTGCGAGCTGAGAAGAAAAGAATGTACGAAAGGGAGATATGTTGTCTTTCTGATAGTTCAATACCTTCAACATATGTTGTTTGCAATTATTTGAATCTTGAGCCTATGTCATTTCTTTTTTACTTCATTGTTCCTCTGGTAATAGCAATTGTTTGGATTTAAGCTGTAGAATATGCAGATATCGAACGTCTTCCTGAACTATCAATGGGTGGCTGCAGGGCTTCACATTTTTGAGGAGCTTCTCAATGTTGAATTACTAGTACAAGCTCATGATTCCAATGATAGCAGCCTAATTTTGTAGTGAAGTAGGGTGTTTTCGTTGTACTTGCATCATAAAGAAATAAACACTCGTAGAAGCTAATAGGACTCAACATTTACTATACATTAAAAAAGAGTATATACAATGGACGTTCCCGTGTAGGAGATTTAGATGAATCACCTTGAGTCCCTAGTTTCGCCCCCTTTCCTATTGAAACCATCAATAAGGTGAATACTTTCATATTTTGGTTATAGGTGACCTGTGGTGCTTAGCAAAATATGAAGATTAAAATTGGATAAAGATAGCAAGTTTGAGCTTAAATTTAAGTGTTTATTTATGTATTATGACTATTAAAATTTAATAAAGATTTCGTATGTTTAAAGTAGATACTTTGTTATAGATGGGATTATAATGGAGAGATTGTTTATGTAATTATTAATAATGAGGATTGTTATGTGATAATTAATACTAAAGAGATTAATGTTATACATGAATTACATACTTTAAAAGAGCAGTTTTTTTGTCCTTACATAATTAATTCGGCTTTGCTAATATGTGTTTCATATTTTGTTCGACATAAAATAATATAATGCATTGATTCCTACATAACTTTTACGAATATCATTTAATATCACAATCGAAACACTATTTTATAATTTTGAGGCGATTCTTTTTAACGCGGTCAATCGAACACTATATTTGTATGGAGTAAAAATCGGACCAGATGCGTGGCCGAATTGGGAAAAGACACGTAGAGGAAGTGACGAGTCAGGTCTGACTCAGCTACGATGTGACACTGAATATATCCTCAACCGTGACGGAAGAAAGCAACCTTGTTCCAAGATATTCTGAATTCACTACACTTAAGTCTGACATACATCCACAAGCCCGCCTAGCTCCAGAGCCATGAGACTTGGCATCGGACTATACCTGGACAAGAAAAGAATGAAAGCTAACCACTATCGAAAGATCCGTGATTCTCCTCACCCATCGTTGTGTAACAATCATAGACGTGAATCAATGAGAGTCTTTGTGAAAGTCGTGTTCCACAAAAATTGCTCTATTAAGCTCTGTCACTCATTGTTTTGTTCATTATCAACAACATCAAACTTACGCGATGTCGCAACCAAATTCTAGCACCAAACCTCGAGGTATTTATATTTTTTTACTTTATTATTTAATTTCATTTTTATTGTACACTCATTATTAACCTTGTTCATATTGATTAAACAAGTTATATTCTCCCTAAATTACGCATTCTTGGTCATCTCAATCTATATGTTCTTGAGTCACGTCAATAAATTCAACTAAACAATATTATCTTAAGCGAAATTTTATGGAGAGATTAGTTATTCCAATACATAAACTAAAACAACCCATAAGATCAAAAAAAAATTCACATGTAACCCGGAAACGGCGTCGTAATGATGTGCTGAGTACGTAGGGTCGGCGTTAGCTCTACTGTATTGGCAATTTCACCTGAAAGTCCCCATTTCCAAACCCTAACCTCCATTTCTGTGCAAAGTAGAAGCAGCGAGAAAGAGAAAAATGGCAATTTCAGGAGATTTAAGGGTCTCCGCAACATTGGTTCCATACCCAAAGAATCTACTTCGGACCTCTTTACCTCCTTCAAAGGTTTGGCTTTTCATAGCTTAACAATTTCATGTTTTTTTTACGATTTTAAGTGAATTGTTTGTTGGGTGTTTGTCAAGTTGTTAACTTTATGGGTATGTTATCTTCATCCCATCATTTTTCCAAATCTAAGAGATTGTGGAGCTGTAATTTTTGAGGAAATTTCTATAGCTTTTTTTGGTACCTTTTTCTGAAATTTGGTGATATGGGTCTGCTTTAGTTTACAAAAGTAGTTGTGAATGAAGTGGGTTGAGCATCATGAGGTTTCAGGTTCAAATCCCTGCAGAGATGAAAAAACTAGGTGATTTCTTCTCATCTGTTCTAGCATGGGTGGATAGAGTTACTTGGTTTCTTGTTGCTGTTGGGAGGTGTACAATGTTCTCTTTTATAGTGAAAGATTCGTTCTTTTCTCCTTGGTTTTGAATGAAGAGTTCTAAGATTGAGAAACTTTCAGAATTGGAGGGCTTAAGTGCTAGGTGTCTATGTTTTATCTAGATGAGTAATTGAGAAACTTTCAGAATTGGAGGGCTTAAGTGCTAGGTGCTATGTTTTTTCTAGATGAGTAATTGAGAAACTTTCAGAATTGGAGGGCTTAAGTGCTAGGTGTCTATGTTTTTTCTAGATGAGTAAGTGCTTGGTAACTATGTGAGTTAGCTGTTTCCACCTACTACTGATTAAGCTAAGCTGGGAAGAGTAGCTAGAGCTAATATGGTTGATGGAGTATGGAATTAGGTGATCGAGCATCATCTGAGTAATGTCTAGCTAATTATTCAGGGCTCTATTTAAGGATGCGTTTGGAGCTTTGGGACTTGTTAAGTAAAGGTTTTGCGTACTTGTTCTCTTTTGGCATGCGTGAACATGAGTTGATCAACAGTGAAGGCAGGGAGATTGGGTGCCCACTGCCTTTGCTCGAGGTCTATATGTACACTCACACACACACACACATAGTTGAAACTTTATTAGAAGTATATTTATACTCAGTTGAACATTTTGTTACCAAAAAAAAGTAGTGAGCTTAGAGGTACTCCACACCACTGGCTTATAATCCCGAACCTGCTTTTGTTGGGTATTTGGTAAGTTCCAAAAAAAAGTAGTGATCTTGTTGGTGTGCATGTATTAGGAAAGTTCCTGTATGGTTATTGATGACTAAATTAATTTAGTTTTTTTTCTGCTTTAAATAAGGGTTGATGGACATTACCTTAATCACCACTTTTCTTCTGCTTTACTTCATTTATCATGTGAAGAAAAATGAACCTAGGGCCTACGCGACCTCAAAAGCTAGCTATGGGATGAGGATCGAGCAAGTCCGTGTACAGAGATAACAAACCATTTCCTCAAATATGGGACGAACCTCCCCCCCCAACACACACACACACACACACCCACACCGAGCTGGACATTTGGCATGTGGACAACTCCATTGGGTAAACCAAGAACAGAGATGAGTTTGGTTATGATATCATGTAAAAATGAACCTTGGGCTTAATTCAACATGATAGGTAACTCATGAGTTAAGGATTGTCCAAGACTATGCAAGGAGATAACAACCCATTAACTCAAACTCAACCAATGTTCTAGTGGAAGAGAGTGCTTCCCACTCAATTGCTTGGACATTCACTACACTTAATTTCCTTCTTTCTTGAGATGATGACTTTTCTGTTAGGACACAGTTAAGTTTTCAAAATTATCTCAATGCATTGATTCGTTTGAGTTTACTCTGTTAGCAACTTTGGTTGGTTTTTTCCCTTAACAGTAACATTTTCTACGTGAATTTGATACCTGAACTTCGACTAATTTACACCTGACCATGTTAGCATTACATGTAAATAAGCCACATCTTTTTAGTAATTTGATTTGCTATAGGCATGTAGTTATTACACTGATGGTAATGCCATTGGTGCATGGCCTTTCCAGAAACATGCACCAATGGCATTATCAGGCCTAAATATGTAGTTGTGGTCTTGTTGGTCGAGACCTCTTCAATAACACCTAATATGGTTCCTATAATTGCAACGAGGACTGAGTGGTTGACTCTTCTGATACCGAATATTTGTGTTGCGGCATATTGGAGAAGCTGGCTAGGTCCTATTTAAAAGAAAAGGCAAGACTAATTGGTGCCTTCTTGGTCTCTGTCTCTTTTGCCGAATGGTTGAATTAGTTAACTGGGCCCTAAGATGTGATTCACTGTTCGACTGGTTTTCTTCATTCTGCCTGGTACCAGGTCGATATATGCTCAAAAGTTGCTTCCTTGATTACTAGTTTTAGTTCAAGATTGTGTTTCCTTTTCCCTCTTTGGATCTTAGAGCCCTAGCTAAATGTGAGATGTTGTGTCCAAGCTAGATCAGATGTGCTCAAGGTGTAAAATATTCATGGTCATACATTTGCATCGATTGTGTCCATGTGTGCGTCTGTGTAAAAGTACTTTGAACTCTAACTCGTCAGTGGATATGCTTGTGCCATATGTTTATTCATTGATTCACCTGAATTTATCGTTTGATTCAAATGCAGAACTGTATATTTTTTTTCTTGATAGATGAGAGAAGCGTTTACTTATTCCTCAACTAAAAACTTTTGCTGATATCCTTTTAAGTGCATTCTCTATATCTTTTGAATGCTAGCACTTTCAAAGATTGGCTTATTGGTAAACCATGCTTGAATGTAGATTTTAACATTTGCATCTCTACTTCTGTTTTTTACTTCAATTGTGTCCAGAAAAATTGTAAGCATTGGGAAATAATGGTTCCTACAAGCTGTGCAATATGTAGGAAAGCATATGCGTCCTAGCATCTTGTAAACAATTTCATAAAATGTACCTAAACTGTGTGTTGTGTTCTCCCATTGTTTGTATCATGATCACAATGAAAGATAATTTTCTTGCACATTGCAGGTAGATTTTAGTGCCTTTCTTAATGGTGGATCTAGTTCTGCTGAGGTGTTGCCCAAATGGTCTCGTGTATCATCTGATAGCCATAGCTTCCGATGCCACTCAAGAAAGCCTTTTGGGATCCTTGGAGACTATAAAGTAGCAGCAAGTTCCATCAGCCAGGAATTTGATAATTTACTCCTCAATGCTATAAGCATGAGCTTTTTTGAGCGCCTAAGCTTGGCTTGGAAGATAATGTTTCCACCATCTCCTTCGGCAAGTAATTCTGCTGCTAATATTGCTAAGCAACGCCTGAAGATGATTCTCTTCTCTGATAGATGTGCTGTCAGCGATGAGGCCAAACAGAAGATTGTAAGCAATGTCGTTAATGCTCTCTCTGATTTTGTGGAAATAGAATCACAGGATAAAGTACAGCTGAGCGTCTCAACAGATCCAGACCTTGGGACAATCTACTCTGTCACAGTGCCAGTCAGACGTGTGAGATCAGCATACCAGGTAGAGGATCCAACCGGAACAATAACTAATGTCGAGTACAAAGACACTGGAGATAGTTCTGGTTCAGTTGATGTCAAGTTCGACTTTTATATTCCAGACGAGAATTTCAATGAATATGGTATGTGAAACCTTGACATGCCTTCGCCTAACCGGAAAGAGGGTTGAAATGTCTTGTTTGTCTGGCATTTAATAATTTTTTTTTCACCTTTTTAAACATACTAGTAGGTGGTCCTCCAAATATCCTGTGACAATCAACTTTAGAGTGCTGTAAATATCTGAAAATCCATTTGGAAGTGTTTGATGAATTTGCTAGTTTTGGTTACAATCCAAGACACTTTTGTAACAAATCGTTATATGTAACCATTGTTTTAAGGCAAGTGGTTGAATCCTGAATGCATTTTTTTGTGTTTGTAAAAGAGTCTTTCTGTTTGCAAGAAAGATATATTGGATAAAGTTGGTTCTCGGGATGAGATAGACAAAGATATTTCACCTCTATATGAGATAGTTAATCCTACCATTTGAGTACAAAATGGTTTTGCGGGATTAATTAATACTCATATCCAAATGCGGGACGAAAGGATACGGTATTTAATCGAGAAACAAGCTATAAGGTGATGTTTGGTTCATTGCATTGTGTTAATTTATCTACACATGAAGTTAAACATTGAATATGATTTTTTTAAGAGCACAAGAGCAAATATGATGCTGAAGTTTGGATGAAAAAAAATAAATATGTTAAAAAATTATAAATTTAAACCAAAATAACTTATTCTTAAGAGCACATTTTTTCAATTAAAACACTCTATAATTTGAATGTGTAAATATGGATGGCAATGAGGTGGTGTGGATGCAGAACAGGGCGAGGCAGGTTAGAAATAGAAAACTTTGCTATAAATACGTATGGCATGGGGCGGTGTGAATGCAGGACGGGGCGGGTTAGAAATAGAAACTTTTCTATGTAGCTTGGAGCGAATTAAAATCTTGGCGGGTTTAATATTACACATGGTAAATAAAAAAAGAAACCAAAAACAAAACGAAATTTTGGTAGTAATTAGGCGGGAAATACTTGAAGGTTTTTTTGAAGATCTCTAATGGCTTCGAGCCATCGTCTTCCCTAGCAGTTCACTGTGCTTTCTCTGCCTTTTTCAAAACACTGCGTTTACTTTTCCTTCAAGTCAAAGTGGGGTTCTTCAGAGGGAAATCAGTCTTCGTATAATTTCCCCATTTTTAGGGTTCACAACTCAAAAGTAGTTGTTTTTTCATTGTTTGACTTCACAATGAATACTTTTTCTCTGAATTTAGCCGACCCAATTCGGGACGCAATTTCAAGAATACGATTCGCTCCAAATTCGAACAATCTGCTTATTTCTTCTTGGGATTCTGTAAGTGTAAAACCCCTTTCCTCTTTATACAGAATTTGCCTCAATTTTATTCTAGCTGGGTTCAGCTATATAATCTTCAATTTCTATAATCGGACTCTAGTTCATTTTAAATGTAATGCAAAAAAAATTATTTGCAGAGTCTTCGATTGTACGATGTTGATAGCTCTAAGCTTCTAATGGAAGCTCCTGGGGAAGCTGAGCTCCTCGATTGCTGTTTTGAGAATGAGAAGGTGTGCTTTAGTGCTGCTAATGATGGTTCAGTTAACAGGTTTTTGCTCTTGGATTGTTGTTCTACTTGGGTAGTTTCTCTTGTTAAATGTTATTTTATCAACTCCCCGGCTACCCTGCACTGAGAGCACGAGTGAGCCCTTCGTTTTGTATTGCATGAACTAAAGAGGAAAACTTTTCATGTGAGAAAAGAAAAAGGAAAAGATGAAGCTTTATATGCTGAGCTTATAGCTAGAAACAGTTTTTCTCAGTTTTTCTTATTTGGATTGTTCTTCTTCCTAGGTATGATTTGGATTCAGGTGTTAAAGTCTCAGTGGGAAATCATGATGATTCAGCAACCTGTGTTGAGTATTCTGCCGAAACATGTAAGATATTGATAACTCTGTAAATTCAATAAGTTGACTTCTTAAATTGTTCACTAAAAATTGCCTCAGAAAATGACATAACTCGTATTATTCAGAGCAATAGGTTTTTGTAAATTTTTCAAAGCTAATGGGTTTTCCATAAGCTAATGGCTGTACTAAGGCCAAGAATTCTATTAATATGTATTCCTAAAGTAGAGGATCTATTAATTAGTTTCTTAGTTGGACAACTTGATTTATTTAGATATATGTTCAACATAATGTGCAAAAATGGAGAGGACCAAAAATTCACTGATTTGCTCACATGTTTAGTGCTCTAAAGGGTATAGATATCGACTCAAGTTTCTCTCCTTAAATATCTTTTTCTTTATTTGTAGGTCAAATAATTACTGCTGGTTGGGACAAAAAGATAAATTTTTGGGATGCTCGTTCAACACAATCTCATGGATGCTTGAACAGCTTAGTTTCAGAGGTGGAGTCAATGTCACTATCTGGATTAAATTTGATGGTTGCTGCTGGGTCCTCAGTTAATTTGTATGACATACGAAGTTTTAAGACATCAGTTCACACCAAAGGCGTGAAAGTAAAATGTATACGGCCAATTTTTAATCCTAAAGGTACTCTTACCCAAATTCTAATATCAACTATGTTGTGCTTCCAAGGCCCCCTCTCACCCCTTCACCCCCACTGAACTAAAAAGAACGAAAGAACAAAAGGTTTAAGTGTCTTCTTGAAAGTTGAAGAATAGTTCTATTTGAAGATCTCTATTATGCATGTAAGTAATTCATTGTAAAAAGGATTCCCTAATCTGTCTAGCAAGCAAGGACAAACAAATCTCAGTTAGGAATTGCTACAACCTGTTAAGGAAGCAATCAGGTCAATGGGAGACTTCTTGGCAATGGAAGATGTTATGGAAGACTTAGGCTCCTGTTAAAGTAACATGCTTTGGGTGAGTTGCAACATGGCGGACATGTTTAATACAGAATAATTTGCAAAAGAGGGGTTTTGTATTATGTAATAGATGCTACTTGTGTCAAGAAGATCAAGAAACTGTTGAGCACCTGTTTATCCATTGCAGAGTTGCCAAACAATGCTGGGAGTTATTTCTAAGTGTCTGTGGTATTACATGGTGATGCCTCAGAATATGAGAGGTTTATTACAAAGTTGGCAATAACAGGTTACTCACAAGGAGAACAAGCAGATATGGTGGACTATGCCATTGTGCATTTTCTGGACAATATGGCTGGAAAGGAACAAGGCCTATTTTGAAAGTGCATAAATCTCCGATTTCTAGAGTCAAAGCTAGCATTTTGCAGAATTTGTTCTTCTGGTGTGGAAGTAATTCAATAGGCAGTTTGAGCCAATTAATGGATTTTCTGGATTTGTTAGGAAGGAAAATCTAGTTGTCTGTATTTCTTTCTGAAGCTTTGTGTTGTTTTTGTAACCTTTTAGTACCTTCTTGGTACCCTATTAATTGAAAATTTTACCTTATTAATAAAGTAGTTCACTGCAAATGATGTAGTTAATGACTTACTTGAGGCGAGATTAAGCCTTGAAACTAGGTATAAAATAGGTTGTTCTCTTCGCCCAACTTAAGTGGCTCTTTGGTTTAGTATGTATGTGTATCTTTCCCTCCAATTGTGCCTTTCTCCATTTAAGCCTATGCTTTATTAGCACTTTGAGCTTAAAGCCCCAATGGATGTCTGCTTCTTTTTTTTATCTTCTGCTTTTCGCCTTTGATAACCTGACCATAAGTGCACCATAAAAAGAAAAGACTGCAGAGGGGTACAATCATGTTGGTTTTTTAGTCTTTTGCATTATCCATCTTATATTGTCTAGACAACAGGCAAAAATAGTTCTCCATTGCATGTTTCCATCTCCTGCTTATATTTTATCGTACCTTGTTTCAATTAATTCATCAACTTCCTTCTGGATAACCTCTTTGTGCAGGATTTGTTGTTGGATCAATTGATGGGCGAGTTCTTCTGGAGTACATCTGCAAATCCAGCTCACATGAGGGGTCAGTAAAATTTTGTAGTACTGTTTTTTTTGTTTGAAAAGATGAAAGTTTGTAGCATATCAGACTACTGTATGGTGATTCCATCCAGATTAATCAATTCACTATGTAAGAGATGTAAGTAGAAGTTTGATGCTGTTACTTATACAGAGCAAATCATTATTGCTAAAGAACTTAGAAGAAATGGAAAAGTTTGAAAGGGCCTCTTCTTAGATCCTTGTATCAGTCAACAGTAGGCCAGCAGAAGATGACTTTGGCTTCTTAACTTTAATTTAGTTTAAAAGAAGCACTTGATGAAAATCAAATCTGATTAAACAATAAGAAAGATCGACAATTAATCAATGCAAATTGAAAAATCTAGTAAAAACAGTAGGAATCGTCTTCTCTGAGCCATGTATCTTTTGGTTTAAACCTTCATATTTCCATAATTCTGTTACACTCTTGTCCATTTTGGTTTATGGGTAGGGTTGCACGTTGGTGAAACTATAACTTCTCTTTAAGTGACAATTCCAGACATTCTGTAGAAAAATGAAATAGTTCAGCAACTGAAATTTCTCACTATATGGTTACTATGGATTTCTCATCCTAAAAACTCTCCTTTTGTGGATCTCTTAATTAATTTTGTTTCTACTATTGTAGGTATGCATTTAGATGTCACCCAAAGGTTAAAGATGGGAAACGTCATCTTGTAACAGTTAATGACATTGCATTTAACCCATCGTATGTGATTTTCCAGTTTCAGCCTGCTGTTATTGTTATAATAGAAGTTATATTCATAGTAACTTTTCTTTTCCCAGCATTATTGGTTCATTTGTTACTGGTGACAATGATGGCTATGCCACCTTGTGGGATGCTCGAGGAAAGAAACGGATATTTGAGGTACTCTTGTTCGTTTGTCAATCAGATATTGCATAAGTTCCCCCAAAAGTGATAATACAGTTATAAACTAGTTATTGCAGTTTTGATATCACTTGGTTGACATCATGGTTTTGAAAGAAATCTTGTGCTTCTGAAACCGAATGAACAAATCTTGTCATTTATATGAGTAATATGCCAAAGTAAAACTTGCCAGTTAATGTCTAAATCCACTTTTATCGCACATTCCTCTTGAAACTATTGCTTCTGTTTATTTTCCATTTGAGATTTGCTGTATAGCTATTTGCTTATTTCGACCAATTCATGGATCTCAGTCAATTTATACGGTGTTTCCTTCTTTAGATGTCACGATATCCCAACAGTGTCGTCTCTCTATCATATAGCCATGATGGATTACTTTTAGCAGTCGCATCCAGTTATTCATACCAAGAAGCTAACGAAATGTAAGGCAAACTTGTTTAATCATCTTCTTATTATGTGAAAATTGGGTATGTTCTGCGTCATCCTCCCTTGTATAACCCCTTTAACTTGTTCGACTTCCTTTAACAGAGAAGAGCCACCTCAGATATTTATACATGAAATGGGGAACTGTGATCTCATGTCGCCTTCTTCTGGAGCTTCAAACAAAAAATGACTGCTAATACACAACTCAGATTATGGTTGTTCCTCGTCTTTCCTTATGTAAGTCATCTTATTTACGAGATACTGTACTTACCAACCCTTTATAATATTTGGTTGCTGATCACAAATTCTGCTCTCTCATTGTTTTCTAGTTTTAAGCTAGCTCTTAAACAGCAAAAATCTGCTTGTACCTGTGCACAAGTTGGCTTTTCCTGGCTCACCTTCTCTGATGGCTATTTAATTCTGACTGAGATTACAAGGAAAGGACTCAGCACAAACTTGGACGCCGGAGTGTAGAATTTTCACTGATGTAACATCATGTCCAGTTGATGTATCGGTGTCTAGCATATCGTTTACTGAGTGGAATGTATTTTCAAATTCAATTTTTCATCAACCATGAAAGGAAGTGGTCATACCAAAATCTCTTGTGAATTGATTGATTTGAGCCTAGTTTTATTCAAATTGATTTATTTCAGATGGAGCTTTATAGTAGTAATTTTAAAAAATTAATATGGTGACCTCTTAACATATTCTTTAAATATTACCTCGAAGAGAAAAACATAAATTCATATATTTTCAGAGCAATGATTGTTTATTCTCTAATGATGTTTGGTATTTGTACTAAGCACACCCAACCCATTGTAAGTAATTTTGATTAATCACCATTTTTTTTGACCTGGGAAAAATCCAAGGAAGAAAAAAGAAAGATAATACTAATACAAAAGGTTGTCTCCCAGAGGCTTTGGTCTAGTGGTAAGAGTGCAATGCGTGATGTGCGGATTAGACGCACGTCATGAGTGAGCGCAACGCGTGATGTGTGGATTAGATGCACGTCATGAGTAAGTGGAGAAGGGAGAGAATCTTGGAATACGAAATGAATGAAATGATAGAAACCAAAAAATTAAGGGAAAAATACTACACCTACACTATTCCCAAAAAATTGCTTTTTTGGACAAATCTTCTTACAATGTTTATTGTCAAGCATTACAAGTGTTGACCTGAGTTGTAATCTTTGTTTTTCATCTGTTCTTTATTTGTAGGGCCCTAATTAAGCTCAAGATTTTACACTAAAATAAGGATTAACTACCCTGTCTAGTGACACTTCAACTGTTGATTCCTACTAACTTTGTCTACTGACACTCCAACTGATTGATTCCTCCTAACTTGTCTATTCACATTTGCAACTATATATTGACTCCTCAATATTCTTTTGTAGTTCATCAATAAAGCACACATCTTTTTCGATTTGCTTCTGCAATAGCATATAGTAGAAGATGAGAAATTGGAACTTTCTTGTATTTCTCTGTCTTGCTTTCGTATTGAGAGTTGAATCCTTCAAATTTCATAGGATGGATCAACACATTGAAAGAATCTCCGGAATTGCAGGTGATGTGTTGGAGGATGATCCTATAGGCAGGTTGAAAGTTTTTGTATATGAGCTACCAAGCAAATATAACAAGAAAACTGTGCAGAGGGACTCGCGATGCCTCAGTCACATGTTTGCTGCTGAGATATATATGCATCAGTTTCTGTTATCAAGCCCTGTTCGAACACTTGATCCAGAGGAAGCGGATTGGTTTTACACTCCAGTTTATACGACCTGTGAGTACTTGACAGCACATGGTCATCCTTTACCTTTCAACTCACCGCGTATGATGAGAAGCGCGATTAAGCTTATTGCTTCTAGCTGGCCATACTGGAACAGGACACAGGGGGTTGATCACTTCTTCATTGTGCCACATGATTTTGGTGCATGTTTCCATTTTAAAGAAGAGAAAGCTATTGAAAGGGGAATTCTTCCGTTGCTCCAGCGTGCTACCTTGGTTCAAACTTTTGGACAACGGAATCATGTTTGTTTGAAGGAAGGATCGATAACTATTCCTCCTTATGCTCCTCCACAGAAAATTCAATCCCACTTGATCTCTCCTGATACTCCAAGATCCATATTTGTCTATTTCCGAGGCTTGTTTTATGACAAAAGAAATGATCCTGAAGGCGGGTACTATGCAAGAGGCGCTCGAGCAGCAGTGTGGGAGAACTTTAAGGACAATCCTCTCTTTGATATTTCTACAGATCATCCAACTACATACTACGAAGACATGCAGCGAGCTATCTTTTGCTTGTGCCCTCTTGGATGGGCTCCATGGAGTCCAAGATTGGTTGAAGCTGTTGTATTCGGATGCATCCCCGTTATAATAGCAGATGACATTGTCTTGCCATTTGCTGATGCCATTCCATGGGAAGATATTGGATTGTTCGTAGCGGAGAAGGATGTTCCATATTTGGATAACATTCTTGCTTCTGTTCCACCACAAGAAATACTGAGGAAGCAGAGATTGCTTGCCAATCCTTCAATGAAGCAGGCAATGTTATTTCTACAACCTGCTCAACCAGGTGATGCTTTCCACCAAATATTGAACGGACTTGCTCGTAAATCACCCCATCATCACAAGACCATATACGGAGACAACAACGTCTTAAACTGGACTGCTGGTCCAGTTGGTGATCTAAAACCTTGGTAGGATCAAGCGGCACCTCAAGATTTACTCATTTTTTCCCTTTGATTTGTTGACTTCCATGTATGCTTATAACGTTTATTTATTTGTTCTATGTTAATTTATACACAGAAGAAAGAGTTTCGTGCATCAAAGGTTCATTAGACACACACAATGTTGTATAGTACAGTAGAATATAGGATTTTCACCATAGTTTAATTGTCCTTATGTCATATGGTTAAGTAAATGAAAAGTAATGATCAGCTATAACTAACCAAACATTTTTTTTAACCCCTCCTTAAGAGCTCCCGCCTTTTTTCTCCCTTGGTGACTCTCACCCACAACCGTAAGGTTGGAAGTGGCAACCCCCTCTTCTCAACCAAACATCAAGTTCCCCCTCTTAAGTTTCACTTAAACTTTTGACATTCTCTTGTTGATGAGGGAAAAAGCAGTCCCACACACCCTCTTGACCAGGGAAGAACTAGCTAGATGAGAACTTTATTGGTGAACTCGACTACTCGAGTCCCATTGTTTTAGGTTTCCAAGAGAGACTCCAAAATGAAAGCACCATTGTGGATAAAGCAAAGGACACAAAACTACACATACAGGAGAAACAGTAAGTTGTAACCCCTCCTCCTTTTATTCTGTCAATACTCATACCAAGGACAGTTGATTGACTAAAAGACTTTTAGGATAAAAGAACAAAGTCATCTTCAAATATTGGATCACAGTACAGGGATATATATATATAAATAGATCTGAAATGTATAACAACACAAAAAATTCTGAAATCTCATTTAGCCATTGTCCTGAGAGGAGGCTAAATGAGAGTTAAGAAAGAGACGATATAACGAAGAGACGAATATGTGTTTTGGAGAACCAAAACACAAAAAAGATTAAACACAGAAAATGTAACATAATAGAGAACTGACTCAAACATTTCTTCTTCTGCTCCTGTGTTCCCTAAAACAAAACAAAAAAAGAAAAGAAGAGAATATCTGTCAACAACTCCATTGAACAATTACTTTGTGAAAGCTCGAATACTTGGCCTCCATCCCATTCATAAAATAGTTCACATTTGAAAAAGAGCTAACATTTGAGATTTATTTGGTAATCTACTTATTTGTTGACCTTGTTTTCAAAATCGAGTACTATTATTTAGTATTCTCCCTATTCCGTGAAGTTAATGGAGAATCAAGGCATTATTAACATCTAGTTGATACTTGGACAGATTCAATAGCAATACAGAAAGTTCAAAAATTAGTAGTAACATAAAAGAAACTACAGCATAAAAAAGAAAAGAAAAAGAAAGGATACATACCTGATAACCAAAACTAGCTTGAAACTACAATTTTGCCATTCTTCAACTTGTATTTCCCGGATATCCTTGGCTGATTCAACAAGTGATTCTTTGCATGATATCACCTCAATAGATTTTAGAGTCAGCATGTCTGCAAAGTGAGAAGGGATCTCCTCAAGATGTCGCAATCTTCTTAACACCAAATGCTCAAGGCATGGAAAAGCATCATCTGAGACTTTCCATTCTAAAAGATTAGGAACTTGAACTTTCAAGAATTTGAGGTGAGGGAACTGCTCATCCGTCACTTCCCATACTTTGGAATAAAAGGTAACTTGTAGCAGTTTGAGTACCACAAGCCTGGGGAGGGTTGCGACTTGATCAAGACTATATACACAACCATTGAATAGTGTTAATTTCTTGAGACATGGTGGAAAGTTCATCTCAGCAAAGGTCCAGAAAGGACCCCCAGAAAACTTGAGCATTTCAAGCTTAGTAAGACTGTTAAATGCAGGAAACAACCTATCACATTTTGAAACTTCACATCTCAGTTTTTGAAGATTTGGTGTCCTTGCCAAGATGTTATTCGCGTCCTCCTCACAAGAAAACCATACTGAGGCAAGAGTTCTCAACTCTTTCATTTTTGGGAGACTCTTAAGGAGCTCTTCATGAACATTGGGTATAGTGAAAATAGCACGATTATATATGTGTAGATGGCGCAGCTTGACCATCTTCCAAAGTGTGTCTGGTAATGATACTCGTCCTCCAATTCCTTTAACTATCAAAGTTTCAAGGTTCCAAAGATTGGACGAGAATGATAATGAGGAATCTTCAGCAATTCTAACAGCAGCATATCTCAAGCAGGTTAATGCTTCTGGGAAAGAATCAATTACAGTGAATTCCAAATCTAACACCCTCAGAAACTTGAAGCTATTAAAAGTGTATGAAGCATGGTGTATTGATGATAATGCAATTTGTCTTCCCTTTATTAAGTGGAAAGATTGTACATTTGAACAAATCGAACTCCATTCTGCAAGATTATCACCTTGAAAGTTAAGGCATAAGCGTCGTGGAATGCTATGCTTCTGATAGGAAATAGAAGAAGGATTCATATTATCATTGTCCCTGTTAATAGAGAAATTAGTATGATCAGAATACGTTTAAAAGATAAAATTGATTCTACGAAGAGGAATATTAGATTGTATTACCCTTTTATGCATTGTAGAAAGTTCTCCACCTTGGCTTTCTTTTTACAAAAATCAAGCAACAAGTCATGAATGCGACATGTCTTGGTCTTACCATCACAACTCTTCTTGGAAACCATTACAAGGTTTCTTCCAATAAGGTTTTTTAAGTGATCTTCCGCTGCATCCTCGGGAAGCTTTTCTTTATGAGATTTTACCAAACCTTCTGCTATCCACAACCATGTTAACTTTGAAACTTGTATCTCTTCATCCTCCAAAAATACTCCAAAATACAAAAAACAAGGTTTCAAATGAAATGGTAAAACTTGGTAACTAAGATTTATTATATCCTCTGTCTTAGCTTGGATATGTGAACCTAAATTTATCGCAACTTGTTCCCAACAATGTTTTTCCTTCTCCATTGCTTCGAGAATACCTGCCACCAGGACAACTGAAAGAGGTAGCCCTCCACACCTTTTTGCTATCTTTTGGCCAACATATTCTAAGACAAGGGGGAAACTTTTTGTATTGAACACCTTATTCTTCAATAACATCCAACTTTCTTCTGGAGTAAAAAATCGAAGAAAATGAGGATTACTGATGAGTTTAGCATGGGAGGCAACATGATCATGGCGAGTTGTCAGAATAATTCTACTTCCCTTACTAGCATCACAAAAGCAAGGCTTTAGATCATCCCATGCAGTAGTTTCCCAGACATCATCAACGAGGATAAGGTACCTCTGACCAAATAGAAGTTTGCGCAACTTATCTGCTAATTCATCCTCTGGTAGTTTATCACTTATAACTGTATCCCTCTTAACACCACGTAGAATGGCTAGTAACAAGTCCCTGCGTGCATATACTTGAGACACACAACAATGTGCACGGACATCAAAATGAGAGACAATGGTTTCATCATGATAAAGTTTACTAGCCAGAGTTGTCTTACCCAATCCAGGCATGCCCACGATTGAGATAACATCCAAGTCTGACGATCTTCTGATTAGATGCCACCTTAGTTTGTTTACCACCTCCTCAAAACCCACCATTTCTTCGCTCATGCTTGTAATACTATCAAATTGTGAAGTATGAGCACTGGCAACATCAGTGGTATTATGCAATACCAAGTCAGAGACTTTCTTTTCATGAATCTCCGCTACCTCCCTCATGAGTAGTGTGATCTCCTTTATGATGTCTCCGGTCCAGAGAAAAAGGCACCACTCAGGAATGTCTTTGTTTATACAAGAATCAACTATATGTTCCACCTCATATGCTTTAGCAATCACCTGCATCGCAAAAGATCCAAATTCATCATGTTTCTTCTGAAAGTGCTCCAGTTGCTGCTGAATTGTCCAAAGTTGGCTCCTTATAGAAGAAAGTGAGTGTGAATAGAGGCTTAGCAACTTCTTCAGGTGGTCTAAAATGATATCAACAGATCCCAGTCCATCAATCTTAGGTAAATTTGAATGAAATGACTTCCGTAAGATGAGGTAGATCATTTCTCGTATACTCTGAATATTGCCTGAGAAATCAAGAACATTTTCCTTCACACGTTCATACAACGAGCAAACTAGAAGCCCGATATCAATAATTGCGGTGTCAAAATCTTCAAGGACCTCTCTTGGTGGATTGATGAGATTGTCTCTCAAGAAGTTGAGCATTTCCTGAAGGATCTCTCTTTGATCCTTGAAAGCAACTATCTCTTTGTGCTTGGTTAGATCTTCCAAACAGTGTACGAGAGTCTCCACACAGCCAGCTTCATAATTCGCAACATGCTCAGCTTGGATATTCAGATGCCATTCTGATTTTAGAGCTTGCAGGACATCAATATAGATCTTGCAGATACATGATTGAATGGGCTTAATGCTCATTTGAAGGTCACAAAATGAAGCATTCAACCAGGAAATAATTGCTGCATGGCCAGCCACAACTAAAATATGAGTGAAGAAAGTATGTTTGTTTTGAGAATCCGTGCATCTGCCTGAAACAAAGTAGACAAAACTTCTCAATAACTTCAACTCCTTTACAACCTCTTCCATTTGTTGCTTTCTAGAGCAAGGAACTAAAGGATACCAAGAATAAGGATTACAAATCTCTGGTAAATTACTGAGATTCATTACAACAGTATCAATGAATCTCTTTACAAGTTCAGGATTAGCAACATTGGAGGAAAGTGGTAGTGATGCTTCGGGAAAGGAGTATTTAGCTCTGATTTCCAACTTAGCCTCCCAAATCTGTTCTTCCAACTTATAGAACACAGCTACAACATTGTCGGGTGAGATGATTCTTTTGAATTCAGCTTCAGCATAAGGAAAAAGATCTTGGACTTTCTGTGTAACATCACAGCATACAGTTGTGAAACTCTGCAAGCTGAGAAACACATCTAGGAATTTAAGATTGATATAAAGGACATCAATTAGATTCTTTATGGGGATGCCTAAATCCCATTCATGTCCAAGCTTTTCCAAACGAGAAAGGTTATAGTTGTTCCGTTGAGACAAATACTCATATGAAGACATCCCTCTTTTTAACAAGTTTGTTAGATTGAATGAGGAGGAAATATAGCTCAAGTTTCAGATTTCTTTCTTCTCTTTGGCTTCCTAAATGGTTGTGTTAGGGCATTAATAGTGCTGTAGACTTTCATTGTACCAGCAAGTCAACTCATTACTAGTGCTTTCGACTTACAGTCATTTGGTTTGCGGACTAAATTATCTGAGGATTATAGTCCTGGAATTATAATCCCTGGACTAATTTATCCCACCTGGGAGGTGAGACAAAATAATTAGAAGTTTAATGGGACATCCAAATTAAGTTTGGGATAAAATTTATACTGTGTCAGAATAATGGGGATAAATTTTTACCTTCAACCAAACACAGTATCAATCTTCTAATTTCTTGGTAGGTATTGAAATTTTAATTCTGATGGTTGGGATAGTTATTGCACTGAGAGGTGGTGAATAGTATGTGTACTTGAGTAGAAAATTGTTCATGTGGGTTGGTTAGAGTCTTAAATGGAGTAAAGTGTGAAACATGTGCTTAGACATGTTGATGTAACAACTAACAACAGTTAGGCCATAGTACTTCATGTATTTTTCTCTTGTAATATAGTTTTTTGTTTTAGTATTTCTATTGGATATAATGGTCAAAACTCAAAACACACTAGATTTATCACTTTTCGTGTGTTTCACGCCTCAACCATCAGTTGTTCCCTTTTTGTACCTGAATTATCACCATCTATATAATAAAACACATACCCAAGTTGAGCTTGATGAGATTGGATTCTCTCAATAAGTTGAGCATCTCCATAAGGGTTTCCTTTTTTCTTATGTAATTACTAGAAATTTGGATATAGCTTCAGAGCTTGCAGGACATCAAATATTGATCTCACAGACGCATGACCCGATGAGCTTAATACTTCTTTGAAGTATAGCCTTACTTACTCATTATAGAGTTTCCTGAATGTATCTTTAGCTTCTTCAAACAGAGTTCGGACTTTAATCTGTTATTGTTGTGGATAAAGAAAAGATAGAAGGTTTCGCAAAGAAATTGTCCGGATCACCAAAATATTCATGGGCTAACACACATAAAAAACTTAGAAAATTACCTAATTCCTGTAAATTGACTCCTAAATGTCCAAAATGGACTCTGAAAATGGTGAGACTGTACGTACTGCTCCCCCAACTCCCAACGGAGGGTTCCTTAAAGGTTTCGCAAAGAAATCGTCCGGAAGCCATATCACCAAAATATTCATGGGCTAAAACACACAAAACATTGAGAAAATCGTCTAATTCCTGTAAATTGACTCCTAAATGTACAAAATGTACTCTGAAAATGGTGAAACTGTACGTACTGCTTCCCTAACTCCCAACGGAGGGTTCCGTAAAGGTTTCGCAAAGAAATCATTCGGAAGCCATATCACCAAAATATTCATGGGCTAACACACACACAAAAAACTAAGAAAATCATCTAATTCTTGTAAATTGCCCCTTAAATGCCCAAAATGGACTCTAAAAATGGTGAAATTGTACGTACTACTCCCCCAACTCCCTATAGAGGGTTCATAAAGGTTTCACAAAGAAATCGTTCGGAAGCCATATCACCAAAATATTCATGGGTTAAAACACACAAAAATTGAGAAAAATGCTTAATTCCTGTAAATTGGCCCCTAATAAATATCCAAAATGGACTCCAAAATTGGTGAGACTGTACGCTCTTCTCCCACAAATCCCTACGAATGGAGCCATAAAAGTTTTGCAAAGAAATAGTCCGGAAGCCATATCACCAAAATATTCATGGCTTAACACAAACAAAAAAATTAAGAAAATCGCCTAATTCATGTAAATTGCCTCCTAAATGTCTAAAATGGACTCTGAAAATGGTGAGACTATACGTACCACTCCCCCAAATTCCTACGGAGGATTCCGTAAAAGTTTCAAAAAAAAATCGTTGGAAAGCGATATCACCAAAATATTCATGGGCTAACACACACAAAAAACTCAGAAAATCACCTAATTCCTGTAAATTACCCCTAAATGTCCCAAATAGACTCTGAAAATAGTGTGACTATACGTACTGCTCCCCCAACTCCCTATGGAGGGTTCCGTAAAGGTTTCACAAAGAAATCGTCCGGAAGACATATCACCAAAATATTCATGGGTTAACACACAAAAAAAAACTGTGAAAATTGCCTAATTCCTATAAATTGCCCCCCAAATTTCCAAAATGGACTCCAAAAATGGTGAGACTATACGTACTGCTCCACCAAATCCCTATGGAGGGTTCCATAAAGGTTTCACAAAGAAATCGTCTCGAAGCCATATCACCAAAATATTAATAGGCTAACACACACGAAAATTTGAGAAAATCGCCTAAATCATATAAAGCGCCCCCTAAATACCCAAAATGGACTCCGAAATGGTGAGACTGTATGTACTACTCCATCAACTCCCTACGGAAGGTTCCATAAAGGTTTTGCAAATAAATGATCTGGAAGACATCACCAAAATATTCATGTGAAAACATACACAAAAAACTAAGAAAATCGCTCAATTATTGTAAATTCACCCCTAAATACCCAAGATACACTCCGAAAATGATGAGACTATACATACTGCTCTCCCAACTCCCTACGAAGGATTCCATAAAGGTTTCGCAAAGAAATCGTTCGAAAGCCATATCATCAAAATATTCATAGGCTAACACAGACAAAAAACTAAGTAAATCATCTAATTCCTGTAAAATGCCCTCTAAAAATGGTGAAACTGTACGTACTGATCCCCCAACTCCCTACGAAAGGTTCCATAAAAGTTTCACAAAGAAATCGTCTGGAAGCCATATCACCAAAATATTCATAGGCGTCACACGAAAAATTGAGAAAATCGCCTAATTCTTGTAAATTGTCCCCTAATTACCCCAAATGGCACCCAAAATGGTGAGACTATGCGTACTGTTCCCCCAACTCCCTACAGAGGGTTCCGTAAATGTTTCACAAAAAATTCATCCGAAAGCAATATCACAAAAATATTAATGGGCTAACACACACAAAAAATTGAGAAAATCGCCTAATTCGTGTAAATTGCCCCCTAAATGCCCAAAATAGACTCCGAAAATGGTTAGACTGTACGTACTGCTCCCCCAACTCCCTATGGAGGATTCCATAAAGGTTTCACAAAAAAATCGTCTGGAAGCCGAATCACCAAAATAATCATGAGCTAACACACACGAAAAATTGAGAAAATTGCCCCCTAAATATCCAAAATGAACTCTAAAAATAGTAAGACTATACGTAGTGCTCCTCCAACTCTTTACGGAGGGTTCCATAAAAGTTTCGCAAAGAAATAGTTTGGAAGCTATATCACCAAAATATTCATGGGCTAACGTACACAAAAAAAATTGAGAAAATCACATAAATTTATAAGTTGGTCTCTAAATACCCAAAATGAACTCTGGAAATGGTGAGACTGTACGTACTTCTCCCCTAACTCTGTAGGAGGGTTCTATAAGGGTATCGCAAAGAAATCAACCAAAAGTCATATAACCAAAATATTTATGGGCTAACACAGACAAAAAACATAGAAAATCGCTTAATTCATGTAAATTACCCCCTAAATGCTTAAAATGGACTCTGAAAATGGTAAGACTATACATTCTGCTCCCCCGACTCCCTACGGAGGGTTCTGTAAAGATTTCGCAAAGAAATCGTCTGAAAGCCAGATCACCAAAATATTCATGGGCTAACACAAACGAAAATTTGAGAAAATCGCCTAATTCTTGTAAATTGCCTCCTAAATACCCAAAAATGGACTCCGAAAATGGTGAGACATTACATACTACTCCCCCAACTCCCTACGAGGGTTCTAAAAAGGTTTCGCTAAGAAATCATCCGAAAGCCATATCACCAAAATATTCATGGTCTAACACATACAAAAAATTGAGAAAATTACCTAATTCCTGTAAATTGGCCCCTAAATACCTAAAATGGACTTAAAAAATGGTGAGATTGTACGTACTGGTCCCCTAACTCCCTACGGAGGGTTTCATAAAGGTTTCGCAAAGAAATAGTTTGAAAGCCATATCACCAAAATATTCATGGGCTAACACGTACAAAACTTAGAAAATCACCTAATTTATGTGAATTGCCCCCTAAATGCCAAAAATGGACTCTAAAATTGGTGAGACTGTATGTACTGTTCCCCCAACTCCCTACGGAGGGTTCCATAAAGGTTTTACAAATAAATCATTTGGAAGCCACATCACAAAAATATTCATAGGCAAACACACACAAAAACTGAGAAAATCGCATAATTCCTTTAAATTGTCCCCTAATTGCCTAAAATGGACTACGAAAATGGTGAGACTGTACGTACAACTCACCCAACTCCCTACGGAGGGTTCCATAAAGGTTTCAGAAAAAAATCATCCAGAAGCCATATCACCAAAATATTCGTGGGCTAATAATACACACGAAAAATTGATAAAATCGCCTAATTCCTGTAAATTACCCCTAAATACCCAAAATGGACTCCGATAATGGTGAGATTGTACGTACTGCTCCCCCAACTCCCTACAGAGGGTTCCATAAAGATTTTGCAAAGAAATTGTCCAAAAGTTATATCACCAAAATATTCATGGGCTAACACATATAAAAAATTGAGAAAATCGTCTAATTCCTGTATATTGCCCCCTAAATGCCCAAAATGGACTCTGAAAATGGTAAGACTGTACGTAATGCTCCCCCAACTCCCTATGGAGGGTTCTATAAAGGTTTCACAAAGAAATTATCCAAAAGTCATATCACCAATATATTCATGGGCTAGCACACACAAAAAACAAAGAAAATTACATAATTCTTGTAAATTGCCCATTAAATGCCCAAATAGACTCCAAAAATGGTGAGACTGTACGTACTACTCCCCCAACTCTCTACGGAAGGTTCCATAAAGGTTTCACAAATAAATGATCTTAAAGACATATCACCAAAATATTCATAGGCTAACATACACAAAAAACTTAGAAAATTGCCTAATTCTTGTAAATTCGCCCCTAAATACCCAAAATATACTTCGAAAATGGTGAGACTGTACGTAATGCACTCCCAACTCCCTACGACGGGTTTCATAAAAGTTTCGCAAAGAAATCTTCTGGAAGCCATATCATCAAAATATTCATGGGCTAATAACACAAACAAAAAACTAAGCAAATCGTCTAATTCCTGTAAAATGCCCCATAAATGCCCAAAATGGGATCTAAAAATGGTGAGATTATATGTATTGCTCCCCCAACACCCTATGGAAGGTTCTATAAAAGTTTCACAAAGAAATTATCCAAAAGTCATATCACCAAAATATTCATAGGCGTCACACGAAAAGTTGAGAAAATCACATAATTTGTGTAAATTGGCCTCTAAATACCACAAATGGTACCCAAAATGATGAGACTGTACGTAATGCTCCCCCAACTCCCTACAGAGGGTTCCGTAAAGGTTTCGCAAAGAAATCATCCGGAAGCCATATCATAAAAATATTGATGGGCTAACACACAAAAAAAATTGAAAAAATCACCTAATTCCTGTAAATAGCCGCCTAAATGCCCAAAATGGACTCAGAAAATGGTGAAACTGTATGTACTGATCCCCCAACTCCCTACGGAGGGTTTCATAAAGGTTTCACAAAGAAATCATCTGGAAGCCGAGTCACCAAAATAATCATCGGCTAACACACATGAAAAATAGAGAAAATCACCTAATTATTGTAAATTGCCCCTTAAATACCCAAAATGGACTCTAAAAATGGTGAGACTATACGTATTGCTCCCCCAAATTTCTATGGAGGGTTCCATAAAGGTTTTGCAAAGAAATCGTTCAGAAGCCATATCACCAAAATATTCATGGGCTAACACACATAAAAAAATGAGAAAATCGCCTAATTTTTGTAAATTGATCCCTAAATATCCAAAATGGACTCTGAAAAGGTGAGACTGTATGTAATTCTCCCCCAACTACGTACGGAGGGTTACCATAAGGGTTTCACAAAGAAATCTTCCAGAAGCCATATAACTAAAATATTCATAGGCTAACACAAACAAAAAACTTAGAAAATCACCTATATCCTGTAAATTACCTCCTAAATGCCCAAAATGAACTCTGAAAATGGTGAGACTATACATATTGCTCCCCCGACTCCCTACGAAGGGTTCCGTAAATGTTTCACAAAGGAATCGTCTGGAAGCTAGATCACCAAAATATTGATGGGCTAACACACACGAAAAATTAATAAAATCACCTAATTCCTGTAAATTGCCTCCTAAAATTCCAAAATGGACTCCGAAAATGGTGAGACATTACATACTGCTCCTCCAACGCCCTACATGGGTTCCATAAAGGTTTTACTAAGAAATCATCTGAAAGCCATATAATTAAAATATTCATGGTCTAACACACACAAAAACTGAAAAAATTACCTAATTCCTGTAAATTGGCTCCTAAATACCCAAAATGGACTTCAAAAATGGTGAGATTGTACGTACTGACCCTCCAACTTCCTACGGAGAGTTCCATAAAGGTTTCGCAAAGAAATCGTCTGGATGTCATATCACTAAAATATTCATGGGCTAACACACACAAAATTTAGAAAATGAGCTAATTTCTATGAATTGCCCCCTAAATGCCAAAAATGGACTCTGAAATTAGTGAGACTGTATGTACTGTTCCCCCAACTCCCTACGGAGGGTTCCATAAAGGTTTTGCAAATAAATCATTCGGAAGCCATATCACAAAAGTATTCATAGGCAAACACATACAAAAACTGAGAAAATCGCATAATTCCTTTAAATTGTCCCCTAACTACCTAAAATGGACTACGAAAATGGTGAGACTATACGTACAACTTGCCCAACTCTCTACGGAGGGTTCCATAAAAATTTCAGAAAAAAATCATTCAGAAGCCATATCACCAAAATATTCATGGGCTAATACACACGAAAAATTGATAAAATCGCCTAATTCTTGTAAATTACCCCTAAATACCCAAAATGAACTCCGATAATGGTGAGACTGTAAGTACTGCTCCCCCAACTCCCTACAGAGGGTTCCATAAAGATTTTGCAAAGAAATCGTCCAGAAGCCATATCACCAAAATATTCATGGAATAACACATATAAAAAATTGAAAAAATCGTCTAATTCCTATATATTGCCCCCTAAATGCCCAAAATGTACTCTGAAAATGGTAAGACTGTACGTAATGCTCCCCCAACTCCCTATGGAGGATTCTATAAAGGTTTCACAAAGAAATTATCCAAAGTCATATCACTAATATATTCATGGGCTAGCACACATAAAAAACAAAGAAAATCACTTAATTATTGTAAATTGCCCATTAAATGCCCAAATAGACTCCAAAAATGGTGAGACTGTACGTACTACTCCCCCAACTCTCTACGGAGGGTTTCATAAAGGTTTCACAAAGAAATTGTCTGGAAGCCGAATCACCAAACTAATCATGGGCTAATACATGAAAAATATAGAAAATCACCTAATTATTGTAAATTGCTCATTAAATACCCAAATGAACTCTAAAAATGGTGAGACTATACGTACTGCTCCCCCAACTCTCTATGGATGTTTCCATAAAGGTTTCAAAAAGAAATCGTCCAGAAGTCATATCACCAAAATGCCCAAAATGGACTCCAAAAATGGTGAGACTATACGTACAGCTCCTCCAACTCCCTACGGAGGGTTTCATAAAGGTTTCACAAAGAAATCGTCTGGAAGCCGAATCACCAAACTAATCATGGACTAACACATGAAAAATATAGAAAATCACCTAATTATTATAAATTGCTTAGTAAATACCCAAAATGGACTCTAAAAATGGTGACACTATACGTACTGCTCCCCCAATTCTCTATGGATGGTTCCATAAAGGTTTCAAAAATAAATCGTACAGAAGTCATGTCACCAAGAATAGGCTAACACACACGAAAAATGAAAAAAATCACCTAATTCCTATTAAATGCCTCGTAAATGCCAAAAAACGTCGTGAAAATTCCCGAGACTTCACATACTGCTCCTTCGAGTACTTACGGAGGGTCCCCAAAAGGTTTCAAAAAATATTGACCAGAAGCCATATCACCAAAATATTTGAGGGCTAATACACACAAAAGATGAGAAAAATCGCCTAATTCCTATCAAATATCTCGTAAATGCACAAAAAAGCCATGAAACTCCTGAGGCTTCACCTGTTGCTCCCCCGGGTACTTACAGAGGGTCCCCAAAAGGTTTCGAAAAAAATTGACAGGAAGCCATATCACCAAAATATTCACGGGCTAACAAACACGATAAATGAGAAAAATTACCAAATTCTTATTAAATGTCTCGTAAAAGCCCAAAAATGACGTGAAAATTCCTGAAACTTCACCTGCCTCGGGTACTTATGGAGGGTTCCCAAAAGGTTTCAGAAAAAAATTGACCGGAAGCCATATCACCATAATACTCATGGGCTGAAACACGAAACATGAGAAAAATCGTTTAATTTGTATTAAATGCCTCGTAAATAACCAAAAACGCCGTGAAAATTTTCGAGGCTTCACCTGTTGCTTCCCCGGGTACATACAGAGGGTCACCAAAAGGTTTCAAAAAAAAATTGAACGGAAGTCATATCACCAAAATATTCATGGGCTAACACACTTGAAAAATGAGAAAAATCGCCTAATTCCTAATAAATGCCTCGTAAATGCCCAAAAACGCCGTGAAAATTCTCGAGACTTCACCTATTGTTCCCTCTGGTACTTACGGAGGGTCCCCAAAAGGTTTTTTAAAAAAATTGACCAGAAGCTATATCACCAAAATATTCATGAGCTAACACACACGAAAATGAAAAAAATCATCTAATTCCTATTAAATGTCTCGTAATGCCCATAAACGCCATGAAAATTCCCGATGCTTCACCAACTGCTCCTCCAGGTTCTTACAGAGGGTTTCCAAAAGATTTAGGAAAAAATTGACTGGAAACCATATCAACAAAATATTCATGGGCTAATACACACGAAAAATGAGAAAATCGCATAATTCTTATTAAAAGCCTCATAAATGACCTAAAATGCCGTGAAAATTCCCGAGGCTTCACCAGCTGCTCCCCCGAATACCTACTGAGGGTCCCAAAAATTTTCGGAAAAAAATTGACCGGAAGCCATTTCACCAAAATATTCCTGGGCTAAAACACGCGAAAAATTAGAAAAATCGTCTAATTCTTGTTAAGTGTCTCGTAAATGTCCAAAAAAGTTGTGAAAGTTCCCGAGACTTCACTTGGTACTCCCCGGGTACTTACGGAGGGTCCCCAAAAGATTTTAGAAAAAAAAGACCGGAAGCCATATCACCAAAATATTAATGGGCTAACAAACACGATAAGTGAGAAAAATCACTTATTTCCTATTAAATGCCTCGTAAATGCCCAAAAATGTCGTGAAAATTCCCGAGACTTCACTTGCCGCTCCCCCGGGTACTTACGTAGGGTTCCCAAAAATTTTCAGAAAAAAATTGACCGGAAGCCATATCAAAAGATTATTCATGGGCTAACACACACGAAAAATGAGAAAAATCGCCTAAATTGTATTAAATACCTCGTAAATGCCCCAAAACGGTGAAAATTCCCGGGGCTTCACCCACTGCTCCCCGGGTACTTACGGAGGGTCCCTATAAGGTTTCGGGAAAAAAATTGACAGAAAGACATATCACCAAAATAATCATAAGCTAACTCAAACAAAAAATATGAAAAATCGCCTAATTCCTATTAAATTCCTCATAAATGCCCAAAAACACCATGAAAATTCCTGAGGCTTCACCTGCTGCTCCCCCAAGTAGTTACAGAAGATCCCCAAAAGGTTTAAAAAAAAATGGACCGGAAGCCATATCACCAAAGTATTCATGGGCTAACACACACGAAAAATGAGAAAAATCGCATCATTTCTATAAAATGCCTCGTAAATGCCCAAAAACGCCGTGAAAATTTCTGAGGCTTCACCTGTTGCTCCCCCGAGTACTTACGGTGGGTCCCAAAAAGGTTTCGAAAAAAAATTGGTCTGAAGCCGTATCATCAAAATATTCATGGACTAACACACACGAAAAATGAGAAAAATCGTCTAATTCTTATTAAATGCCTTGTAAATGCCCAAAAACACCTTGAAAATTCCCGAGGCTTCACCTGCTGCTCCCCCGAGCACTTACGGAGGGTCTCCAAAAGGTTTCGGAAAAATATTGACCGGAAGCCATATGGCCAAAATATTCATGGGCTAACACACACGAAAAATGAGAAAAATCACTTAATTCCTATTAAATGCCTCCTAAATGCCAAAAAATGATGTGAAAATTCCTGAGGCTTCACCTGTTGCTCCCCCGAATACTTACGGTGGGTCCCCAAAAGGTTTCGGAAAAAAAATAGACCAGAAGCCATATCACCAAAATATTCATAGGCTAACACACACGAAAAATCACCTAATTCCTATTAAATGCCTCGTAAATGCTCAAAAACGCTGTGAAAATTCCCAAGGCTTCACCTGCTACTCCCCCTGGTACTTACGGAGAGTCATAAAATGTTTCGAAAAAAATTGACTGAAAGTCATACCACCAAAATATTCATGGGCAAACACACATGAAAAAATGAGAAAAAATTGTCTAATTCATATTAAATGCTCGTAAATGCCAAAAATGCCATGAAAATTCTTGAGGTTTCACCTACTGCTCCCCTGGATACTTACGGAGGGTCCCCAAAAGGTTTCGAAAAAACATTGACCGAAAGCCATATCACCAAAATATTCATGGGCTAACACACACGAAAAATGGGAAAAATTGTCTAATTCCTATTACATGCCTCTTAAATTCCCAAAAATGCCGTGAAAATTCAAGAGGTTTCATCTGCTGCTCCCCCGGGTACTTACGGAGGGTCCCCAAAAGGTTTCGGAAAAAAAATTGACTGGAAGCCATATCGCCAAAATATTCATGAGATAACACAAACGAAAAATGAGAAAAATCACTTAACTCTTATTAAATGACTCATAAATTCCCAAAAACGCCGTGAAAATTCCCAAGGCTTCACCTGCTGCTTCCCCGGGTACTTACAGAGGGTCCCTAAAAGGTTTTAGCAAAAAGTTGACCGTAAGCCATGTCACCAAAATATTCATGGGTTAACACACACGAAAAATGAGAAAAATCGCATAATTCTTATTAAGTGCCTCGTAAATGTCCAAAAACGCCGTGAAAATTTTCGAGGCTCACCTGTTGCTCCCCCGGGTACTTACAGAGGGTCCCCAAAAGGTTTCGAAAAAAATTGAATGAAAGTCATATCACCAAAATATTCATGGGCTAGCACATACGAAAAATGAGAAAAATCGCATAATTCCTATTTAATGCCTCTTAAATGGCCAAAAACGCCGTGAAAATTTTTGAGGGTTCACCTGTTGTTCCCCCGGGAACTTACGGAGGGTCCCCAAAAGGTTTCGAAAAAGAATTGACCGGAAGCCATATCACCAAAATATTCATGGGCTAATACACACGAAAAATGAGAAAAAATCACCTAATTCCTATTAAATGCCTCGTAAATATTGAAAAATGCCGTGAAAATTCCTAAGGCATCACTTGCTGCTCCCTCGGGTACTTACGGAGGGTACCCAAAAGGTTTTGGAAAAAATTGACGAGAAGTCATATCACCAAAATATTAATGGGCTAACACACACGAAAAATAAGAAAAAATCACTTAATTTCTATTAAATGCCTCGTAAATGCAAAAAAAACACCATGAAAATTCCCGAGACTTCACCTATTGCTCCCCCAGGTACTTACGGAGGGTCCCCAAAAGGTTTCAGAAAAACATTGACCGAAAGCCATATCACCAAATTATTCATGGGCTAACACACACGAAAAATGAGAAAAATCGTCTAATTCCTATTAAATGCCTTGTAAATGTCAAAAAATGCCAAGAAAATTATCGAGGTTTCACATGCTGCACCACCGGGTACTTACGAAGGGTCCCCAAAAGATTTCGGAAAAAAATGGACCGTAAGCCATATCACCATAATATTCATGGGCTAACACACGAAAAATGAGAAAAATCGTCTAATTCTTATTAAATGCCTCGTAAATGTCCCAAAACGCCGTGAAAATCCCAAGGCTTCACCTGCTGGTCCCCCGAGTACTTACGGAAGGTCCCCAAAAGGTTTTTTTAAAAAATTGAATGGAAGCCATATCACCAAAATATTCATAGGCTAACGCACACGAAAAATGAGAAACATAGCTTAATTCCTATTAAATGCCTCGTAAATGCCCAAAAACACCGTAAAAATTCACGAGCCTTCACCTGCTGCTCCCCCTGGTATAACGGAGGGTCCCCAAAAGGTTTCAGAAAAAATTAACCGAAAGCCATATCACCAATATATTAATAGGCTAACACAAACGAAAAATGAGAAAAATATCCTAATTCTTATTAAATACCTCGTATATATCCAAAAACACCGTGAAAATTCCTGATGCGTCACCCGCTGCTCTCCCGGGTACATACGTAGGGTCCCAAGAAGATTTCAGAAAATTTTTTTGACCGGAAGCCATATAACCAAAATATTCAAAGGCTAACACACACAAAAAATGAGAAAAATCGCCTAATTCTATTAAATTCCTAGTCAATGCCCAAAAATACAATGAAAATTCCTGAGGCTTCACCTGTTGCTCCCCCGGGTACTAACGGAGGGTCCCCAAAATGTTTTGGAAAAAAATTGACCGGAAGCCATATCACTAAATTATTAATTGGCTAACACACACGAAAAATGAGAAAAATCCCATAATTTCTATTAAATGCCTTGTAAATGCAAAAAAATTCCGTCAAAATTTCTGAGGCTTCACATGCTGCTCACCCGAGTACTTAAGTTGGGTCCTCAAAAGGTTTCGGAAAAAAATTGACCCAAAACCATATCACCAAAATATTCATGGGCTAACACACACGAAAAATGAGAAAAATCGCCTAATTTCTATTAAATACCTTGTAAATGCCCAAAAATACCATGAAAATTCCCGAGGCTTCACCTGCTGCTCCCCCAGGTACTTACGGAAGGTCCCCAAAAGGTTTTGGGAAAAGATTGACCGGAAGCCATATCACCAAAATATTCATGGCTAACACACACGAAAAAATCGCCTAATTCATATTAAATGCCTCTTAAATGCCCAAAAACATCGTAAAATTTTTTGAGGCTTTACCTGCTGCTCCCCCAGGTACTTGCGGAAGGTCCCCAAAAGGTTGCGGAAAAACATTGACTGGAAGCTATATCACCAAAATATTCATGAGCTAACACACACGAAAAAAGAGAAAAATCGACTAATTCCTATTAAATGCCTAGTAAATGCGAAAAATCGCCATGAAATTCCTGAGACTTCACCTGTTGCTCCCCCGGGTACTTACGGAGAGTTCCCAAAAGGTTTCGAAAAAAAATTGACCGGAATTCATATCACAAAAATATTAACGAGCTAACACAAACGAAAAAAGAGAAAAATCGCCTAATTCCTACTAAATGACTTGTAAATGCCCAAAAACTCCCTGAAAATTCTCAAGGCTTCACCTGTTGCTTCCCCGGATACTTACAGAGGGTCCCCAAAAGGTTTTAGTAAAAATTGACCGGAAGCCATATCATCAAAATATTCATGGGTTAACACACAAGAAAAATGAGAAAAATTGCCTAATTCCTATTAAATGTCTCGTAAATGCACAAAAATGACGTGAAATTTCTGAGAATTCACCTGCTACTCTCCCGGGTACTTACGGAGGGTCCCCAAAAGGTTTCGAAAAAATATGACCGGAAGCCATATCACCAAAATATTCATGGGCTAACACACACGAAAAATTAGAAAAATCGTCTAATTCCTATTAAATGCCTCGTAAATGCCCAATCACGCCGTGAAAATTTTCGAGGCTTCACCTACTGCTCCCCCGGGTACTTAAAGAGGGTCCCCTAAAGAATTCGGAAAAAATTGACCATAAGCCATATCACCAAAATATTCATGGGTTAACACACACGAAAAATGAGAAAAAATCATCCAATTACTAATAAATGCCTCGTAAAAGCCCAAAAATGCCGTAAAAATTCCCGAGGCTTCACCTACCTCTCCCCCGGGTACTTACGGAGGGTCCCAAAAGTTTCAAAAAAAATTGATCGAAAACCATATCACCAAAATATTAATGGGCTAACAAAAATGAAAAATGAGAAAAATCGCTTAATTCCTATTAAATGCCTCGCAAATGCCAAAAAATGCCATGAAAATTCCTGAGGCATCACCTGCTGCTCCCTCGAGTACTTACGGTGGGTACCCAAAAGGTTTCGGAAAAATTGGCCGAAATTCATATCACCAAAATATTCATGGGCTAACACATACGAAAAATGAGAAAAAATCAGTTAATTCCTATTAAATGCCTCGTAAATGCCCAAAAATACCGTGAAAATTCTCGAAACTTCACTTGTTGCCTCCCTCGGGTACTTACGGAGGGTCCCAAAAAGGTTTGGGAAAAAATTGACCAGAAACCATATCAACAAAATATTCATGGGCTAACACACCAGAAAAATGAGAAAAATCACCTAATTCCTATTAAAATGGCTCGTAAATGTCCAAAATCGCCGTGAAAAATTCCCGAGGCTTCACTTGCTGCTCCCCCGGGTACTTACGGAGGGTCCCCAAAAGGTTTCAGAAAAAATAGACCGAAAGCCATATCACCAAAATATTCATGGGCAAACTCACACGAAAAATGAGAAAAATCGTCTAATTCTTATTAAATGGCTCGTAAATGCCGAAAACCGCCGTGAAAATTCCTGAGGCATCACCTGTTGCTCCCTCGGATAGTTACGGAGGGTACCCAAAAGGTTTCGGAAAAATTGACCAGAAGCCATATCACCAAAATATTCATGGGTTAACACACACGAAAAATGATAAAAATCACCTAATTCCAATTAAATGTCTTGTAAATGCCAAAAAACACCGTGAAAAATTCTCGAAATTTCACCTGTTGCTCCCTAGGGTACTTACGGAGGGTCCCCAAAAGATTTCGAAAAAACATTGACCGGAAGCCATATCACCAAAATATTCATGGGTTAACACACACGAAAAATGAGAAAAATCACATAATTCTTATTAAATGCCTCGTAAATGCCCAAAACGCCGTGAAAATTTTCGAGGATTCACTTATTGCTCCCTCGGGTACTTACGGAAGTTCCCCAAAAGATTTCGGAAAAAGAATTGACCGTAAGTCTTATCACCAAAATATTCATGGGCTATCACACACGAAAAATGAGAAAAATTGCCTAATTCCTATTAAATGACTCGTAAATATCAAAAAACGCTGTGAAAATTCCCAAAGATTCACCTGTTGCTCCCCTGGGTACTTACGGAGGGTCCCCAAAAGGTTTTGAAAAAAAATTGACCGAAAATCATATCACCAAAATATTCATGGGCTAACATACACGAAGAATAAGAAAAATCCCCTAATCCTACTAAATGCCTCGTAAATGCCAAAAAACACAGTGTAAATTCACGAGACTTCACCTGCTGCTCCCCCTGTTACTTACGGAGAGTCCCCAAAAGGTTTCAGAAAAAATTGACTGAAAGTCATATCACTAAAATAAAATGGGCTAATACACACGAAAAATGAGAAAAATATCCTATTTCTTATTAAATACCATGTAAATGCCCAAAAACGCCGCGAAAATTCTCGAGACTCCACCCGCTGATCCACTAGGTACTTACGGAGGGACCCCAGAAGGTTTCAAAAAAATAATTGATCGGAAACCATATCACTAAAATAGTCATGGGCTAATACACATAAAAAATGAAACAAATCGCTAATTCCTATTAAATTCCTCGTAAATGCCCAAAAACACCGTGAAAATTTCTGAGGCTTCACCTGGTGCTCCCCTGGGTACTTACAGAGGGTCCCCAAAAGGTTTCAGAAAAAAATTGACAGAAAGCCATATCACTGAAATATTCATTGGCTAACACACACGAAAATTGAGAAAAACCGCCTAATTCCTATCAAATGACTTGTAATGTCCAAAAACACCGTGAAAATTCCCGAAACTTCACCTGTTGCTCCCCCTGGTATTGCGGAGGTTCCCCAAAAGGATTCGGAAAAAACATTGACTGGAAGCCATATAACCAAAATATTCATGGGTAACACGCACGAAAAATGAGAAAAATTACCTATTTCCTATTAAATGCCTCGTAAATGCCCAAAACGCTGCTGGAAAATTACCCCGAGCGCTTCCACCTGCTGCTCCGCACAGGTACTTTACGGAAGGTCCAAAAGGTTTCGGAAAAAAAAATTTAACCGGAAGCCATAATCACCCAAAATTTCCACTCGGGCTCAACACATAGACATACACACGAAAAATGAGAAAAATCGCCTAATTCCTATTAAATGCCCAAAAATGCCATGAAAATTTACGAAGCTTCACCTACATCTCCCCCGGGTACGTACGGAGGGTCCCCAAAAGATTTAGGAAAAAAATTTGACCGGAAGTCATATCATCAAAATATTCATGGGCTAACACACACAAGAAATGAGAAAAATCGTCTAATTCCTATTAAATGCCTCGTAAATGCAAAAAAAGCCATGAAAATTCTCGAGGCTTCACCTGCTGCTCCTCCGGGTACTGCGGAGGGTCCCCAAAAGGTTTCGGAAAAAATAGATCGGAAACCATATAACAAAAAAATTCAAGTGCTAACATACACGAAAAATGAGAAAAATCGCTTAATTCCTATTAAATGCCTTGTAAATGCACAAAATCACCGTGTAAATACCCGACCCTTCACCTGCTGCTCCCCCGGGTACCTACGGAGGGTTCCCCCAAAAGGTTTCGGAAAAAAATTGACCGAAAGCCATATCACAAAAATATTCATGGGGTAACACACGAAAAATTAGAAAAATCTCTTAATTCCTATTAAATGACTCGTAAATGCCAAAAAACGCAGTGAAAATCCTCGAGGCTTCACATGTTGCTCCCCCGGGTACTTACGGAGAGTCCCGAAAGGTTACAAAAAAAATTGACCGAAAGTCATATCACTAAAATATTCTTGCACTAAAACACATGAAAAATGATAAAAATCGCCTAATTCCTATTAAATTCCTCGTAAATGCCCAAAAACAACATGAAAATTCTCGAGGCTTCACAAGAGGTTTCGGAAAAAAAATAGGCCAGAAGCCATATCACCTAAATATTCATGGGCTAACACACACGAAAAATGAGAAAAATTGCCCAATTCACATTAAATGCCTAAAAATGCCATAAAAAATTTTGAGGCTTTACCTGCTGCTCCCCTGGGTACTTATGTAGGGTCCCAAATAGGTTTTGAAAAAAATTTAACCGGAAGCCATTTCACCAAAATATTCATGGGCTAACACACACGAAAAATGAGAAAAATCGCCTAATTCCTATTAAATGCCTCGTAAATGCTCAAAAAAGCTGTGAATATTCTTGAGGCTTCACCTGCTGCTCCCCGGGGTACTTACGGAGGGTCCCCAAAAGTATTAAGGAAAAAATTGACCGGAAACCATATCATTAAAATATTCATGGGCTAACACACATGTAAAATGGGAAACATAGCCTAATTCCTATTAAATGTCTCGTAAATGTTTAAAAACGCCGTGAAAATTTATGAGACTTCACCTGCTTCTCCCCCGGGTACTTACGGAGGGTCCCCAAAAGGTTTCGGAAAAAAAAAATAGACCGGAAGCCATATCACCAAATTATTCATGGGCTAACACACACTAAAAATGAGAAAAATAGATTAATTCCTATTAAATGCCTCGTACATGCCAAAAAACACCGTGAAAATTCATGAAACTTTCACATGCTGCTCTCCCGGGTACTTACGGAAGGTCCCCAAAAGGTTTCAGAAAAAAATTGACCGGAAGCCATCACATTAAAATATTCATGGGCTAACACACACGAAAAATGAGAAAATCGTCTAATTCCTATTAAATGTCTTGTAAATGTCCAAAAACGCCGTAAAAATTTCCTAGGCGTTACCTACTGCTCCCCCGGATACTTACTGAGAGTCCCCAAAAGGTTTCAGAAAAAAATTGAGCGGAAGTCATATCACCAAAATATTCATGGGCTAACACACACGAAAAATGAGAAAAACTACCTAATTCCTATTAAATGCCTCGTAAATGCCCAAAAATGCTGTGAAAATTCCCGAGGTATCACCTGCTGCTCCCCCGGGTACTTACGAAGGGTCCCCAAAAGATTTCGAAAGAAAATTGACCAGAAGCCATATCACAAAAATATTAATGAGCGTTTAACACACACGAAAAATGAGAAAAATCACTCAATTCCTATTAAATACCTCGTAAATGCAAAAAAATGCTGTGAAAATTTCCAAGGCTTCACTTGCTGATCCCCCGGGTACGTACGGAGGAACCCGAAAAGGTTTCAAAATTTTTTTGACCGGATGTCATATCACCAAAATATTCATGGGCTA